>JAHTLZ010003518.1:25894976-25939834 GCA_023846285.1 Phrynocephalus versicolor | reverse complement strand
TAGATAGATAGATAGATAGATAGATAGATAGATAGATAGATAGATAGTCTATGAGGATAGACTAAAGGAACTGGGCATGTTTAGCCTAGAGAAAATAAGACTGAAGAGAGATATGATACCACTTTGAAAGATAGTCCTACAGAGGAGGGAAAGAATCTGTTCTCAGTCATTGCAGAATACAGTACATGTAATGATGGACTTAAGTTAATGGAACCCTGATTCAGCTCAATATCAGGGGGGGAAAAACTTCATTAACTGTTAGAGCAGTACAGCAATGGAACCAGCTCCCCCAGGAGGTGGTGAGTGCTCCAACACTGGAGGCATTTGAGAGAACATTAGACAACCATCTGTCAGATATCCTTTGATTTGGATTCCTGCACTGAGCAGGGGATTGGACTTGATGGCCTTGTAGACTCCTTCCAACTCTATGGTTCTATGATTCCATGATTCTGTGATTGTCAAGCCCCGCACACAAACACACAACCAGCCCAGATCAGTTCTTTGTCAGGAATTTTAGTTGTAATCCAAAATACAGTCCAAATCAAGCCAGGATAACTTACACAGACAAATGCCAAGTTCAAAGGGAACAGAGAAACGGAGTAGTCAGGAAGCCGGTCCAAAGGTCAGGAAACAGGGAACGCCGTGGTCAGAAGCCGGTCCAAAGGTCAGGAACAAAGTCAGGATACACACAGGAACATGGTGACAAGGTAAGTGACGCGTTGCTCCCACAGAGGGCTCAGGGTAACCTGGCTAGCTTTATCCTGAAAACAGGGAACACACCCATCTCTCTGGCAGGGCTCCTGCTAGAACTCAGGGCTCTGAGATCTAATCTTACGTCTGTCATTAAAGATCTTCTCTCTAGCCCTCCTATTAGTTCTTCTTTGCAGGATCCTGCTCCTAGCCCTTACAGGAGGAGGAGATGTGCCCTCAGCTGCAGCCTCAGACTCAGCTGTCTGCTGAGTTGAACTACAAGGCTCCTCCTGCTGCTCTTCAGCATTTAACCCTTCATATTCAGGTTCCATGACAGGCAGGGTCCTGGCAGTGATTGATGTTTTGTTTTTTAACTGTGTGGGAGAATCTGGGAGATTCCTGTGCCAACGGTTCCGAGTGCTTAATCCAGTGAAGTCTGTTCCTAATGTTGAATGGCCCAGGGACTACTGTAAGGTTGGAGGAAATAGGACTGCTGGGTTGGGAGGAACTGGGGTTATCAGTGGGAGCTTGCTCCACTGCGTGGCACTCGGGATTCGAACCGCTAAGCTGCTGACTTTGCTGCCAACAGTTTTCGGAGCCTTAGTCCACTGAGCCTTAATTTGTTATAATTGTGATGATTATGGCATACAGCTTATGAAAACCCTAAATTCACAATCTCAGACAATTATAATATTGTGAAAAGGTTCAATATTCTAGGCTCAAATTGTACCACTCAATTCAGCTAATTAATCAATAACACCTGCAAAGGGTTCCTGAGCCTTTAAATGGTCTCTCAGTCATGTTCAGTAGGAATCACAATCATGGGAAAGACTGCTGACCTGACAATTGTGCAGAACACCACAATTGACATCCTCCATAAGGAGGGACGGCCTCAACAGGTAATTGCAAAAGATGTGGGATGTTCCCAAAGTGCTGTGTCAAAACACATTAATAGAAAGTTATGTGGAAGGGAAAAGTTTGGAAGAAAAAAAATGCACAAGTGGCAGGGAGGATCGCAGCCTGGAGAGGATTGTCAGGAAAAGGTCATTCAAAAGTGTTGGGGACTTTCACAAGGAGTGGACAGAGGCTGGTGGACAGAGCCACCACACACAGATGGATCCAGGAAATGGGCTTCAAATGTCATATTTCTCTTGTCAAGCTACTCCTGAACAACAAACAACATCGGAAGCGTCTTACCTAGGCTAAAGAAAAAAAAAGAACCGGTCTGTTGCTCAGTGGTCCAAAGTCCTCTTTTCTGATGAGAGGAACTTTTGCATCTCATTTGGAAACCAAGGACCCAGAGTCTGGAGGAAGATTGGAGAGGCAGACAATGCACAATGCTTGAAGTTCAGTGTGAAGTTTCCACAGTCTGGGTTGATTTGGGGAGTCTGCTGGTGTTGGTCCACTGTGCTTCATTAAGTCCAGGGTCAATGCAACAGTCCACCAGGAGATTTTGCAGCACTTCATGTTTCCTTCTGCAGACAAGCTTTATGGGGATGCTGACTTCATTTTCCAGCCAGACTTGGCACCTGCCCACACTGCCAAAAGTACCAAAACACGGTTCAATGACCATGGGATTACTGTGCTAGACTGGCCAGCAAACTCACCAGACCTGAACACCATAGAGAATCTAGGGAGCATTGCCAAGAGAAAGATGAGAGACATGAGATCAAACAATGCAGAAGCACTGAAGGCCACTATTGAAGCATCCTGGTCTTCCATAACACCTCAGCAGTGCCACAGGTTGATAGCATCCATGCCATGCCACACTAAGGCATGGCATATAATTGATGCAAAAGGGGCCCAATCCAAGTACTGAGTACATATGCATGCTTATACTTTTCAGAGGTCCAATATTGTTCTATTTACAATCCTTGCTTTATCACAAGTCTAATTTTCTGAGATTGTGAATTTGGGGTTTTCATAAAATGTAAGCCATAATCATCACAATTATAAAAAATTAAGGCTTGAACTATCTTGCTTTGCATGTAATGTAATTAGTTGATCTCATACATTAGTTTGGAATTAATAATTTAAATTAATCCAGCCATGATGCATGGATATTTGCAGCAGGACCGAACCTGCCTAGTGCTGCGGCTCCAACCTACAAAAGATGAAAAAATTCCAGCATTAAAAGCTGCTTGCAGTAAAGAATGAAATGGTGTCTTTGCCAGTCAGAAGAAATGACTGGCCAAATAGAACCTCTTCATTGAAAAAGAGATGGGATCCCGGGGAGATATTTAAATTTGGTCTTGGTTGATTGCAAAAGAAATACAGGATTGTGTTTGAATTTCATTTTGGTTGATTGAAGCAGAAATGCATACAGACTGTGTCATTTTAAAGTATAAGCTCTTTTCTCTCTGATGTGATGAATAATGTGATTGTTACACCAGCAGAATGGTTAATCTCAGTATATGTCTTGTACGAGTGGAGAACCACCCTCTGTGTCAAGATAATTTTGTTCCATGTTACTGTGATTCAAGTTGCATCCCTCCTCTCCTGGTGGTATAGAAACTAAATATGAACATCGGGATAAGGGACTTAAAGCTTTTCTGTTCCCATGAATTTTCTGCTAAGAATTACTCTTCTGTGATGTCTTTTTCCATCCTGAGGGATAATACGTAGGATGTAGCAACTATATCTTAGAGTGTGATCACACTGGGAAAATAGACTGCAATCTGGACCACTCAAGGTCAAGCATCTTCTGAAATTTTAAGTACATAGGTGAAAGAAGAAATAAAAACAATACTTGTAGCCATTTTGGTTTTCAAATGCATTGGTGACTAATTTACAGCATGAGTCCACTCTGGAGCATGAATTAAATTGGATCAGGTAAACATCATTGTGGGCCAAACTCGGATACATCCTGAAGCCCCCAAATTCCCCCACCCCACTGCAAACCAAATAAAGGGACTCACGTACACACCCAGTAAAACCCTACACTTTTAATTCTTTTTACATAGTTCATCGAATCACAATAAGGAACCTTAGAAATAACCTTATCAATCCCTCCAAGACTGATGAAGATTCGGTTTCCCCCAACCCTGTTGATAAAGGACACTTTGTGGGTGTATAACTGATATGTGTGAAACCAAATTTTTACCATATTTAGAGGGATTTTGGGGGAGAGTTAGAGGAAGGTGTTTCAACTGCACCTTCCCATGGGTAGAAATATAAACCCACCAATTCTGACATAAACTGATATTTTCCATAGTATACAGGGGATTGGTTCTGGCCCAAACCGCAGATACTGAATTCCGTGGATAAGAGTGAACACTCTTACCAGGGGTGACAGTGGCGACAGGGGTGATAGGGTCCCAGGGGCAAAGGCTTTCAACCCCACCACCCCCCAAATGCTGGGCAGTGTGAAGGGCTGCCGACCTGTCCAGGCAGAGTGGGTAAGTGCTCTGTGTGTGTGTGTGTGTGTGTGTGTGTGTGTGTGTGTGTGTGTGTGTGTGTGTGTGTGTGTGTGTGTGTGTGAGAGAGAGAGAGAGAGAGAGAGAGAGAGAGAGAGAGAGAGAGAGAGGAGATGAAGGAGGCCACACAAAGAGTTCCTACAGCTGCAGTGGCTGCTCTGAGGCCCTTCCTTTCTTCTGGGCACTCAAGCAGGAGGAAGCCTGGCAGCTGGCCAGGCATCAGTTCTCCATGGTGAACCAGCTGGCCTTTTCATTGGCCTGAGAAAGGGAGCAAAGGAGCAGAACAGAGGGACAGAAAGAAGCCAAAAGTGAAAGAGCCCTTGTCTGGATGGCTGTCTTCTCTTCCCTCCCCTCACTGCCCCATCTGAAGCTCTGCATTGTCCTCCACTCCTCCTGTGGGTGCCGGCGGCTGCGAGGAGGGAAGAAAGGTCCCCCCCTCTTTCTCCCTGCTGAAGCCAAGTGGGAAAGAGAAAGGGGGGAACCTTCCTTCCCTCCTCCTTGCAGCTACCAGTGGTGGCTGCGATCCGTTGCCCTCCTCCTCGCCGCCTGGCCTTTGAACTACGGGGTTGGGACCCAGTTTTGAATTTCCCGCTCAAACTTCCGATCTGCCACCAGGGACCTGAGCGGGGAATTTAAATTCCCCACCACATCCCTCCGGAGGGTGCCTTTCTGATCCACCGCGGTGACGGCAGTGAGGAGGAAGTCAGTGGGCATCAGCGGGGTTAACTTCTGTTTTCCCCACCACATCCCTCCGGAGGGTGCCTTTCTGGTCCACCGCGGCGACGGCAGTGAGGAGGAAGTCAGTGGGCATCAGCGGGGGTAACTTCTATTTTTAATTTTACCCCTCCTTGCTGTCCCCCCACTGATCACCAACCATGGATAACTGAATCCACGGTTAGTGAATCGGTGGATAAGGGGATTGTACTGTACTTTCTATTTATGGCACTAATTTTGAGACCAGTCTGTGGCTATTTCCATTGGTCCAAAATGCGCCAGCTTGGTTGTTAACTACTGCTAGCTATTAGACCACTTATGCCATTGCTGAGAAGGAAGAAAAATAACTTTGTAGTTCCAGTGTCCAGTAAAGATGGAGAAATATTAGCAGGTCATAGATACTTTTGAGCTGTCACATTGTCTCCAACCTATGACAACCAAATGAATTAGCGACCTCCAACATGTCCTGTCCTCAACTTCCCTGCTCAGGTCTTGTAAACTCAAGCCTAAGAGAAGTTCCCAAACTTGGATGACCCAGGAACTCTTGGATTGCAACTTCGAGAAACCCTAGCCAGCACAGCTAGCAGTGAAGGCTTCTGGGAATTGTAGTCCAAGAATAACTAGATTACTCAAGATGAGGAAGCACTGCTTTAGAGAAAGAGTCCATCTCATATTCAGTTTCTGTCTTTTCCTTCAGCCCTCCATCTTTCCCAAAATCATTGTATTTTCTTGAGAATCCTCCCTTCTCATGGTACCTTGTATAAAGGAATTGATTCCAAATGAAATTCTGTTAAACAAATTTTCCTTTGTACAAATTTCCCATAGGAATGCATTGAAAACAGATTAATCCCTAATTGTGACAGTTTTTCTGTTGTACGGATTTGCCACATAGGCAATTCGGTTAAGTGATTTCCTCCTATCTCAGGAAATTATTTCCTTTAAGCAGATTTTCTGTTACACAAACCACTTGTTATATGAGGGTCCACTGTATACCCAAAGTTGGACAGCCTCAGCTCCAGCATTTTTGCCACCAGAGACAGTTTGGGCTTGATGTGATCTAGGACCCACTTGCTTGTCTTTCTGGCCATTTAATGTATCCACAGAATTCTCTTCCAGCACCACACTTCAAATGAATCAACCTCCACCCCCTCAATAAGCTTTTGTTGTTGTTGTTCAGTTTTCACAACTGTGCATGGTGATTGGAAATAACAGAGTGTGGATGATTTTGGTCTTGGTCTCTAGTGACATGTTCTTACACTTGATGGTCTTTTCTAATTCCTTCATTGCTGCCCTATCGAATCTCAGTCTTTTTATTTCTTGGCTGTAGTTTCCATTTGGATTAATGACAACCAATATATAGCAAAATTTTAACTTTTTTTTTAATTATCAGCTTAAGGTTATACAATTCTTCAATACTCATGATTGTTGTCTTCTTAATTTTTAATTAGGTATCTCTGTTCAGTTGCAATTAGAGATGGGCACGACTCAAAAAAATAATTTTTTGTTTTTCGTTTTTCGTTAAGGGGTCCGTTTCGGTTCATTTTCGTTTTTTGGGTTTTTTGCGCATTTTTCGTTTTCATTTTCGTTACAAAATGAAACGAAAAACAAAACAAAATGAAAAATTTTCATTTTCATTAGCATTCTTTTCATTGTGATGTGCCTGTCATAACGAAAACGAAAAACACAGCAAAATTTTTCGTTTCGTTTTCATTTTCGTTTTGTTTTCTGGAAAATTTTCGTTTTCGTTTTCATTGTGTAACGAAAATGAAAAACGAAAACAAAAATGAAAATTTCGCTGAGTCGTGCCCATCTCTAGTTGCAATCATACTTTGCTACTTTCTTCTTTTACAACCATCAGAAATTGTTTCAAGTAATTGCTACTTTTTCCAGAATAGTGTTATCATATGGAAGTCTTAACTTATTGATATTCCTTCCACTATTTTTACTCCTCCTTCATCTGAATCTAGTCTGTTTTTCCCCCTGTGGTCCATTCTGAATACAGAATGGGCAGATAAGGGGATATAATCCACCCTGATCTGACACCTTGGGCTATAGGAATCCATTCTGTTTCTCTTTCCCCATATCCTGTCCTAACTGTAAAGCTGGGTCAAAAATAAAAGTTACACATCAGGAAAATCAAATGCTGAGGCACACCCATCTCTTTCAGAACAAATAATAGCTTCTCATGATATATACACAGTCAAAGATTTTGCTATGTTCTATAAAGCATAGTCTGGCATTCTTCTAATATCAAGATACTCAACTCTTTCACCCCAGTCTCCTTCTGCAACAGTGTGAACTGTGTTCAATCTAGGAAATATATACAAAGTGATATTTTAAAGGACTTGTAGAATAAGTATATAAACTTAGAAAACATGACCTAGGTACCTTATTTGCATTTAGATCTCCAAGACAAAATGTTTCATGGCAGAGTGAGGGACCAGGGGTGGTGGTGGTGGTGGTGAGGAAGAGACATCAGAAATTATTTTAGACTGTCTAAAATCTTTGGGGATTCTTGAAGAATGGATGAATTTCTAGAATCCTGACAATGGACAAATTATTTTCTTCAAATAGAAGGAAAGTGTAAATTTGGTAGGCTGCACGTTGGCAGACTGATCAAGTTAATGTTGCTATCAGGCAGAATTCTAGAACAGGATAAGCAAACATTCTATGAGCAACTGAAAAAGACTACTTAATTTGCTGGGAGCCTGTATGGGTTTACCAAGAACAGGTCATTCCAATCTGTCATTGTGCTATTGAGAGTGTAGTTACTTACAGGTTATGTGTGTGGTATGGAAGTTGTACCCACCAGGATAGGACAGTGTTGCACAGAATTATAAGGATTGCAGAGAGTATTGTGGGCTGTTCAGTCCCCACCCTAGAACAAATTTATACTACCAGGTGCCACTGTAAAGCATTAGATATATTAAGAGATCCATCACATCCTGGTCATCGCCTCTTTGAGTTGCTGCCATCGGGACGGAGATATAGAATACTGAGGGCAAGAACAAACCATCTCAAAAATAGCTTCTTTTTTAGAGCAATATTGGCCTTAAGCGGAAATTCTGGATTTTGAAGTCAGCTTATTTTATATGTCATATTTTAGTCATTTTATATGTCATATTATTATGTGTTGTACCTGTTTTTAAATCTATGTGAAATGTTTTAAGTGAGTTGAATATAGCAACCACAAAATTTCGTTGTTCCTGCAAGGGGGCAATGACAATAAAGATTCCTATTCCAATCTTCTTTTTTTCAACAGAATTTCTAGTTTGATGGTGCATAAGAATACCAGGGTTATTGGCTATTCTTTTTCTTTTTTTCACAAAACCTAGCAGTTTGAAAGCATGTAAATGCAAATAGATAAATAGCTACTGCCGTAAAAAAAGTGGGAAGGTAAAACAGTGTTTCCTTGCAGCCATGCTGTTCACGTGGCTATCGACTTGCACAACATTGGCTCTTCGGCTTGAATACGGAGATGAGCATTGCCCCTAGAGTCACACACAACTAGCACGTGAAAAGGTGATCTTAAGTGGTGCAAGTGAGACCTTACCTACCAGAAGTCTGATGCCATACACAACCTGACTCGCTATGGTAAGTAGCTCAGCACTCACGCTATCTGTTGTACTCTAGTTGAAGCTCCCAGTAGCTCAGGTGAATAGCTGATCATGGCTTCCATGTTACCAGGTCTACTGTAGCTTAACTCGTCTCCACTCCTTCTATCATCTTACCCTGGTAGAATACACAGCTATGGGCTATCTGCCCTGGTACTAATACCAGTACTTCGTCATAAGTCTCACTCTCTTTCCTTCTCTGTCACTCTTTTTACATCCATTACTAGCTCCGATGTCAGTTCTCTGTGAAAGGGAAATAAGAAGTTAAAATCTATCAGATGGATCTCTATTGACATAAAAGGAGAAACCACACTGAAGAGAAATGAAATTAAAGAGTACCCTGAAATATAAAGGAAGGCCTTTTTGGGTATTAATATTCAGTTTTAGAGATGGGCACAAAATGAATTTTAATTTGTTTCATTATTTGTTATTCATTTAGTTACGGAATGAAACGAATAACAAACAGACCCATCAAAGAAAAAACATTTTTTGTTTTCCCATAGGAATCCATTGAAGCAATGCATTCCTATGGGGAAAAGCCGGAATGTCAGGACACATAGGAAGAGGATGGGTTGCAACCCGTGTCTGTTCAGCTCATTCTTTAGGCACATGGCTGTGGTTGTCCAATTTCCTCCATATGAAAAAAAAATATTGCATTTTTAGCTCATGGCACACCATCCTTCTCTACTGGCCTAATGGAGTCCAGCCCTGGAAAAAGATTTCAAGATCAATAATGGATTTTGCTATATATTTGGAGTCTAAATGCATGACAGAGGACTCCAGAATTGGCCTTTGTGTTTTAATTATTTCTGCCATTTGGCAGCGTCCAATCTAATTTCATGAAGCAGCTGCTGAAGAAACCAAGAGTTCCTCCTATATAAGAGATAAAACTCTTCAGACAGTTTCCCATGACCTTGCAAAGAATGGAGAAAAAGAAGGAGGGTTTATGTTTTTTTAAAAGGGGGGGGAGTCAGAGAAAGAAAGGAGGAAGGGAATTATTTAGATTCCTGTGCAAACATGAATGCCAAACAACTTATTTAAATGCCTCGGTTCCTAACTTTCACCCAAGAGGCCATGCTCAAAAACCTAAACAAGTAGCTCATCCTGGAACAATGGATTTAATTTACTCTGCAAATGAGAGAGAGAGAAAAACCCTGGAGGAACCGAGGAAACAAGGGATACATTGGAGGGGAGGATTTGGTGTAATTAGTTCCACTCAATCTACTTCAAATCCAACCTGGGGTTCCCTTTTACCAATGCACCTTTCAGAAGAAAAAGATAATGGGCCGTATTTGCATCTGATGAAAAAGCTTCTGGGGTTTTGTTTTTTGTGCGTTTCCAGTAGCTTCCTGTGCGCATTAATTTTTGTTGTTGAAATATCTGATTTGCGTTTTACACAAGACTAACACACTTGCACTTAATTTGTAATTTTGTATAATTATGGATCTTAATGAGCACTGCTTAATCAGAACCCTCTCTATCGTCTAGTGGCATCGTGACTTTTAACCACACCAATTTCTCCATTATCTCCAAATGTCTGACTACAGGAAATGTATTCTTTGCTAATTAATTTTTGGTACCTGAGAACTTTTGAGCTGAGCTGGAAGTAGGCAAGAGGTGGTATAGACCAGGAGCCTGGAGACCTGGCTGGGAGTTTGAATCCACACTGTGCCTCTTAGGAAGTTCACCTGGAGCCTGTGTTGCTGATCCGGTTTTGTGCCCTGCCACCTGCATGGCCATGAGTGAGCTGCATGTTCCCACAGCGCTACCAGAAGGAGGGACTGGGCAACAATGTCTGATTGTTTTATATAGAGAAATATATATATATATATATTTTTGGGGGGGAATCAACCTGACTTCTCATAATTGCCATTCAGAAGGCAATGAGGAATGCTCGGGGGATGAGGCTGTGATTTACTGAAAAGGAATTACAGTGGTACCTTGAAATTATGTTAAACAAGTTTTCCTTTATACAAATGTCCCATAGGTGATTCTGTTAAGCAAATTTCCCCTATCTCTGGAATTTTTTTTATGTTCTACAGATTTTGTGTTATACAAACCGTTTGTTATATGAGGGTCCACTGTATCTCTCTTTGTGAAGAGTGTAGAAGATGAAGCTTGAGAAAATTCCACATGCAGCCCCCTTGGCAGCATTTCTGTGAGTAGGCCACCGAAAGAAAGAAAGAAAGAAAGAAAGAAAGAAAGAAAGAAAGAAAGAAAGAAAGAAGAAAGAAAATTTAAGTTCCTGGTGGCATCCAAAAGTGAAAGCATGGTCTTTGGTTCCCTCAAGTGGCCAGCTCTGGTAACTTCAACTTTAGAAATATATATATTTCTAGGTTTTTTATTTTAATATTTTTAATACTTTCAGACAGTGGATAAGTGAATCAGCTGATGCTTTCCCCACAGTTAAGGATGTCCAACTGTATTACTGGTATCTCCTACCTAGCATCTCCTACCTGGTGTTGCAGGAGCAAAGGTAACCATTGTATCATCACTATCTATTCACTGATGCTCTCAGAGTACAGTATGCATCTGTAACTAAAGGCCAGGGAGGATGGTATACATTAAACCTTACTGAGTCAGAGTATTGAACGCATGACTTGTAGGATACATGGGACCCATTTGTTTTTGCAACCTTAGATCATTCCCAGGGTAGACGAAACAAAGATAATCATATACCGGGACACCTCTAGATGTGATTCCCATTGAATACAAGGTCCCACCCCATGCATGTCTTCTAGGTATGGTAGGCTGGGTGGTGGTGATAGTTGTGGGTGGGTGGGTAGGTACATTGAGTCCTGGAAGGGGAAGGGAGCCCTGAGAAGCGCCAAAGTAGCCACCCTGCCTGATATCCCAAATAAATGGCAATGGTTCTCCACCCAGTGTTGTGGACAGAAATGTTTTCCTGTTTTAACTGGAAATGTCAAGGATTGAACCCAGGAACTTTGAGGATGGATAGGGTATACACAATGTGTGATCTGAAACCTTCTTTGAACTAGATGGAAATGGAATAAAAGAAAATCTAAGGCTTTACGAAAGAGACAAAAGGTGAGTTGAAAAACAGAGAGGAAGTTCTCTGTGCTCTGAAGGCTGCTGGACATCAGCAGAAATGATATATGTAAAGAGAGGAGAAGGAAACCATTTGTGTTTCTTCCCAAGAGAATCTGTGGGATGTTTTAGCATACACACAAGATGAGCTCTACAGGAATACGAAAAGTTAACAATTAACTGGAATTTGCAATATAAGATTTAAAAAAAAAAAACAGATCGTAGTAAAGCATCCAAAAGGACTGCTTATACAGTCAGTCCAAAACACTCTCACTATGCTGTACAAACGACATCCCACAGGGTGGCCTGTTCTCCAGCAGTGAAGGCATTCAGTGTGCTCCAGAGAGATATGAAGATTCCAGGAACGTTAGGGAGAAAAAAGCTCTTCAAATAAATTTTGGTAATCTGATGTCCTGCAATGAATTTTCTGTGTTATGTTTGCCTAGCACAGAATGTATTTGACGCATAACCCATAGGCAGAAAAACAGTTGCATGTTCGGTCTTTCCAGTGTTATATCCTTGGAACTGTAATGTTGTGCTAAGCTCTGGGTGTTTGCTCTCAACTTGACAGGACAATTCATTGGGATTCTGGGTCTGTTCAAAGCCCACTGAACGACTTCACTGTCATGGTAGAGAAGCCATCTGATAGAATACCTGCATTGTTGAATGTACAGTAAACCCCCACCTATTGCAAGGGTTAGGGACCTGGCCCGACCTGTGATAATTTAAAGAAATCCGCAATATATGGATGCTGGGTCAGGTCGGGATTGGGTGGGCTCTCTGGAGGCTCTTGTACTTACCTCAGGCCTGACGCTGCCCCAAACAGGCCTACAAGGGGCTTTCCAGTCCCCCAGAGGCCCCAAAAGTGCTTTCTAGTGATCTGGAGGCTACTTCTGTTTTACCAGAACTCACTTCTAGTTTGTGGGGAAGCACTTTATGGGCCTCCAACAGGCCTGGGAAGGCCTTTCCGCCTTACTCCAGGGGGCCTTTTTTTCATATACTGCAGACCCGCGATATACCGGGACCGCACTATATGAATCATGAAAGGGCAGGGGACAACTGTATATATTTATTTCTTGAGGGTATTTCATAGAGCTAAATCCCACATTGTCAAGGACTGCATGTTTCAGATAATCTGCAGTAGGTTTGTAACTGTGGTGTGGGTTATCTGAAGATAAGTATGAAACGGTGGTCTTTCCACATCGTGCTTTAATGTGAATGCACACATTAAAACCGGAAGTAGGACGGTCTCCAGGTCATGGACTGGCCAGTGCTGGGAAGCTTCCTAGTGCTACTGACAACACCAGGACTATCAATACCTGATACAGTCAGTCCAAAAAAACCTCCCTGTGCCCTACAAATGACCCCACAGAGTGGCCTGTTCTCCAGCAGTGAAGGCATTCAGGGTGTTCCAGAGATAGGAAGATTCCAGGAACATTAGGGAGAAAAAGAACTGAAATCTAGTTTCGAATTTATCTTTTTAGAATTGCCTTGTAAAATATTGATTTGCTGTGCTGTACAATAACATCACCACACTCTTGAGCAGTTATACTATTCTAATATTCAGTAAATGCCTTTGAACTGATTTGTGCACCTGGAGGCTCTGAAACCTGCACAGAACCTAAGTGCCTTTCTGTTTAGAAAAGTTAGTCCAAAGCTAAATGAAGGCCTTCCTGAAATTCAGCTTGCACTCTGAATATCCTGGGAGGAATTAAGCTGTCTCTGCTTTTGCCTGTCTTAATTCCCTCCCTGCTTGTTTCTGACTCCTTTAAACCAAATTTATAAAAATCCTAGTTGGCTAGGAATTAGTCAGATGCAAACTTAGAGGGCTAAGCCAGGGGAGGGGGGAGGGGGAGGTCAGTACATGTGCTTTGTGCAAAGCTGCCAAGAAGGTATTGGAAAGAAATGTCGAGGAAATATTTTAGCGGTTGCTTAGAAAGCAAATAAATTGAGGCATTTTTAACAATTCATGAGATACCTGTCTCTCATGATCTTTTGCTTGTGATCAGCATAATTTTATAGTCAGATCCCAAGGAAATTTACTCAGAGGTAAACTCCAGTGACACGAGTGGGAGTAACTGCCTAGCTGGAGCATACATTTTCAACTGCAGCATAAATCTCTACAGGGGAAGAACCTATTTATAGTAGAATTTTGGATGTGACTTTTCAAAAGCAAATCCCCTTACATTCTGTGGCATTTACTCCCATGAACTTATGTATAGGGTTAAAGTACAATTACATACATGTCTTCTGAGAGGCAGGTTCCGCTGAATGCAGTGGGGTTTTCCGCCAGACAAATATGTACATTAGGACCCCCGTATCCACTGATTCATTTAGACAAAAATTAAATAATTCAGCAGCCACAAAGCAAGCTGTAAAGCCAGCTACAGTCTCAAAACAGCAGTCATAAAACAAGCTACTGTCAGGAAACAGCAGTTTGGGGGTGGGCGGGCAGGTGTTATCTATTATCCATGGTTTTCATTATCCACAGGAAAGCCTGGCACCAATCCCGAACGAATACCGGAGTCCTACGGTACAAGAGTGCATCCTAATGCATTTTAGAGAGATTCACCTATACTTTAGGGAGAAATCCTCCTTCAGCAGAAACATTGGTGGAACAGTCAGGGTAATTAGAGCATATATTTGCCAACAAGTGATTAATTTTGGACAGGAAGTTCACAGGAAAAAGACAATGGGCCATGTACTGGGTCAATAAAGTCTTCCCTCAGACTGACACTGCTGCCACCATGTCAGGACAATTCACTCTGGCAATTCACTCTGGCCCACCAGGGAATACCTGGGAAACGAGTGTGGAGGGTTAAGGTTTAAGGGACACATATGAACTGCTGTCATCACTCTTTCCATTTCTGGTGTGTCAGATTATTTTAGTACTGGATTTTCAGTGGGTAAAGAACCTCACCCCATAATGACTTTTCTAAAGACTTCAGCAAGTGGATATTTAGCATTTGATCCTATTAAAGTACAAGATTCAGAATGGGAGGATTCAGCATATTCCACACTATCCATATGACATAAGGCTGACTTTATCCTTTCAGTTGCCTTGTAAATGCCTTTCCATGCTTTTTTAAAAAACCCTTCCTGAAGGCATTGTTTAATTTCATCCCACAATTTACTGGTGGAGTTGAGTGCTATGGCACTTTCCCCTGAAGTTCATTTCTCCACACCAGTCTTCCAGGAGGAATTTTTTATGTTAGTACTGGAACACGTGTAGGTACTGTATATTAAATGAAGAAACAAATCATTCTTATTAGCTCTAGACCAGAAACCGGTGGGGGGATTCAGCAGAAAATTATATTTCAAAGAATTTGATCCAAGAATTTCAAAGTTTTTCCAAGGAGGAAAGATGTTTGTTAAGAGGAGACTTTCAAAATTTCATTTTGAACATGAAACTTGTAAAGTTCCATCTTGCTTTGTAATGTACTAACTGGGGTGGAATCTTTGCCTGATCTTGAAGAGCCTTAAAACAACTGCTTCATACTGTTTGGGTTTATTTGTTTGTTTGTTGTCCTATGCTTATACCTTCTGGCAGTCAGGATTAGAGATGGGTATTTTGTTTCGGACGGGGTCTGGGTCTGAAACACAGCAGTAGAGATGGGCACGACTCAGAAAAAAAGTTTCATTTTCGTTTTCGTTTTCAGCTAGGGTCTGAGTCGTTTTGTTTCTGTTTTCGTGGGCTAATTTCAAAATTTTTCGTTTTCGTTTCGTTACGTAACGAAAACAAAAAAACGAAAACAAAAACGAAAATTTTTTCGTTTCTCCCCATTTAGCTCAATTGAGTGCTTTTCCAGTAACGAAAAACGAAAATTGGCTCAAAATTAGTCGTTTCATTTCCGTTTTCGGTCCAGGTTGGTGCCGATTTTCGTTTTCGTTTCGTTTCCGTAACGAAAACGAAAAACGAAAACGAAAACGAAAATACCGCTAAGTCGTGCCCATCTCTACACAGCAGCACAGCTGCCGGAACCGGCACCCACCCTCCAGAATGAAATCCACCCCTGACCTACCTTCCTTTGGGTCACACAGGGCAAAACTCCAACAAGGAAGCAGCCTCCAACATGTCATCTTTCCTTCTCCCTGGCACTGATCAATCAGCCTTGTACAGCTCCTGATTGGTCAGTGCAAGGGAGAAGAAAAGATGACGTGTTAGAGGCTGCTTCCTGATTGGAGTTTCACTCCATGTGACCCAAAGGAAGGTAAGTCAGTGGTTGATTTCATTCCAGAGGGTGGGTGCCGGTTCCAAACAGCAGCTGTGCTGCCGTGTTTCATTTCACAACTGGACCCCTCCTGAAATGAAACACCCATCTCTAGTCATGACTGCTTTGAAATACCATACTTTTCACTCTATAAGACACATTTCCCCCCTTTAAAAGTAAGGGGAAATGTCTGTGAGTCTTATAGAATAAATACAGTAGTCCCAGCTACATATATGTATACCACACATTTTCATTTAGAGAGAAGTTACCTGCACTGAGCTCTCCCATCTCCTGCTGCAGCCTGGATTCCACTGTTCTAATCACCTCATTTACAAAGAGGTTTCCATGGAGCCTATGCCCTCCCCTTCTGAAGCCTGGATCCCCCAGTCCCAATCACCCTTTGCAGCTTGGATTCCCCAATCCCAATCACCTCGTTTTGCAACCCTCCCCCTTTTCAGCTTGGATTCCCCAGTCCCAATCACCTTGTTTGCAATCCTTCCCTTCTGCAGCCTGGATTCCCCAGTCAAAAAATCACCTCGTTTGAAAGGAGGGCTCCTCCACAGAGCCTCTGCCCTCCCCTTTTGCAGCCAGGTTTCCCCCGCCATGAAACCTTAGGCCAAACATTTATTTCCTTGTTTTCCTTCTTTAAAACTACGTGCATCTTATAGTCAGGTGCATCTTATAGAGGGAAAATACAGTAATTAAAACTGATATAATTAAAATACAGGTTCAAATCCTAATGAAAGTATTTTTATCAGTTTCACATCCCAGTGAGCTTCTCTGGGGGATTGTGGATTTGAACCCTGTTCTCCAGCATCCTAGCCTATCTCTCTATCCATTATACCGTTCTGGGAATGCAGTGTGAATTTAGGCCTCAATACCAATACTAAATAATACTAAAATGAAATTAAATGGTTTATCATATTAAAGCCCAATGGAACAACTACATATTTCAAGATGCATACGAAAGGGGAAGTAACCTAACCTTTAGAAGTTGCTCATCTGTTAGTTGCTAAAAGGCTGCCTGGATTAAAAAAAAAAAAACAACAACTCTCTGTCCATATGGCAGAATATTTTTTATTTTTTATTTATGACTCATGTAATTAACCTTTCTGAAAGTTGGAAAAAACTAGTTACAGAGCACTAATTATTTGTTACTGATCCCTTCTTTGCAGTTACCAAGAAATAACATCCCCTTTCTGACTTTGCTACCAGAGCAGCCCACTGGCCTGCACACATTTTAAACACAACATCCAAAAGACCCCGTTCAGGTTTTATATCTCAAACATGTGACACTATGGATAAAACAGTCCAGTCATTATATCTGGATGAAAATGTTCATGTATCTCTATGGACCTGATAACATTTCCTGAGGAGTTGAGCTTCCTATAGTCTACTCATTTCTTCCTTGCAGTATTAGTAAGGAAACTAAGCACGTGGCCGTCCCCCCTGGTTTTACTGGTGAGAGGGAGCAGTCTGTCCCAGTGCAAAATACCCTTCTTCTTTAAATAAAGCCATCTCTCCCTTGTTCCTTTTTTTTTAAAGAAGGGGAAAAAGACATCTACCTCTTTTGTCCATTTATCTACAGAGTGTCCTTTGTGAGGTAGAGAGGACATTAAGGAGAGAGTGCCTGGAATGTCATGGCAGGCATTTGATTTCACGCTTCAGAGTGGCTCTTTATACATGGTAATTTACAGCTGTTTCCTAATTACAGGTATCTGTCTTGCGTCTAAAGGTGAGGCTCATATTAGGACTTTGGATGGGCGAGCTGCTCAATATTCCCCTATACTTCTTGTAAGGTTATAACCGGGCAGCAGATCTCCAAGCAGACTAAAGCTCATCCACATTACCTTGTTAATACTCTCTCTCTCTCTCTCTCTCTCTCTCTCTCTCTCTCTCTCTCTCTCTCTCTCTCTCTCTCTCTCTCTCTCTCTCTCTGTGTGTGTGTGTGTGTGTGTGTGTTGCAACTCTATTGTTCCATTAGTTTTAATGCCATTCCTGTTGAGGAAGGAAAAGATGAATGATGCTGTGACTCACCTCAGCATATTTCTCTTTGTCAGCAGTACAAAGGGGGAATAACTAGGACACAGCCCCCCCACTCCAAATGGGCATCATTAGGCTAATTGACATATGAGCAAAGGGAAGACCTTGACTCGTATTGATGTTATAATATTAATGGGGAAAGTCAGCTGGCACTGACCTAACAGCATGTCACCTCATGCTTAAGATGTCAAAAGCTCCGTATGTAACCTCTAGAGTCTTCTGGCTCAGTTGGATTCCAAGGTGATCAAGTTGAAATGGATTGTATACCTTCTGATGAGGTTTCAGAGGAGAGGTGCAACAAATACTCCCTAAACTCTCAATTCTCTTTGATGAAGGCCACCTCAACTCAGCGAGACACTTCAGTCAGCCACAGATATTCCTTGTGAGACTTCTCACTTATCTCAACAAGATCACTATGCTTTGCATTAAAGGTTTCCGCACAAAACTAACCCCCTCCTTCTTTCAGAGGCAACGTGCCCCCACAGCTATCAAACTTGATAGTTTACCAAAAAAAGGCAAACAACCTCTCCCACAAAGCTGCCACTGTTACCATTTTGGGCTTGCATTATTGGTGTTAAAGTGTTAATGGTATGAACTAGGCTTGATTTCTACACCAATGGGTTCTCTTTTCTCAGAGTGGCCTGAAATATCTTGTCTTCTTTTAGTGGGTCCTCGTTGTGTAAGTGATCCCTGCTTTTTTTGTCTCCCAAGGAAAGCAACAATATAGCCAGTGCAAAAGACTCCATAAGACACAATACTAGTTGCAAATGAATATACGTTATTATCCATTGGTTATAGAGTTAACAATTGGGATTTCATTCACACAGTGCATTCAGCATTTGTGTGTCCCATTCATACTCACCACGAGAGAGAAGAGAAGAGTTCTTGATCAGCATTGTCCAGGCTCCGAAGAAGAGGGCAACTGATCCCAAAACTTTGGTCTCACAGTACAACATTCTAGCTGCCTGGGTTCTATTTTTATATTCTTTCTGGGCAGCTTGTCAGCTGAGCATGCACACTGGGCTTTTTCCTGTCCTTTCCTGGGTTGATGGTCCCATTGCCCATGGAATGCTCTCAGTTGCAATTTTTCATATCTTTATCACTGACAGACAAGTGTGCAATCCTCCTCTCTTGGGGAAGACTCCCTTACCAGGGCCTTCCTTCTTTGAATTCCCTTTGACTGCCAACACTAGATAAAACTCTGTCAGGATGCTAAAGGTATAGTTCAAAAGGTCAAGGCTCAAAGGATGTGCTCATCACAGTGAAGAGTTAGAATTTCATAGTCAGGTTCCCAAAGTCCCATCATACAATTGATCTGTTGGTTCATCTTCATCTCTCTGACACGCACTCACACTGGTTCTTCACCTTATTTCAGGCCAAGTGTGCATATACCTTACCTAGCAGCATGCATCCATCTTACATTCTTCACATCATTCTCACATACAAGGGGGAAACAACTGAGATTTTGCATCCAGGGCATGAAGAAACAGACCTTCAGAGAACTGACAGGGATACCTTGGCCCTCCAGATTCTGGGGCTTTAAACCCCCATAGATAAGTGGTTCCAAGCCTTGTGTTGCCATCAGTTCTTGGACTGCAATGCCCAGAAATCCTGGCCAGCAAAGCTAGTGGTGAAGGTTTCTGGAAGTTTTATTCCAAGACACATCCCCATCATGGCTTCTAACCTGTGATGGATTTTTCCTCCAGGAATCTGTCCAATCCCCTTTCAAAGGCATCCAGGTTAGATGCCATCACCACATCCTGTGGCAGGGAGTTCCACAAAATAACAGCTCGCTGGGTGAAAAAATATTTTCTTTTGTCTCCTCTCACTCTCCCAACCCTCAATTTGAGTGGATGCCCCTAGTTCTGGTATTTTGTGAGATGGAGAAGAGTGTCCCACTACCCATTTTACTCATACCCTGCAAAATTTTATACATCTCAAATATATCTCCCCTCAGGCACATTTTTCCAGACTAAAGAACCCCAAATGCTGTAGACTTTCCTCATAAGGGAGGAGCTCCAACCCCATGATCATTTTAGTCACTCTCCTCTGCAACATTTCCAGTTCCACTAAGTATTTTTATCCCGCCTTTCTCCTTGGATAGGGACCCAAGGCAGCTTACAGTAGTGAGGGATAATGTTGGAGTTTTACTGGTAAGTTACCACAAAAATAAAAATGAAAGCTAGCATTGAGACTTAAGGTGGCCGTAGGCTCCTCAACTCCTTGCAATAATTTTATTAGGATATATTTTGGCTTCCTCCTTGTTGCCAATTGGAACTGAGTGAAACAAGCCAATAGTTATTTTGCTGTTTGTGTATATCTTATGTAATGGAGTGCTTCAAAGAAAATCCTGGTTGAATTAGGTGGATTTTATTTTTAAAGACTGAACCCTTACATAAATAATGACATCAGTTTGTGATTCATCCCTGAATATTTTATCACCCTATGCTGGCTTCCCACTGTTCTTCACTCCACCAGTCTTTCTTCCACCAAAGCCTGATTTGTCTGTTTTGGGAAACTGATGTTCTCTTTGGTGTCTGTGTTGGTGGCTGGACAGTTGTTTCTGTTCAATCCAAAGTACAGAAGGGGAAAGAGAGGGAATGAGACAGGGAGAGAAAGTGAGAAAGAGAATGAGAGATGTAATTGTTTTCTTTTTCTTTTTCTCTTTTCTGACAAGACAATGAAACCCATGGAGATGTCCAGCATGGCAGTTGCTCCCAATGGGGCAAAGAAATGTCAGGCGTTAATTCCTAGCTGCAGCATTTAGGCACAAGCAAAGACAAGGTAATCATAGGGACCCCAGGAGATTGCACGTAGGATACACCAAGGCAGCTGCTGCCTCCTGCCTTGGTAGTTTCTTACGTTCCGATGCCTCACTAAATTGGAAGTGTGAGCTTTGAACAAAGCACCTTGAAACCCCTCATCACTTTTTGAAGTGCATCATGATAGCAGACCTTTTCAGCTTGACAGTGGCAGAAAGGCAATGGATTTCCATGGTAATGATGAGATAGGTGATCTGAGGTAGAAGAAAGGCATTTCAGGCGGGAGCCGTTGACAGGTGAGGAAGGTGAGAGGAGAACACACCTATTTCACAATGTGCTGTATCAAAGGCCAGCCAAATTATTCTCATAATCCTATGAATGTTGTTGCTGAGCCTCTGTCCCCATTATCATTGCTGTTCCTATTGCCCTCAATATACTTCATTCTTGAGGACTGCTATACCATGGCCGGAAAATCTAGATCAAAGTAAAATGCGGATTTCCCCCTGTAACAGTCACATGGATGAAAACACGGTTCCTGTGTCTCCACGGGCGCAGTTTAAAGAACTGCATCTTTTTGTGTCCCCATGAATGGGAACTGCAACACAGTGGAACGAAAATGTTTTGATGTGGTTTTTCTGAGTCCCCATGGACTTCAGTACTAGTTAAAAATTTGCATCAGAACTGAGACAAGCTTTGTACCACCTTGAGACCAGGTACTTGTAAAACTCGCTGGGTCGCGCTTAAGTGGGTGTGGTGACATTTCCCCCCCTTTAAAGTCTGTTGGTCGTGGGGACACAATTTTATTAACTGCATCTTCAAGCAGTTTGTAGCGTTTTTTTAGTGGTCGTGGGATAGCAGCCAAAGAAGACTAGTCCAAGATACTGTATATTCCTGCCTTTGATGAAGAAGGAGATGGCACACCCTCCATTCCATGTGCAGAAGAAGCAGTCTGAGCCAGAATTTGAAATGTACATCAGCGATGGGTGCTTTTTTCCAGCATCTGGGTGGTGGTGGAACAACTTATGGATACAGGGCAGGCTGTGGGATGTCATTAGACCTCCAGCAACACACTACCCCTATTCATTTCCTGCAGCTTGAGGTGGCTGCCTCACTCTGCCTAATCACATATTTAGCACAAATAAGGAATACATACCACCATGCTAATACATGCACCTAGTTTATTCAAAGTCTTGAGAGTTCCTTAGTTGTTACACCCAGCGTAGAAATACTATGTTTCTTTTGTTTTGGGTACAGCCTGTTGATTCTTGGGTGAAATTTGATGGCCTTTTCTTTCTCTAAGACAGACGTTCACTGCAGAATTCACTGGAGATGGAGAAATCTGTCTCTTTTGAGTATTGCAAATCCTGATACAAGTCCCAGCAAATATGAATCCAACTGAACATTTCACTCATCCATAAGGATGCAAAAATCGGCCAGCTTTGCATTCTCCATCATTTGGATTTTGTGCAGTCTGATAAGCTCTGAAAGAAGCTAACAAGTTAAAATGAAATCTCACCCAACTGTAGATTTTGGTTTAGGATATTTGGGTAGCAAAATGTAAGCTGCCTATAAGAACTCAAGGACTGCTTAGCATGCCATAAAAATATAATCATGCTCAGGTAAATCTGCATATTTTATAATCCTTCGCTATCTTTTCATCTTGGGCAATTCTTCTCAGGTTGCATGAAGCCTCTCTGATTTATGTGGCATGAATAAATTCTTTTTGATTTCCTCAGCTCTTTAGAAATCACTACGTAGTGACAGAAACACCACACTGAAGTCTCTCAGAACAACATCAGTCTTCAAAGCCGTTCTCCACTTGATGCTGACACATTTATATCTATATCCATCGAAGACACACACCCATTCAGAGAGAGGCAGGCAGGAGGAATGGAAGGTTCAGAACCAAGTGTATGTGAGAGAACTAATTACCATAGAAACAGTTTTGTTCTATTCCATACACCGGTACAACATCTCAGCTGTGGCAACAGTCCCATTGAAGCCAGGCTGCGCCTAGTCCCTAACCCTGCCTAACTCTAAGAGGTTGCTTAAGATTCTGTTCACCCCAGGGGCCTTTGATGGCACCCTTGCCACTTGCCCTGCACTGTTATGGGTTATTGTTTGTGGCATCCTTGGTTTCTGATGGATGAGTTAATTTGTTTCTTTTCCTTTTACCCTTTTCTTCCTCTTTGTTATTGTTTGATTTATGGTTACTTCTGTTTGATTTTATGGATTCCTACCTACCCGGAACAGTGCCTCACACTAATGGGGCAGCATAAAAGCCTAAGAAATAAAATTGACTTGGTTTCAGCAATTTCAACAACAGGCCAATTCAGCTTAGCACACTTCGGAAGCTACCGGATTCATTGCCAGTTTTAATGTTTTCTTTGCTTTTGGTACTCTGGACTGAGAAATGCAAATCTCCATGTGCTTCCTGGAGTGTAATTGGAAATTAAGAAATAGCCATGTGTGGTTTTGCTTGTCAAAACTAAATAAAATCCTGGCATAGTGCCCCTTTACCCCACTAAGCACGTTTTTATACAATGGGTACAGCGAATTTTGTTGGCTATTCTTTTTTTAAAAAAAGAGAGAACTATCAATATTTTGTTTCTGAGCAAAATTGATTGGCAGCTGGTGGCAGGGGGTGTGCTTCATTTCCTACCGGATTCCTCCATGGCTTGGGGGGCCATGAAAATGATGTATGTTTCCCAAGCAAGAAGCGTCCAAATACAGGGGACCCTCTTATAACAAACAGTTTGGATAACATAAAATCTGTACAACATAAAAAATCCTGGAGATAGGGGAAATTTGCTTAGCAGAATCACCGATGGGGCAAATCTGTACAACATAAAAATGGTCACAATTAGGGATTACTCTGTTTTCCCTGCATTCCTATGGGAAATTTGCATAAAGGAAAATTTGCTTAACATATTCTCATTTGGAACAAATTAATTCCTTTATACAAGGTACCACTGTATCTCAGAAGAATAGATGCAGTGACTGAGGCAGAGGTATATATTTTTTGGGAGAGCCAATGTTCTGCCCTAGGACCTTCTGGGAGGTCTACAAACCAAATATAACTAAAGAAGGCAAACAGCAAAGACTATCATGGCTAGATGTCCACTTCTATTTTTTTGGTGGGGGGATACATATTTTGAGAGTTCAGTGGCAGAGGGGGTATGTGTTACATGTTTTCTCAGGAAAGAGTCATGGAGGGCCCAGCAAGCTCCAGGGTTGCATTTCCTCCATCCCTCGGATAGGGAGGTTTGGTGGATGAAAAACAATTTATGACTTCTTTCACTGCACAGGTGGCAACCAAGTCATAGAAAGTGTACATGGGAAGGGATGTATAATGGTTAGAGAATATGCAGAGGCAGGAGAACACCCAGAATTTTTGAAACAAGTACCAAATTGTAAACATGCTCAGATCCCCTAGACCAGTGGTTCCTGGACTGCAACTCCCAGAAACCCCTTCCAGCACAACGAGTGGCAGAGGCTTCTGGGAGTTGCAGTCCAGGAACATCTGGGGACCCACAGGTTGAGGACCACTGCCATAGACCCGCCCCCCCACACACTTAACACATCTGCTCTTACAAAAGGACAAAGTGGACCCTAGATCAAATCAAGCTTTGAACGGGCAAAAAGGTTCAGACTGAGGCTGTCCTGCTTTGGACACATCATGGGAAGACCAGATTCAATGGGAAGGACAATCATGCTGGGAAAGATGGAATGCATTAGGAAAAGAAGAAGAAGAACAAATATGTGACAGACAGAGTTATTGAAAGAAACCACGGGCTTGCATCTGCAAGGGCTGAGCAGGGCAGATGAGGACAGGGCATTTTGGAGAGTCCTCATCCATACAGTTGCCAGGAGCTGGAGGCAACTGGATGGCTCATATAACGCCAACAACTGTTCCTATTCACCCAAGTCCTATTTGCATTACTTGATTTGATGCTGTGAACACTCTATGAAGACAGTGCCTAGCCCTGCCATATCCAATCATTCTGGTTACCAGCACCCGGTCTGAAGTGGCAAAGAGCCCTCCTTGCACATACGCTCACCCAAGTTGTTCTGCTGCCCAAGGTAAAGTGTGTGATGGTACCGGCTCATCTTGTGCTGAAGCCCAGCAGACTGGTGGTAACACAAAATCTTCCTTTGACGTTACCTGCCTCTACCACGATCAAAGCTAGAAGGCTGCCTTATAGGCTGTTGGGTAAGTGTGTTGTGCTCATACAGCTCTGCCATCTTGTCCCTGACCACCCACCACCAGCTGATGCTATCCGAGACAGCTATCCCATTGCTTCCCCTTTTTGTGAGGTGCACAGTAGGAGAGGCTTCCAAACTAGAGATGGGCACGAATAAAAAAAATGGCATTTCGTTTGTCGTTTGGAGGGTCCATTTTGGTTCGTTTCCGTTTTTCGTGAATTTTTGCAAAAAAATTCGTTTTCATTTTCGTTCGTTTCGTTACCATTTCGTTACCATTTATTTCATTTTTTGTGGTTTTTTTTTAGGATTTTAAGCAATTCACTCATATTGCAGTAACAGAAACTAAACACACGACAAAATTTCCGGTGTTTCTGTTCATTTTGTTTCATTTTAGAGACAAAATTCATTTGTCGTTTTGTTACGTAATGAAACGAAAAAATGAAAACCGAAACAAAAAATTGTTCATTTCGTGACCATCTCTATTCCAAACATTTCTTCAGAGCTTTTGCTTCCCTCTCCCTGCCAGGCTATCTGTGCTTACACTGCCCAGATCCACAACAGTGCTCCCATAACTCACATCCTGCACACTACCCATAAGGGTACGAAGGAGTTCATGCTTCCCCCGGCACTTGACGGGCAAACTCCCCATCCTCTCTGTGGGGGAGGGGAAGGAAAGGGGAAAATGCAACAGATTCCCAGTGAGGATCTGTCCTCCTGGCATGCAAGAAAAGTGATCGATGGTGCTGCCACTGTTTGGATTACGTTGGGACTGGAGTCATATGAGGCAGCTTCTGACTCCACTCATTATTTCTCAGAATCACCCTGGGTTGATAAATGAATCTATCTTGCACAGTTATATTTAGCTGATCACATGCACTGATGGTCTTTCTGTTGAAGGCATGCATTTAAAATTGCGCAGTTCAATCACCAATTGTAGATATTAGCATGAAATATATATACTTTTCCCCAACGTATTCATAATATGGTGCTTTGGCTTATTCTTTTAGGTTTGTATTGCTCTTTCTAAGACATGTGTTTGAGCCTATTAACCTAAGCTTGCATGACTTCAACATTCATATTATTTGTCTCATTTATGTCAGGGTTTCCAAGCATCCATAGCAGCCTGAAAGAGAAAGACAATAATAGATTTTACTTTCTAACCTCAAAAAGGAAGGTCTTCCCCTCAGCCAGTGCTCTGCATTGGAGTGGGACCCAGTTCATGAGAGGAGACGTATATTCTCTGGTACCTACAGTATTTCACAAAGGCACACTCTTTGATATATTGCTTTATACAAAGGGTGGGGAAACATGTAGCCCGCTAGGTCACTGTACTGAACCTTTGGCACTCCAGATGTTTTGGACCACAACTCCACAACTCTCACAGTCCTTTGCCATTGGCAATGCAGCCTTAGAATTCTGGGAGTTGTGGTCCAAAACTTCTAGAGTGCTGAAGGTTTGCCACCACTGCTCTAGGTGTTATTACAATGCTCTTGCCACCATGCCTCACCATTTTCTGTACTAGCAAGGGCAGAGGGATAGGCGTGGAAATCACTCATATCTGGAGGGCCCATCAAACCTTCTGTTCCTGTATAGGGGATTAATTTCTACTGGAGTCATTTGCTACTTTCCTCCTAGGATGAGAAGTAGGGACATATGAACTGGGACATTTGCACCCCAACTGTAGGAGTCAGATATCCCTTCCGATATGACTGTGCTGACCACAATAGGGAAGGGCTGAGTTGCATATAATGTCTGTTGCTCAGGCATACAGTTAGATAAATCTCGGCAACTCTGGCTTTCTGCAAGCATCAACTCTCAGTGATATATTTCAGACATAGCAAAGCCTTGGAGATACAACTCTGAGACCATAAGTACTACCTGCACACTTGTGGGGCATGATTTCCCTACAATTTCTTTGAAAGAACAGCACACTGGAGAAAGCAGATTCTGAAATGTTCAAAATGTCATTATGTGCATTGGATTGCTAATGCTTACATTGGCCTTGTAAGGTGAGACATATGTAGCTCCTTTTGCAGATGTGCAACTGAAGCTACAAGATCCAGGACTGCCTAGCACAGTGGTTCTCAAGCTTCCTAATGCTGCGACTCTTTAATACAGTTTCTCGTGTTGTGGTGACCACCAACTATAAAATTATTTTCGGCGGTGTAAGGGACTGGGCTGTGTGACCCAGGAGTGGACACCTGGGACATTGACGGCAGCAGTGGATGAGGAATGGAATGGAATGGAATGCAATGCAATTTATTGTCATTGTATAAATACAACGAGATTAAAAGTGCCATCCAGTCAGTCATTCACACAACCCAGCATAAAAATCCAAGACGTAAAATCTACAATTTAAGAACAAACCATCTATACACATACTCCAACATTCACATGCCGAACATCACTTACACTCATTTAAAACTGACATAAAAACCAAACACACACACACAGCCCTACACTCTTTCACCTGGCAACATTCATACCCAGTCCATAAAAACTACAATTTAAAAAACAACAACAGCCATACACAATCCCCCATACAATATATGTGTAACACATTCAACACTAATATTACCCGTCAACTTAATTTTTAACAGAATTTAGCATGGTTACTGCTATTGGGTAAAAACTATTTCTGAATCTTTCTGTCCTTGTTCTAATAGATCTATACCTTCTACCTGATGGTAATGGTACAAACAGAGAGTGTCCAGGATGAGAAATATCTCCTACAATATTCTGAGCTTTCTTAAGACAGCGGGAGCTGTGTAATTCCTCCAATGTGAGGAGTGGGCATCCGATGATCTTCTGTGCCATATTGATAACCCGCTGGAGCGATTTCCTCTGAGCCACCGTGCAACTGGCATACCACACACATATGCAGTACGTCAGTACACTTTCTACTACACAATGATAAAAAGACACCAATAGTCTCTGAGTGATGTTATTCTTTCTGAGCACTCTCAGAATGTACAGGCTCTGTTGGGCCTTTTTCAGCAGCTCAGAGGTGTTTACACTCCAGGTTAAATTCTCCTCAATATGGACTCCCAACAAACGGAAGTCGGTCACCCTTTCTACACAGTCCCCATTGATGAATAGTGGTTGAAGATCTGTTTTCTTCTTGCCGCGTGGCCTGGGAGATCCTGTCAGTCCACCTGCAAGAGTGGTGGCAGTGGCCCAGGAGAAGCCTGCCTGCCCAGCCACCTGCAAGAGTGGTGGCAGTGGTGGAGGAGTAAGTGGCCACGTGGCCCGGCAGAGCACGCCCACCCACCTGCAAGATTGGTGGTGGAGGAAGAGGAGGAGGATGTGTCTGTGTGGCCCAAGAGAGCCTGCCTGCAAGAGTGGTGGCAGTGTTGTAGGAGGAAGCAGCCGCACAGCCCGGGAGAGCCCGCCTGCCCAGCCGCCTGCAAGAGCGATAGCAGCAGTGGAGGAGGAAGCAGCAGCTGCATGGCCTGGGAGAACCCGCCTGCCCACCTACAAGAGCAGTAGCGGTGGCAGAGGAGGAGGAAGTGGCTTCTCAGCCTGGGAAAGCCCGCTCGCCCACCTGCAAAAGTGGCGGTGGTAGTGGCAGCAGTGGCAGCGGTGGTGGAAGAAGCAGCCACACGGTCCAGGAGAGCCCACCCATCCGCCTGCAGGAGTGGCGGCAGTGGAGGAGGAGGAAGCAGACACGCGGCCTGGCAGAGCCTGCCTGCCTACCTGTCTGCAGGTGTGGTGGCAGAGGAGGAAGTGGCCACGCAGCCCATCAGAGCCCCACCTGTGAGACTGGCAGAGGAGGTGGTGGAAGTGGCGTAGCACCATTATAGATTACTGGCGGGAGTGTTGTTTCTGTTCCTAAGACCATCAGAAACATATTTTTCTATGGTCTTAGGTGGCCCCTATGAAAGGGGTGATTTGACCCCCAAAGGCGTTGCAACCCACAGGTTGAGACCCACTTGCCTAGCATCACCAACCACATCTGGGAATGAGCTGAGATGTAAAAAAAAAAGGGTTATTTTTCTCCAACACAGTTCACACTGGTCAAACTTAAAATCCGGTTTATAATTATTATTTTTCATCCATGCAACAACATTGTTCTACATGTGCTTGTCTTCTTTTGTCATGCATACACATTCACTGCTCCATTGCATGTGAGGAAACCTGTTTTCAAGGGGGAATCTCTGGGTTGATTATCTGCAACACATAGATGGCAGAATCATTCACCGAGGGCTTCCTTCAAGATATAGTTCTGGTCCATGGTTGCTAATAGGATTCTGCCTGTTGTCATGGGTTACATTACAGCTGCTTTTGTGAAACTCACAAGAAATCAAAAGTCTAATTCCACAGTACATCTTAATAAATATACCAAATGGTGCATTTTGTTATTTTTTTTCTTTTGCAAAATACCCATGTATTCAAATATGTAAACACTTCAAAATGCAAATGTTCCTTGGAGTACTTAGTGGAAAGACTATTCAGAGGCCTGAACATTGCATTAAAGCACAGCAAGGAATCTAATAGGAGTCATTAGAATTACATTTAAAACATACTTTAATAAAACTAAGTTATAGTATGTCCTCAACCTGATATTTTCAGAGTGATCCCATAATGAATAAAAGCATCCCCCTACTGCATTGCCATACCATTATTTTCTGCAAATCTGTACAGGAGAAGGAGGGAAGATTGCATATCAGAAAGTTTGCTTCTGTTCTCCTCCCTTTCTTTCTTCCCCAGACCTTTGTAGTCATAGGTGGAAAAGGTTTGAAACAGAGCTGGTTTCAGAGGTAGTGTGAGAGCAAGGTTCAAGTTTTGAGTTTCTCTTCAAATCTTCATTCGTCTTAACATTTGAGATGTTTTCTGCAGAGATGGGTTTCTAAAGTGAGTGGCAACAGGATGTGTCCAAACCACAAAAAATGTCTAGCAAATGTCAAACCGCATGCTAAGACATCTCAGATCTTAAAATATCTTGTCTAGCACCATTGTATTCAGCTTTTGAAACTCACTATTAAGATAGAGAGAACAATACATTAAGAAATTAATGACCTTTATTTTTGCTAATGCTGATGGGAAAGTATTACTGATCTTTGAGTTTGGTTGTGATAGGGAAAATGAACATACATATAATGAAGGTCACATTTCTGGTCCATCCCTGTCTTCCAGCATATTGTGGCCATTTACTAATAATTGTAATTAGCATGGAGTCATGTAAAAGTAATTCTCCTCCTTCCCCTCCCCTCAATGCCACTTGTCCTAGTTCCCACTGAGGTGGACAACTCCTATTGATCTGGAACCATACACTTGAGATTGTGGAGATGGTGTTGCCTATTTGCAACCATCACTACCAAAAATTTCCTTCTTGCCCAACATGAAGTCTTCTGTGTGAAAAGAATATTTTATGAGTGACCACTCACATATGTGAATCCATACTTCAAATGATACAGATGTGAGATGCTAGTAACTCCCTGAGAGAAAGCCTATTGATTGATTCAACTGGTTATCCCAGCTAGTGTGAACTTCTCCGGTTTTCATCAACAATCCTTTTGTGCAACTCCACATGGGACAAGAATGATGATGTCATCACTGGGGAAAACCCCACTGATTCAATACCTCTTTCGGCTTGTTTAGGGTGCATGCAAATGGTACACAATGTAACAAAGTCATATACACCCCAAAAACACAAAGGGAAGTCATTAACTAGTGCTAAATTGAAGCTACTACTACTACCATTTTTCTTATTGCACACGTGGATCTTTGCAACAGAATTTCAGCTATGGAGTGCATCCTGGTTGGGATCCAGGACATTTTCTTGGACGATGACAACCCAGAGTCATTTTTCACTTTGATTTTGTACATCCATTGGATGGCGTGGCACACTATGCCATGATATTTATTTATTTAACATGGACTAATGGGATGCTGTATAAACTGTCATTTCTAGTTAGTTGAATGATTGTGTAGCTGCTTAAACTCTATTGGTATGGTAGAATAAGTGTAATTGTTTAATGTGGACAAGAACACAAGAGAGCCACCCATTTTAGTGTTGCCAGATGTCACTGAAAATACTGTCGTTGAGAAAGCTTATCCTAAATCCAGAATGTTACGTTCGTTTCTCTTCTCAGTATGCCCACTGTGTTGTTTTCTGCTTAAATGTCCTGCTGTTTATTGCAGCTTTCTAATATCCAAACATTTTGTGCCTCCCAGAGGCCATTTTGAATTTCAATAAAAGATTACATGGAGTATCGCTATGTTTACAGCTCCTGGCCTATGACGTGCAGATCCGAGGCTGTTCATCAAGAGCTTCTGCCTGGCTTAAAGAGCCTTCATTACTGAACAACTCTCCACAGGCAACGACTCCGGATTTTCTTCCACAGCTGCAAGGATAGTGACTCTGACCTTTTTGTCTTTCGGTGTTAACTTTACAAGCCTCCCTCAGCAGGATGTTGCAGGCAGGATCAGAATAATGTTGCTTCTCATCCAGTATTGCTTCTTAGCTATTTCCAAATCTAGTCAACAGCAAAACAGAACAGATGTCCCTGTAGACCCTGTTAAGTAAAACTGGCTGTGTAAGCACAACAGCTGGTGACCAAGTATGAACTCACCATAAACGGTTGTGGCTTTATAATTAACTGGGATTTAAACCATGTTCACTTGCACTATTGGTGCTCCCCCCCCCCAATTTTAGTTATTAACATTTTAAAAAGGCTTAATAAAGTTGTGGCCCAATTTAAGCTCCAATAATTTTGTGTCGTCTCTTTGTTGTGGGGCTGGGGTTGCAAAGAGTTTTGAGTGGGCAGAGTCCCATGACTGGTGTGCAATAGGAAATGCCTTCCTTGACTTGTAAACCTGTGGTGTTTTGCCAATGAATGTTACATCAATGGCAATAATAACCAGTGGGCATAAGGAGGTGATTAGGACCAATGACAACATCACTTGTTACCGTAACACACAGGTACACACTGAGAGTCATTATTTTGAACTCATTTATTGCAACATCTCTGAAAAGCATGCTTAAATTAACAAATAGCTTTGTCTCTAAGGTTATAGAAGGATATTTTATTAGTCTTTTGAATTAGGATCTGCTTCAGCAGAACATTTAAATACAATCAGCAACTACACCGCAAAGCAGTTTGTAACCACCTTGTAACATCATCACAGGAGAGTACAGATCTAGGCCAGGGTTAAGACTGAAAAATATGCCAATTTAAAGTGTGCTGGATTTGAAATACTTTGCTTAATCTTCATCTGCAAGGCTTTTGTTTTAATTAGCATTAGTCTCGGTGGACATCCTTGTAAACTGTTCCCTTTTGACAGTAATATTTTTGCAAGGAATTACTGTATATAAAACTTGGCAAAAATGGTAGTGATAATGTTTGAATAGGAAAAATAAAATAAATCTATATTCAGCCTCATGCTGAGCATTCTTTCTAATGAATGCATAACTGAGATTTGGGACTCGGTATCTCCTCAGAAGAGCAGACAGAGTTGCGACCTGAAAATCTACCATAATTAAGGGAAGAGGGGCAAGTGAAGGGGCTGCTTGTTCCTGGTGGAAATGTTGACATCATGTCAGATTTCATAAGCAGCAAGATTGGGTATCTGCCAGCTAGCTGCTGAGGGATTTTTTAAAGGGTATGCAGACCAAAGTGGAGTTTTAGGGCATTCATCATCCCTATGAGTAGGACAATGAAGGTTTAAGACCACCGACCTCCTACCTGCTTAAAGAATTAGAAGTAGGTCTTCCTTAAGCATCTTTTTCCGTTGTAGCTATCAGCTGCAGAATGGATGGAGACTAGGAATTGTCTGCAATATTCATTGAATGAAATGATAGTCTTTAAACAGATACTGCTGAACATGATGCCTTGATTTGGGGCAGTTCAGAGCAGGGGGCCTCCATGGCTGAACAACAATGGTTGGAAGCCTGCATATCTAACCAGCAACAAATTATGTAGCTTGATCTCTTCTTGGACATTGCAGAGCAGACTATCCTGGACACAGAAGAGACAGGGCACAGTTCTGAGGAAGAAGTCACTTCACCAACTCCAGAGGTAGATGCATGGAGGAAAGTCACTCGAAGAAGTAGAAGGGCAAGGGATCACTCTCATAGTCTGAAATTACATAATCAATTTGAGTCTTTTTCCCTCATAACACCTCATGAGGAAAGCACAGAGAAACAACTGGTTCCACCAGAGGATCTCTTCCTCATCACACTTGATGAGATACAGGAAGACAAACAACAGGAACAAACTGAAGACCTCTCCCTTAATATAGTTGATGAGATGCGTGTAAATGAACAGGCTGCTATAGTTGATGAGGTGCATCTAGATGAACATCCTGGTACTAGGTGGTTCAATTATTAGAAATACAGAGGGATGGATTTGTGGTGTGCATGATAACCGTATGATTACTTGCCTGCCAGGTGCAAAGGTTGCAGACATCACAAGAAGTGTTAGAGAGAACTGGGAAGAAGCCAGTGGTCATGGTACACGTTGGTACCAATGATGTTGGGAAGGCAAAGCAGTTAGTCCTGGAAGCCAAATTCAGGTTGTTAGGAAGAAGATTGCAGTCCTGGACTTCCAAAGTAGCATTTTCAGAAGTGCTGCCTGTTCCTCATGCAGGACCCACCAGGGAGGCTAAGTTCAGAAGCCTCAATGTTTGGATGAGGCGATGGTGGGTAGTTTACAGCATAATTATACAAGGAACATTTTGCCTCTCACTTTACGGACCTTGGAAGGATGGAAGGCTGAATCAACATGGAGCCAGTCAGGAATGGATTCAGGTCATGAGCAGAGGCTTGAATGCAGTACTGCATTTTAACCACTCTGCCAGGAGGCTTGTGTATAGTTTCATGACCATGACCAGTTTCCCACACAGTACTAAGGCTTGTTCCCACAAACATCCTGCATGCAAAATCATTCAAAATTGTCCAAAAAAGAATGGCTGCTTTTAAAAGAAGTGTGTAACAATAGCTGTATCCTTGCAGTAGTTGAGAATATCATGTGGTTGATTTTTTTTTTGATAATATGAATGATAGAAGTTGGGGTAGGGGAAAGAGAACCAAAAATGAGAGGCAGACATTGATCAAAACTCATAATTGGTGGGATGTTTCCACTTCCATTATTCCTTACTCTTCTTCCAGCTCTTTCCCAGCATGGAGAGTCCCAAGGTACATTCCCATAAACATCCCCCATGCCCAGTGGTGTAACATGTGTTGTCAGCACCCAGGACAGAGGATGTGCAGTGCCCCCAGGCATGTCCAAACTTCAGCCCTCCAGATGTTTTGGACCACAAGTCCCACGGTCATTTCTCATTGGCATTCTAAGCTTAGAATTCTGGGAGTTGTGGTCCAAAACATCAGGAGTGCCGAAGTTTGGACATGCCTTGCACCCATGCACCCTAACCTGTGAAATACAACTCCCATAATCCCCTTAGCCCTTGGGCAATGATGCAGTTCAAAGAAATGTCATCCCCCCAAGCATGGATCTCTCTTTGGTTCTGCTTCCCACAAGGGGGGGGCGGACTCAAGGAGGAGGCGACTCTGAGCATCCCTGTTTACACGAGTCTATAGTTCCATAAGATGCACAGTCCAGAACACAACAACAGTGTGTCCAGTTGATTTCACCAAGCAATACCGAGTCTCTATTGTAGTTGTTGCTTCAGGGATGTGATTTTTTTTAAAATAACACTCTCATGCCTCTCCTCTGCTCAGAACACAGCTTCCAGCGAGAATGTAGAGGTACTGGAACTAAGTTTGGAAAGCCACTGATATTATTCATGCCAGTAGGCTACAACGTAGACTTCACACTGCTTGCGTTCTTTGTGAGTCTCCCCGGTGGAGCTCAAATTCTTTTTCTGGAAGCTACAAAATGCAGCTTCACCATTGTTTACCCACTCTTGTGTGCATTGTCTTCTTTCTGTTTTTCTCTTTTTGTGGCTCCCTCCTGATTACCTTCAGCCGATGTCAAGGCAACCATACCTTACATGTGTTGAGAAACTACACAGTGCTCTTTGAAGGCCTTGAGGATCGAGGGGGCAGATTTTCAAATAGGTACGAACTGGCAGTGAGTAATCATTCCAGATAATAAATATTTGAAGTACTAACCATGTTGTAATCATGTTGAGTGACTTTTCTCCATCCCTTTATTTTAGTTCAGGGTCCGTGGATCAGACAGGCATTGAACTTGTGTCCGTTCCTTTTCATGAAAAGATTCACTTGAATATGCTTTCATTGGAAGAAACTTCAGTATTACAAAACGACAAGGCAGGGGCAGAAATGCAGCATCAAAATTCTCTTTAGCAAGTTCACCCCCACAAATTGTATTATCTATTTATACTGTGCGGAGGTGGAGAAAGAAAAAGAGGAGGGCAGAGAGAGGCAATCAGAGAAAGACACAGAGAGATATTTGTCCCTTTTTGCCGAGTTTCCCAACCCTACAATCAATGTTGTTAAAACATTTGTGCTGTTTTATAATGGTTTGGTGGTTGCACAGCCTTCAGACCTGACACTGCTGCCATATTCTCTTGCAGACGTGCTGTATTCTGTTGCTCTTTCACGGGAATGATGTGGAACTCTATTATGCATGCCTTTACTTGCAGGAAGGAGGGGGAGAAGCTGATTGTTGTGTTGTGTGTGTGTAAGGGGGCAGCATCTTATAAACACCTTATAGCTCCCCATCTAGTCTTCAACTTAAAAAGTAATTTCCATGTTAGCGTGCCATCATTCCCTTTATTTTCACAGCTATTTCCATCTTGCCACAAACCCCTATCAAATGTTCAGGATGCTTACCGGCAAATGTGGATCCAACTAATCGTTGTGCATCACTTTCATGTTACTTATTACCTACAAGTGTGCACTGAAACCCCCAATTCAGGAGCACAGCCAGCAGAACAGAGAGTTTCTTTGCAAAGCTCTCTAATTAATTTTGCACAGAGTGCTCCCGACGTTCGAAAGCTTGAGAAAATGTTGAATCAATGGTCCAATCAAAGTATAATTTCACCTTTATTGTATCCCTAGATAACATTAATCTAACATGCTTGTGACTTTACTACTGGGAGACAGGAGCTTTTGGAGGGTGAAAATAGGAAACCCTGAGTAATCTGAAACTCGGTATACAGATATTCAGGGGCTGTGTCAGGAATGTGATAATTATTGGTTTCTAGTGTTTATACACCACCTTTTAAAACAAAGATCTCCTATGACAGCTTGCAGGCATCATTAAAATGGTAAATTATAAAACAGTCATATTACTATTAAAAGACAGAGTGATCCTAAGCATAGCCAAAGCCTCACCGAGAGGGCTCAGGATTGTATTGCACCAACTTCTTTTGCTCAGTCACCTAAATGTTATTGTTATTTCAGGACCAAACATCTTCCAAATTGCATCGTGACGGGCTCCGTCTGTAATTCCAGAAATTCATGTACAGTAGATATCTATGCACAATGAAAAGAAAGTCACACTTTTTTGTGAATGATTTTTGAGTGCTCTTCCCATTGACTAAAGTGTGTTCATTGTTCAAAATGGTGCATTTTTCACAAATGTGCATGCTTTGTGCATAATTGTATCCAAAAGCACATTGCAAACAGTGGTAACCAATGGAGATCTGACCACAAACTGCACTCTCATCTCTGTATGTTCCAAGAGGTGAAAACAGAGTCCTCTCAGATTAACATATGAACCCATTTATATTCTCACCTAAACCTAGATTTAAATGGATAGGAGTGCTGCTTCTTTGGGGGAGAATGACAGTCAAATCTTGCATGGAAGAATCGGTTTTGCTTTCTCTTAAAGTTTGACTTTTCCAATCTCACATTCTTTCTTTTCTGAATATAAGGAATTGCATGTAGATTGTATATTCTAATCAAATTCAAATTGATAGGAAATTTTCACCCATCCCCATCTGACCCTACAAATCAAAAGTCTGCCCAATTATTTCAAATAGGCTGGTGAATTTACAGTGGACCTTTGTATAACAAACAGCTTATATAACATAAAATTTGTACAACATAAAAAATTCCAGAGATAGGGGAAATTTGCTTAACATAATCGCCTATGGGGAGAATCTGTACAACATAAAAATGGGATCACTCCATTTTCAATGCATTCATATAGGAATTTGTATAAAGGAAATTTGCTTAACATAATTTCATTTGGAACAAATTAATTCCTTTATACAAGGTACCACTGTATTCATGTTCCATGGCACAGCCCACATTTACTGGCTACTTTCTTTCTTTCCTTCTTGCTACCATCTCCAAATTATTTTGTCTTTGCTTCATGTATAGCGATCCGCTGAGAGAGCAATCTCCAAGATCTCCTGTCTACAGATGGGGATGAATAAAGATGAAGAGCAATAGCCAACAAATGTCACCAATTCGTTAAATATTTGTTCCTTGAGGAAGAACCCAAACTTTGAGGGAGGACTCAGCATATACAAAGGGAAGAATATTTCCTTGTTTTAGTTGCCTAACACACACATATATACTGACTTTTTCTCTCTCACACACACAAACCCGTTTAATGGCCACTCAGACTTACAAAACCTGCCACCACTGCCTAATGGAAAAACCCGCTGTTCCAGCTCACAAGGCCTCCCCCTGCGGGGGGTGGAGGTGGCTATCAAGCACTTCCTTAATTACAAATGTTTTTTTCATGGGGGACCCCTTTTGGAGTTTCATAACTCAGCCCTGTGAACCCCAAACCTCTTCAATTTTGGGGGGCTTACAAGGAAGAGTCCAAAGAATCTACCCCCCAAATTTGGTGTCTCTAGGACTCAGGGGAGCTATTATATAGAGTATCAAATTGTTTCATTTCATTTCATTTCATTCTGACCATTCTTTTAAAAATTCACCTCCCTTTTCTGTCTAATATGTGTAAATCTTCATCTTTGAATGAGTGCGCTTTGTCCTTCAAGTGGAGGTGTACTGCTGATTCTGGTCCTGAGCTGTTGCCCCTCCTATGTTCAGCCATCCTCCTGTTTAATGGCTGTTTATTTTCACCAATGTAGAGGTCTGCACACTCCTCACTGCATTGTACAACAAATACTATATTGCTCCTTTTGTGCTTTTGTATCGGATCCTTTGGGTGGACGAGGTCTTAGTGCGTTTGTGGGTTTGAAATAAACAGGGATGTGCTTTTGCTAAAAATCCTTTTAAGCTTCTCAGACACTGCAGTCATGTAGGGAATTACCAGGTTCTTCTGTTGGGTCTGGGTCTCAGACTGATCCCTTGTTCTTCTGGGGTGGCCCACTGCTTTGTTGACGGCCCACTTGGATATCCACAGGCCTTAAGTGCTGCCTTCAGGTGCCTGTCTTCCTTCTTCTTGGCTTCTGTAGAGGTGGGGATGCTCTCTGCTCTGTGGTTTAGGGTCCTGATGACTCCTAAGTTGTGCTGTAATGGGTGGTGGGAGTCAAACAGTAAGTACCGTAACAGTGGCAATAAATAAATTTATAATTAATCTTATAATCATCTTATTAAGGATTTAATATATTTAAAGAGAGAACTGCAAGGGGCCTCTGTTGTTAAACTTCCTTCTCTGCCAGCCACCAATGGCTAGTTTCAGATATTTTGAAGGCTGTGTTCCCATAGTTTGCTATAGTGGAAACTTACTGGTTTCTGCTGATTCTTAGACAAGAATGAATTTCACATGGACAAGTCTCTTCTGCTTTTTTATAAACTGGAAATCACCAGGCCTACAGCAGGCTTGAATGTGTAACAAATGAAGTAACTGTTTTCTAATTTCAGATAGGATATGTGTACCTTTGTGCATGCTTGTCTTGAAATATGTGTGATGTGTCTCTGTTGAAGTTAAGAGTTTAAGTATAGCTTTCTGATCTCCAGAAAGTGTCCTTCTATCCTCAGAGAAGCACCATCAATGCATTGATTCAATTATTTCAATAAATTCTTGAAGGAACCCGGTGTCTCAATGTTCTGTTTGTCTTTATGGCAATTATGCCAGTCTCATTGCAGTAAAATTACTATTTGTGAGATGACAGTACTAATTTGTGTGGGTGGGTTTCCTGTAAACCTCTACTCCTAGGCCATGGTCGGGTTTGATTATGACTGCACAATCCAAGAAAGAATCTTCACAGACATGTTTCTCTTTGTGAAACTTTGGCCCATTTACTACTTGCCTACTTTCACCTAATTTTAAGTAGGATATCAGAGGGGCAAAGAGTCAGGATGTAGAATAGTGTTGCCAAGCCTTCCCATTGTGGTCTGTAGCTCCCCTGACTGTTAGTTGTGCCCTATCCTTTGGTATTTTCCATAGTTCAAAGGTCATTCATGGGAAGACATTTCTCTGTCCCAGCATTAGTCAGATAATCAAGATCAATAATTGTTATTTCATAAGACGCCATACAAAAAGGTGGAAGGGGAAATTGGCATTGGAATGTGATTTGTATGAGCAAGTATCCTTTTGGGAGAATGACATTAAATTGTGGTAGCAACTGATGGAAGAAAAGGAGCCAAAGAGTATTTCCCTTTCCACGAACCTCTCCTCCACACCACAATGTACTAAAAATAATGGGCAAGGAGAGAGGAATCCCTCAAATTAGAGATCCATCTCTGTGGCCTTGTGCTGCTGGCAACTGAACTACTCCGGTTTCCCCAGAGCCATTTTATTCAAGACTAGTGCTTCTGATTGATGCCTGGTGTGGAAGACAATCTTTCTTCTAAAAGACTAGCTGAGCTTATCCTCTGATTTGTTGTAGCTCCCATGTGGCAACTGCTGTCTCACCACCTCCACCCCACTTCTGCCCTTTAAAAGATGTTATACATCCAGAGGATGACTTTAGAAGTAGAGTATGGCACTTCATTCCATAAGCAAAAACAGGCTAGGCCTCTACGTGAGGCCTGTGCTACTTTAATGTTTTACTGTATGGTTGAAGTGTGGGGATCCCTAACCACTTTGACAGCTAAGCTCTCAAAGTTGAGGGCTTGTACAAATCTGCCCCTCTTTAGATTGCCCCATGTTCATTTTACTTTTAATCTCCAGTATGAATTTTTTTGGAAAATTGCAAAATTCTGGCTCCACCTGAACAGAAATTCCTACCCTGGGCATAACAGTGTTTCATCAGTAAATCCACTAAATCCAGTGAAACAAGCAGCAGTGATACTCTGCCTGATACAGTCTTTCTACACCCCCCCAAAATAAACTCTGGGGACCTAGGGACAGTTGGAGAGCTTTCCCCCAGAGGATGTACAAAGAAAATGGAAGAGCATTCTGCTGTGGTTGTCATTGGGACATTGGTTTTAGTCCTTTAAAATCACTACATTATCCCTCCTCCCCTGAGCAACCTTACAAAATTATGAACCACTTCTCAGTCTTGCTTGTCTTAATGCATAGGGTTTTCAGTCCTTGGGGTACTGGCTGAAGTTTGCAAAAATCATTACCGTCGTCCTCCAGGTCTACAACTGGGAGACAAAACCTTCACAACAGCTATCAAGATGTGTGGCACTCCAGGCTGAGAACACTTAAATTGTGGTGTGAGAGGTATCTTTGTAGGCTGCATAAAGGACTACACTAGAGATGGGGATGAATTTAAAAATGAATCACTTTTTCTGAAGAATTTATCAAAACTTGTTGATTTCTATTCATCATAAATGGAGTCCCCCGATGAATGCAAAATGATGCAATTTCAGCATTTTTTGCTTCGTTAATTCATTGGGCCATAACATGGTTCCCAAGGCGTCTAGCCACGCCAAATCGGAAGCATTTTTGATGACTGAGTTATGCACCCCCAAATGGCACCCCCAGGAAAGTTATCAGATACCTAGAGACTCCAAACATGCAGATAAGCTTTCTCTGGCTCTTCTCTACAATCTCTCCAAGTTTGGATCTCTCCAGGTTTAGTGAAGATTGGGTTTCCCCTACCCAGTTGCAAAAGGGCAATTTCTTGGGGGTGGGGGGCATTTTGTGGGTGTATAACTCAGATGCCTGATACGTACTCTTCGACAAACTTTGAGGAATGGTAGAAAAGCCTCTCTGCAACTTTGGTGTCTCTGGGTTTACACTTTCTTTGTGAGGCCCTCTTTGGGGATACATAGCTCCGAGGACTGGACCCCAGTTTTCACCAGACTTTCAGGGCTTACTGAGAGCCCTGATACTTTCCTCCATACAGTATTTGGTGTCTCTATGTGCCTAGAGGGCCATTTTATATTTTAAAGTGGAGATGAATTGATTAATTACGGTAATTCATCACTGGAAATTCATTGATTTGGTCATTTGGTGATTTGGCAGCCCTGGTGAATTAGGAATCATGACAAGTTACCGTTTTTTAAAATTCATCCCCATCTCAAGTCTTCACCAATTGTCACTGTTTTAACACAATGCTACTTGTATGCATTCTCTCTCTCTCTCTCTCTCTCTCTCTCTCTCTCTCTCTGTGTGTGTGTGTGGGGGGGGGGAGATGAATCAACCAAAAGCCAGAGGCAATGACAGGATGTGCAAAAAGAGCTAGTGGATACATCTAATTGTAGTCCCCTGGGAATTCTTCCATAATTTGAGGGCATAGAAACAGTCCCAGCTTCTCCACCCTTGCTCACCCTGGACTGTAGTACTGCAAGGTCTGCCCCCCAGGGGTTAGGTTTTGGTCCTGTAATTTCAGGGGATGGAGATGCTCCTGACCTGATGAAATCATGTAATTGATCTAAGCCTCATTCCTGCCCTTCACACAACCAACCTGTTCTGTTTCCAAATCCTAGCCGAGATCTTGCGTTCCTAAAAATCTAAGTACCAACCTGTCTGTGGTCTGTACTATTCGGACTGGACTCTTTGTGGCTAACACCTCTTTTTTCCCTTATAAATAAGCTTTGTACAAAAGTTTCAGTAAACAACCATATGATTTAGGAGCAAATATCCCCACAGTGATATCCTTCAAGCGGTGTGCCTGCAAGTGCAGCAAAGTACATGAAATAATAGATTCTCGCTTTGTTATTTGTGGTGGCAGGTAAGTTATTATTTTGGGGTGGATCTCAGCCAAACAAGGACCTTCTGAAAATACCCTACCAGAAATTATGCACCCAGCATGCATCCAAACCAGAGACAGATTACTGCTATCTCTCCCCCCTCCTCCGCTCCTGCTCCTCTCTAAAATGCTCCAACTCAAATAAACCTGATCTATGGGCTTCACTGCTCAGAGTTTTACAGTGCAGTCAGCAATTTTTCCTGTTTCCTTGATAGAGAAGTAATAGATTTAAAATGAAAGATTTAACTGGGCAGCACAGGAAGGAATATAAAACAGATAATTTAGTTATGCAGTGTTGTGTTATCAGTGTATTGAGGATGTGTAAGCTGTGTGTAACATAGATAAGGTAAGTTACCAAGGGCAGGAGAAACTCTCAACACAAAGGCCTAGAATAATCTCAATGGTTTAAAGACAGAAACGGTCACCACATAGTGAGAGTCATGAAAGAGTTGCACAAACCTACCAAATGAGGCACAAATATGAAATCAGCTGTCCATTCAATTGTAGCCAATGCACTTGTAGGTATTCATCAGGTATCCCCCCCCCCCAAATCCTTTTAAACTGGTTGGATGTTCCTCATAATTCAACTGTGGATGCATTATTAGATGCCTGCAAAGTGCTGATGGGAACTGGAACCTCTTCGTTTCAGGCAATTCCTGATTAAAATAAAAGAATTACAAAGCATGAGAATGACAAACAATGACAATGATAATTCATACAGAGATGAATAGGTAGATAAATGTGCATATGCATGTGGATGCACCAGCATGCACGTGCACACCGAAACAGACACACACACACACAGAGAGAGACACACACAGAAAGAGTATATCCGTATAGAATACTGTAGTTGTCTTTGCCGTCGTGAGTTAAAAATCGGACCCACCGTACCGGGTCCGGTGTTGTGGTCTGCAGCCCAGCCAGACCCCCGGGGAGCAGAAAATGGCACAGGCCACGCCACCCCTGTGGTGCCTGGTCAAACGCTGCGCTGGATGACCGAGCCAATCCAGGGCGCCCAGTGTGCTTTACAGCTGAGGGCATCCGGTCCTGGCCAGCCCATGCAGGCGCACAGGCTCAGCGGTGCCAGCTCCTTTTAAAAGGACCACGGCTCCCAGAAGACCCCATTCCGTGACCAGCAGCAGCACCGTTCCCCACCCACCTGCACCATTGGACACTAAGTCTGTTTATTATTATGGTTGTTGAGTTAACTTAAATTGTTCCTGTTGTATTTCGTCACAGCTTTGGCGGTTTGGAGGCACTGGGACTGGATCCAGTCTAAGGTGGCTGCAGGACGGAGCCTGAGCAGCATGGAATCAACAGGTGGCAACGGGGGACCCTAGAGGGAGCTCCGGGTGTCCCAGCTCGGGTGGGACAACAGACAACCTCTCCACTCAGCTTGGGGAAGGAAATCTCGAAGGAGCCTGTGCCCATGGGGGGGGGGTCCAGAAGCTGAGAATAAAGGGTGCTGCCGCCTGGTGGCACCACCACGCACATTGGGGGACAGGTGGGTTCCCCAATGGAATTGGATCCGACCCAATGCCTGGCCAGAGTACTGCAGTGTGTCACCAATGGCAATAAAGCTGTGGCCTCCACATTTTCCCATGAGCCTAAGAGTGTCAGTGTGGTTAATGGGGTCTAACAAACACCAAGGCTTGGCGCTAGAACACAATAAATTTTCAAATGAAAACAGAGTTCACGTACTGTAATCTCAGTGTTTTGGAGTTCATTTCCTATTATGATCTAGTAAAGTAGCATATAAAAATGCAGTACAGTATTCTGAGATATTTAATGCATGAAAAACTCATGATTTGCTGAGACTGCAGATGGGAAGAGAAAAGCTATATCTGACCTCCTCAGGCTGGAAATCACAATGAAAATTTCAGAAACACACACATGACCTTAGTATCAACATGAACAAGCAAATCCAAATATGCTCCCCATTTATCAGTTCACTGTCATGTTTAGCTTAGGGGATAATACAAAGAACTCACATTGTTTGCATGCACACACATTCACGCATGCATGCTCGGGCATTGTTATGCAAGGCACCTCCTTTACATTACAATAGTCCACCCCTGCAACTTTGCAAGAAGCAACTGGATGTTTTGATCCTGAATTCTTGAAGAGAGAAAAGATACTGAACTGGTCACCCCAGGAGGGCTCCACTTACTGCCAGTCCACCCCCAAAATGTGGGGTATGTGGCTGATTCAAAAGTTCCAACCAGTCCTATTTCCTCCAACCTTACAGTAGTCCCTGGGCTATTCAACATTAGGAACAGACTTCACTGGATTAAGCACTCAGAACCGTTGGCACAGGAATCTCCCAGATTCTCCCACACGGTTAAAAAACAAAACATCAATCACAGAATCATGGAATCATAGAACCATAGAGTTGGAAGGAGTCTACTAGGCCATCAAGTCCAATCCCCTGCTCAGTGCAGGAATCCAAATCAAAGGATATCTGACAGATGGTTGTCTAATGTTCTCTCAAATGCCTCCAGTGTTGGAGCACTCACCACCTCCTGGGGGAGCTGGTTCCATTGCTGTACTGCTCTAACAGTTAACGAAGTCCCCCCCCCCCAATATTGAGCTGAATCAGGGTTCCATTAACTTAAGTCCATCATTACGTGTACTGTATTCTGCAATGACTGAGAACAGATTCTTTCCCTCCTCTGTAGGACTATCTTTCAAAGTGGTATCCTATCTCTCTTCAGTCTTATTTTCTCTAGGCTAAACATGCCCAGTTCCTTCAGTTTATCCTCATAGACTATCTATCTATTAGAGATGGGCACGGATTAAAAAAATGGCATTTCATTTGTTGTTTGTCATTTGGAGGGTCCGTTTCGGTTCGTTTCCGTTTTTCACGAATTTTTGCAAAAAATTCATTTTCGTTTTTGTTTGTTTTGTTACCATTTCATTACCATTTATTTCAATTTTTTGTGATTTTTTTAGGATTTTAAGCAATTCACTCATATTGCAGTAATGGAAATGAAACACACGCCAAAATTTCCGGTGTTTCTGGTCATTTCGTTTCATTTTAGAGACAAAATTCATTTGTCGTTTTGTTACGTAACGAAACGAAAAAAGAAAAACAGAAATGAAAAATTGTTCATTTCATGCCCATCTCTACTATCTATCTATCTATCTATCTATCTATCTATCTATCTATCTATCTATCTATCTATCTATCTATCTATCTATCTATCTATCTATCTA
>JAHTLZ010003518.1:25820941-25886785 GCA_023846285.1 Phrynocephalus versicolor | reverse complement strand
TTGTTGTTGTTGTTGTTGTTGTTGTTGTTGTTGTTGTTGTTGTTGTTAAATTACAGTGATGCCTTGAATTATGAAAGTTGGTTTTCAATGCATTCCTATGGGAAACCTGTCCCAGCCCAGCAAAGCAGGAGGAGAGCTTCCCCCCTTTGAAGGGTTGGTGGGTATACCCCCTCAGTCAATCGACAGCCAAGGGCGCAGAGCTGTCATAATCACCTGACTGTTGGCATGCCTCCAAAAACTGCTGATTTTGACAGCTCTGCAGCCTCTGCTGCTGATTGATTGAGGGGTTTTCCCCCAAGCCAGCAAAAGGGGGAATCTCTTCCCCTGCTTTGGTGGGTTGGGGGAGGCACCGAGATGGCTCCTTCGCCACCCCCCCCACCCCCCAGCGCTTGCTCTCTGCTTGGGTGGCAAGCACTGGGAGGGTTTCTGCCTGTTTCCCCGTGCCCTGGTTTTGCCTTGGAAGCAGGCAAAAACCCACAGCTCCTCCAGTTTGTGAGGTTTCTGCCTGCTAATAAGACAAAACCAGGGCATCGGGGAGCAGGCAGTCTTTCCCCCAGCAGCCTCGCCTCCCTGCCACCCTCCTTCTTTTCAGGAACCTGAAAGCTGAACGGAGGAGGGTGGCAGGGAGGTGAAGCCACTGGGCTTTGCAACCACCCACCCACTTTTGCTCCCCACCAAAATGTCTGCCCTTCGCCCACTGCAGCGCGCAATGAGCAAAGGGCAGCCAGTTTGGTGGGGAGCGAAGTTAGGTGTCTGGTTGTGAAGCTTTAAAACACAGGAAACACTTCAAAAACAGCCACCCAACTTCACTCCCAATCAAACCTGCCACCCTTCACCCATCGCTCACTGCAGTGGGTGAAGGGCAGCGGGTTTGGTGGGGAGCCAGAGCAGAGGGCTGGTTATGAAGCCCAGTGGCATCCAGGCCAGATGCCATCACCACATCCTGTGGCAGGGAGTACCACAGCCTAAAAACACACTGGGTAAAAAAAAATTCTTTTGTCTATTCTCACCCTCCCAACATTCAATTGGAATGGATGTCCCCTAGTTCAGGTATTTTGTGAGAGGGAGAAGGGCGTCCCTCTATCCACTTTTCTCATGACCTGCATTATTTTGTACGTCTCAGTCATATCCCCCCTCACGTGCCTTTTTTCCAGACTAAAAAGCCTTTCCTTATAAGGGAAGGTCCCCCAGCCCAGTAATCATTTTAGTTGCTCTCTTCTGCACCTTTTCTAGTTCCACTATGCCTTTCTTGAGATGTGGTGACCAGAATTGTACACAATACTCTGGGTGCAGCCTTACTATTGCTTTGCATATAATGTTGGCTGTTTTATTTTCAATCCCCTTTTTGATCATCCCTAGCATGGAATTTGCCTTCTTCACTGCTGCCATGCACTGGGTAGACACCTTCATTGAGCTGTCCACCAACACACCAAGATCTCTTTCCTCATCTGTCACGGATAGCTCAGAGCCCATGAGTTGATAGATAAAGTTTTGATTTTTTTGCCTCAATTTGCATTACTTTACTTTTTCCTACATTGAAATGCATTTCGCAGCCCATTCTCCCAGTTTGGAGAGATCCTTCTGGTGCTCTTTACAATCTTCTCTGGTTTTTACCACACTGAAAAGTTTTGTGTCATCTGCAAACATGGCCACCTCACTGCTTATCCCTGTCTCCAGGTAATTTATGAACAGACTGAAAAGCACCGAACCCAGGACAGATCCCTAGGGCACACACTTTTCACCTTTCTCCATTGTGAAAATTGCCCATTGACACCTACTCTTTGTTTCCTGGATCTCAAGCAGTTCTGAATCCATAAGAGGACCTGCCTTCTTATCCCTTGACTGTGCAATTTTCTTAGCAGCCTTTGGTGAGGGACTGTGTCAAAAGTCCAGTTAGCCTTCTGAAAATCCAGATAGACAATATCCACTGGTTCAGCCAAATCCACATGCCTGTTGACCTTTCCAAAGAATTCTAAAAGGTTTATCAGGCAAGACTTACCCTTACAAAAGCCATGCTGATTTTCCCTCAGCAAGGTTTGTTCTTCTATGTATTTTAAGATTTTCTCTTGGATGAGGATTTCCACCATCTTCCCTGGGACAGACATAAGGCTAACCGGTCTGTAGTTTCTTGGGTCCCCCCTCCTTCATTTTTAAAAAATTGGTGTGACATCCGCTATCTTCCAGTCCTCCAGCACTGCGGCCATTTTAAGAGACAAGTTGCATATTACCGTTAAGAGATCCGCAATTTCATTTCTCTGTTCTTGAATAACCCTTGGGTGGATGCCATCTGGGCCCAGGTGACTTGTTGATCTTCAATTTATCAATTAAGCCTAAAACTTTCTCTCCTTTAACCTGTATTTGATTTAATTATTTAGTCAAGTTCGGGCAGCGGAATCTGCCCAAGGTCTTCTGTTGTGAAGACAAATGCAAAGGTCCCATTTAATTTCTCTACAATTTCCAAGAAAAAAAATAGCAATGGGATTATCAGTGAGTAATTAAAGTGAGATTAAAGATCTATCAACTTGTGGTTTGTTCTTGGAAATTTTTTTTAGCTGCCATACAATGTAGGCCCTGTCTCTTTCAAAACACTCTGATGAATGTAGGTTCATGGAAGGTTGTTAGTATGATGAAACAAGCAGAGCCAAGCTTAATAGATTTATCCATTTCTGCCTGACGGAATATAATAGAGTATGGAGTTGACCTACAGATCACTAGAAGCTATGGAAAGCTCATTACACAAAGACTGTCATGGGGATAGAAATAGTATGGAATATTCAGATATGATTAGAAGTTAATCTGGGCAGCCAGATTTAGGGCCAGAATGTGAAATAGTTGTCCTGCCTTTCTGCAAAGAAAGACAATGACAAATGGACCACATGCCAAGAAACATAACTATGTTGTCTCTTCAGCAATCCAGTTCCTCTTGTAAGGTTTTAAAGTGCACAAAAAGTCAAACAGAAGTGTGTTCTGCAGACAACCTGCAAGACCCCCTATGGTAGAAAAACAATCTTAGGGCTTTCAATAGATGGTGTCTGGGGACAGAATGCCCGTCATTTCCTTGTGCAAAGACTTACTGTATGAGTGCTTGGTTTGTGTCAGAGCTTGCACAAGGAACTATCCAGTATCTTCTTGTGCACGTGTAAGTCCTGGCTATGTAAATGGGGCAATCTCCAGCTTCTGCAATGTCAAGATGGAGGCTGATTAAATCCGCATTGCTGTTCCAAGAGGGGCATGGTACCACCCAAAATATTTTACACTAAGAAAATAGCTGTGCCCTATCATCATAATTCATCTGTGCAACAGCAGAGCTGCTGCATGTTCATCCTCCCCATCACTGGCACCTCCACTCACCAGCTGGTGCACACTGCTCCCTCCCTCCCTATCACATGATTCTCCAGGAGGGAGTCTGGACTTCCCTCTTCCAATCAGATCAGGAGGTGAGGCAGGGATTCCTGCAGGACTGCTTTGAGTGACCAGCTGCTGGAAGAGGTGGAGGTGGGAAGTCCAGGCTTGTGCCCAGACTGGAGAATCATGTGACGGGGAGGAACAGAGCAGTGTTCACCGGCTGTTGAGTGGGGGTGCCTGTGAGAGGGGAGGGGGGAAGGAATGCCTTGCCGATGAATTATGATGAAGGGGCACAAAGTACTTTGGGCCTATCTCTAATAATGTGTACAACGTTATCATTATACTTCCCAAAGCAGAGCTTGAAAAAGCTATTTTCTGAATGTGAGTTTCTAGAAACCCCCTGCTATCTTGACCACTGACTCCATTCCAACTGCCCATGACACAGCAAAGGCTATCTAGTGCTGTGACGTAATAGGATATAACTTGGGTCCTCTGCAAGAGAGTTTCTCCTCCACCACTATTGGGCCAGATTTCAGTGTGGAGAGGAAACACTTCCCGCATTTTGGACTTTTGAATTAGAAGCTCAGTTATCCAACTAAATCCACTCTTCTCTGAATATTACAATGTTAAACGTTAGAGGCATTGGGTAAGCATGTATAGATGTGTGTATATACTACCATCACACAAGGATATGGCTACAGACCTGGCCTTATTTGGCTGCATGAGCAGCAAGTCAGGTCACTAGATGATAGCAGAGGACAGGTGTAGCAGCCTAGGAAGCCAGTGCAACGTCTTGGAGTAGTAGGACTCAGGAATGGAGTTTTAGAGGAGTATTTGGGAGACTTGGATTCAAATTCCTGCTAGGCTGTGGGAACTTACTGGATTGTGGCAATGGCAAAACTATTTAAATGTTTCTTAGGTGACACTAGGTTGTTTTAACCAGCTCGTGGGTAGACCAGGCCTCCCTTTTGGAGAGGCAAAGTCTACCTGAACATTAATATTAGATCCAGTAATGCAAGAATCCCTGGGTGATCCTTTGTGGAAGAGGAGAAATGCAAGGTCTTCGTGGCTGTAATTGCTTCTATTATTATTTTCCTATCATGAATTACAAAGTTGATTCGGTGGTGCATCTTGCATTGTTTGTACCAGGTGCCAAAATTGCTAGTTACAGCTCTGGTTTGTTGTAAGAATTATAGTTGTAATAAGCAATCCAGAGCTCATTCTGCTCTTCCTTCCATTCTATTGGCTCATTGAAACTGTCACTTGTGAATTTACGCAAGATGCATTTGTGAATTGTTATCTTGCTTTGCTCTTGGTTTATTGAATAGCTATTTGTCTGTTTTAAAAGAATTGATTTTTTCCCAGGAATGTTGAACGCCACTATTTTGACTGGCTAGTTATTACCAAACATCTTGAATTGTGGTAAAGAGCACTCCTTCATCCTTCCCTCTCTCCCTTCTGTCCTGTAAATCAAATATCATTGGCTGCAACCTTATTAACATTGCTTTAATAAAGTCTAGATGTTTTCATCTAATCTACATGCATGCCTTCTTTAATTAAAATATGAGCAGGCATAAACAAACATCCCCATACTCTTCTTTCCACCCAAACTCCCCCTTCTCCCTGCAAACACTATATACATATATACTGCTTCCCCCTGCTCCAAATGTGGTGATGCAACACCCAGATAATGTTTTGGCTTATCTACAGTTGCTTTCTATTCAGTTCATCTTGGTGGAAGTCATTTAGTGCTTACCTATCACTCCCAGCAGAAATATTCATATCAAATAGGATGGGGTATTTTTTTAAAAAAAAAAAAAACCTTAGTTCATCTAAATGATTCAGAGTATCTTGAATCTTCCAGAGTATGCACTTGTTTCCAATTATAAATTCATCTGGAAGGACTCAATCTGAGTAAAGACTTCTTGAATCAATCAGTAAAACTGTGATTTCAAAAATTATGTTTTATGTAACAAGTACTGCTGAAAACAATAGCAAAACTGGTTGCAAAACTGGAATTTTGGGTTGGAAACATGGGGGTTGTGTTATACATGGGGGTGTCTTATAGATGGAAACATACAGGTAAAGTAAATAAATATGTCTAATGGAAGAAAACCTTTTCACCTCCCCCCCAAGGGGTAGATTCCACAACCTAAAGAACATTAGCTTACAAGTTCACATCTCTTCCTTGTCCATTTTTCTTTTATATTTCCCCTCTGCCTTTACTAATGTTTACTTTCATTCAGTTCCTCAAGTTAACAACCCAGTTGTACTCATCTATCTTAATTTTTACACGACCAAATATTGTGAATTGCCCATTAAGTAACTCATATACACATCTCCTTCACAGTTTTGATTTTCTGTCAAATTTAAGAAGTAAATATATCTCCCTTTGGGGTGAAAGATTGATCTAAAGACATTCCACTAACAGCTCCTTCTTGAATCTGTCACTCAGAAGGAGTAGGGCAATCTTGCCTTTTCCCTCCATTTCTGCAACCTGTTCCAATTTTTGGTTGTCAGTCAGACTCCACTCATGGTGCACGTTTAGACCCTGATACAACAATATTTCTCAGCGTTTAAAATTATCAGCTAGTTACCCAACTATATTGTTCTTCATGAGGACAGTAGTCATGAGCTTTAGACTGCCTCTCAAGAAGACAATTTGAAAACAATGTTCTCATATATCCTTTAAACTTGAAAATATATCCTGTTATACTTGGATCGATGTGTTTTTATAGCAACCATCCAGACTTTTCTCTGTTTTCATAAATAGCCCCTTGTAGAAATTTACATATCTCACAATGATATCTCTAAGAGATATCCTGCCTCAGTGGTTAAAACCCATTTGATACAATTTTTTAAGCCTTCTTGTACCCAAATCAAACCTGATGCCACTGTTTTCTTCCTTTCTGAAGAAAACATCTCAAAGTTTTGTCCCACCTTCAGCACTGCCTTCTGGAAACCCACACAGTTTTCACATTTTCTTTCTATCCTCTATTCTCCAAATAAATCCAACTCATAAGTAGAGCAGCCATATCCAATGCAAGTCTTTATCACGGTCATTGACTAGCGGAAAACAATAAAATATAAACAGGTTTTAGGCCCATCACAGACGAAAATAAGGCTGTATTGCAATATTGGGCAGTAATCCAAGAATTAACATTGATGCTATTAAAAACGAAATAAAACAATCTAAAGAGCAATAAGAGGAAATTATAAAATAGTTCCAAAAAGTTATAAAAATAAACACACACACACACACACACATACACACACACACATACAGAATGGCACCCATACTTACGAGCTTAATCCGTTCCGAATGCATGCTCATAAGTTGAACAACTCGTTAGAGTGGCCATATCTAAAAAAATTAAAATAGAAATAAAAAAATCTTAAAAATTAAAAAATGTAAGTAGAGCAGACTGCATCTAAAATTTGAAAGACACCAGTTAAAACCAATGGTTTTCTGCTCTTAAGTCAAATTGCTTGTAAGTAGAGGAACCACTGTGAGTCTCTCTACCCCCCCTCTCTCTCTGTGTGTGTGTGTGTTTGTACACATACATACACATACACATACACACATATACACGTGCACACACACATACATATACATATATACGGACCAATACATACAAACACACACACACACATGCATACATACAACCCAATATACCTATGCATACACCCACAGATATAGAAAAAGAATAAAAACAAAAGGTCTAACTTAAGTATAAATGTTAATTGGTGGTACCAATCATCGACTGGCAAATTTTAATCACTGCCGCACAAAACCTGGCAACATTATAAGTTATAACAAAGCTAGTATCTGACAACAACAAGGAAGTATAAAAATGACCTGAGTACCCTGGGTATTTTATTTTCATCAAACTATTGATGAGATAAGATTGGTTTGAATATCTCTGTAAAATGAGCATCAAACAAGTATCTGCTCTATTGATTCCACATCACGGAATCACGGGGGCATAGTCTCTCCACATAGGGGATCTTCCTGATATTGGCCCTCAAGGACAGCTGAAGGGAGGGTGTGACATCGTGCCAAAGTAAAAGCCCTCCCTCTGATGGTTTGGTATCTCAAGCTTAAAGAGATACCTACTGTTTTCATTAATAACAAACATTGGAGATCTAGCTAAATCCAATTGTTGCTCTATATCTGTTACCCTGTGCTCAATGAGCGCTTTGGCCTGGTCATATCCCATGCTGAGCGGGAGACCTGAGGAAAAACGCTCTGTTTCAGTTGTCTTGACTTCCCTGCCCATATAATTTCCCAGCATTTCCTTTAACCATTTCATTAAATTCCTTTGCCTTCAAATCCAGTATCTGCAACTGACATTTAACCTCAGATACTGTTTTTATGTAATTCTGCTATAATTTATGTCACTGTTTTCTATTTACAGTATTTTGCTCCATGAGCCTAATTGTGTTTTGAGTTTTTCTTTAATCTCCTTAGAATTTTTGTCCCAACAATTTATTGAATTATGTCAATAATTGTGCTGTCACTTCCCCAACTTCACAGTAAAATAGAAACTCTCTCTCTCTCTCTCTCTCTCTCTCTCTCTCTCTGTGTGTGTGTGTGTGTGTGTGTGTGTCTGTGTGTCTGTGTGTGTAGCAATCAGCAGTGTTTTGTGTGGGGGGGTGTGTAAAAGATTCCAAACCATGTTGTTTGAAGATTCCAGAAGAGTGGATTCAACTCTCTGAATTTAATATAACTCATTGATTTAGGTATTAGAGGATGGGAGTTTGCAGTGGTACTTCTAGATACGAATGCCTCTAGATATGAAAAACTTGAGATACAAAAGAAACTCAATTGGAAAATAAATTGTGCATGGATTTTCTTTCATAACCTGCCAAGTTGAAGAAGCCCCTGATAGTGAGTTCAGCTTGGCAAAGTGGAGAGGTTTGAAAGCCAAAGAGAGGGCACTTGTGAGGCACCATTTTCATGAGGACAGCACCATGAGCAAGAAGAAACCACATTTGCATTTGCCCTTCCACTTGTGTTTCAGTATCAGAATTCTAGCCTATGAAAGCAAAAGAAAAGCAAGCTGTTCTGTTCATATACTGCTCCATAGTACTTAAAACACTCTCTGGGTGCTTTACAATGTACTTAGTAGACTATACATTGTCCCCACCCCAGCAAGCTGGGTACTCATTTTACCAACCTCAGAAGGATGGAAGAGTGAGTGAACCTTGATTCTCCTACCTGGAATTGAACCCCAGGTCATGAGCATATTTTCAGCTGCAGTTCAGCAATTTAACTACTGCGGCACAAGGCTCCATGTGAGTTGACTATGTCTGCATGAAGCAAGATGTCATTTAATAGTTCAGTGACTAACCAGAGTACATGTATTCAGAGGCGATGAAATTATCAAGTGTTTAATGACACTGAGTGTGTTGGTGCTGTATTCATAAGAACATAAGAACATAAGAACATAAGAACATAAGAAGAGCCATGCTGGATCAGGCCAAAGGCCCATCTAGTCCAGCTTCCTGTATCTCACAGCGGCCCCACCAGATGTGTTTGGGAGCACATGAGACTAGATATCTGTCTCCTGATACCACTCTCCTGCATCTGGCCCTTGAAGTACCCTGGTTTAAAGCCTGGAGACTACACATCTCCATCATGGTTTGTAACCTGTGATGGACTTTTCCTCCAGGAATCTGTCCAATCCCCTTTTGAAGGCATCCAGGACAGATGCCATCACCACATTGTGTGGCAGGGAATTCCATAGACTTACAACGCGCTGGGTGAAAAAATATTTTCTTTTGTCAGTTTTTACTCTCCCAGCCCTCAATTTGAGTGTATTTCCCCTAGTTCTGGTATTTTGGGAGAGGGAGAAGAGCTTCCCTCTATCCACTTTACTCATACCCTGCATTATTTTGTATGTCTCAATCATATCCCCCCTCAATCGCCTTTTTTCCAGACTAAAGAGGCTTTCAGTAACCAGTGCCTTCCTGATCCCTGCTCTGTTTGGGTTGCATATGATGTAACTCATAATACAGTGATCAGTCTTGCTCTTCTTAGTAGTAGAGTGAATAAATCTAGGATTAAATGTGTGTGGCTATAAAGAAAGAGTAATGCAGCATTCAGTTATCCAGGATAGTTCTTTAAATTATTTTAGCTTCTTACAACCACCTGTCATTATTTACTAGAGATGGGCATGAAATGAACAATTTTTCATTTCCATTATTCATTTGTCGTTCCGTTACGTAACGAAACAACAAACAAAAATTGTGATGAAAATGAAACAAAAGGAACAGAACCAGGAAAATTGTGTTCATTACGTTTCGTTTCCATTACTGGTGGCGTGCAATGAAATGAGCTGTTTTAAATGTTAAAAAACACCCTGGACATCCATAAAAACACAGCGATAATTATTTATACTGTCTGATAATATCTACCGGGGGGGGGTGTTGGGGTCCTTAAAATGTGCATTTATGTCTTTTCTCAGATCGCTGTATTTTTTTCCTTTAAGGGGAGTTAGGGGACATCGACCCAAAATGACTCCCAGGTGCCTAATATTGATTTCTTGGGTATTAAAACGCCCTGGACATCCATAAAAATGCAGCGATAATGCAATAATTATTTGAAATTATTACCTACCAGGGGGTAGGGGTCCTTAAAACGTTTGTTTTTGTCTTTTCCCATCACGATGTATTTTTCTTTTCCCTTTAAAGATGACAAAATGGATGTTGCCACTCCAGCCACAACATGGAGGCAAGCCATGTGATTGGATCATGTAAATTCTTGGACAACCTCAACCAGTAGCATGCCCAGGTGGCAGACTGGGCAGGTCTGGCAGCCACAGAGGGCATAAAAAGCTCTGGCAGCTCCCATCCTCCTTGCAGTTTCCAGTGGGAGTTAGGGTGGGATTGCTGTCTCTGTGACTCCAGCTTCAGTCCTGCAGCCTCCCTGTGTGCGTGTGTGTGTACCTCTCGGTGAGTACCCTCCCCTGCCTTGCAGTGCAGTCACTCTGCGGCTGCCTTGCACTCTGGGCAACACCCGCCGCTGCCTTTGCAGCCTCCCTGCGAACCTAGTCTATACTGTGTCTCTGCCAGCATCCATTTTTTTTAGTGTTTTCCCTCTGGTCTGGGGCATTGGGGGACGCCCGCGCACAGAAATACTTTTAAAAATCAGGCAAAAAGCAGGTAGAAATGACAAACAAAAATGAAAAACGAAAACAAAATTTTTCCAAAAAATTCATGAAAAACGGAAACAAACCAAAACGGACCTCTCAACAACAAACGACAAACGAAACACCTATTTTTTAATTCGTGCCCATCTCTATTCTTTACCTCTAGCTATGAATTAACACATCCCATTGTCCCTTTGCTCCTCATGGGACTTAAAGTCTCAGGTGTACATGATCTTTCCCCCCCTGAGAAACTGTGGAATATTTTAAAACGTTGTGCTGGTAAGGCAAAGTACTTTAACATTTTAGTAGAGTTATGTGGCTTATTGTTTGATCAACTTCCCTTAGATTCTGCTACAGCTTTACTTGACTAAGAACCTCTGGATTCACATCAGTATTTTCTCTACTTGGTAGGTGAAGGTGGTTGTCCAGAAAAATCCAAATGTAAAACAGATATGTGGGTTTTTTCCCCAAGAACTGTTAAAACTACTTTAAATTTAAATTTTATTTCATTGAAGGAGACCATCCCAGCTTGTCTCAGTAACTCCTGTGTTCGTCTCTGTGTCTTTGTGTGTTAGAGTGATTATGGCTAGATTCAACTGTTCTGCGTTTTCCATTGTGACTTTGTGCTGGTGCTGCCAGGAGTTACAATTGTCATTTGTTTCCCTCAGCAGGCAGCATCAGCTTGATGTCATAATGACCATTTGCTGTTTTCTAGGGTGGAGGTACCAATTAGGTCACCATGACCACCATGACCATAGCTTTCAAAAATTATTCTCTTTGAAAGCTATACTTGGTAATACATGAGGAGTCAGTCACAGGATTTGGTAGATGAACTAGGTTTTGCCATCTCACAATGTAAGAATTTAGAACTAATAATGGATGATGTTTTAACTCTAGTGTGGAAAAATCAATCTGAAATGCTCTACTTCCTGTACAGAATATAAGAACAGCCTTGCTGGAACCAGCCAGAGCCCATCCAGTCCAGCATTCTGTCTCACACAGTGGCTCACCATTTGCTTCAGGGTATTCCCAAGCAGATGTCTTACGATTCCCTGCAAATGGCATTGAGAGATATCCTGCCTATCTCTCCAACCCGGAAGTTGTTGTTAGGCCCGTTAAGAATATGGAGCTCTTTCCTATGTGATAGAATGCCCCGTTAAGAATATGGAGCTCTTTCCTATGTGATAACTTTCAAAGCATGCACCTGCACAGTTTGCCCTTGGATCTTTAGATGTGCATGTAGAGAGGAGTCACAATGATTCCCTATATACCATAGATCCTCTAAAACGAGATTATATTTCTTTGCAAGAAAGATATTATTCTGTCCAACTCGAGCATTTAAAACACCTGCCAACAAGATTTCTGCCTCAGGTCACCCAGCTAACAGATCTGATATGTAATTATCTAAAGCTGACCAATTGTCTTCAATGGAGGATTTCTTTGTTCTAGGTGGAAGATAGACATTTATTGTAAGAAGGCTGCCGTTCACCCAGCTTATCAATAGGACCGTTGCCAGGTGTGCTAAGGGTGGTTTCAGATCATATTTAACCTTTAAGGTAGTTGAAACAAATATAACAAGCCCACCCATTAATCTTCCCGGACCTGCCAAATGAGACTCGCCTGGCGCCGATGTTAATAACATTTTGGCGCCAAGTAAAAACCTTCTGGTTCCAGAAGTTTTTTAACTAATGATTGTGGGTCCTGATGGCAATTTTAGTGATGTGTTTTTACTGTATCATATTTATTGCATTTACATATTTTTATTGTTCTAATTTTGTTGTATTTTGATGTTTTAATTGTCCATTTTGATTGTGAGCCGCCCAGAGACCTTTGGGTAGTGGGCGGCATACAAGCTATATAAATAAATAAATAAATAAATAAATAAGATGCCTCTAATTTAAAAGAGTTAATAGCCATTCAGCAGAGGCGTTTCTGCTATCCATGTTTCCTGCAGAAGGATAATGTCATACTCGTTCTTTACGAAAGAAACATCCATATATAATGGAGACAATGTTGCCATCCAGCTACACTCCAAGAGAGAGTTTCAATTATATTATCATCTGCCCTCCTATGTTGTCTCAGTGACAGATTATATACAGATGTTCGGCAGTGGAATATGATGCCACAAAGGGTGGTGGAGTCTCCTTCTTTGGAGGTTTTTAAGCAGAGGCTGGATGGCCATCTGTCGAAAATATTGTGATGGGGTTCCTGCATGGCAGGGGGTTGGACTAGATGGCCCTTGAGGTCTCTTCCAACTCTATGATTCTATGATTCTATGATTCTATTTAAATCATTTTGCGGGACCAAAATACGGTCATATTGAAAAATAGCTTGGCTGTTTATGGATTGGGGGAGAGGTAACAGATACTGGGGCTGAACCAGGCTCACAATTGGAAGAATCTAAGCATTCAGCTTTGCACATGGATAAATTATTATCCATAATGGTCCTCAGAATTTGCTCTAGAAGACCTACGATGGCCACAGCATCAAAGAAACTTTTTAGAAGGGATTTAATTTGGATTTTTACTCTGTGCCATCTATAGGTAGAGATGCCGCTTGGATTGACTGTATCCTTTGCAACCCATCCGTCAATCAAGGTTCAGGTGGGTACTGTTTAAACCTTTTGCTCAGTTGTTCAATCACACCTTGCTGTCTTCTACGCTCCGTGTGTTTAGCTATTGGGAAGCAACATTTAAATTTAGTGTGCTTGTTTACACTAGCCATCACATCCTTTCCCTGGAAAAGAAATTGCTCTGTATTTGACCGTATAAAGCTAGATCTCATCTGATTTAATTCTCCATTTATTTTGTGGCTAACAAACCTTTAATTCAAGTTTACCAAATTGCATGCATTAAATAGTTACTTTTATGGGTACTTTACTGGAGATCCTCATGAGAAAGGTTATTGCTGGCAGATTTTTTCCTCCTCTAAGTTACAATACATTTTAATTAATAGTGGAGAGTGTCTACAGTGTTTCCTCTCTCCATGTTTCAGCCTTCGTATAACTCTGAATATAGAAATTGCTTTGTAAATTTTCAAATTCCTCTTCACAGGTATCTAATGAAGTGGTGATTCATATTCTGCAGGGTTGAGATGAAACACACATCAGGGTGATTCAAAATTGTCATCAGTGAAAGGTATGGAGACAGCTGCTGATCCTGAAACTTAAATAGTTTTCCCTCAGAGTCACAAGGTGACCACTTCATCTACAGGAACTTTGAGCTAGTGTGCTTTTCTCCAAGAGTGGACAAGTTCATCTGGTCCGGGAGCCATATTTCTGTCCCAGGACTTTTGGAAGCTGCAGATGAAAAATCTGAAACTAGAATTAGCCAGAAAGCCGTTGCAGGTTTTCAAAAACAAGAATTTTACAGATTTAAAACACTGTAATGATTGGGTCACCAACAAGTTGAAGCATTATTGATGCTCCTTGAGGCTTTCAGAAGGACATCACCCCCTTTTCGTGCGGGAATGACTTTTATTGATGAAGGTGCAGGGAATTTTGTTAGACAAAAGGACTGTAGAAACAGCCATGTGGACCCATTACTGCATGCTGGGCAGCCCTGGGCTATACTAGTTAGGCATGGCATCCTTGCATAGCAATGAAATGGACTGAATCTTCTAGAGCAGTGGTGGGAAATCTTGGTAGTGGAGAAGGACACATTCTTCCTTTCTTGAAGCCCTCCACTTTATCCAGAAACATGGCTTTACTGTACCACTTGGGGAAAAGGCTGGCCTGCAAATGTCCACCTAAAGGAAAGATACCCAATCACTGCCTTATCTTGGGGTAGATATGTAAATCCTGATTGAATTCTTGCACTAAATGGCAATTGTAATAAATTTTGTTTTCCTACTCTCTGAAATTGTCAGTTTTTGTTATTTTGGAGGAAAGCTGTGCATTTTCACAAATGGCTAGTTCTCTAAAGTGTTAGTTGAAAAAATATATGATGGGTTCATGTTGACTGTTGAGTCTTGAGTTTTTTTCAAAACAGGCCAGAGTCAGGTTGCAGAGGTTACTTAAGTCAGACTTGATGGTGAGTTGTCAGTCCCCATGCCTGGTCTATAAAGGAAAGTTTGTTGGAAAATTGGTTGGGAGCCTCTGAAGACCATAATGGGTCCATCAGACATCAGTGCTTACTTTGCTGTGGGTACTTTAAACCATGATACAATTATATCTGTATCAGGAATCAAGTGAACAAATAGATGTTAAGACTGGCCAAAATCCTATTGCTTAATGTTGTAAATTACAGAGTACTCTCATTGAATCAATGAATTTTTGATGCTCAACTTCTCCATATATTCAGTTGATGTAAACAGGCCTAAATACAACTTCCTTTACCATAATAAGTCATTGTTGGAATACACTCATTTGAATCAGTTGAAGGAGGAGTTGACTCACTATTAAATCCCCATTGAATAAATGGGCCTTCTTAAGTTTGGTTTAGGATTTTGGTCACTGAAATCAAATCAGTTATTTTTCAGTCTGTGTTATAAGTCTCCATCCACACACCCATCTGGTTGAGCTTCCATGTTAATCTGTAGTTAAGATAAGAAAAAGAAATTTCCATAGAAGATTGCTTTGAAATATGTATTCCAATAATAGATTTCAAACTGATTTTTCCAGAAAAAGGATATGTTTTTGTATATTACAAATTTTTGCAATTTATTATGATGCTTTAAAAAAATTAAAGCACAGGTTGAGAAGAGACAAACCCAGCATGGACCGGGCCAATGAGGACAGATTTCAGAAAACCCAAATTCCTGATGCATCTCAAATGCTGTTTGCATAGCTTACTTCTCTAATTCAGCTATCAGAGCTATGTGCCTGAAGCTGTCTTGAAAAACAGTTGTTGTGCCAACCTGCTGTTTAGGGGAGGAAAGAATGCTGGATTTGTTCTCTCTTTTTCTTTTTCTTTAATTAATGTATTTATTTCCCACCTTTCAAGTAATTAAATAATTTCAGTTGAGCAATCGTTTGCCTTAGAAATGATTCCTTTTTTCTTTCCAGTCCCCAAGGTCTTCACCTGCTGTTCTAAAAATTAGCTGGTGATGTCTAAGAATTTTGACAGGGTCCCTGAACAGCTGCTGCCCAACTGGAGTAGGCAATATCCACCAATTCTGATCTGATGTAGAGCAGTGTCCCATGTCCCTTTTGTGCTAGAGAGCTGAGGCTATGAGCCAGAGACAGAAAAATTCCTTGAGGCAACATGGCCATGAGGGAGAAATTTATCTCGGTTGATAGCTGTTCTTTTTCCATATTACTTTGAGAGGACAATTGTCAAAATCTGAAGGATTCTTGGAACTGTAATCCAAAAGGATATTTTGGTAGAGGTGTTTTGTTTTGGTTTGGTTTTTTTCATGGCTTAACTCAATCTGTATCTCCAAGACCAACCATCTTAATGGAAACCGCTAGAGATGAGAAAGCCATCCACTTGTGATCTGTTGGTAAGTTCCAGAAATAAGCTACCCAACATGTCAGTTTGGCAATGCACCTTTGATGACAAATATGCACCCAACTATATAAAAGAATCCTATCAAATAATTTGTATGGAATGGAGGACACTTGGGGAATGGTAGAAATCTGGATATGAAGACTTGGCAGTATCTCATGCCAAATTAATAATAATACCTAAGTATTTTATTGTTACATAACATTTGGGATGATCTAGACTGAGAAAGGGCAGGGCCAAAGAGGCTGTAATTGTGCATAAACATATTTTGGAGTAGGGGTTAAATCTTGTTATTGTCTACAGTTTATATAAATTTAGAGTAGCCCTGGGACCATTTTATAGGAAGGATGGAAAAGGATATAAAGGAAAATCAGAAGAAAACACCAAACATTGGTGATGCGACCCTTCCCACCCCCACTGCTGATCTCAGAGGGAGAGTAGAAGCATCAGGTTCAGAGCAAGTGGAGGAAACATCTGTCAGGGAGAAAAGTGCTCCCTCTGTTGAGGGTGAGGTGTCTACAGGGGAGGAAAAGTCAAATAAGGAAGAAAAGGAGGGAGATGGGGAGGTGAAAGAAAGGAAGGAAGGGGGGGGACAGAGGTTTTTTTTTTTTTTTCCGAGTTAGGGGAAGCCTCACATAGGAGAGTAAGAAGGGTATTACTACCTGGGTGGGAATGAGTTTGGATGAAAGACACCTGGACAAAGAAATGGGAAATGTTAATGATACCTCCTGAGGAAGCAGAGAGACATAGGAGGGAAGCAAAACTGGTAAAACCATCTTATTGGGGAGAAAAGTAGATGAGAGTGTGGTGAAGAAAAATAAGAGAAGAAAGGGCCAAGATAGCAAGAGGGAGAGAAAAGAGAGCAGGATGGAACCCAGAGAGAATGACAGAAACATCTCCAGATATGATTTGTGAATGATGGCAGAAAAAGAAGAAAGAATAGCATCAGTCACAGGACCCTTCTAGACAACAGTACCATGTTGTCAGTTCCATCAGGGACACAAATGGTGGGAGTACAGGAGGACTTTTGCTGTGGACTGGTTTAATGTTGTCTTTGAATCTCAAATGGTTAAAAAGAACACAAACCTTTTCTCATCACTGTTGGACAAGGAAGAGAAATGACATATAGTCGTGGATGTAAATATTTATTTAAATTCATCAGCCCATTTTTTTCACTCTCCTCTTTCACCTTCATTAAGAGGTTCTTTAATTCCTCCTCACTTTCTGCTATCAGAGTAGTATCATCTGCGTATCTGAGGTTGTTGATATTTCTTCCGGCAGTCTTAATTCCGGCTTGTGATTCATCCAGACCTGCCTTTCGCATGATGTACTCTGCATATAAGTTAAATAGGCAAGGTGACAGTATACAGCCTTGCTGCACTCCTTTCCCAATTTTAAACCAATCAGTTGTTCCATATCCAGTTCTAACGGTTGCTGCTTGTCCCACATATAAATTTCTTAGGAGATAGATAAGGTGGTCAGGCACTCCCATTCCTTTAAGGACTTGCCATAGTTTGTTGTGGTCCACACAGTCAAAGGCTTTGGCATAGTCGATGAAGCAGAAGTAGATGCTTTTCTGGAACTCTCTGGCTTTCTCCATAATCCAGTGCATGTTGGCGATTTGATCTCTAGTTCCTCTGCCCCTTCGAAATCCAGCTTGCACTTCTGGAAGTTCTCTGTCCACATACTGCTGAAGCCTCCCTTGTAGAATTTTGAGCATAACCTTGCTGGTGTGTGAAATGAGTGCAATTGTGCGATAGTTGGAGCATTCTTTGGCATTGTCTTTCTTTGGGATTGGGATGTAGATCAATCTTTTCCAGTCCTCTGGCCATTGCTGAGTTTTCCAAATTTGTTGGCATATTGCATGCAGCATCTTTACAGCATCCTCATTTAAGGTTTTAAAGAGTTCAATTGGTATGCCATCACCCCCACTGCCCTTGTTGTTTGCAATGCTTTCTAACGCCCACTTGACTTCACTTTCCAGGATGTCTGGCTCCAGGTCAGCAACTACGCTATCTTGGTTATCAGGGACATCCAGATCTTTCTGATATAATTCCTCTGTATATTCTTGCCATCTCTTCTTGATCTCTTCTGCTTCAGTTAGGTCCCTACAATTTTTGTCCTTTATCATATCCATCTTTACACAAAATGCCCCTTTAATATCTCCAATTTTCTTGAACAGATCTCTGGTTTTTCCTTTTCTGTTGTTTTTCTCTATTTCTTTGCACTGTTCGTTCAAGAAGGCTGTCCTGTCTCTCCTCGCTATTCTTTGGAAGTCTGCATTTAATTTTCTGTATCTTTCCCTTTCTCCCTTGCATCTTGCGTCCCTTCTCTCCTCTGCTATTTGTAGCACCTCATTGGACAACCATTTTGCTTTCTTGCATTTTATTTTCTTCGGAATAATTTTTGTTGCAGCCTCCTGTACAATGTTACAAGCCTCCATCCATAGTTCTTCAGGTGTTATGTCCACCAAATCTAGTTCCTTAAATCTATTCTTCACTTCCACTGTGTATTCATAAGGGATTTGACTTAGATTATACCTGACTGGCCCAGTGGTCTTCCCTACTTTCTTCAGTGTAAGTTTGAATTTTGAAATAAGAAGCTGATGATCTGAGCCACAGTCAGCACAAGGTCTCAGTTTTGATGACTGTATAGAGCTCCTCCATCTTTGGCTGCAGAGAACATAATCAACCTGATTCCGGTATTGTCCATCTGGTGATGTCCATGTGTAGAGTCACCTTTTGTGTTGTTGGAAAAGAGTGTTTGCAATGCCCAGCTTCTTCTCTTGACAAAACTCAATTAGCCTTTGCCCTGCTTCATTTGGAACTCCAAGGCCAAACTTGCCAGTTATTACTTTTATCACTTGACTCCCTACTTTAGCATTCCAATCCCCTATGATGAGAAGAACACCTTTCTTTGGTGTCAGTTCTAGAAGGAGTTGCAAGTCTTCATAAAATTGGTCAATCTCATACTCTTCAGTAGAGATGGGCACGAAATGAACAATTTTTTGTTTTTGTTTTTGTTTTCATTTTTTTGTTTTGTTACATAACGAAACGACAAACAAATTTTGTCTCTAAAATAAAACAAAACGAACAGAAACACCAGAAATTTTGTCGTGTGTTTTGTTTTCGTTACGGCAATACAGTGAACTGTTTTAAATGCTAAAAAAAATCACAAAAAATTGAAATAAATGGTAACAAAATGGTAAAGAAACAAATGAAAACGAAAACAATTTTTTGCAAAAATTCGCAAAAAAACGGAAACGAACCGAAACAGACCCTCTAAACGACAAACGACAAATGAAACACAATTTTTTAAATTCGTGCCCATCTCTACTGTTCAGCACCAGTAGTTGGTGCATAAACTTGGATTACTGTGATGTTGAAAGGGCTGCCTTGGAATCGTACCGAAATCATTCTATCATTTTTTAGATTGTATCCCAGCACTGCTTTTCCCACTCTATTGTTGACTATGAGGGCTACTCCATTTCTTCTATGGGTTTCTTGCCCACATTAGTAGATGTGATAGTAATCTGAACTGAATTCACCCATTCCTGTCCAGTTAAGTTCGCTGATGCCCAAGATGTCAATATTTATTCTTTCCATCTCACATTTGACCACATCCAGCTTACCCCGGTTCATAGATCTCACATTCCAGGTTCCTATGCAGTATATTTCTTTGCAGCATTGGACTTTCCTTTCTCTTCCAGGCACATCTGCAGCTGAGCGTCCTTTCGGCTTTTGCCCAGCCACTTCATTAGCTCTGGAGCTACTTGTACTTGTCCTCCACTCTTCCTCAGTAGCATGTTGGACACCTTCCGACCTGAGGGGCTCATCTTCCAGCACCATATCTTTTAGCCTTTTTTTTTTGTCCATGTAATTTTCTTGGCATGGATACTGGGGTGGCTTGCCAGTTCCTACCCCAGGAAGTCTTATTACAGGCCTCATTGTCACCAGTGTAATTAGCCTTACAATGATTAAAGCACAGTTCAGCCTGTTTGGAAATAGCCAGGTTTAAAACACTGTTCAGTATCTTAACTCGTTCTCTCCCTCCCACTCCAAATCTGTGAGCTTCCCCTGTCTTTGTTAGAAGCATTAATGTGCTACCTGTATTCTCTGAAGTAATGCTGGCCTTCCTTCATGCCACCAAAATCCAGATGAGTGAAAGCATTTAATAGGATGTGTGTTGGGTGTGTGTATGTTTCTATTAAGTTGTGAGGACTTCTCTTGCTTCATCAGGCTCTCACTAGTATAATTCTACAAAAAATGAACAAGGTGCAGTGATGCAGAACTGAAATGAACTAGGCTGTGGCGAAAATAGAGTTGCAGTGTCAGCTTCTGTACATTTCTGTCTCACCTGAATTCCCATAAGCAGATTCAGTGTGAGAAAAAGAATTAAAGAAATACAGAGATTTTTGTTCATTTCCAGAAGATTAGTTTTACATCTGTAATATATTTTCTGTAGGGCTAGGGCTATACCAAACATCTTCCTGTTGGGATACAGAGTTTTTCTGGTGATGGGATCCTCCCCCCCCCATGAATCATGTAAAAGTGTGTGTGTGTGTGTGTGTATGTGTGTATGTGTGTAGTTTTGTTTTTATTTTGTTTTTTGGAGGGGGTTCCGCTTTGATGACTTGTTCACTTATTAAATAAGTTTGTTTTCTTTGCAGTTGTTAAATCATATCAGAGATGTAAATAAATTAGTGATCATATATTTTAAAACATGGAGTCATTGTACTATGTGGCCAATCACAGCTTCACAAGAATGCACACATTGACACAAACGGAGTTCCACAGTAAGAGTTAGTGTTACACCGACTGCTTCTTGAATCAGTCATTGTATTATAGCAAAAGAACACTAAAATCACTGAGGGTTAAGGGAAGCCAAGTGAGGAATTATTCCTCCATGCTATTTTTTATTTTATTTTTGTCTTTCAATGAGTACCCAAGAAATTACTTTATGCTGTCAAAAATATTTATGGAAAACACTTCAGCCCTAAAGTATATGTTCACTAGGTAGATATACTAGCTTTGTTCAGTCATTTAAATATGTGAATGATAAACATGTGAAGATGCTGAATACACCAACAATGGAGCACTCTCCATTGTTACATCAATCATCTTCTGTATGTGGAGGACAAAGGTCTTGATGCTGGAGAACTTCTACCTCTGGAAGCTCTTTATGTCAATTGGAACCCTGTAAAATTGTAGTATTTTAGGCAAAAATAACCACCCCACAAATAAGAACATTGTCACATATGCTCCATAAAGAGTGTGTACAGGCATCCTCCACTGGTACCAGAGAAATCTTGTGACACTCATGGGGCACCAGGGTGCTTTTCAAGTGGTTTCAAGAACCATTGCAGGAATGGCATGAAGGTAAGAGGGCTGCTCTACCCTTCACTGGTTTGAGGATTCCCCAGATCCATAATTCAGTCTGAGGAATTTCCGACAAATTGTGGGACTGGGACTTTTCAAGTTCTGAAGATCTTCATTGAAATGTCTTCATTGATATCAACACAGGCATAATCTATGAAGCTGAGAAATTCTGCAAGCTTTCCTCACGTCCCTAACTGTAATGGGGTTTAGAAATGTTAATTCTTGGGATTACAAGTTTTTGCTATGGGTTTGGAGAATTGTAGTCAAAGAACAATAAAAATAAATAAATAAATAAAGCAAACTCTAAAGTGGAATCAGTGTGGCCTGAAACTGTCTCTTGCATGATCTCCTTGAACAAAACCACCATTCTCCTACCATTTTCCCCCAACCAACATTGTTTCGCAGGTCAAGAGCTAAAAAGAGAAACAAAGACAAAACTAATGCCTATATGGAGTGTTCTTTTTTTTAATTAGCCCCCACATGAGAGGGAGTTTTAAGTCCTCCCTATGTGCTAGTGAGGAGCCCATTCCTGATCAGGTCTATCGTGCCTTCACATACCTGGTGCCAGGTTTATCTGCAAAGTAAGAAAGGCTGGGATTACGAAAGAGGTCTAAAATAAAAGAAGAAATACAAAAATATATTTGGAATAGGGATGGGAATGAAATGAAAAAAATGTGTTTTGTTTTGTTTTGTTTCGTTTTAGCCCCCATTTCGCTTTGCTTTGTTTCAAATGATTTTTTTCCAAAAGAATTGTTATGAAATGAAACACTTATGAACCGTTCCGTAACTCTAAAAAACGGCTCCCTTGGGTCCTAGAGGTACCAAATTTGGATGCAGGAGAGTCATTTTACATAGTAACGTAATGGTTCATTTAAAAAAAAAACCTCACCATGTTGTTTTGTTACAAAATGCTGCCTGGCATTTTGTAACCTTATGAAATGATTCATAAGCTTACAAAATGATTTGTAAGGTTACAAAATGATTTGTAAGGTTACAAAATGACAAAGCAGCATTTTTTTATCAATAACATGCCCATCCCTAATTTGGAATATATTTGGAATATATATATATATTCCAAATTAGGGATGGGCACCTTATTGATAACAAAATGCTGCTTTGTCATTTTGTAACCTTACAAATCATTTTGTAATCTTACAAATCATTTTGTAAATGTTGGCAAATGGTAACATGATGTAGTGCCATGGTGTGCTTAATTTGGCCCTGTATTTTACGACAAAAAGTAACTCTCTGTTGGGCTGCTTTTACAGGAATAATATCATTGTGTTCTTTAAAGCTTGTACGGAGCTACTAGCTTAGGTAATGCAAGCTTTTGATTAGGTCCCCCCCACACCCCACCCCAAATCATAACAATAGCCCAAGGCTGTGTTGTACTTTTGCTGTGCCAAAATTAGTCCACCGCTGGTCCAACATGCTGGAATCAAACAACTGAATGTGGCATTATTCTTGGGCCATTAGAAGAGAAAGCTATGTTTTCATGGCACAATTGCACACAACATGAAAATGGGCGACTAGCAGCCTAAAATGATGCAGCACCATGAAGCTGTTTTATTACAGAGAGGAGTGTCTCTAATATTTTCCCTGTGGCAGCTGCCTACAGTGATTTAGAAAGCGGTTGGACCAAGAGAGGTGTTGCCAACTTTAATTTTTAGAGTGCTGGGCTTGTTAACGAGGTAAAAAGGTGTGCTAGTATGCCAGTGGGGAGGGAGGGAGGCATTGATAGGGGGAGGTTAGAGGAGAACTGAGATGGAAAGTATATGAACAATAGTATAGACTAAGGCCAACCGTGAAAATGGAAGGGAGTGTGAAAAAAAATCATGAGGTGATTGCTATGGCATTTATGGATAATTTATTATGAAAACCTGTGTACTTTTTGTTTCCTTTCTTTTCATTATTTCAACATGAGCTGTAGATTGTTAATTTTGTTTTTTCATTTTTCTTATGGTGTTATAAGCAGGAAGGTGACTAGAGAAATTATGTATTCAGTGGAAACAGGATGCCACACAGACATTCATGACAACTGTATTTCTTTGCGCATCAAACTGTCACAACTGCTGTACTGGAAGTTGTTTATCTGGTGTTCACCAAACCCAATGTAAAATGGGCAAAATGAAGATTTATGCACTTTATATTGTTGTTGTTCAGTCATTCAGTTGTGTCCAACTCTTCGTGAACCCCATGGACCAGAGCTCACCAGGCCTTCCTGTCTTCCACTGCCTCCCGGAGTTTTGTCAAATCCATATTGGTTACATCAATGACACCCTCCAACCATCTCATTCTCTGCTGACCTCTTTTCCTTTTGCCTTCAATCTTTCCCAACATCAGGGACTTTTTCAAGGACTCCTCTCTTTCCATGAGGTGGCCAAAGTACTGGAGCCTCAGCTTCAAAATCTGTCCTTTCAGTGAACATTCAGTGTTGATTTCTTTCAGGATTGATAGGTTTAATCTCCTTGCAGTCCAGGGGACTCTCAAGACTCTCCTCCAGCAACTCAGCTCAAATGCGTTGATTCTGTGGCAATCGGCCTTCTTTATGGTCCAGCTCTCACTACTGGAAAAATAGCTTTGACTATCCAGACCTTATAAGCAGTCTCAAAGATGTCCTACCCATAGTGAACCAACCAAACCCAACTCCTCGTGGTGAAGCTGTGCATTCATTCTCCACAGCCACAGCATGGTTCCAATCTCTCACTCAAGACACATGTTGGCTTTTTCTGACCTGCCCAGTTTCTGGTTTGTCTTTGCCCAAGTAGAAACCAGATTCCAGTCTTGAGTTACTGGCTGCCCTGCCATTAGGCAGCATGAGGCAACTGCCTGGGACACCAGACTGTGGGTGAAACCAACTGGTTGGTTATTTCATTTGTTTTATTGGCTGGAGTCCTAGAGATTATTTACAGCAGCACAAGTACAATGGCATGAATCACAGTTGGCACTGTTAATGAGCCACCATTTGTATTCAATTTGTATTCTTTGTTGTGGTTCCAAGTTATATGACTGGCAGATGACAAGAACACAAGCAGAAACTCAGTTATTAACAGTAATTAACTGCTGAGGTGTATGCCAATTGCACTTGTACCAATGTAAAATGCCACCATTGACCCAAAAGACCAGACACCAAAAAAGAGGAGCAATATAGTATATGCAGTCAAATGCATTGAGAAGTGTATAAAGCTCTACATTGGAAAATCTAAACAGTCATTAAACTGGAGGATGGCCCAGGACAGGAGGGACAACAACTCAGGACCAGAATCAGCAGTGTACCTTCATTTGAAGGACAACAAGCATTCATTTAGTGACTAAGATGTACACAACTTAAACAGAGAAGATAGCTAGTTCAAGAGAGGGATCAGGGAGGCCATTCATGTGTGTATAGAAAATCCCTCTCTTAACAGGGGTGGAGTATTTAGGCAAAACCTGTCCCCTATTTCTCATGCTGCCTTTTTATCTATCCCCAGAAAAATCAGGACCAATTCAAACATCTACTAGGAAGGCCACTGCTAATGACCTATGTTTAATGGATATGGGAAGGAATGTGTATACACAGCCATTGACCATAATGAGCTTATTCAGACCAAGGTTGGAGTGAAACTAATGTGGAGGATAAATTGGAAGTCTCTTATCAACCTTCCTCAGACTGAAGAAGCTACTTGGATAAGCAGTGAAATGTTTTGACCTAACAAGGAAAGTAGTCCAGCTGCCATGACTCAACTTCTGTAAAACCTCATTGGGATGGCTGAGAATCTTCACAGACAATGGACTTTGACTTGACTCTCTCGGAGGCAGTTAAATAGCTTCTGCTGCCCACGTGCACCTAAGTCATTTCTGCTTGATAAACTGGATTTTCTCTCCCCGACTTTCCAAAACTATATTCAAATATCCAGCCCAGCCTTTAGATTTGCTCCTCTGTGGATCTGACCTAGCCCTTTAGCTGGTTTTGGGACACAGTCCTTCAATGACACATGTCTCACCTTCATCTGCTTCAGCCATTGATGGTTCAAGCCCAGTGCATCAACACCGAGCAACAGCTATATGCTGCTATGCATTGAAACCAGCAAAAAATTAATAATTAAATTAATTTTATTATTTATTTTTATTTTGAATATCCCCCCCACACACACACCTTTCTCCTTGGAAAAGGGCCCCGAGCATTTAAGACATATTCAAGTTAGAAACAGGGAACTGGAAGAGGCATCTTACAACATTAGAAAGTAACATTAAAGCTACAAAGAGCACATGAAAAGGGGAAAAATCCACAATGAGGGATGGAAATTAACATGGTGTTCATGCATGGTAATCCATCTAAAAGTCACATAATACGTAGTCCATCATTCAGGGAAAGCATGTCTGAAGAAGAAAAGTCTTTGTCTGCTTCTGGAAAAACAGCAGAGATGGGGCAATCCTGGCCTCCAGCGGGAGGGGGTTCCAAAATCTGGGAGCAGCAGCAAAGAAGGCCCTTTCATGTGTTCTTCTGAGACGCACCTGTGAAGGTGGTGGGATGGAGAGAAAAGGCCTTAGCACCTGAGGTTTGGAGAGGTTTGGTGTTAAGGGGGCCAAGTTATTAAACCCCAAAGTAGGTCTCCCATGAAAAAAGAGGATGAGGTAAAATGTGTGTGTCCTTTTTAAACTCAAGCCTGTGGAATAGAGATGGGCACGAAATGAAATTTTTTTCATTCCGTTATCCATTATTCATTCCGTTACATAACAGAATGAATAACGGAGCCCAGAGAAATTTGGGGATGAACCAAACAGAACCGGAACAAATTAGTTCGGTTATGTTCGGTTTGTTCATCCAATCTCCTCCGTCCCGGGTGATGGCTGGGTAGCTGTCATCCGGGGTGGAGGAAATTGGCTGAGCCTTGGCCGCGGTCTCACGTCCGTGTGTGGAGGCAAGACCGTGGCTCGATCTCCTCCACCCTGGGTGTTGGCCGGGCAGCTCTCACCTGGGGTGGAGGAGATCGGCTGAGCCTCGGCCGCGGTATCCTCCACCCCAGGTGATGGCTGGGCAGCTGTCACCCACGGCGGAGGAGATCGGCTGAGCCTTTTCTGTGGTCTCCCCTCCGTGCACGGAGGCAAGACCGCGGCTCGATCTCCTCCACCCCGGGTGGCAGCCTGGCAGCTGTCACCTGGGCCAGAGAAGATCGGCTGAGCCTCATGAGGAAGCCGAGTCCCCCCTTCTCCCCTCTGCACGCAGAGGGGCGAAGGGGGTCCGAAAGGGATCTTTCCCACCCATGCTCTCTCCCCCACTTCCCCCCTCCCAGACCCAGCACCCAGTAGCCGCTCGGTGCTAGCTTCGGGAGGGGAGAAGATTTAAAAAGCCCACTCTCTCCTCCCACCTGATGGGGTGGGGGAAGAGCGGGCTTTTTAAATCTCCCCCCAGCCCTCCCGGGCACCTCTGGCACCATCAAGCTAGCCAGGAGAGTGCTCCCATGGCTGCAGGACTTTTCTCCTGGCTGGCTTGCCAGCGGCTCTGGCAGCGCACGGTTCCAGGACGGCTCCCCGCGGCCACGGGAACGCTTTCCCGCCTGGTGTCAGAAAACGATGCCCAAAAAACGGAGTGGGCCCCTGGGGCCCGAAAAATGGAAACAACCCAAAGTGGGTCCCAGGGCCCGAATAACAAGCACGAAATGCCATTTTGGTGTTTCGTGCCCATCTCTACTGTGGAATGTAAAGGACTGCAGTGTTCTGTTTTAATTTTGCTTGCCTTTAAGCATGCAAGCTCATTCAGGGTCATAAATTTTTTTCTTTCTCTTTCAGAGTGAAACTTTTATTGCTTTATCACATAGCAACCTTCCAAGCAACCCTTCCAAGCTTGTCTTGAGTTTAACTTTCAAACTTTTTCCATGGGGGGGCACTTTGGAGTTTAATAACACATCCCCCTGAACACCAACGCTCGCCAAATTTGGGGGGCTTAAAGGGAAGAGTCCAAGGGAGCTACCCACAAAATTTGTTGCCCATAGGATGCTGGGGAGTCATTTTATAGAGTACCAAAACATTTCATTTTCAACAGCTATCCTGTACCTAAAGCACTCTCAGAATAATGTGGAGTCACTATGAGGGCATATGGATGGTGGGGCTGTTTATTACTGCCAGTCCCGTCTTTTCAAGAAGACTGCATTTTCTGCTGAACATATGGGATGATCTCCCTTTTAGTAATTGTGTTGTTCTCTCTCTCTCTCTCTCTCTCTCTCTCTCTCTCTCTCTTATATATACAAGAGATGTGGTTTTTTTCCCCAAACATTTGTTTCCGGTTAAATAATTAGTTACTACAAGTTAATCTGGAAGTTGAGTCATGGCTACTGGACTTCTTTTTTGAGAGATAGAAACGTTTCGCTGTTCATCCAAACAGCTTCATCAGTCTTGTGGTTCTTGTCATCAACACACACTTGGATGACTGGTTTTAAACAATGTTTTGACTTGTTCATTCACAGCTACATAAAAGACCAAAAGAAAAAAAGAACAGCAAAAAGTGGAACCATAAGGTTGTCTTAAACAGCAACCACTGCCTCCTCTAATATTGCTTGTTCGCACAGTCTGCAAGCACATTGATAAAACAATTTTGCTTCCTCCCCAATAGTGAGTCTCAAACACTCTCGACACCATTTGTGGAAAAAATTGCAAATTTCTAACGTAGATTCAAGAGCTGTAGAGGCTCTGTGGTGCTGTATAATGAAGGAATTAATAATAAACACAGTGCATGGTGGGAAACTAGTTTTTTGGTGTAGGTGGGAGGTCTATAAGTCCAATTTCATGCAAGCTTGCCCAGAGGCTTCTTCATTTGATTTTTTCAGAAACAAAGAAAAAAAAACACTTACTGTTCTTCCAGTTTGTATTATTCATTGTTGCTTTAATAATTTTATTCAATGTATAGTGTTGTGGATTTCACCATGTTGGGTCCTAAAGAAACAGTATGTCACCTTTGTTCTTTAACATCTCTGATAAGTCAGGTTTTGTACATTATAGTATGACCACCACATCTATGGGGGATTGGTTCCAGGAACCCCCGTGGATAGCAAAATCCATGGATAAGAGCAAACACTCTTATCCAAGGGTAATGGTGGCAGCAGGGGTGGTGGAATGCTGGGGTGAAAGCCTTCACTCCTGACACTCCCAAATGCTTGGTAGTGCGGCTGCAGTGGCAAGGAGAGCTTGGTAAGTTTTCTTTCATTTTCTTCCCTCCTCCTCGCTGCCTACGTGTGCTCTTGGCCACTGGGCTTAGTGGCCGGGCTCAGTGGCCAGCCTGCAGGGAGGGGGCGGAGGGGGCAAGGAGGGAAGAAAACAAAAGAAAGCTTGCCGATGCCAAACCCTCCTCTTTGCCACCGGGCTCAGCGGCTGGCCTGCGGGAGTGGTGGCGGCAGTGAGCAGGGAAGAAAGCAAAAGAAAACATAGCAATGCCATGCCCTCCTCCTCGCCATTGGCCAGCTTCACTGCCGGGCTCAGGGGCCGTCCTGCAGGGGTGGTGGCGAGGAGGAGGGCTCCGACAACTGTAAGCTTTCTTTTGTTTTCTTCCCTCCTCACTGCCAGTGGCAGCCAGCCACCCTCTTCTCCACCAGCTTTGCAGCGACTGTTTGCGACAGTATTTATTTGTATTTATTTACTTATATACTTTTATACCACCTGTATTCTGGGGGAACTCCAGCAGTTGACAGCAGTCATATTCATATAAATTAAAAAACAACAAATATCAAACCTATAATACAAGAAAAATAGTAAGAAACGAAAGTAATAGAATAATCGGCCAAGATGGCAGCTTCCATTTCACATGTTTTAATTTACAGCTATGCCAGCTTACATTTCACGTTTTACAGCTGTAAAGCAGTAGCCTGCTTTACAGCTACTGTTTGTGACATCAGCCTGCTTTACAGCTACCGTTTGCAACTGTAGCCTGCTGTGAATTATTTTTAAAAATATTTTCCCCCTCAGTCCGCGGATAGGTGAATCAGAGGTTAATGAATCAGTGGAGAAGGAAGTCATACTATATAGTAGGTTTGCATTTACTACGGTATGCATTATGGTCTCTCCGAACATTTCACAGAGGGTGACATCTCTTTTAAATTCCAACCACAGAAACGCATTAAAGCACATAATTTAAAACACCTAATTCAAGTCTTACAAGATTTCTTCCCATTTATAGCACCTTTGTTTGAGCAGAGAGATCAACTCTTTTTACACTGGGGAGAAGTTCACGTATAAATTTGGGGTGGTGCTGGAGAAAGCCAAAATTGCCCACACCTTCCTCTGATATATTGTGCTCTTCTTATCAAAGCAATTCTTCATTCTTTTGAAGTGTGGTTAAACTGTAAGTTACGCGGCATGCCCCGTTTGTGCATGAGACAAAATTCAGTGACAACTCTCATAGAAGGGAACAAGCAAATGCTTCCTGACATGCTCAATTCTCTCATTAAAATACAGTACATGCCAATTTTAGAAGTGGCCTTTCAAAGGGCAAGCAGGTGGCATTTGAAGCACTGTAGAACACTGAGTCTTTTAAAGCAAGGCACAGCTAAACACTGTGAGACTGTGCCTGGAAAAGGACCATCACACATTTATGACAGCACTGTCAGAGAATCAGGAACTTGTGAAGAATAATTTTTGCCTTGAATTAAGAGATCTGTAGCCAATTCAATTCCTGAAGGATCAAATACGGATCCTAGTGAACCGTTTTCAAGGCATTACAGTTCCCGGGAGCTAAAGAGAACCCACAGTATAACTGCCAAAAGCACACTTTGTAGTATCAAGATGCTCCTTTAAGTTCAATAGCTAGCAGAAGTATGGAATCTTTTTAGTGTAGAGACTAACTTACCAGTGGTGGGCTACATTAGTAAGGCAGAAAAAATAGTCTTGCTGTTGATTCCCACTTATTGAATAATGTGGGTGGGACCAGGTGGAATGAAACACTGATAAAGAAAAGGACAATCTGTTTGCTTCATTACTATTAACTGTTATAATAATTGGAAGACAAGCTCTAGGTCACATTTGAATGTACTTGATTTGGAGGCTGGAAAAGTTACTATATGACACCCCACCTGTAGAATTACGTGAGCTTTAATTTAAGAAAATAGCTTCCACACTCTGGTCAGAATTCTTAAGATATTTTTAGAAGAATTGGAATTTCAGACATCAGAGTTTTGAGTTTCCCCCAGAAACGTGCCCTTTAGCAAATGGCTTGGGGAAACCCAATCTTCACTAAATTTGGAGGGATTGCAGAGAAAGGTCAGAGGTGGCTTCTCTGCAAGTTTGGACAGCATGTACCTGGGAGGAATTTCCTAGGAGAGTGATTTTTTTTTGGGGGGGGTACATAACTTGAATATCAGAAATCTAATCTTCACCAGATTTGGTGAGGAGATTGTAGAGAAGAATCAGGGGAAACGTCCCTGAAATGTTGGTATCTCTAGGTGCCTTGGGGATCATTTTATAGCCTGAAGAAGTAACATATTAAATTATCAATTCAGGCAACTATGAAATGACAAATTGCCAATTTTTGAATGAATTTTGTAATTCATTTTTAAATTTGTGCCCCTTTCTAATCGCTACAGTCACTATGATTGTAACAAGATTTCCCATCTACAAGAGATTTGTCCAGACTAAAGGTTAGCCTTTGCTTTATTAGTGGTATGACTGGCCGAAAATACAGTTGTAGCTAACCTATAGGGGAATTGTGGCACCATCCTCCTCTATAGAAGGCATCAGGATGTCTCAGGTGGTACTACTAACAAATTGTTCAAGACAAAAATCTTTCTTTCTAACCATGATGCATGCATATTTGTAAGTGTAAATGTATCCAAGACCAAGAAAGCCAAAAACAGTAATGAAAAGAAACCCAAAGGAATTGATGGGCCCCTCAAAACTGCTGAAAGTAGGATAAAAGCACAGTTTTATTTGTTTGTTTTGCTTTTCACTTTCTCTCTCTCTTTCCCTCTTTCCACAGCTAGGCCCTGGACATTTCTCTTCTCTTGGAAAAGAAGTATCAGTCTGGGACTTTGACATTCATTATCCCTCATTACTGTAAGCCACCTTGGGTCTTTATCCAAGGAGAAAGGTGGGGTAAAAATACTCTAAAATAATAATAAATAAAATAATTAATTATAAATTCTCTTGTTCCTAAGGTCATTGGATAATTGTGTCACATCAATCCCTTCCATCTTCAAGGTAAACTTGTGGCAATTACTAAGTTAGTGAATTGTCATTTTTATGTTTTACTTGTTTGTTTGTTATTGTTGCTGTTTCATTTTTATATTTTTGTACAGTGTTATTGTCAGATATTAGTTAGCGAAATACAGGTATTAGACAGGATGTTCTATATATATTTGAGTATTTAATTGTTTAAAAGATGGAGTCCGTAAAAGTGCAAAGTTACAGTGACTCAATGTATAGTTTTTTTTCTAATGGAGTACAGATGTTAAGAATTAACATAATGAATTTTGGCATAATGAATCGCAATATTGTACTTGATTATTTCTATCCTTTTTGTTAGATGGAAGATGTGAAAGGAGATGTGAATCACATTGGGCTGAAATGTTGAGAAAATAATTACGACTGACCTATGCAACATGACAGGCAATGAGCAATATATGTGTTTGTCCAACAGGCAGAGGAAAAGAGGCAGGCACGGAAACAACGAAACATGAGGACTGGGCAAGAAACAGAATATATCTGCCCCCAGTTCGGTAGAGATTGCCATTCCTGGATTGGTCTATTTAGTCACACTAGGTGTTGTTTTAGGATCTCTACTCGAGACTGAAGGATGCCAATGATGACTGTGTAGAAAAATTTAAAAATTAATAAAAAGATTTAGAATTTTAAAATGAAGCAGCAACGAATGAAAATGAAAGGAAGAACTTCTGATCCAGGATTGGATCAAAATAAATTGCTTTGACTATGGAAGACATATTTTGAAGGCCTGTTCTGTTTGATGCAGCAAAATTACTCTGACAAGATTATCTTTCCCTGTTCAATTGATTTTTCTTTCACTTGCCCCTTATAGTATACATATATATATAATGAGTATTGTAAATAGAAACTTTACAGAACTTATATGTATTTGATTCTTCCAAAAACCTCTGGCTTATAAATGTGCCATGTTCAAAACACCAGGAAGTGGCCAATATTGCCATACAATATTGTCCCCATTTTGCCACCAGGAAAAAGAATGCTAAGGTTTACATAGTAAAGGGCTGCCTGAATATCGAGAACACCAATGGTAGCTGTCAAGATGATTTACAGGATACTGTCTTCTACTCAGTACCATTCACAAAGCGATACCACACAAGAGAAAATCCCAGAAGCTTATTTCATCCGTTCACAACTTCTCACCCAAACACAACACAACAGTCAGGGCTGCTTACAGTATTTGACGAGTATGAATGGTGCTGAGCACAAGAGAGTTTCCTGTAGATCACTGGTTCCCATACTTGGGTCTGCAGATGTTCTTGGTCTAAAACTCCCAGAAGCCTTTGTCACTAGCTGTACTGGCCAAGGTTGGAAACTAGTGCTGTAGACCATATTGAACACTGCTTTTATTGTTGTCAACATTCAGGCTGTCAAGATTTGAAATCTTGTTTCTTTAAGAATATTGAAATGTTCATGGTGGGCTGCAGGGGGAAAGTGCTTTGAATATGAAACATTTTTAAAGTGTGGCTTGAATTCAATTGTTTTCAAAACTATCTGCCATTTTTCAAAATAATTATCTAGCACTGGCACAGCAGGGTCAATAAATTATAAACAATCTTGATGACTGAATAAGCATTTTTGTTATAATTTATAAACTTATGTGTGAGGTGAATAAATGAAAAGTATTGCGTAACCTTATACCTACTGAAATGTTTGAGAGGTTGTACACAGCAGATTATGCAGGGGCATAATAAAACCATGTTGATCATGAATAATATCCTCTCTTGATACACATATGTGTGTGCCAGCAGATAAAAGATAGATTATTCTGTCCTAATAAAATTTAAAAATGTTTGCCTAAAAATATGGTGAAGAATAAGCAAGCAATGATTGAACAATGTATTTTTGCTGTTTTTCAGGCTGTTTGGATCTGTTCTGGAAGTTTTTCTTCCTGATGTTTCACCAGACTCTGTGGCCAGCATCTTCAGAGGACAACGAGCTCAGGGAACTAGGAGTTCTGTCTGTGTTCTGGGGTATAGAGTGAGTGAGACTGTAGGGGTTTAAAGTTGTGGGAAAGAGGAAACTTGTCCTATGCAGGAGAATAGGTGTTAGTCATTGTATTGTAATGGGGGGATTAAGAAGTTTATCTGCAATCAGGAGTGGCAGCGGTCCTTCTCTGCCGTTGATGTAGCTGTAGCTGTTAGCTTTCTCCTATATTGCTGGCATGTGCCGTACAGCAGTTTTGCAAATAGTGGCACCAAAACTCTTTGGACTCTTCCCTTTAAGCCTTCAAAATTTCGAGAGAGTGGGGAAGCTGCTAATTGCTTAGAGTACATATATATTCAAAAATCATGATTGCAGGTATATATCAGCACCAAAATGCAGGGTGGCTTCTTTTGACTCTTCCCTGTAAGCACCCCAAATTTGGAGAGGTTTGGAGTTCAGGGGGCTGAGTTATTCAACTGCAAATAGTATACACTTAGCTAATTGCAAAAGTGTGTATGGTACGCACCAGCAATATAGGGGTATTACCGGTGTGCACTGTACAGTTTGCAATTAGCTAAGGGGACCCTATTTGCAGTTCAATAACTCAGCCCCCTGAACCCTAAGCCTCTCCAAATTTGGGGGGCTTAGAGTCAAAAGAAGCCACCCTGCATTTTGGTGCTGATATATACCTGCAATCACTATTTTCGAATACATATGTACTTGAAGCAATTAGCAGCTTCCCAACTCATTTAGAGGAAGGTATGTTGGAAGGGAGGCCACCTACCTTCCTTCCTCCTCTTCCTCCCTCTCCTCTTACTCTTCAGGTGACAGGCCCCACCAGAAGACAAAGAGGGTACCCCAACGGGACTGAGATCCCCTCCTCCTCCTTTCCCCCTGCCACCCTGTTGGGATTTTTGGCTGTGCCTTGCGCTCCGGCTTTTGTCTCTCCCTGTGGGTGATTGAGGCAAGATCTGGGTTGAGGGAGGGTTTTTTTTTGGGGGGGGGGGGTTGGCTGTTCTTTTGCTAATGCTGCTAGTGGGGTTTGGGAGTCTGGCAATCACTTGTGGAGGAGGAACAATATGAGGGGGATCACCAGAATGCAAAACCTTCCTGGCTCCTCTTCCGCATAGCCTGTGGTGGGCACCTCTTCCAAGGAGGCTAAGCAGTGCAGGTGGAAGTCTAGAGGAGTCCAGAGATGGGAAGCTGGTGGTGAGCTGCGGGGCGGGAGGACCCTCACCTAGGCTGTGGCAGGTAGCACCAGAAAGCCAGCCCAGAAGAGTGCTGGGAGCTGACATGGCTAATGTTAATGGTTCAAGGAATGTCAGGCTGAATGATCAGCCCCCACACATTTTCACCACACCAACTTAGGCCCTCCTTGCAAAACATTTGGACACCCCTGTCCTAGGGGGATCCCCTTTGGAGTTTAATAACTAGCCCCATGAACCCCAGTCCTCTCCAAATTTGGGAGGCTTACAAGGAAACGCATTAGGAAGCTCCCCTGTGATTTTGGTGCCCCTGGGACCCAGGGGAGCCATTGGAAAGTATTTTTTTCTGTTTTGCTTTGTTTTGTTTCATTCCAAATTACAGTGGAACCTTGACTTACATGCTGCTTGACTTGCAGCATATTTGACTTGCAGCAAGAAGGGGCCTGTTTGACTTGAGTCGCAGGCTTTGACTTACATCTCGGAGCCCCGGTGCAAGGCACCAGAATCGGGCAGCAGCCATTGTCCAGCATCACGACTGCTGCCTCCAAACTGCTCCTGCCTTCTTCCTCTCCTCTGGCAGTGGTGGCTTCGGCAAGGCCAGCTCCGAGCACCTGGAGCTAGTGCTCGGCCTCACCAAAGCCGCCACTGCTGCCAGAGGAGAAAAAGGGCCGGGAGCTCGGGGCTGGCCTCACTGGTTAGACAGTTGGCTCAATCTTGTAAAAAATCTGGCTGCAGAATTATGGTCCACAATGGAAGCATTTTAGTTGGGGAGCTGTACAGTTGTGGGACTCTAATGGTAAGCATAGAGTTGTTCAGAACTTGGAACGTCAGGTTAAAAATCAGTAAAACTTAAATGTTAGACATTGTTGCTATAAACATTAAAAAGTGGAGGCATATAACTTGTGGACTATAATTCCACTGCTTCCTCCTCTCTTTGAAGAGACATTTCATTTACATCCATGGAAGGAATCTCCTATCCCAGTCAAATTTGTGTTTAATTGCTGCTGTTTTCAGGGGTCTTTTTCATCATCTGGAATGGATTAATCCACTTTCCCATTACTTTCTATGGGAAAAGTTCGTTTGACTTAAGGCATGTTTGACTTATGTCTAGACCTCTGGAACAGATTAATGACGTAAGTGAAGGTTCCACTGTATTTTAAAATTTTGTTAGTAACGAAACGAAATGAAACTACTAATGAAACAAAATGCTGTATTTTCATTTTGTGGCCATCTAGTATTAGGTGAAATAGCCTGACAGAGTTGCCTTTTAGTATGTGAAGTTTGGCATCTTTTGTCTTGCTGGCAATGTAGGCAGAATATTCTTCAACAAGAACTCAGTTAATCCTGCATCCCTTCCAAGTTTAAAAAAAAAGCAAATAGGTCCAACTATTTTTTTCAAGATAAACAAGATCAATCTTTTCAAATTATTTCATCTCTGTTGAATCTGGGGATGTTTATGGTCATTTGTTTCTGCACAGGGGAATAAAACAGTTTTACTTTTACAAAAATCACAATTTGCAAACACTTTGCCCAAACTGTCCAAACTTTGGTGCAGAGCAAGAATATATGACTTGAAAAATCTGTACAAAATTTGGTGCTGAGCAGAAGTTCTCTTTCAACTTTGTAATTTTTTGTTTGTACTGCCCCCATTTTTAGAATTATCTTGAAGAATGTTGATTTGCTCTGCTGCACAAGAACATCACTGGACTCTCATGCAGTGATAATTCTGATGGAATCTGAAATGATGAGCTCTGATTGGTAATAAAATTTTGCTTTTCATTCAGGATTTGAAAACCTGTTGATTAGTTTATTCTCTCTGTATCCCATCTCCATCTTCTTTCCATTGTTCCTTTGCATTATTTCGTGGGACTGTATGAGGATTTTTGACATGGAAATTGGTGCATGTGTATTACACCTTTATGTTAACTTATTTTAACTTATGTATTTATGCCGTATTTGAAATCTGTCTGTTGCAATACAAAATTAATGTAATGTGAAGATTTTCCCCTTTAATGAAAGTACTTTGGCACCCACTGTTTTTCACGTAGGCACAGCTTTGGTTCTTTGTGTTTTAAATCACACTTTTTTGATGCTCTTTTCTTCTCTGATACACCTTATAAGTCTTGCAAATGTATGAATTCTTCTCACATTATCAGTACAATAGACCAGCTTTCAAGAACGATGACAAATCCAATTAAACACTTTTCCAACCCCTCATTATGACTGATAGTTGATTGAAATTGGTAATGAAATGTGCTGGGGCTGTGAAAACATGAATTCTGGGTTAGAGGTTCTTGGGAAAGGTACTGAAATTTAAATGACTAATATAATAGTTCATACCAATGTACAGTATGATGTGACCACACCTTGAAGATGATACAATTGTCATTCCTGCACATTGAAAATGATATTGTATAGTTGGAATGAGTGCAGAAAATAATAAAAGAATGACTCCCTGACAAGGAAAGTTGATGTTTGAGGCATTTAAGCTTAGGGAGAAAAACAAATAAAGGAAAGTTTCCCCACCTAACAACTGTGAGTAGAGTTCCTCCCTCTCTTCTATAGTCTACTATAAGCATCAGTTTCTTCATCATTTTTCCACCCACATTCCTTTAAAGTTGCTCATGAAAGACACATCTAACATCACATTTAGTTTGAGCCTAATAGAACAAGACTCTCAGAGAGTAGCCATGGTGGAAGAGAAGTAGGCCATCTCTTTGTGTTTGGTAATGAGGATGAGAAATACACGGGGCATTAATTTTGATATTAATTTGTTCATTTAGTAGCAGTTTGATTCTGGTAGGAAAAAATTGGCAGATGGCCCTCAAGTGTGATTATTTTACACTAACAGAACATCATCCTTGATTAACACTCTGGTTTTGCAATCTTTCGTACAGGCAGCTTGACAGTCGAAACCAATTAAAGTTTGTTAAGAACAGGCTGTTCATGTTTGTATTGTGGCTCTGATAGACTGTCAGTTTGGTGATTAAAAGTCTTAATTTCAAGCAAGGAAGAAGTGGGTTTAGAAATGATTTAGTGTCTAATCTGAGACAGACATCTTTTCTCATCTCGTTTTATGAAAGGAGAGACAACACACTGCTGGGCACATCTGCATTTGCAAATAAATGGAAGGAGGCAGGAAGGACTCTTACCTTACACTTAATAATACAAGCATGTACTGTATTATGCATCTTAAGGATCTGCCATTCTCAGAGTTCACAGCAGCAGGAGGAACAGCCAACTAATAGGAACGATGAAGTACCTTAATAAGCATCAGCATCGATTCCAGGGACAGCAGTGCAAGTGCCGCTCTTGGGATTTCTGGGCACCATATATAGGTGAGTGAACATCTAGTTCATGTTCACCCATACCACACTATTACCATGCTGGCGTTACATTCAAATGGTCGGCCAGATGCATAAGGAGGCTGAACAAGGAGACATTACATAAGAACATGAGAACAGCCTTGCTGGAACAGGCCACAGTCCATCCAGTGCAGCATTCAGTCTCACACAGTGGCTCAGAATTTGCTTCAGGGTATTCCCAAGTAGATGTCTTCACCTGCTTACGAATCCCTGAAAATGGTATTGAGAGATATCCTGCCTAGCTCTCAAACCCAGAAGTTGTCCTTAGACATCCATAATGACAGTCATTGATACCCTGGTTCTCCATGAACTTGTCCAATCCTTTCTTAAAGCTCTAAGGCTGACAGCTATCACAATTTCTGGCAGGGAGTTCCACAGACCAGTGATCCTCTGGGTGAAAAAGTACTTTCTCTTGTTTCTTTGAGATCTAGCACCCAAAAGTTTCATGGAGTGTCCTCTAGTTCTAGTGTTGTGTGATAGGGAAAAGGTTTTCCTCATCTACTTTGTCCATATTGTGTATGATTTTATAAACTTCAATCAGGTCACCTCTTAGGCGCCATCGTTCAAGAGTGAAGAGGCCCATCTGTTGCAGCCTCAAATGGTAAGGAAGGTTTTCCAGTCCCCTAATCATTCTGGATGCCCTCCTCTGCACTTTTCCCATTTCCATAACATCATTCTGGACGTATGGTGACCAGAACTGTACACAATACTCCAGATGGGGCCTCAGCATAGAGTTATGAAGAGGCAAAATGACATTTGCTGACTTATTTTCTATATCCTTCCTAATGATCCCTAGCATTGAGTTTGCTTTTTTCACTGCTGTGGCACAAGAGATTGACACCTTCATTGAGCTGTCCACTAGAACACCAAGGTCCCTTTCCTGGTTTGTTGCAGAGTTTAGACCCCATCCATGAATAAATGTAATCAGGTTTTTTTGCCCCAAAGTGCATCACTCTGCACTTACTAATGTTGAAGCTCATTTGCCAGTGGTTTGCCCACTTCTACATTGTCAAGAGATCCCTCTGGAGCTCCTCACAATCTCTCTGTTTTTACTACCCTGTATAGTATAATTTAGTGTTGTCAGCAAATTTGGCTTCCTTGCTATTTACTCCTACTTCTAGATCATTTATGAAGTTGAAGAGCAGGGGTCCCAGTACAGAACATTGGGGGACCCCACTCTTTACCTCCCTCCACTTGGAGAAGTGTCCATTTAGTGCTATCCTGTTTCCTGTCCCTTAGTCAGTTGCTGATCCAGGACAAGACCTGTCCCTTGATTCCATGACTGGCAAGTTTATTCAAGAGCCTTTAGTGCAGTACCTTGTCAGAAGCCTTCTGGAAGTCCAGATTAACAATGTCAACTGGATCTCCCTTATCCACATGCTTATATATGTTGGCTAGCACATCAGCAATTTCATCTTTAAGTTCCTTGAGAACTTGTGGATGGATGCCATTTGGTCCTGGTGATTTGTTAGCATTTAGTTTAACAAGACATTCAAGAACCTCCTCCCTGGTTATTTCTATCTGGCTTAATTCTTCAGTTTCCCTCCCTATGAAAAGAGGCTCTGTTTTGAGCATGTGGTCTATGGCTTCTTAGTGAATACTGAAGCAAAGAATTCATTGAGTCTCTGCAATCTCTGTTTCCTCTTTAATAATCCCTTGCCTTCCATTGTCATCTAATGCAGTGTTTTTCAACCACTGTTCCGCGGCACACTTGTGTGTCGCGAGATATTGCCTGGTGTGCCGTGAAGGAGCAGCCGGAGTGCCTGCCTGCCTAGTACTAAACACTGTGATTTTGCCCTTCACTCAGGCCGGGCAAAAAGGAAAGTCTAGAGGAGGAGGAGGAGGAGGAGGAGGAGGAGGAGAACCAGAGCCTCCTGTCAGCGCATGCACCCTGGGCGTGCAGGAAGTGGCAATAGCTGGGAAGGAGCGCGAGGGTGGGAGGAGAGAGAGAGAGAGAGAGAGAGAGAGAGGGGGGCATGCACAGTCTCGCTCCTCCTCCTCCTCCTCCTGCTGCTGCTGCTGCTGCTGGCGGTGACCATTAGCCGGTCTCAGGGGCGCTGCCGGTGGTGTCGTGGCTCCAGTCCTTTTCCCTCCCCTCCTCGGTGAGCTTGCCTCGGGCGGTGGGGGTCAGTTCGAAGGCCCCTCCAGAGGAGCCAGGGCTGTGGGGCTGGGTGGGTGGGTGGGCTGCCTGGCGGGCTGGCTGGCTATCAAAGTCGTCGCTCGCTCGCTCGCCCCTCTTCTTCTCCTCCTCCTCCTCCTTCCTCGCCGCGCGCCCTTGCTGGGCATCTACCGCGCTCGCGGGTCAAGGGGGGGTCGGCTCCTGTAAGACCCCGGGCTCCTCCCGAAAAAGGGCTCGGTGGGTGTGTGGGTGTGTTGGGCTTCCTGGTGCTGCAGGTGGCCAGCGTGCCCCCCCCGCCGCGGGACCCCAAGGTCGCCCGCCCGCCCGGCGTGTCCTGCAACCATGCAGCCCATCATCCCCAGGTGCAGGGGGTGGGGGTGGTCTCGAGCCATGGCTCGATCTCTCCTCCCCCCGCTTGTCTCCCCGCAGTTGTCCTTCACGCCCTTGTAATTCCCAGAAATTGGGGGCTGCTTCTTTTTTTGCCTGCTTTTCCAATGGAAGGCCGAGCATGGGGCTAAGATCGTTCTCGCCCTTTTGCTGAACCACTGGATGCGGCACCATTCGCTCCTTATAGCGCCTGCGAGCAAACGGGGGCGATGCAGCACATCCCAGCACTTTCTCGGAAGCCTCCGTGTCCCTCCAGGCAGGCCTCGGCTCACAAACAGGGAACGGGAAAAAGGAATTGCAATGGGAGGAATGGGGAGGAAAGCCCAAAAGAGGGAGTTCCAGGTTGCTTTTGCTGATAGCCCGGTCTCAGTGTTAGTGGGTTACCGAATGGAATTAGTAGGTGATTGCAAACTAGGAATAAGTGGATTTTTGCCTGCCCTGTTATCATTCTGTGGGTTGCTTTAATACCCTGTGCTCTCCTTTGTACCTGTTTTGGTTTATTTTAAAGGCTGAAATTGTTTTCTGAATGTAACTACTTGCAAGCTGCAGGAAAAATGTGCAGTGTGCATTATGGTATTTTATATTTTTTCATATTTCTGTTTACTTACTATTTCATAATAAAGTAATTATAAAATACTTTCTTTGTGTTTATTTGATTCCTATTCAAGAGAATTACTTTATATATAGTCAATATAGGCACAGAGTTAATTTTTTTAACATTTTCTAATGGTGGTGTGCCTCGTGATTTTTTTTCATGAAACAAGTGTGCCTTTGCCCAAAAAAGGTTGAAAAACACTGATCTAATGGTCCAATGGCCTTCCTACTTGGGTTCTTATTTCTAATTTACTTAAAGAAATTCCTTGTTATTTCTTTGAGTGTTATTAGCTACACTCTCCTCAAAGTCTTGCTTTGCTTTCTTGATTGTTCCCTTGCATTTGTTATGCCCGAATTTATGTTTCTGCCTGTTGTCCTCATTTGGACAAGCCTTCCATCCTCTAAGGGCCTTTTCACATGAACCCTAAACTCCGCGGCAAATGGCTCCCAGATCCGGAGCTTAAAATTGTTTCCCCACCAGCACCGGAGTTTACAAAAAATTAAGTGCGACCACACCCACCTAAGTGCGTCCCAGCGCACTTTTCAGGTACCTGCTCTCCGGGGGTGAAAAATTCCTGATGCAGATGTAACGTAGTGAGTAGAGATGGGCACGACTTGAAAAAAAATTTTTTTCGAGTTGTCGTTAGTCGGGCCGGTTCCGTTTCGGCTCGTTTCCGTTTTTCGTGAAAATTCGCAAAAATTAGTCGGTTCGTTTTTTTCGTTTTTTCATTTTCGTTAGTACTGTTTTTTTTGGGGGGGTAGCGGGCTCCTGGAGGCACCTCTGTGGGGTGGGTGCCTCCTCTGGCCCGCTATAAAGGGAAAGTGGGCTCCTGGAGGCACCCGTGGGTGCCTCCTATCCTCACCCACTAGGAAGGGGAAGCAGGCTCCAAGAGACCCCTCAACATGGGGGTCTCCCCTCCTCACCTGCTGCTGCAAAATGGCATGCATAGCCATATGGATATGCATACCACTATTGCAGACAATGAGACCAGTCCACTGGTACGACCCTCCGTTTAGGACGACTGGGTCGCACCTGCCATGTCCCACAAAGAAGGGAATCGTACTTGCGTGTAGTGCAATGCAAGTAGATCTGGCTATGGGTTAAGGTGGGTTAGTACAAGGGCTAGGGTTAGGCTAGTGACGGGTAAGGTTACGGTGGGCTAGTGGGTTGCACCTCTGGGTGCCTCTCTGACCCACTACCACCCGAAACACACCTGTGACATATGGGTAAGGAGTCAAGGATTAGGGTTAGGGTTAGGGGGCAAGGGTAGGTTTTAGGGGGCTTTTTGGCACATCCCAGAAGTTTCCATGGCCAAGTGGCCATGCGATTGGTGGGATGGCTCCAAAAATTTGCATGGTCGTCCACTCCCACATGGCTGGCCACGGCCACTCAGCCAGCCCATCATTGTGCAGGTGTAAATAAAATAAAATAAAATAAAATCAATGGAGGACAGAGGAGGAGAGGAGAGACATTTTGTTGCAAGAAAAAACCCACTGCTACTGTGAAAAATCTGGCAGTTTATAAATTTCCGCGTGTTTCTGTTGTGCTTGTGTGTTTTTGGACCACGATTTCAAAAACAATATTGTGCTCGCCGCCCCATTTTGGATCCCCCGCCCGCACCGCATGGCATGGCGACTCGAGTCCGGCTGCCCAGGATGGGGGGGAGGCAGGACCCCCCCTCCAGAAACAAACCATCCCTCCGGTAGGTGCCCTGCGCCCTTAGTCAAGCAGGCATTTTTCCGCCTGCTTTTTGGCCCGGGAATGGGTGGGGGGAGAGCTTAAAAGTTTTTTCCTGTGCCGTCCGTGCCGCTTGCTTGCGCTTTAATTGTGGCGGCCGGCGGCGAGACTGGGCTTTTTGCTGGCTGCGAGCCTGCAGTGAGTCCCACCAGACCAGAGCAGCCCAGGACGGAGGGGGGGAGTCCGGGACCCCCCCTCCAGAAACAAACCATCCCTCTGGTAGGTGCCCTGCGCCCTTAGTCAAGCAGGCATTTTTCTGCCTGCTTTTTGGCCCGGGAATGGGTGGGGGGAGAGTTTAAAAGTTTTTTCCTGTGCCGTCCGTGCTGCTTGCTTGCGCTTTAATTGCGGCGGCCGGCGGCGAGACTGGGCTTTTTGCTGGCTGCGAGCCTGCGGCTAGTCCCACCAAACCAGAGCAGCCCAGGACGGAGGGGGGAGGCCGGGACCCCCCCTCCAGAAACAAACCATCCCTCCGGTAGGTGCCCTGAGGCACGGCAGGCATTTTTCCGCCTGCTTTTTGGCAGGGAACCGGGTTTTTTTAACTTTTAAAAACTTTTTTCTGTGCCGCGTGGCATCGCGCGATGCAAGTAACGAGCATGACAAATCAGACCAAAATTGTTCGTTCGTCGGTTCGAGCTCGAATTCTCTCGGAGTAATTCCCGTTACTGTTTCCGTAGAGTAACGGAACCGAGTAACGGAAACGGAAACGGGAATACTGCTAAGTCATGCCCATCTCTAGTAGTGAGTGCCGGGCTCTCCTTGCTTCTGTTTGTTTATTTTTTTTGCCCCCCCGCCCCTTTAAGAGATTCTTAAGAGACTGGAATGCTGCAGGGAGGCAGAACGGAGGTGAGTCGGCATTCTTTTCTTCCTTTTTTCTCCCTCCCCTCACGCAGACAGCAGCCAGGAGTGCAGAGGGGGTGGGAACACAGGAACTGCGACAAACCCCCAAGATCTCTGGTCTGAATTTAAGTGGCCAGAGGATCTTAGGGGTCGTGTGAAAAGGCCCTAAATGAGCTTTTCTTGCTTTTGATCACTTCCTGAACAGCTCCTGTAAGCCACATCGGAGTCCTCTTGGACCTGGCAGTGCCTTTTCCCCTGTGAGTATACATTCAAATTGTTCTCTGTTATTTTTGTGAACAGCCTCCATGCCTCTTGGAGTGTTTGGACTCTCTCAATTTTGCCTTTCAGCTTCGTTTTTACTAGTTTCCTCATTTTGGGAAATTTCCTTTTTTGAAAATGTGTGTTACGGTCTAAGATTAAGTTAAAAGCAATTGTGTTGTTGTCACATTAACATTTTGCGCCAGATCCTGTGTATTACTCAGGATCAAGTCAAGGATTCTTGTACCTCTATGTACCATTTGTTTGGCTTGTTTTATATTTCTGGCTGCCACTCATGTCCTCCTTCTGGGCTCCCTGTAGGCACAGGTTGGAAGCAGCATGAGCAGAATGCAGGATTGGATAGCACTCTAACTGGATCCAGTTTGACTTTTATGATGTTTTTATGTCCCCCAGCAGAACTGGCTCAATCATGTTGACTATTCCTTGATGTACACACATTGGTTTGCACATCAGCTGGCATTGGATCCAGCAGGAGTGGTACTAAGTATCCCAGCCATCTTCTTACCTACAAATAAGCCAAAGGTTTTTGTCAAAGGGAACCTGCCTAACCAACCCCAAACTTGGAGGTACATCTGTCCATATAATGGAGCCAAGCAAAAGGATAGCAATGCTACCACCATGAACCCTTCAGAAGGATGTATCCAGGCACACTGAAAGTGGATCCTAGATTAGATGTAGCCAGGCAAAACAAGAACAACAACCCCAAGAAACAAATGTGCTGTGGCACCTTTAGGACCAAGTGTTAAATTTCAGTCTGAACTTTCATGGGTCTATCTTCTTCATCAGACTTACTAAAGTGAAGCAAAACCACAGGTTGCATGTAGGGAAGGCAAAAGAAATGAAGTAGCAAGATGACAATAGCCCTATCCACATAGATAATTAACAGTAAGAACATTGACTTCATATGCAACCTGGTTTCTGTGGTTTCTGTGGATAATCGTACCCATCCCATGAGGTTCAAAGATGGAGACCCAGAATCAGAAGCCTCAATCAAGAGTTAGTTTTCCTCACTGGCAGAGTAGCTTTCTATTTAGATCATTTTGGGTACTGTTTGGTTTATGGGCACCCGCAGATGTTTTGAAGTTAGAACAATCCACCCCCACCACCCTTTTTACAGCCGTCCTGCTCCTTTTTTTGGCACAGTGGTGGAGCGACAGTTTCTCAAGCATTCTCTGCAGTGCTCCTAATTGTCCTCTTCTGTAGCCCATGTGGATGGTAATCTGCACCAAAACAGAACTGTGAGTGGTTATCTCAGATGACAAGCCTATGATGTATTTGGTAGGTCGGGGAATTGAGAAGGACAATGGAGATTCCGCCTCTTCTTCTTTTTTCATCCATTCTACCATTTTCAATGTTTAAAATTATTTTCCTACTGATGTACCACTATTATAGATAAATAGGAAATATTGGTAGTATTTTAAAGAGAGTATTTTTCTCCCCCCCTTTTTTTTTTGGCTGCAGGGTGGAAGTGCAATAGCCAAGCAAGTTCAACACATACAGTAGGCTAGCAATAATTTCCCCCGCTTCCATGCCTTGCTTCTTTGTTTCCATTGATCCCCATACCCTCCAAATCCAACAGTGAACATTTGGGTAAAGAAGGCAGATAAATTTATCCATAAATAAATGAATAAGGCTGCATGACTGTTTCTTGCAAGGTAAGCATGCCCACAATCATGTTTTATTTTAAGTCAGAGCAGTGGCCTCTCTTGCTAGATGACACAGTATAGAAATCAAATAAATAAATAAATAAATAAATAAATAAATAAATAAATAAATAAATAAATAAATAGCACACTCCAGATCCAATCCTTTCTCTGTTTTCACAAACCCTTATGGTGCAGATCTTCCATGCACAAAACAACCCAAGTGCATGCACACAAACTGGATATTAAAATGTAGCGACAGGGGAAGTGAAGGATGGAAGCATCAGCAGCAATGTTTAATAAAATAAAATAAAATAAAGCATTGCTTTTGAGACCCCTAACAATTTAAAGCAGATCTTCAGTGTATCCAATACTGAACATTTTTGTCCCCCTGCTGTACAATTTAGGGGGAAACTGACCAGGACACTGGAGTTGTAAATCAACAGCTTAGCCCACAGGGAGAAAATGCAGAAGATGCAAGTGATTTGGAAACAGGAAAGGGCACAAAAAGGGGGGGGGGTGAAATCTGCTCAATTTTTACAGTTTAAAGTTGAAAGTGATCAAGGTGATTGAGGATTGTCAGGAGATGGGAAGAATTAGGAGCAGTACAAAGCTCTGAGAACATGCTTATATTTTTAAAGAGAGTAGATTTTCCTTCTTAAATTTGCAGAAAGAGTCTAACTCCAATGTATGTGGGAAGGAGAGAGAAAGACTGTGTTTTTCCCCATCATTATCAGACTCACTATTTTGGCAGGCTGGTTTTCTAGCTGCCTTTTTGTGATTTCTCCTCTTTCCTCTCTTCCTTTTCTCTGCTGCCATGTGCATCTTCACAATTTCTCCTCTTTGACAGAGGGAAAAGAGCTCCATTTCAGAGGAGATGGTGGGCATTTTAAGCCTTTCCCTATGGGTGACTTTCCAATGTGTTTTTGAGTTTTTGCTGACATAGCTGTCTGTTGCAGGTCTGGCTGTGGTCTGCTGGAGAAGGGTGGGTTTTGATGCCTTCTCTTCTCCTGAACTCATTGCTGAATTTCAGCCCTCTCATGCTCTACCTCAGTTAAAAAAGCACACACACTTCCCTTCTTTAAAATAAGAATGATACACAAAATACACTGGCAGAGTATTACGTGTACCATGCTAGGTAGATACACTGCTGCTTCACTGTGTTACTTTATTTAACAGAAGAAGAAGAAGAAGAAGAAGAAGAAGAAGAAGAAGAAGAAGAAGAAAGTTGGAAAAAAGAGGCTAGGAAAGGTGTGTCTTATATCAAAAGGGGGACAAATTAGAGCCTGGACCATTCTCACAAGAGAAGAAATTTCAATTCATGTGAATGAAAGGATTGCTGAAGTGAGAGATAAAATAGATTGCATTAAAAATAAGAACCTTTTAAGTGTGAACTGGACTGCTCCAGCATCCCCCATCTGGAGTAATAACTTAGAAAGTCTCTGCTGCTAATGTAATCCTTCCTCTGCTACGAAATCACTAAGGGGCCTTAGGAAAGCACCTTGCTCTCAGCCTCAATCCCCCACCTTTAATATGATGATAATAACTCCTGATCTTCCTGCATTGCAGAGTTCTTTCAGAGATTATGGCAAGGTAATATATGTGAGCTTTTGGGGCACTTAAAAGTGCCATATAAATTGCTAAGTGGTTTTCTTTAGGTGAAGAGGAGTCGGAAAGGTTGGCTTGGATCCCAAGATTAATAGGGAGATTTAGAAAAGGGAAATTCTCCTGTCCATATTGCTATATTGCAGCCATGTCAGCCTTGGAAATGGCTCTCTGAAGAGGTCAAGGGATCCTTTTCATGATATGGGATATGGCAGATGAAGGGCTTTGAAGGAGCAAGGAGACAAGACTTCCTTGTGTTCTCACCAAGACCTGACTGGGAAGATTTTTCTTCTTTCCCATCAGCCCTGCCCATACGTCTTCCTACCTTGTTGATCTCCATTCTTTTTGTGCATCCAGAAGAGACCAATGTTGGGTTAATTTCTAAACCCATGAAGATACAGGTGTGGGTGTGTTTCGGGTGGTAGTGATAGTTTGGACACCAACAATTCTTTTCATAGTGCAAGGAAGGCAGATATTCTTGGATTGCAGCTCTTAGCAGCCCAAGGGAGTGTGGCCAATGCTAAGGATATTGAAAGTTCTAGTCTAACACAGTGGTTCTCAACCTGTGGGTCCCCAGATGTTCCTGGACTGCAACTCCCAGAAATCCCTTCCAGCACAGTGAGTGGTGGAGGCTTATGGGAGTTGCAGTCCAGGAACATCTGGGGACCCATAGGTTGAGAACCACTGGTCTAACAACATCTGGAACCAAAACTCTATCTCTGGGTCTAAAACCTCTGTCTAAACATTGAAGGGTTTCCACACAGAAGCTGGTGTCATCTCCATACTTGTCTGAAATCATTCATCCAGTAGGATAAAGCAGAGGGGCCACTGTCAAGCTGTCACTTAACAACATCGCCATGAAAGCCAAAAGAGAAGCTCTCTGTCCTTTGCTAGAACTGCTTTTTTTTTTTTTTTTGCATTTTTAACTTATTTAAAAAGAGCTGACTTTTTATTATTTGAAATCCCATCTAGTGAAAATGCAGGGCAGTTTAATATAACCTCTAAGCCTCCCAAAGCCCAATGCAATAAGGGAAGGAACTCATCCCCCTCTTCTCCAGCTTATACACTCTACTTGTGCTGATTGCTTATCAAGTATTCATAGTGAGCTTGGCACTTCAAAGTTTGGGAAAGACAACACTGTTCCTGCCACCTGTAAGACAATTTCACAGTTCAAATAGACAGAAATAGAACTGTCCAGGGAGACACAGAGAAAGACTTTAGCAAAAGTGTAAGGCCAAGTATGCTGCTTAGAGATGACCTCATTGTGCTTAGAGCACTCTCTGGGCAATATACAATTTTATAACTCTGGCTATACCTTGGGCCCATGCTGAAAAAAGCTGGGTACTCAATTTACTGACCTCAGAAGGATGGAAGACTGGGTCAATCTTGTGCCAGCTACCTGAGCCAGTCAGAATCAAACTCGGGTTGCGAGCAGAATCTTGACTTCAGTGCTGCAGTTTAACAATGGGTATTTGTACACAACCCCTAAACTCCGCCGCAAATGGCTCCCAGCTCCGGAGCTTAAAATTGTTTCCCCACCAGCTCCGGAGTTTACAAAAAATTAAGTGCAACCACACCCACCTAAGCGCGTCCCAGTGCACTTTTCAGGTACCTGCTCTCCAGAGGTGAAAATTCCTGATGCAGATATAACGTAGTGACTGCCGGGCTCTCCTTGCTTCTGTTTGTTCTTTATTTGCCCCCCGCCCCTTTAAGAAATCTGAATGCAGTGCCGGGATGGCAGAACGGAGGTGAGCAGCATTCTTTTCCTCCTTTTTTTCTCCCTCCCCTCACACAGCCAGCAGCCAGAAGTGCGGAGGGGGTGGGAACGCAGGAACAGCGATGCAGATATAACGTAGTGACTGCCGGGCTCTCCTTGCTTCTGTTTGTTCTTTATTTGCCCCCCGCCCCTGTAGAAAAAGGAAGCAGCACCAAAGTTTCATGACAGGTCCAGGCCTTTGCGGGAGGTGTTCTTTGGGGGTGCACTCTATGCTCTATACAGCCTACTGAGTAGCACGACTGGGGTTTGAAGTCTGTGGGAGACAGAGAGAAAAGAGTATTTACTCTAAATTGCATTTATTCATTCATTTAAAATGTATTCCATCTTTCTTCCCAGAAGGACCCAAGGCAGCCAGCGAGAGTATTTCCCATTTTGGAATTAAGGGAGAATATTTCCCATTTCGGAATTAAGAGAGTTTCTATGGAAGTCTGTCTGATGTACAATCTTAGATGTTCCTATCAGGCTAATTATTGATAAATTTCGAGAGAAGCAAAAAAAGAGAACAAATAACAAAAATGCAGCATCCATAAAACCAGAGAAATTTTCCAGGAGGTTTCTGCAGGGTATTATCAGAAATGACTGATGCTGACTGCTGAACTGCTCTTACTTTTAGTTCCATGTAGAATTCAGGGGCAGTGAAAAAATTCTGAAACACGCAGAAAGTATTACAGTAGTCCTCCACCCATTTGAGGTTCATATACTGCGGTCCCACTATATCACGGGACCGGTATATAAAAAAGGCCCCCTGGGGTAAGAGGGGGAGGCCTATTTCAGGCCTCCCATACTTACCCCAGGACTGGGGCTGCCCTGAATGGGCCTGCGTGGGCCTGCGTGGGCCTTCTGGAGGCCCAAATATGGCTTCCCTGTAAACTGGAAGTGATTTCCAGTTCACAGAAAATCATTTCTGAGGCCTCCAAGGGCCTGTTCAGGGTAGTGCCAGGCTGGGGGTAAGTTCAAGCCCCCCCCCCCCCCAGCTAGGCCCCCTCAGGCCCAACCCGACCTACATCTGCATATCACAGCTTTTCAATTATCATGGGTCAGGTTGGGTCCCTAAGCCCCACAATAGGCCAGGGGGTCACTGTAATGAGATTCAGAACTTACTTTGTTACCGAACTGAAAGCAAAGTTGTAGATCTGGTTGCATGTTGGAGGAGGCCATTTTTTGAAGAAAAAAGGTGTTAGACCTCAGTTGAACAGTTGCATGCAACTGTATAAAGTATCACTGTATAAAGTAATTGTATAACGTAACTAAAAGTAACTCTATAAAAGTAACTTTATAAAGTAATTGAAAGTAACTGTTTTTAAGATCGTGACCATAACAATTGTGGCAGGTCCAGTTCTAAAAATGCCGTTGTCAGTGTTAAGCTGAAAAATTAGCTAAAATGGCAGGGGATAGGGAAAGCAGGTTGTTGGACAATCTAAGTCATATATTGTTCTGAGGAGTCCTGGCAGAGTTGGCCACCAGCAAGAATCTATTAATAAGTTGTTTCCCACAACTAACTGCTGGACGTCTTAGAATTTATAGCTCTCAATTTGTCTTTCCCTGAGGGCTTGCTGTTTCCTATTATTCATCAGGAGACCATACCATCTGATGCCTCCCCAGTGGAATTAACCTGAGCTTCCCAAGGCTTCCCTGAGGGTGCTGTCAGCTGAATCCTGAGTGCTTCCTGTTTACTGCCCCTCCCTCTCAAACTGCAAGGTGCCCCCTTCAACTTCTGAAGATGAATGATGAAGGTAAGGCAAGACATGCCCTTACTTGGAAGCATGGACTATCCTTTTTTGAAACAAATAAGCAAACAACAACAACAACAAACTAACAACAACAACCTAACACCATAAATGTGGGGTTCAACATGAATGATCCCTAGGGCAGCTTCAACCCATGGACCACCAGTGGCTACATGATAAGTCACTCCCAAATCACATAATTGTCTTTAACATAGTCCATTGTTAGATGTTCCTCTGAGGACATTGCTTCATCCCTTGTGTCCATGATTGTGTGCCCTTGAATAACATGACAAAAACATGTACATATTTTTAAAAGAAAAACATTGTTAAAAAGCAAACTGGTTCTTCCTTTCCCCACATCCAAATCTGATATGTGCCAATTATTAGCAGATAGTTGTTCAGGGGCTGAAATCTGTGCCGAACTGCTACAATTAGAGATGGGCACGAATTGAAAAAATGATGTTTCTGTTTTTCAGTGTTTGTTGTGGGTCCATTTCGGTTCATTTTCATTTTTCATGAATTTTTTGGAAAAAAAATCATTTTGTTTTTTCATTTTTCATTTTTTGTTTTTACCCGCTTTTTGCGCAACTTAAAGCATTTCTGCGTGCGGACCTCCCATAACGCCCCAGACCAGAGGGAAAACACTAAAAAAAATGATGCTGGCAGAGACACAGTATAGACTAGGTACACAGGGAGGCTGCAAAGGCAGCAGCGGGTGTTGCCCAGGGCGTAAGGCAGCCACAGAACGACTGCACTGCGGGGCAGGTGAGGGTACTCACAGAGAGGTACACACGCATACAGGGGGGCTGCAAGAGAAATCTCTTCTTTCTCTCCCCTAAGAGCCAGGCTGCAGCCAGCAGGAACACAGAGATGCACACCTGCCTGCCTGGCCTAAAGTAATAAGTCGCAGACACAGCAATCCCACCGTAACTTCCACCGGAGACTGCAAGGAGGACAGGGGCTGCCAAAGCTTTTTATGCCCTCTGTGGCTGTCACACCTACCCAGTCTGCAACTTGGGCATGCTATTGGTTGAAATCATCCAAGAACTTGCATGATCCCATCACATGGCTTGCATCCATTTTGTGGCTGGAATCCATTTTGTGTCATCCTTAAAGGGAAAAGAAAAAATACATACCGATGGGAGAAATACAAAAACAAATGTTTTAAGGACTGCAACCCCCTGGTAGGTAATAATTTCAAATAATTATCACTGCATTTTTACGGATGTCCAGGGCATTTTTATATCCAAGAAATCAATATTAGGCATCTGGGAGCCATTTTGGGTCAATGTCCCCTAACTCCTCTTAAGGGATTAAAAATACAGCGATCTGAGAAAAGACATAAATGCACGTTTTAAGGACCCCAACCCGCCGGTAGGTATTATCAGGCAGAATAAATAATTATTGCTGGGTTTTTTACGGATATTCAGGCCATTTTTTAACATTTAAAAACAGCTCATTTCATTGCACGTCACCATTAATGAAAACGAAATGGAACTAACCTAATTTTCGTGGTTCTGTTCGGTTCGTTCCAATTTCATCACAATTTTTGTTATTTGTTTCGTTACGTAACAAAATGAATAACGAATAATGGAATGAATTTGTTTTTGTTTTGTGCCCATCACTAGCTACGATGTGGGTGGAGGTGTGTAGAACAGGAGAAAATTCATTGGAAACTACAGTACTTGGCAGGTCTTTCCATATCTAGTTAGAATACTGATTCTGAACCAGGATAATTTGGATTCATGTCCATGCTTACGATGTTCATGGGGTCAGTCAGGGTCTCTGAGCCCAACCTGACTTTCAGGAATCCTGTGAGGATAAAATGGGAATCATTGGAACTGCCTTTTGCTCTTTGAGAGAAAGTGGGGGTAACCATACACAGGAAGTGACCAGATTTCAATGAGTTCCACCTGGGAATGTCAATGGGCCTTTGAAGGATGGGGCATAACTTTTTAAAGGAATATAATCATGTTTCTCCCAGTCTCATTATATCTCTGGTTGAAAAATGACAGATTTGCATACAATTTTAGGATAATGGGAGTTATCCGTCAGTTGGGCTCGGATTTCAATAACAAGTTTATGAGATTTAATTACAAAGGAAGATGATGTCATCTGCATGACTATTTCCACTTTCATATTCCTGGTATATATAGCTTTGCCAAGCAATAGAAATATAAATTAGCACGTGCAAATTTTGAATGGGAATAGGCCTGTTAGAGCTGCTGTCCATCCAACATAAGCAGCAGTAACTTCTCCCAACAGGAAAAGTCCGGGGAGGGTGAAGTCTTTTGTGAGCTATACTTCAGACACATCCATACATCTCAGAATAGGGAAAGGCTTTTAAAGCATCTTGCCCGCATTCTGTCTAGCTGAAAGAGGTGCAATTACTCACTCAGCTGGCAATAGATCAGTGAGGGCTTCAAAAGGATTGCCTTCCCTTGACTGCATTTCTCGCCTTGAAGGGAAGAGTAGGTGAGTTCGCCTTGCAGAAACGAAGGCAAGGTGTGACAGAAGCAAAGCCGTGGGTGATTTGTGAACGGTGTGTGCGACAGTACCGTCTTTCCTGTTTCATGACCCACCTATTTTGTCCATTGTTAAATTAGTTATTATATTTCTATTCCCTGGAATGAGGAGATGTGCTCATGGGGATTCCTCCCTCATGTGCCAAGATGTCTTCCTCAGCTGTAGGTTTCACCATCATCTTGCCAAACTCTGCTCATGGATGGACAGTTATAAAATTTGCTGGGTGCCTCAGGCAGCTAAATGCCCTGGGCAAATAAGATCAAGCACTCCATCCCGATGGCAGTTTAGAACTCAGTGCCAACTGCCAATCCAGTATGTTCCTGGCTATTCTTACATTTTGCCTTTTGCCTCGGAGGACACAATGATTTTGGCTGGCCCTGAGACCACCCAGCTTACTTATCAGAGTGAGATAAACCAGAAATGGGTTTATCACTTGAATGCGAACTAGGCCACTCTTTTCTCCATTTCTGGGTTGCCAGAGCATAGAGAATTTCATAAGCAGCAAAAGTTCAAACACCATGTGTTACATTTGATTTTAATGTCTTATTTGATGTCTTTAAGCCTCCAGATGTTGCGAGTTGTTGCTGAATCTTGTATAAGATTTCCCAGTGGATGCCGTTCTCGCAGAGCGAGCGTTCAGCTCATTGGAAGAGGAAGGATGAATTCCATCCAACCTTCCGCTAAAGAAATTATTGTTCATTGACCTTATGAAGAATTGCACTGTGCTTGTAAGCCAAACAGGAGAAATTGGGTAAGTGAAGCTAAGCACAAAGAATTATTTTGCTTTAGATTCCTCATCTGGATTTTACTGATTACATTAATGTTCTCTCTTTCCTCCTGCGTACAAAGATTTGCAAATCATTATATTAGGTAGGAAATGAAATTACTTCTTGTTTTATTTTGTTGCTGCGGTTAAAACTCTGTCTGTTTGCATCCTGGTTTTATTCAAGATGTTTAGTTCCTATTAGCATAATTTGTTAACTAACTGTACATGTGATAAAAAAAATACATTTCTGCCTCTTTGAACTGTCCATTTCAAAATAATCTCACCCTGGGGAATGAAGTAGACTTCATTACTTTGTGCAGTGGATGCTGTACACCTCCTTGACCACTGCCAGTGCTTGGCAATGGACTGGTCAAGGACAAACATAGTTGGCATGCTGTAAAATCTTTCAATGTATGGGAAATATGGGTTGTTAGCTATGGCCTTGGTGATGGAGGTGTGAGTATTTTTGATTTGTCTGGGAATTGTTGAAATCACTGCCTGATAAGTAGCAGATAGACTGATACTTATAGCTAAGGACCCATACTTTATGGGTTTCAGCACCTTAGGCCTTTGTCCACCTAATGGCCTATTGAGACTATTGTCTAATGAGCCCATTCAGGCCATTGATCATCCTATGAGCCTATTTCAGACCAGGGTGACATGAGGTCAACGTGAACTATAAAATGGAGGGCTCGCAACTAGCTTTCCTCAGACTGATGCAGCTGTTTGGATGAGCAGTGACACGTTTCAATCTCTCAAGAAAAGAAGTCCAGTTACTTCTTATAGCTAACAACCCATATTTTATGGGTTTCAGGACCTTAGGCCCTTGTCCACATAATGCCATGACTCACCAGGATGACTGAGAATCTTCACAGACATTGTGGCAGAAGCTAGTTTCAACAGCTGAAGCACCTGAACATTATATTCAATTATGCTGTTTTGCTTGGTAGGAGGGAAAGAACGGGAAGTTCTCCACACTCAGAAAGTTACCCTCCATGCATAAAAGCTGGCCAAAATAGCAATAGAGGGTGGGGGAGTTGGCTTTTGTCACTTCCCCTTTTCATGTGTTTAATCGTCATGATTATAGAGTGCTGAAAGATTTGAGACACTTTCTTGTACATTAACCACAGACAACCAAACTTAATTTGAAAATTCTGGTAGCAAACACTATCTTATTTATCCTAGAAAATGTCAAAAGTTGGTTTGCCTTAATTCTGCAAGCTATACAACTAGATGTTGTAAAATATAAACGTTACAGAAAGAGGAAAGAATTATTATGCTTAATCCACTAAGATCAGGGAAATCCTCTCATAACAGGATTTGATCTGTGTATTCTTTAGTGACAGTGCAAAGACCTCAATATATTAATAGTGAAAAACTTCTTAGACATGCTTATTAGAGATCCTTGAGGTGTTTTGGATAGTGAAGCATCACATTGGCTTGTTTGAGCTTTAAAAACTAATGCATTTTCTTATTTCATGGCCAGCAATCTAGATGTCAGATTTAAAGTAAACATGCCAGTAACAAATCAATTCATTATGTAACGAAACAGTAGAACACAATTTTTGACTAAACAAAATGAGCACTGAAAATGAAAAAAATTGTCCTAGAGGCAGTAAATTTGGTGCATAGCTTCCCTGTACTCTTCCCTTTATGCCCCCCAAATTTGGAGAGGTTTGGGGTTTGGGGGGCCAAGTTATTCAACTCCAAAGTGGGTACCCCAAGGAAAAAACAATTTGTAATTGGAAAGTTATGTACTCGAAAAATAGTGATTCCAGGTATTTAGCAGCAGGGAAATTACAGTGGAGCTTCCTCAAGCTCTTCCCTGTAAACCCTCCCCCCAAATCAATCTATTTCTTCTACTAGTAGTACTACTGTACTAGGTTTTCCCATTGAGCTGACTGGTGTTTTTTCCAGCCAGTGCTTTTATTTTAAAGACAGAGGTTTGGTTTGGTTTCTCTTTCCTCCTGTATTCATTGTTGTGGGAGGATTGCTACTCTGAGTGCTGTGCGGGGGCTTTTCAGCCACTGCTTGCTTGCTGTTATTTTAAAGAAAGAGAGAGATTAGTTGGGTCTTTCTTTTATTTTATTTGACTTGGGTTGTGTGAGTGTGTCTGAAATTCAGTCAGAGCCAGAGTCTTCTCTCTCTCTGTGAGCGTGTGTGTCTCTCTGCTCAGGCAAAAGGCACAGCACACAGACAGTAGCCAACCAGCAGCAGTTTCTTGATTTTTTTATTTTATTCTCTTTGGGTTTTCATAAGCAGGAATGGGTTTAGAGGGATTTTTGGCAGGGGTTCTTCTAATTTCTTTATTAATATTTGGATCAGAGACTTCTCCCCCCCTTCTACCTCATTCAAAGTTTGCACATCCACCCTTCCACACACATTGTGTTCTTCCCAACACCACCAGTACCACTTCCCCACATTCTTTTATTTACTTTAACCCATGCCCCAACATTATTGTTTGTACAATACAGTACACAGTTAATAAAAAATAAAAAATAAAGAATATTAAGGGAACTTCTAGCAAAATAAAAATCCAGAGGACCTTGTTCTGTTTACGTAGCAGGCCCACTGCTGGCACTGCTGCTGCTGCTGCCAGTTTCACCAGTTCACCCCAGCAGCATTCATCAGATGAGGCAGGTGCAGGTCCATTATGCAGTGCAGGCACCACAACATGAGCCAGGGCAGTCAGGCGATCTTCTCCTGGGCCTGAACCACTCCTGAATCTTGAGGAAGCACAGGAGTTGGTCTCAGCCGGAGAAGGAGATGATGATGATGATGATCAGCAGCAGCAGGAGGAGGAGGAAAGTATGTCCTCTGCTCTGATAATAAATGCAGACCCTCTTTCCTCTGCTACCAGCACACCCTCCCAAATATTCCCATAATCACCACCCATTCATTCCAGGGTGACAGTGGCAATGGGAGCTAGCAGTGCCAGCAAACAACAGGATTCAGCAGTAGAAATGGGCACAAAGTGAAACACTGTTTGGTGATGAAACACCATTTTCCCCTTCTAGGATGAAATGGTTCGTTGTAGAGGAAATGGCAGGGGAGCTATTCGAGATAAGCCCCTAAAATTTGGAAAAGTCAGGGGACTGAGTTATTAAGGTCCAAAGGGCCATTCTAACTGATTTTTTTCCTAGGGGTACCCCTTTGGAGCTTCATAACTCAAACCCCTGAAACCCACATCTCTCCAAATTTGGGGATCTTACCTACATAATTACCTTACATTTTGTTTTGTAACAAAAAATACTTTAAAATTTGTCACAAACAAAATGAAATGAAACAACTAAAGAAACGAAGCGAAACACTATTTTTCCATTTTGTGCCCATCTCTATTCAGCAGCATTTATTAGCCTCGGAGCTCCTTGTGGGAACATTTTTCTTCCATTGAGGAAGACCAGAGGCTGATGATATGCAACGTTTGCAAGGTGGTGGTACACAGGGTCAGCGATCCCAGGCACCTGTCCTCAAGTGCCCTGAGGACACACCTGCAGAGGCACCACCCCAGGCTGCCACCTCTGCCAGTTGAAAGGACCCCTGTTCTAGCTCATAATCTTTAACTCATATCTGGAAAAGATGTGCAACTACAGTTTGGAAACGTGTCCTCAAACCATGTCCCATGAGCCAGATCTGTCCCCCAGGCCCACCGGCAATTGTAGACCCCCCCTGTTGCCCACACACATATAGCTCAGGGAATACCAGCTGCCGTGAGTAGTGCTGGATCTCCAAGTGGGCCTGCCTTGGTCCAGCTAGCTCATCCCTTGGCGCACGCTCTGCCATGGCAGGAGAAGATCGGGCCCCAAACCATGTCTGAGGGACAGTAAACCAGCCCTGTGTTTAAAAAGTTTGAGGACTCCTGAGCTAGAAGAAGGAACCCTAATTTAGCACTAACTTAGTAGTGGACACAGGGATTCAAAACATAGAGATTGTGTGCAGTCATAAGTTTCAGTTATGCACAAATGGAAAGGAGATGTGATTGAAAGATCACTGAGAGCAATAATTTGCAAAGGGTGGCAGTGGATTTCCTTGAGTTTGTACTTCTTGATCTAGTTCACTTCTGCATTCCAGAAGGCCTCCACTACAGAATAACCTCAAAAACTTGTTTTAGAGGAAGAATTCCACCTCGGCTTTTGTGGTACAAATCAGAACACATGCAGATTCACCTCAGCCCTAGATTTTATGTAAGAGCCCAGAAGGCCAGCAATCTGCTAACAATACTCCCCCCTCCATTCTCTCACTGATCAGTTATTTTGATCATCTACATATGCAAAAGCATCATTCATCTCTCTTTCTCTTTGGTGCTTATGAATATGTTATAAGTTGAAGCTAAATGTAATTATGTAAATGGTAGTCATTTGTTTGCTATACAGATTAATGTTCTGCTTCGTTGGGATCCCAACAGGAAGAGGCATAAGTTTGAGCTCCGCAGCTGTGCCTCTGTGTGGTGCTGCCTTTCAGCTAAACTCTAAAAAGAATGAGAGGAATTAGTCTTCTTGTTTATAATGATGGATTCTCTCCCCCAGTACTACATATCAGCCTATTATCAGATCCTAGGAAGGATTAGGAAAGTTACTTTTTTGGACTACAACTCAGTATTTTGGGAGCTGCAATCTCTAGGCACTATAGTTCAAAAATAACTTTCCTATTGTCTTCATAATCATGCTTTACAAAATATGTGCCAGCAAAATACCCTGTTACAGGCCTACTGGAATGAGAAACATGGCCTGAGAGGCAGTTTTAACCATTTTTTCTCAATTTGTACAAGTTATTGAAAGTATTGCTTGCTGGAGGGTAGGGGGAGGATAAAAAGGAAGGGCAACAACATTTTTAGAATATAATGGAAATAGCTGTTTGAAAAGTATAGTACAGGGGTCCCCCACCCTATCGCGGTTCATATACTACGGTCCCGCTATATTGCGGGACCATATTATATGAAAAAAGCCCCCCTTGGGTAAGGGGCAAAGGCTGTTTCTGGCCTCCCATACTTACCCCAGGACTGGCGCTGCCCCGAATAGGCCTGCGAGGGCCTTCCCAGGGGCCTCCAGAAGGCCTGGGAAGGCCCTCACAGTCCCATTTGGGGCAGCACCAGGCTGGGGGTAAGTATAAGAGCCCCCAGTCAGGGCCCCCACACCCAACCTGACCTGCATCCGCATATCGCGGATTTTCAGTTATCGTGGGTCGGGTCAGGTCCCTAACCCCAGCAATAGGCAGGGGATCACTTTAAGTGTTTTTGCCTGAAAACAAAAAATAAAAAATAAAAAAATTCAGGAAATGGCCCAATATTGCTGCACAATGTCATGTCCATGTTACCAGAAGGTAGAAAGATACCAAGATTTATGAACCAAAGGACATCCTCAATGTTGATGATAACACCAATGGCAGCAGTAGAGATGGTATGGAGGATTCCCTTGTTAGGGCTGTTTTTCGAGAACTGTGAATGGTAGTCCAGTTGAATTCCATAGTTATATATTTTTTTGTTTGTTTGAGGCACCCCCGGTTTTTGTGTTGGCTTATGGAATGCTTTATGCTGCTGCTGCTGCACAGTATCTATTGCTGCATGCTGGTGAAGCAATTATAAATGTGCATTTATATCTGCCTAACTACACACATCAAGTATTCTAAGAGCATGCTGACTTAGAGAAACTGGGATAGAATATATCAGTAGCTCCATGCATATTTGAGATGGCCATACTCATAGAGCATCCTACTGGGTCAATTCAGCTGTCAGCATTACAGCAGCTGAAAAATGATGCTGTCACATAAGACAAAAGAGAAATGGATGGAGCTGTGGTACAGGATGTCTTGGGAAGCATTGTTGCCTGGGTACAACAGTGCAATCTTAGGAGCTGAAGAAAAAAAAGTATCGGAATGATTGGCTTGGTTTAGCAAGTATTGTATAATACTTTCTGGAAAATCAGAAACAATTTTATGTTTATTTCTTAATCCCTGCTTCTCCCCTGTTGTAGGGCGTAACATGGCTCACAACATGAATTAAAAGGTATATGGGACTAACTGGGTGGCTCAGTGGTTTAGGTCTCTGGCTATAGAGCCAGAGGTTGAGAGTTCAATTCCCAACTATGCCACCTTGACAAGGACTAGACCTAGTGATGTATACGGTCCCTTCCAAATCTGCAGCTCTAATATTATAGTAATAATAAGTGTGTGTGTGTGTGTGTGTGTGTGTGTGTGTGTGTGTGTGTGTGTGTTGTGTCATTACAGTTGTGATTGACTCTTCGTGACCCCATGCCCATGGAGTTTTCTTGGTAGGAATACTGGTGTGGTTTGCCAGTTCCTACTCCAAGTAATAATAATTAAATTAATTTAATTGGCAAATCGGTTAAAGCAAGATACATTTTTTGTTGAAATCTAGTAGTAAATTGGTATTACAGAAGATCCATTGAACCAATGGAACTTACTGAAAAAATGGACTCACTAAAATTTTCCTGATTTAATAGGTCTACTCTAGCTGTGTCTTAGTGGATTTCAGCCAATAACTCCTATTTGTGCAGCTACACTGCATAGGGTCAATGTTGTCATCAGCTGCAATAACTTTACAGAAATTAAAAATATATAACACCCTCCCTCCAACACTCCTGAAGTGGATTCCTTTTCATCAAGAATAAGTTGGTGGGTGTGGGGTTTATTTAAATTCTGGAAATTGCCATCACTGACTTTATTGGCAGTGATTTTTGGCTTTTTCCATCCTACAGCCGCCAACGACTTCCCCACAATGAAGTGAATTTAACTTATTTTATTTCCAAAATAATTGCTGTGACTGATGGCATCACCAGTGTTCCCTGGTGTATCAGAAAGAACAGGATTTCAACTGATAAGTGGCATTGCTAAAATACAATCAAATTATTGTTATTACATCCAGTCAAAACCAACCACCAAACTGCCAGAACTTAAAAAGACTTTAAAAAGCAAGAAGGAGGAAAATGAAAATACATTGAACATTAAAAGATCCTTCCTCACTACCTTGTAAATAACCAGACCCTGTTTGAACAGAATGATATTTGAAAGCAATTTGATGGGCATATAGCTCACGAATGTGTTTTCAATAAAAATGAATTGTTCAGCTCTTGTCTGGCACAGTGATAGGGCCACAGTTTAATTGTGCTAATGGGAGCACCCCTTTTTCTCTCATTCTGTAGCCCTTGCTGTTAAGTCACTTCCAAAAATTGTGGTGGGTGGTGTTAGCTGAAGTGACAACCCCGTGACATTAAAAGAGAAGGCAGAGAAACCCTCTCCTCCATTTTTGCCTTCTTATTTTAAACATTTCCCTAACTGATGCAACAGAATTCTAAAACATTTGAGGCAACTTTCAGTTGAGGCAACTTTCAGACTACGAGTGAGGCTAAGTAAAAATCCTTACAAGCCTGCACTGCCAAGTCTTTTTGTTTCAAATGTTAGATCTCTTCCCAATAAGATCGAGGAGTTGGAACTTACTATCTCTCTGCAGAAAAATATCCGGGATTGCTGTGCTATGGTCCTTTTAGAGACGTGGCTGGATCCTACCTTTCCACAGGAGCTTATACAGCTACAAGGATGCTCAGCACTTAGAGCAGATAGAACTATTGAATCCGGGAAGAGCAGAGGTGGAGGGATTCGTGTTTACATAAATAACAACTGGAGCACAGATGTTAAAATAATGGATATTCATTGTTCTCCTGATTTGGAGTATCTAGCAGTGAAATGCTGCCCCTTTTATTTGCCACGTGAGTTGAATGTTGTTATAACAACTGCAGTATATATACCTCTGATGCAAAGACTACTACAGCTATGGGTCACCTGCTAACTGCTATTAGCAAACAGCAGCAGGCTTACCCAGACAGAGCTCTGGTGGTTGCAGGTGATTTTAATCAAGCCAATTTAAAGACTGTTATCCCTAAGTTCTATCAGTATGTTGACTGTCCAACCAGAGGGGAAAATATCCGGGATCAAGTATATAGTAACATCATGCATGGATACAAGACTAAGCCTTTGCCCAATATAGGACAGTCAGATCATATATCTCTGTTCATGATCCCATCATACAGACCTCTCGTTAATAGAATCAGACCATCAACCAGAGAAATACGAGTGTGGCCAGCAGGTGCATCTGAGCAACTTCAAGACTGCTTTAGGAGCACTGAATGGGCACTGTTTGAGGAGGACAATATCGATACATATACCACGACAGTACTGTTTTATATCAAAAGCTGCATTGATGTTGTCACTACCACCAGGCAAGTACGGGTGTTTCCTAACAACAAGCTCTGGCTAAATAGAGATGTGCACCTTCTGTTAAAGGCCAGAAATGCTGCTTTTCACTCTGGTGATGTGCTACAGTACAGAGAGGCCAGAGCTAAATTGAAAAAAAGGCATCAGGGATGCCAAAGCTATGGACTGTCTTTTTGAGAGCTCTGATCCTCGTCGGGTATGCCAAGGTCTGCGACAAATCACGGGGCAGAATATTAAAAATAATCTGTCTAGCAGCAGTGAGTCTTAGCTCTTCAGCTGTTTTGAGGTGGAAACTGGAACCACTAGCACTACAGCATCGACCACCAATAGCACACCATTAGAATCTACTACCGATAGACAACCACTTCTACTGCAGATTTCTGATGTGCAACACGCTTTCCAGAATATTAATGCTAGGAAGGCAGCTGGACTGGATGGAATCATGGGACGGGCTGTTAGGGACTGTGCTGCAGAATTAGCTGGAGTATTTACAGACATTTTTAATCTATCTTTGTTGCAGTGCTCTGTCCCTACTTTCCTGAAGACATCTATTATAGTGCCAGTCCCTAAGCAGTCAGTAGTGGCATCTCTCAATGATTATAGACCAATAGCTTTAACATCTATTATTATGAAATGTTTGGAGAGATTGGTACTAGATTATATTAAGGCTAGACTTCCATCTACTCTGGACCCATTTCAGTTTGCATACAGGAGTAACAGATCCACTGATGATGCTATATCCATTGTTGTCCATACTGTACTGAGCCATTTAGAACAACAGGGAACATATGCAAGGCTGTTATTTGTGGATTATAGCTCTGCTTTTAATACAATTCTACCGAATAGGGCTTACAAGAACTGAAATTAGATTCACCTATTTCTCAGTCCTAACCCCTTTTCAAAGGAACTTCCACAGATGACCAACAAAACACTTGAGGGCTAACTTTTACTAAAGGCTGCTTCTTTTTAAACTTCCAGTTTCAATTTCTTTACAGGGTAGAGGCTAAATATTTTGAGCTGGGGACTTTTCCCCTCAGGCAAACTGGATGTATTCGAAATCCGACTGCTGCCCACCAAATTGTGATGTCACCCCTTTCACACACTGAATTTTCAAAGGCACAACTGGGTTTATTTTGACATCCCACCACTGTGCCACCAAATTGTGACAACACCTCCCTTTTACACGTGTAATTGTGTTGGAAACGGTAATGCTGCCACTGTTAATTCACTTGGTAATGCTGCCACCTTTTAAAATCATCGCCTTATGAATTGGGACAGCCTCAGATGTATAATATAAAAATAATAATGAAGTTTATTGAGAAAATAAATAAATATAACAATGACTGAAGTTGGTATGTGTTGCCTTAAACATAGAATATATTAACTCAACTCTTCAAGCCTCCCTGTCTTTAATAACCAGTAAACAGTAAAGCCCTCACTGCCTGACTGAACTCTAACAGAGCTGTGCTCTCCCAGCACTCTTAGCTCTCAACTCTTAACTCTTATCTCACTCAACTAACTAACTCAACTGCCTCCCAGAGACCAGGCTCCACCCTTTATATACAATACCATCCCCTGCCCTCCTGCAGGGATTGGCTGATGATTCACATATGCATCACCCCCTGCTTCCAGGGTGTTATCACGGGAAGAATGGCATGGAAACTGCTAGCTTCACATGCAAGCGAGCTCCACAATCTGGGAGCAGGTGCTGAAAAAGACACCTCTCTTGTCCACACAAAACATGGCTGTCAAGGTTTCGACTCCTGTTGCCCTAGTCTACTCACGGCATCCCCTGATGCTGCACCCCCTCGGTCTCCTCGCATGGTCAAGTTTAGGCCTGTTTCCTCGCTTGAGGCCTCCAGGGCTATTGCCCATTGCCGGCCCGCGTCCACCCCCTCTGACTCTTGCTCATCCTGGCTTATGAAAGCCATTGGTGGGAGCACACCCGAATGGGCTTCTATCATTGCCATAGCCTCCTTCAGGGAAGGGACTTTTCCCTCTCACCTGAAGGAGACTGTGGTAAAGCCCATTCTGAAAATAGCTGGCTTAGCATTGGGAGATTTGACCAACTACCACCCGATTGCTAATGTTCCCTTTATGGGCAAGGTAATTGAGAGGGTGGCCACGGTCCAGCTTCAATCATTCTTGGAGGGAGAATGCATCCTTGACCCATTCCAGTCTGGGTTCAGGCCGGGTCGGGGGACTGAGACAGTCTTGGTCGCTCTGCAAGATGACCTCCTCTGGGGGGGGGGGTCAACAGGGGTTGCTCTACCCTATTGTTCCTTCTGGACTTGTCAGCGACCTTTGATACTGTCGACCACCGTATCCTGCTGGATCGGCTCTCTGGGATTGGGATCGGTGGCACTGTTCACAGTTGGCTCTGGTCCTTTCTCGAGAGCCGTCCCCATCGGGTTCAGCATGGGTGGGAGTTGTCGTCTCCTTGGATACTCCCTTGTGGGGTTCCACAGGGGTTGTCCCTCTCTCCCATGCTGTTCAACATCTATGTAAGGCCGCTGGCAGAGGTCATAAGGAGATATGGAGTCTGCTGTCATCAGTATGTTGATGACACGCAGCTCTATGTCTCATTTTCCACCACTGCAGATGAGGCTGTCCAGACCCTCGATCAGTGCCTGGTTGCAGTCATGGAATGGACCAGGGCCAACAAGCTCAAACTCAACCCCGACAAGACCGAGGTTATGTTCTTTGGGACTTCCCCATCTGGCTATGGAGGCCCTTTTCCCACCTTGGAGGGTGTTTCCCTCCAGCCATCAGACACTGTCCGGAATCTGGGCGTAGCCCTGGACCTGGTGCTCACCATGGAAGCCCAGGTGGCTGCTGTGTCCACGACTGCCTTTTTTCATCTTCATCGAATTGCCCAGATTCGTCCCTACCTAGATGGGGACTCCCTCAGGACTGTTGTGCAAGTGCTGGTGATCTCGAGACTAGACTATTGCAACACGCTCTACATGGGGTTGCCCTTGACTCTCCTTCGGCAACTGTAGCAGGTTCAAAATGCGGCGGCCAGACTGGTGGTGGGTGTGCGTCGGTTCGACCACATCATCCCAGTCCTGGCTCACCTGCATTTTTTGCCCGTTGCATCCCGAATCAGATTCAAGGTCTTGGTTTTGACTTATAAAACCCTCCATGGACTAGGACCTGACTACCTGGCAGAGCGGAGCGACCAGCAATCAACATCGGCCCGACCGACTAGGTTGTCGCGGGCACACATGCTGCGGGTGGCCACGCCCAGGGAGGCTCGGAGAACATCCACCCGTATCCGAGCCTTCTCTGTGGCTGGCCCCACTATGTGGAACCATCTTCCCACAGAAGTGCGCCTAGCAGAGTCTCTGCCAGCCTTCTGGAAGGCATTAAAAACCTTCCTTTTCCAGGAGGCGTTTGGTGACTAAAGTGTTTTTTTTCCCCCCATCATCTGCTATTTCTCCATTGTTTAGCTTTGTTACCTGTTTTAAATTATTTTAATTGTTTTATTTAATTGTTGTTATTACTATATTGTCATGTTGTAAACCGCCCGGAGTTCATGTTGTAAACCGCCCGGGCGGTATATAAGCCCAACAAACAAACAAACAAACAAACAAACAAACAAACAAACAAACAAAC
>JAHTLZ010003518.1:25771325-25820931 GCA_023846285.1 Phrynocephalus versicolor | reverse complement strand
CAAACAAACAAACAAACAAACAAACAAACAAACAAACAAACAAACAAGACAACTGGGCAAATGGAACATCTCGCCTGCTCAAAATCCTAAGGCTGAAGCAGCTGCTGCCAGGAGATATCCTCCCTTATATCACACGACAGGATCAAGATGTATTGCATGGAACCAATCAATTAAAATACAATTAAAAACACAGCTATGAAGTGGAGTGCCAGTAGCTCACTGTGTAAGCTATTAGCAGAAAACAAGAAATGAAGAATGTGCATGCCAAAGATCTGTCTGGATAAAAATGCCTTTGCCTACAGGTGGAAGGACAAAACAGGGAATGCCAGCTTGGTCTCCCTTGAAAGGGACTCAGAAAGCCAGCATCCTGAAGATCCTCTCTCTCATTCTTGCCTTCTGGACTACAACCTCATATGCACTTTGGAACCAGACCTAATCAAGTTTGGCCACTGCATTTAGGAACAGCTTCAATGCTTTGTTTTTATATCCTGTAGTGTCCAGGTCAACAAAAGGAACAGAATGAAAAACTGATTGCTTGCCTGTTCCCAGGAGCATGTGTGGCCAATATTCGCCAGCTTTAATTTTATGGGTAGAAAATGGGGATTTTGGTAGAACAGCCTCCCTTCCCGCCTCCAAATACTATTTAGATTTCCCTGGTGCAGACATCAGTGCCAAATGATGATTTGATCATCAGGAGTGTCTGGTGGACATTACAGAGCTGGAAAAAGCACCAAAAAAGGACCTCCGAAATATACAATTGGGGTGTGGGACTACAAATTTTGGGGAAAGCATGTGATTTTAGCTTAGCACCCAGACTCCTCCCGAGATATTGGCAATTAAAAAAATGACAGGGGCCCCAGTCCAATCATAGTCTCCTCATTCCACAAAGACAGGGAAACTGACTTCTACTTGTAAAACCTCAGGCAGTGAACATGATGGAACATGAAGCCCGGCCAGACTGCAAAGCCCAGCGGGTCAAGTTGCTTCACACTGAGCTGCCAGTCCCCAGACTGCAGCTGTGAACTGGATGGCAGCTTTGCCTTTTTGTTTTGTTTTTGTTTCTTCCTACCCTTGACAGTTTGGCTTAGAGCACCAATTTGTTTCAATCAACAGCTCATTTGGACCAAGCAAAACCCATATCCCATTGCCTCAAACGTCCAGCTTTAGTAATTGCTACATGGCAGGCGGGCCAGTTCTATAGGAGCACAGCTGATGGCTGTTGGCAGGAGAATCTCATTTGGCACCCCAAGTATCAGGATTAAGAGACAAATGGCTAAACTGAGGATTGGAAAGACAAAAAATAAAATAAAAAGGCAAGGCCAGCCAATCAGATATGGAAACGATGAAGCCGAAGGGACAGAAAGATAACATTTTAGGCAATTTAGAAAGTGTTGCTAAATCTGGATGTCCACATAAGGTCAGGGTTTGATGCTTTTTCTGATGATGATACGTGAAGCTTGCAGACTGTCATTTGAATTGGCTGAATTTGTTATCTCTAGCATGAATCGGTTTTATACAGACAGACAAAAATTGGTTTCGCAAAAATGCCTGGAAAATGTATCTGACTTTAAAAGGTTCTGTTTCTTTGATAAGACTTGACTTGTGTCAGTTGCCATAGGGCTCAAAGGGGGTGTTTTATTTATTTATTATTTATTTATTTTTCACAATTATATACCACACCTATTTCCCACATAGGGGACTCAGGGCGGTTTACAACAAGGGAAGATCAAACAGGTAAAACAGATAAAACATCTAAAACAGTAGTATCCAAGATTAGATTAGCGGGCCGTAGCAAAAAAATAAATAAAATAAAATAAAATAAAAATAAAAATAAAAATTGAACTGGGTTCCTAGACATCGCCGAAGGCGTCCCGAAAAAGAAGAGTCTTTAGATTTTTCTTAAACGACGCCAACGACGGAGCCTGCCGTAACTCACTGGGAAGCTTGTTCCAGAGGGTTGGCGCCACTACCGAGAAGGCCCATCCGTGGGTGCTCGTTTTGCAGGCCTCACTCGGAGTGACAGTCCGCAGCAAGAGGGCTAGAGAGGATCGGGTGGGTCGGGCTAAGACTAATTGTCGGGGGAGACGCTCCGCCAGATAAGCAGGGGCCAAGCCATGGAGGGTTTTGTAAGCCAAAACCAACACGTTGAACCTTATTCGGGAGGCAACGGGTAACCAGTGTAGGCGGGCCAGGATGGGGGTGGTGCGGTCATAGCGACGCTCACTAACCGCCAGCCTGGCCGCCGCATTTTGGACCGACTGCAATCGCCGAACAAGGTTCAAGGGGAGCCCCATGTAGAGAGTGTTGCAATAGTCCAGCCTCGACATGACCAGTGCCTGTACCACTGTTCTCAGGGAGCCCTCATCGAGGTACGGGCGAATCTGGGCGATAAGCCTCAGGTGGTAAAAGGCCGACCTGGTCACGGCTGACACCTGAGATTCCAGGGTCAGATCTGGATCCAGGACGATGCCCAGATTCTTCACTCTTTGCGCCAGCTGGAGGGCGGACCCATCCAGACTGGGAAGAGGGCCACAATACCCCTCTGAGGCACCCCCGAAGAACATAACCTCGGTCTTACCAGGGTTGAGCCTGAGTCTGTGAGTCCTGGTCCAGTGCAAAACCGCAGCCAGGCAACGATCAAGGGTCCAGACGGCCTCCACTGCACAGGTGGAAAAGGAGAGATAGAGCTGCGTGTCATCAGCGTACTGATGACAGCAAACTCCATAACTCTGGATGATCTCAGCCAGCGGCTTCATATAGATGTTAAAGAGCATTGGGGAGAGGGACGACCCCTGAGGCACCCCACAAGACAGTGTTCAGGGAGCCGACAACTCACCCCCAAGCTCACTCGCTGGGTGCAGCCCTCTAGGAAGGACCGGAGCCAGCACAAGGCCTGGCCCCCGATCCCCACCTCCGAAAGCCGCTCCAGCAGGATACCGTGGTCGACGGTATCAAAAGCCGCTGACAGGTCAAGAAGGACCAGCAGGGTAGAGCAACCCCTGTCAGCCCTCCTCAACAGATCATCATGCAGTGCGACCAGAGCCGTCTCGGTCCCATGACGCAGCCTGAACCCAGATTGGAAGGGATCCAGGACATGGTTCTCCTCCAGGAACGACTGGAGACGCAGGGTGGCGACTTGCTCAATCACCTTGCCCAAAAAGGGAACATTGGCTATGGGACAATAGTTGGATAAATCGTCCACCGCCAGGCCGGGTCTTTTAATAATGGGCTTCACCACCGTCTCCTTCAGAAGGCTGGGAAAAGTCCCATCTCTGAAGGAGGCTGAGGCAATTAGTGAAGCCCATTTCAGCATGCTCCCCCCTGCGATCTTAATCAGCCAGGAAGGGCAAGGGTCGAATGGGGAAGCCGCAGGCCTGCAATGTCCCAGGGCCCTGGAGGTGTCCACAGGTGTAACAGGCCCAAACTCAACGAACTGGGTGACCAGGGCAGCCCGACACTAGCCAAGGCGGGGGCAGGATCAGTGCAACCGGCGTCCAGCTCAGAACGGATGGCCTCTATCTTAGATTTTAAAAAAGGCTGCGAAAGACTCACTAGTGAAATCACTAGGAGGAGGCCCTGGTGGACCGGGATTGGTGAGGTCTCGGACCACCTGGAACAATTCCACTTGGCGATTCGAGGCCTCACCAATTCTCAGGGCGACAAAAGATCTCCTAGCCGCCCTTATCGCACAAGAATAGCGACCGGTCAACGCCTTAACCGCAGCCCAATTCGAAGCCGTCCGAGCATTCCGCCATCTGCTCTCTAGCCTTCTCTGCTCTTGCTTCATCGCCCGCAGTTCCTCAGTAAATCAAGGAGACAAGCGGACTCGGTATCGGATCAGGCACTTGGGGGCGATCCGGTCAGCTACCCCAGCCACCTCCTCAAACCACCGTTTGACCAGGGAGTCAGCCAAATCGTCATCCAAACCATCTGGAACACTCCCGAGGGCCTCCGAGAACCGCACCGGGTCCAGGAGCCCCCGGGGTGGGCCCAGATGGAAGGGCCCGGCTCCCCGCAGGGCGGGGTGGCAACTGCAAGGGAAAAAGTCAGCAGATGATGATCTGACCATGACACGGGCCGGGCCAACAACCTCCCGACCCCCAGATCGAAACCTCGCGATGTGGAGGCAAAAACCAGGTCCAAGGTGTGTCCACCTTTTAAACCAGTCACTTGCCCTATGCACTGCCTGTGAATTTGATTGTTAGAGGGAACAAAAGGCAGTTTATTTCAGGAGTAGAGACGGGTACAAAAAGATTTTTTTCCTTTTCATTACTTAATGAAACAAAAAACAAAATGAAACAAACTGGGGTCGATCGCAATTTGGGTCGATTGCACCGTGCACCCAAACATTTTCAGAGGGCTCTTGCTGAGCTGTCATGGGCTGAACCCCTTTAAAAATGGCCCAGTTGGCACCAGATGACAGCTGGGCAGGACCCCTCTGAAAATGGTGAGGTGGGAAATGTAAACATTTTTTTTACGCCCCAAGCCCGGGTTACAGCTGATCGACACTTGGAGTGGCAAAAGAAAAGTTTAAAAATCCCCCCCCCAATTGGACATGGGAAAGGAGTTTTTAAATATTTTCCCCCCACCCTAAGTGTCAATCAGCTGTAGCGTGGGCTTGGGGTGGCAAAAAAAGTTTAAAAATCCCGCCTTTCCTCTGTCCATCTGGTGGGGGAAAAGGTGGGATTTTAAAACATTTTTGCAGCCTCAAGCCCCACTACAGCTGATCAGTGCTTGGGGGAGCAAAAAAAAAAAAGTGTGGGGAAAGTTACACAAGCACCCCCCCACACACACACAGAGAGAGAGAGAGAGAGATAGAAAAAGAGAGAGTACACAAAAAACAAAAAACAAAATGAAATGAAAAATGAAATGAATTTTTTAAAAACAATCATTTCAGGCAAAATGGAACAAAATGGAACGGAACAAAACGAAAAATGAACAAACTGCTATTTTAGCGTTTCATGCCCATCTCTATTCAGGAGGATAACAGCTTATATTCCAGAATCCTGTAGGGGCCTATTAATCAGGTGATTCAAAAAATCCCACTTGATATTTTAGGCTTCCCTAGAAGCTGCCTACTTACTTGCTCATTTGGGCACCCTACTACCTATCTATCTATTTTTCAACTTGTCACTCTTCCTGCCACCTATCTACAGATTCTGCCTAGTAACTGATCAGTCTTTACCATCTTCACCATACAGTGAAAGCAGGCAGATCTGTCAAGTACACTTCCAGTCTTTTTCCTTTTGTGACATCTAAGTCCATTCCATAAGCATCCATCAAATGCAATCCATAATTGCCTTTCCTGTAAGTCTGTGACCCTCCATAGAGGGAAAAAAAACATTCTCTACTCTGTAAAGCGAATATTTCTGTTTAAGAATGGAACAAAACAAACTAAGGTTGGGATTTTTTACAACAGGTTGAGCATGGTCAGTTGTGGGCCATTCTGTTAGTGAGATCAGTAGCTGACAGCCCCTTAGCAGAAAGTGAGGAGGATTATCTTGTATTTTCCTGTCCACCCCATAGCGAAAGAGGCATGTGAATAAGAATCATCAATGGGATCAGAACTTGGATAAAAGCCATGGGAGATATGTCCACCAAATCTCAACTCCTCTAGCAAAATGGGACAAAGTGCATTCTTTCAGACACGGAGGGCATTCTCTCTGTGTGAAATCTGATGTGAATTTATGCAGATAAGAAGACTGTCCTGCATCAGGGAATAAATAATTGAAATGGCTCTCTTTTTAACTTGCCTCTAAGTTACACAACATAGGCCATTCACTAGTCTCATCCATCGGATATTTCAGATGTAGAGATGGGCACGAAATGAACAATTTTTCATTTCCGTTTCCGTTGTTTCATTTTGTTACGCAACGAAATGACAAACAAATTTTGTCTCCAAAATGAAACGAAACGAACAGAAACACTGGAAATTTTGCCGTGTGTTTCGTTTTCGTTACTGCAATACAGTGAACTGCTTTAAATGCTTAAAAATCACAAAAATTGAAATAAATGGTAATATGGAATGGTAATGAAACAAACAAAAATGAAAATGATTTTTTTGCAAAAATTCACAAAAAATGGAAATGAACAGAAACAGACCCTCCAAATGACAAACGACAAACGAAACGTCAATTTTTTGATTCGTGCCCATCTCTATTCAGATGTCAGCCAGGTCAGTGTTCCCATTCCCCTTTGAAGCCTGCAGTAGTCAGTTAAAATACCTAAGCTCTGCAGCCTTGGAAGAGAGAAGGGTTATGTGCAAGAAGCTCCCACTCATTATTCTTCCACTTGTTTCTTGAACTGATTTGACCAGAAGCATCTTTTTATTTATTTGTATAGTTTCAGAGATTTTCACAAAGAGAAGCCTGTGGGAGGGGGGAAAGGGGGGGTCTGGCTAACAAAATTTGTCCATGGAGAAGCAACAAAATTTTCACTTTATCTTTCTAGCTATTGATAAATATTCATAACTCTATTATCTAAATCCCCACGAGTTTGGGACTATTTGATTTTTCACAATTCAGAGTTCTTATGTATGCATCACCTCCCCCCAAACACACATCCATTTCTAACCAAACTCCTGGTTCTTCCAAGCATTGCCACTTAGAGAATGTAATCACAGTGCCTCTCCCTGGCACATCAGACAGATGCTGGCACATGCTTACAACTTCTAAAATGATTCTCACTTTCTTTTATCTCTTATGCTGTATCACAAAGATTACAAGCCTAATCTTGGTGATGTTGCATCTCTGAACTGTAGGTTGTTTCGATTTTATACCACATCTCGCATTTAGCTTTCAGTTTACCAAAAGCTGAAGTATGGATCTTTGAAGAGGGCAAGGAGCTCTACTTAGGATGCTCTATTAGAGATCTCTCTTAGAGTGCCCTCTCTTTATATTGTATTGGATAATTCTAAGTATCTTATTGAATAACAGATCTCAGGATTCTTTAGGATAGAGCCATGATAGATAACATGGTATCAAACTTATACAATAGTGGAGTACAAATATCATAGAATCATAGAGTTGGAAGAGATCTCAAGGGCCATCTATTCCAACCCCTTGCCATGCAGGAACCCCCACCACAGTGCTCCTGATACATGGCCATCCAGCCTCTATTCAAAAACCTCCAAAGAAGGAGACTCCACCACCTTCCGTGGCAGCATATTCCACTGCCAACTGTCTCTAACTGTCATGAAGTTCTTCCTACTATTTAAATTGAATCTCTTTTCCTGTAGTTTGAGACCATTGCCTCACATTTTAGTCTCTGAAACAATGGAAAACAAACCAGTCCCTTCTTCAATGTGACATCCTTTCAAATATTTAAACATAGCTTTCATATCCCCTCTCAGCCTTCTTTCTGAAAGGCTAAACATTCCAAGTTCCCTAAGTTCCCTCATAAGACATCTCTTCCAGACCTTCAGCCATCCTGGTCGCCCTCCCCTGTACCTGCTTGAGGTTGTCAACATCCTTTTTAAATTGAGGTGCACAGAACTGGACACAGTACTCCAGGTGGAGTCTGACCACAGCAGAATAGAGTGGTACTATCACTTCCCTTGATCTAGACAAGTGGTTCACAACCTGTGGGTCCCCAGAAGTTTCTGGACTGCAATTCCCAGAAGTCATTGTCACTAGCTGAGCTGGCTAGGATTTCTGGGAGTTGCAGTTCAGGAACATCTGGGGACCCACAGGTTGAGAACCACTGATCTAGACACTATGGTTCTGTTGTTGCAACCAAGAATCACATTGGCTTTCCTAGCCGCTACATCACACTGGTGACTCATGTTCAATTTGTGGTCCACCAAGACTCCCAGATCCCTTTCACATGTACTATTTTCCAACCAGGTATCTCCCATCCTATACCTGTGCAATTCATTCTTTTTACCTAGGTGCAGCACCCTATATTTCCCTCTGTTGAACCCATTCCGTTAGCTTTGGCCCAGCACTCTAATCTGCCAGGGTCCTTTTGGATTTTCATCCTATCCTCTAGGGAATTAGCAACTCCTCCCAATTTGGAATCATTTGCAAATTTTATTAGCATACTCTCTATGCCCTCCTCCAAGTCATTAATAAAGATATTGAATAGCACTGGACCCAGAGCAACAACCCCCAAATGGGTTGAACATGTTAGATGGCTCCTGTAAAATCAGATTTGATCATCTTTCCCATGAAACTGGAGTCATCAGCTTTATTCTTCCCAAAGAAGCATAAAAGAGGGAGGGTTTTTTTCAGAGTAGTTAACAAGATGAAACAATAATCAGGCCCTCCCTATCATTAAGCCAAATCAGGTGGCAGCTCTTTGGCTCTTGTTCCTGAATGGTTCCCTCTGTAGCCTTGGATCCAGAGGAGTGGTGCAGGATCATATCCCCATTACCAGAGGTGAGGTTTCAACTGCCAGTTCAGTCAGTTTCTGTACATGGAATGTAGTGAGATTCCACCCTGCCTACCGATGAAAAACCTCAGGAAAGTTCAACAGCACTGTATGACCTGAGTCCTAGCTACCTCAAAGATCAGAAATCACAGTATGAACCGACTTGGGTGTTAAGGTCATCAGGTGAGGCCCTTCTCTCCATCCCACCACCCTCACAGGTACATCTCATGGGAACCCATGAAAGGGCTTTCTTAACTTCTGTGCTCAGACTCTGGAACTCCCTCCCACTAGAGGCCAGGACTGCCTTGTCCTTCTGGAAACAGGCAAAGATCTTTCTCTTCAAGCAAGCATTCCCTGAATGATGGTCTACCATTATGTGTCTTTTATATGAATCTATAGGTTCACATAGACTTTGTGTTTATAACTACTTATAACCTTATAGCTTTAAGGTATTGCTGTCTATTAAATCTGTAAGATGTCCCTCAATTCCTTGTTTTCAATAGTTGAACACATCTTAATTGTACCGGACTGTACAGTATTATCCCTCATTACTGTAAGCTTCCTTGGGTCCTTTCCAAGGAGAAAGGTGGGGAAAATACTCTAAAATAAATAAATAAATAAATAAATAAATAAATAAATAAATAAATAAATAAATTTGTCTCAGGTAGTGAAATGGTTTGGACCTTGTCTTGACAATTCATCAGACCTGCCTTCGGAAATAGACTTTCAAAGGCATAGACATGAAAAAAAATGTGGGAAGAAGAAATAGAAAAACAACAATAACACAATGATTGTGGTTGATTCAGTAATAATAATAACAGGAGGGCGCTTTGATATATAACCACTCTCCACATCTCAAAGGTAGAGAGGAAAAACAGGTCCCCAAGTGCTGGAATTGTATGCTGTCTGTGTCCAACATACTTGAAAACAAATTCCTTCATCAGGAGCTCTGAAACCCTCAAAAATACTGAAAAGATTAATTCAAATGTTAAAAACATCTGTCTGTGTTGCTTTGCCATATACATAAGACTGGCTAGTTGTTAGAGACCCTGGGAAGCCTAGCAACGATAAGAGAGGATTATGCAGTAACCTGCTGTTTGTGACTTACTCCAGGACAGGGACAAGAAAGTCTACCTGGCAACACTGGACTGAGGCATGATTGGCTGTTGAATAACCAAGGACAGAACCAACCTGAGAGCAACAGCTAAAGGTATATAGGGTTGATGCCAGAAGAACAAAGGGGAAGATGTTAGTCTGAGCTAGGAGTGTATACAAGAGCGGCTAGATATCAGAGATGTTGAGGAAACAGAGGACTGGAGAAACAGAGGACTGGAGAATAAATACACCCACTCCTCATCCTGTCTCTGCTACTTCACTGGCTAACATCCAGAGAGACAGGGAAGATAAGTCAGGGAGAGAAACAGAGGACACAGGAGTGAAAACTCCTCCTAACCCTGGTTCTGCTACATCTTCAGGTAGATAAGATAGACTACTAGATGGACACACTGGGAATTCTACTGGAAGCAAGAAACAGAGGAATGGGAAGTGAAAACTGCTACCTCCAACTTTGTGTTGTTTTACCAGGTACGGTACCTGTTTATGCTATTTTGCAAGGTGGGTAATACCGTTTAAGTGTCCAGAGATGATTGAAAGCATTGTGAAGATCAGAATCACTCAACTGGGGAGTGAAAATGTTTGCCCTTAGCCCTGCCTGCCCTCCTTTTGCCACTCTGCATCATTGACCTAGTTGTTGCAGGACTGGGTCCAGCTTAGTCTCAGGAGACACCCTGTGTTTGCAGGATCAAGCCCTGCTGAGGCAACCTGTCAGGGCTGTCATGAGGTTCACCTGAAAGCCCTTAGGGAAGGCCTATTTAAGGAGTGACTCTCCTGCAGCAAAGCTATCTTGCCAGCATAGTTCTTTAGTCTTGCTGTGTTCCAGTGCCTGATACCTGCTCTTGTTTTGCTCCTTGTACCCTGGACCCAGTTTGTCAGTTTCCTGCTCTTGCTGAGTGATCCTGCCGTGGCAGGCTGGTTCCAGACCTGTTGAGTAAGCTTAAGTTCTTGTGCTCCTGTCCTGGTGGGTTGGCCAGGGAGTAGGCTTGGATGATTCCCCTTTGGCTTGGTCCTGGTCCCACTATATTTGTTACTAGATGCTATAGTGGGTCTCCTAGATACTGAAGATGGGAATGAAGATACCTGTTACTAATTCTCTTTCTGCTGCTTAGCCACAAATGCAACTAGCTAACAAAAGCTCAAGGAAGTATAAGCAGGGGTAAGTAAAAGAAGACTAGAGTCTAAAGTTGAATTCTCCAAACTGTGTTGATTAGTAAAAACACTTTGTTCAAAATGTTTTTTTAATGTTCTCTTGGGTAGAATACATAGGACCCTGATGACATGTATTTTTTTGACTGGGAAGGAAACAGATGATAGGGTAGCAAAAGTAGATTGTTCTAACCCTTTATGTCCTGTTGTTCCAGAAAAACATAAACAACTTTCTGACATCCTTGGAAGTTGTCTGGAGCAAATAGAAGACTGGGGTATAAAGCCGACCTCTCCTGAACATATCTGTTTTGCTTCTCCAGGTCCAGAAGCCTGCTTGGCTATCAGACATCCAGAGAAGTGCCCTGGGGATAAGAAACAGAATCCAGACAGAGTTTTTAAAAAATATTTCATTGAAAATGTTTTTGTCTACTTCATCAGGAGCTTAAGACCAACTGGCTGTTAAAATACATGGGATGCCTGATGTAGAAAAAAACAGAAAAAAGGTACCTTTTTCTAACCCCCTTTTTCATTTTTGTCTTGGAAAATATAACAAGATAATAGTTATATTTAATAGACATGGGCACGACCAGAAAAAATGATGTTTCGAGTTTTCGTTTGTCGGAACGGGTCCATTTTGGATTGTTTCCGTTTGTCGCGAATTTTTTTTTTAAAATTGTTTCGTTGTTTTGTTTCTCATTTCCATCACGATTTAGCGCTATTTGACTTCCCAGAGCATAGGGGCGTCCCGCAAACAGGGCCGGCGCTAGGTGTTTTTGCGCCCTAGGTGGCGGGCGGGGTGGTGGGGTGGTGGTGGGGAGGTGCAGGTGGGCGGTGGTGGTGGGGCATGGGCGGGTGGCGACAGCAGCAGGGGGGAGGTGCAGGCAGGTGAGTGGGCAGGCGGTGGCGCGGGCTGCAGGCGGGTGGCGGCACAGGCGGGCGGGCAAGTGGGCAGTTAGGATATCACTGAGGATAGAGGTTCTGTTCTTGGCTTGCACCCCAAATGTGTGTGTGTGCAAGCAAATTGAAGTTGGGATAATAGAAAATAAATTGTAGTATATAATATATATTTAAAATAAATCCATACCTCCCACTCCCAGTTGAACCTCCCCCTTTATCCAATATCAGAAAAAAAATCCTCACAAACTGCCAGAGAAGAGATAAACTGCTATTCCCTTCAGCAGACAAAGCTGCAGGGAATCAAAGAAATTATTTTCTAAATTCAATTCCCTCCCTGCCTGCCTAACTTAAATCCTAAAGCCTCCAGCCTCCCTCCTCAATCTCCATTGGATCACACCAGCACCAGCAGCCAGCCCTCCTACCTCAACCACATCCATACACCTGACTGTGATTTCTGGAAGGTGCCTCGGCTTTTTATGCCCTCTGAGACATCCAGAAGTGTCAGTCAAAAACCTGGTGATGTCATTGGTGGAATGGTTCACAAGATTTGCATGGTCCCATCCCATGCCCAGCCCAAATTGGCAGGTCTAAAAAAATAAAAAATAAAATAAAATAAAATAAAATCAATACAATTTTTTTTGCGATAAAAAACCCATTGCTGCTACCATTCAAATTCAGGCATTTAAAATAAATAAATTTCACATGTTTCTGTGGTGATTTGGTGTGTTTTTTGACTACTATTTCAAAAGAAAAATTGCGGTCGCCATTTTGGATTCCCCCCACCGCATGGCATGGCGAGACAACGAGAATGACCCTCCCAGCCTGGTGCAAGCAGCCCAGAACAGGAGAAGAGGGAGGGAAAGGCTGGGGACCCCCCAGAAACCACCCCTCTGGTAGGTGGCAAAGCCTCAGGCAGGCATATTTTCACCTGCTTTTTTGGCTGGGAGTCGGGTTTTTTTTAAAAAAAACTTTTAAAACCTTTTTCTGTGCTTTGCATTGTGCGATCGCCACGATGCCACAAACGAAAACGAAAACGAAAAACCCGACCAAAATTTTCTTTTTTCGGTTCGAGTTCGAGTTCTGACGGCTTAATTATCATTACTGTTTCTGTTACGTAACGGAAATGAAAAACGGAAACAAAAACAAAAAATTTGCCGAGTCATGCCCATGTCTACCCCATTCTGTTAGCTTTGGCTCAGGACTCTAATCTGTCAAGGTCCTTTTGGATTTACATCCTATCCTCTAGGGAATTAGCAACCCCACCTAATTTGGTATCATCGGCAAATTTGATCAGCCTACTCTCTATTCCTTCCTCCAAGTCATTATCCATTTAACAAAGTCAATATCCATTTAACAAAGACCTGCTGAAATATATGGGATTTAATTCAATCAGGAATCTGGGTTCTCCAGATTTATACAGTATCATTAGACAATCTGCATTATAGCAGTAATACTTTAGATTTAGCTAATTTTTATGCCAGGAAGGCCTGATATAGCTCAGTGGGTTGGAGTTCTAGGCTGTGGAGCCAGGGATTGGGTGTGTGAATCTCCAATGTGCTTCCCCATGAATGGCCGTTCAAGATCACTCTGAGTGTGTGTGCAGATGTGATTACATCTCCAGCCACCTATTTTACTGAGGGCAAGTTGGAGGGCTCCAGAGTGTCACTTAGACGGAAAGATGGATGGACAGTTTTTAAGTACTTTAGGCCTAGAAAATTCTAGATTTGCCCAAGCTGGAAATGGCTTGACAGAACATAATTACCATCAATTAATGTCTGTTTATTGTAAGGAACCAGGAATGTAAATAAAATTCATGGGCTTGTTTGGTTTTCCACATCAGTGTGTCAAACAAACAAACACAGGTGCAATAGGGATATCTCCTGAACAAGTCTGTTTCCTGAAGATGTTCCTTTTGTGTATAAGAATTATCCCTAATGATGTTAATGGGCAATCTTTAGGGCTTAATTAGTGTACTTGTCTTCATGTGTATTTTAAAAAATTAGGCTAGGAACGCCTTGAAAGGAGGAGAAAGGGAATTCAAAAGACAATAAAAGAAAATATTCTCTTCAGCTTAAGCCGTAGGAAAGTTTGAAAGAGAGAAATTCATTATGGAGAGCTTTTTCTCTAAGTTCTCCAAAGTTGTCTTGACTTCAATTGCATTCCAGCTGTTGTCTGCCAGCTGGCCTCCGGGAGTCTTCTAAAGGATTCTTTCTCTGTATAATTTTCCCTACATTTCACATGAAGTTCTTAAATAAAGGTTACCCTGAGTGAGGAATTAAAGCACTTCACAAGGTATTACAACAGCGCTGCAAGCTGCATAGATAGAGAAGATCCTTTCTTGTCAGAATTCATCTAACTTTACAAGTATCCTAAAGAGAAAATGGGAGTTTGGGAAGCAGTTTCCCTCATACTGAGTTTATAAGTGAGTTTCATTTTTCTGCTTGCCAAAGCCAGGATCAACATGGTGCTTCTAACTTTAGGGCTCATCCTACCATCAGACAGAGTAGGGAGGGGAGTTTTGCCATTCTTGTGTTACCTTGGGGTTCACCAGCTGTTCCCCATCTCATGGAGGAGAGAGCTATGAGTGCCCTACAGACCACCTTGTAGCCCCCAGAGTTACAATACTGCCTCACTGTCCCACTGGAAATGCTGAAGTAAAATTCAGCCCCAATGGGGGCGGCATCTTTTATTTTTACCTCAGTCAGAAAAATGTTTGGAGTGCCTTTGGTCTCCTTAACTATGTCTGGAAATTCTCCAGTCACTTGTGGGGCGAGTAACCTCTAGGGAGCAGCTTTGGGGGCAAAGCAAGCAGCAGTTGAGGAACCAAAGCAGGGCCCTCAGCTGCCTTCTGTAGTTTCCATTACATTTTACCTCAAGACAAATGCTGACACGAGTCTATGTTTTTGAGCCTGAGCCCAGTGCTTGGTGAATCCAGAGAAAGCTAAAAACAACTTCATTAAGAATAGGGAAATCCCTTTGCAAGTGTGAGGTAGAGTTCACACTGGTAGGATTATTTGGCATTTATATTTCCTGAGTGAAACAACATTGCACTGAACTTCTGCCTTCTGGTGAAGGGTAACCACTCTGGAGACTGGACGTAAGGCAACAAGGAAGTCAGAAGAGGAAAATCCATTTATAGATGGTGTGGAGGGGGGGGGATAACCTTAAACATAGATAAAGAACAAGACTGGTCTTCCCATGAAACTCATTGCAAACTTGCGGTGTTTGTCTCAAGCAGAAGGACACAAGTCATGGCATAGGATTACCACCATCCTTTTGAGCATTGCTTCCCAACATTGGGTCCCCGGATGTTCTTGGACTACAAATATTGCTAGTGGGGAAGCCTTCTGGGGGTTGTAGTCCAAGAACATTAGAGGACCTAAAGTTGGGAACCACTGCTTTACAGGGTTTGAGTGCAAAGCAGGAGATGGCCCTGTCTTGCCTCAATGCTTTAACCAATCAGGGGCAAGCACACTTGGGCCAGATGATGACTGTCACACCTCTTTCATCCAAATACAGTGGACCCTTGTGTAACAAACAGTTTGTATAACGTAACATTTGTACAACATAAACAATTCCGGAGATAGGGGAAATTTGCTTTGCATAATCGCCTATGGGGCAAATCTGTACAACATAACAATGGGATCACTCTTTCAATGCATTCCTATGGGAAATTTGTATAAAGGAAAATTTGCTGAACATAATTTCATTGCCCTCCCACTCGAAATGACGAGATGAGTCAGGAAGTTGGGGTAACTGGGCCACTCTTTATTGAACAAACAGCAGCAGCAACAACGAGGGGCCGGGCATCAGCACACATGGTTGGAACCTAGGGGTCACCCGAGACCCCTCCAACTGGGCAGCTTAGGGCGAGACAACCCCCAGGTGGTGTGGTAGCTTTACAGCACCCACCGGGCCGGTCACTGTCATTACACCTCCCTGCATACAATGGCCAATTCTGGGGTAACCCCCCTGGCAGGGAGGTGCCCCCTCGCAACCGCCCCAGCACCGAGACCTCCTGATCTGCAGTGCCGTGGTTATGGTTACTTGGGGACAGATGTTGTTAGATACTCACCACTGCCCTCCATCCGCTTCTGCCACCAGCGTGACCAATAAACATCAGGGATATTCCTAACACCCAGGTACCAGTGTGGGATAGGCAAAAAATCCCCGCTCTCCCAGGCCAATTCGGAAAGCGGGTCAAAAATTCCTATCCAGCCCCAACCATAGGCGACCAGTAACACTCACACTAGTCCTTGCGTGGTGGGCTGGTGGGGAACGCCAGCTGAAGAAAGCCTGGGGGGGGGTCGGAGCTGCCCTCTTATAGGGCGCTCCTCCCCCACCCCTTTGGACACACTCTTGCATCCCTTCCTGCCTCTCGCCCCTCTCGTGAGAGGGCAAGGCTGCTCCGGCTGGGCAGAGGGACCGCCCCCGGAGCAAGAATTTGGAACGAATTAATTCCTTTATGCAAGGTACCACTGTATCTGGATTCTGACAACACAGGGTTAGCCAATCAGCTGCATTGGCATTCTGGGCTCCTATTCTGAAACTGCCTGCAGGAAGGAAAGAAAGGACTTATTGGGCAGTTTTCCTGCTGGTTTTGAGGAGGAACACACATGACCCTTTTCAATCATGAGTGTTCATGGTCTCATCCATGAAGGTAAAGAGAGGCATCTAGTCCCATTGCATCCCTCATTGCTTCTTCTCTCTGAAGGGCAAAGAGTCAGAAGAGGAAAAAGGTCCAGCTGATTTTTAGGTTCAAAGTTCAAGGAAGAACACTGATTTTTGGTTGGATTTTTCAACTTCATATGTTGCCTTTTGTCAGGGAAAAACAAAAATGGCAGTAGGTGTGCAAAGAAACTGAGAAAGGGTTTGTGAGAAAATGGTTTGTGTAGTTGTTTTTCCCAAGTTATTTCCTAGGCCTCACAGGTGCAGCGTTATCGCCTGAGAAGGAGAGAAGAGGCTACAGACGTCATAACATCTAAAATCCAAATCCCTGAAGATGAACTTCATGGGAACTGAAGAAGGGGGAAAGACTGAAAATGAACTAATGAATATGCTGATCATTGCCCTGTGATTAGAGATGGGCACGACTTAGCGCAATTTTTGTTTTTGTTTTCGTTTTTTCGTTTTCGTTACGTAACGAAACGAAAACGAAAAACGGTTCAAAAATGGACCGAAAACGGAAACGAAATGACTAATTTTGAGCCAGTTTTCATTTTTCGTTACTGGAAAAGCACTCAATGGAGCTAAATGGGGAGAAACGAAAAATTTTTCATTTTCGTTTTCATTACGTAACAAAACGAAAACGAAAAATTTTGAAAATTAGCTCACGAAAACGGAAACGAAACGAAACGGACCCTAGCCGAAAACGAAAACGAATTTTTTTTTCTGAGTCATGCCTATCTCTACCTGTGATTGGTTGACCAACACAGTGACTGTGGAAAATAGGAGGAGATACTACTAATGAAATGCTGCTTAGAGTCTTACAATTTAGGATTTTTTAGTTTTTAACACTTTAAGATGGGTTTTGTAATCTTCTGTGCTGGCATTACTTAGTTCGATTTCTTATTGTATTGGAATGTCTTTCCTGAACCATGCTACTGAACCATGCTATATTCATTCTTTCTTTGTGATTGCCTTTTTACCGAGATTTTAAATGATTTTGACTTTTTCTTTCTATTTTTCTATTTTATAATAAAATAATCATATTTTTATTAAAGTGTGACTTTTGCCTAAGAGTGAATGTGGCTAATGACAGTATCTTGGCTGGAGAAGGAACTTTGGGATATTTTTGTTTACATGTCCTGCCTTGCGGGCTTGGCATAACTTTCTAAAGTACACAACCAGAATTAAGTCTATGGAGTCTAGAAACCCGAGATGCCTCAGAGCACCTCCACATACACTCTCCTGAGACAAGGAAGGTCCAGGATACCAGAGTGGTGGAATTTTAAAGTGAAATTGGCTTTAGATCTGCAAAGTGGGGCAATCTTCGGACCCCTGCTTTTCCCGTGCACCTTTAAAAAATTGTGTGTGAGGGACCTTTCTCAGCTGGGGTGATTCTCATTCAATCCGGCAGCAACCAATTGTCCCTCTCTGCCTCTGATTTTGAAGAGAACCACACAAATCTATTTAAGAATACAGTATTTTCTACTTCTTTTTTTAGTTGGCTGTCCATTAGTCTATAGTTAGACTTAGAATTATGGTATAGTTGGTGGAACAGGTGATACCTTTAGGCTATTATAAAAATAACAAAACATTGCTAATGTTTTGAGGGTGAAACCCTCTTCCTCAGAGCAGTACCAATAGGTAATAATATGGCAAAAGATGGATTTGCCAGGAGTTATTTCTTAGATGTAGAGTCCATAGCGAGATGGAAAAAAAGCCAGACAGTTTACTTGCGGCACAGAGCTTGGATGTTCTTAGGCTACATCCAAATTGACCGGGGGGGGAGGTGTTTTAATTGCCTCAGTCCTTCCAAAGACATGTCACGGCTCTCAGGTACACACATTCACACATCTCCTCAATGTGACTTGCTGAGACCAAAAGCCCCTGATTTGTCAGTGAAGGGGGAGGGGGGTTGGTGTAGAAGGCCCATGCATCTCATTTGAGGATTGAGATAAAATTTGGAAAAGTCCACTGAGTGTAGCCAATTGGATCAAATAAAAGGAAAGAGATTACCCAGTGTTGCAGTCTTGTTGAAGGTCCATTTTGCCTCTTTCTTGGTACATAGTGGGGGTGGCTCATTCCTGGTACCTCAATATTTCCAATTGAACCAAAACAAGTTGAGGAGCCATGCAACCATCACAAAAGACGAATACAAAAGTGGAACAGGTGATGCCTTTAGGCTACTATAAAAATAACAAAACATTGCTAATATTTAGTGTTTCTGTTAGTCATGTAGCTATGAGTCAATTAAGGCTTGTTTGTGTAACTAGTCACTGTCCTACCATATGCTGTTTTTAATCTGTGCAGAATTGTCTCAGATTGTGGTATTAAAACCGTAAGTTCTAGGAGATGAGAAAACCAAAAAAGGGTGGGTTGACTTGAAGTTAAATCTGCTCTGTAATTCTCTGCACTTCTGCTGCACAAATCAGAGTTTGTAGTAAATAATCCAATACTCTGCCAAGAATTGTTGAGGACTCTTGCTGGTCACTGATACATCTAAATTTGACCATATTTCACCCATCCTGGCCCACCTGTACTGGCTACCACTTATACTTCTGGGCCAAATTCAAGATGGTGATATTAACTTATGAAGCCCTTTATGGTTCAGGACTTCACTATCCATCAGAACACCTTTCCCTTGGGTAATTATCTTATCCTACCTGCATGTCCCTGTCCTTGATGATGTGGAAATCGTCAAACACAAGCCAGACCATCTCAGTAGTGGCCAACCAACTCTAAAATTCTCTCTCTGTGGAGTTACAGTTGGCCTCCACTCTCCTGAAGTTCTAAAAGCAAATTAAAACCTGGCTTTTTACCCAGGCCTTAAAAATCTCACCCCTTTGCAATATTATGTGGGACAAGCAGCAACTGTCAGAACTGCATATGGAACAACTGACTGGTTTAAAATTGGGAAAGGAATACGACAAGGTTATATACTGTCACTTTGCCTTTTTAACTTATATGCAGAGAACATCATGTGAAAGGCAGGAAAGGATGAATCACAAGCCAGAATTAAGATTGCCAGAAGAAATATCAACAAACTCAGATACGCAGATGATACTACTCTGATAGCAGAAAGTGAAGAGGAATTAAAGAACCTCTTAATTCTGTCCTGTTCTGCCAAAAAATTCTGCCTTCTATCAAGTCCTCCAGCAGCCTCATTAGCCACATGAACTTTCCTCTCATGAGCTGCTTAGCATAACAAGGCAGCTGAAAGCTTTGTAGCCAGTTTGAATGGTGCAAGATGCCAGTCTAAGACAACCAGATGGAATGGTGGTTCCTGGCCCTTATTTTATTAGTCGAGAGACTGTCATGAATTTGTTCATACCTTTCTGCAACTTCTTGTAGTTCTTCACCTGTCCCGTAGCTGCTGCAGCCTCAGCTCCTAGCCAATGCCTCACACAATTCTTATTCCTACTCCAGAAGTGGTGGTGATGGGGACTAGGGAAAGAGAAGAAAGCAGGTAGACTTCCTTTGTGTGTCTCTGGAGCTCTCCAGTAGGCTATTTCTTCAAAATAAAATAAAATAAAATTAGAATCAATACTAAAAGCAAATAGAACAAAACAAAACAGCAAAAGCAATCAACCCATTTACTGCCTTACTATTCACTGAGGTATAAGCATCCCCGCACGTAGAAAGACTGTGAGCTGTTTTCTTCAAGGAGTTTTTTCTTGTGCCTTCACAGTCTTTTGAGTTTAGGCACTGTAACAATGACAAATCGATGTCATTAAAAATTACTGCTATTTTGTCATACCTTAAGGCCATAGCTGGGCAAATGCATTTTGTCCCAAAGTTTTACCACTGGCTCTCTGTCAGCTTTACTACCCTTTATTGTGGATTTGTGACAAGGCACATTGTGCTGCAGCAAAGATGCTTGCAGCACCATCTTAGGAATGCCTGCTTAAAAACTCCAATGGGTATAGGATTGCAACCTTATTCTTGATACACAGCATGGCTGACTTAGGGCTGGTCCCTGATTGTTTCTAAAAGCAAGCCGGGCTGGTTTGTGTTGTGCCTTGGGGGCTTTTGCAATGCTCACCTGTCTGTTTTCTCTTTTGCCTTTGAGAAAGGGTATGCATGCATGTGTCACTCCACATCAGCCAAGCACACACTTGTACAGCTCTCTTCGCAGGTGATGCCAAAACATTTTGTGCTATTACAAGTGTTTTACATCAGAGTATTCTCCAAGCTGGCTGGCTGGCTTTCCATTAGCCCCATTCTCTTGAGAGGAACACATAGGTTCTCACAGTTACAATGGAATCGTGCATGAAAGCCCAAGATCGTTTAAGCCTGGAGAACTCTGATTCCCACCCACCCAAATAACACAAATCAAGGTGGCAAAGTCAGGCCTCTAAAACATCAGCACCCCGGTAGATGGCATACAGGAATTTATGACAGACGTCCATCACTTGATCACTGCAGTGTCAAATTCTGCCTCTTGTATGTTTTGTGGAGGGCTCTAGAGTTTTTGACCTGGGCATAAAGAGTGGTCATGAGAAATGGGCACCACTTCATATGCATTGCTTCATATGAATCCCTCCATGAGGCACCACAAGTGTCACATGTCCTCCTCCCCACCTCCCCAGCTAGCTGGCCTACCCATGTTTCATCATGTACCACCAGGATCCTCCTTCTCTGGCAATGCTCCAATCTGGGAAGGAGATCAGGCTGCCCTTCTCTACCTGTCCAGGCAGCTGAGGAGGTGAGGGTGGAATTCTCCCTGCACAGCCATCAAATGGCTGGCCGCCAGAGGAGGTGGGGAAGGGCAGCCCAAGTTCCATCTTGTAGCACTGCTAGAGGAGGACACTGGTGGTGTGTGACAAAATGACCAGCATGGGTGGCACCCGTGGTGCTGCACAAAGGGCTTTGTACAAAGCAGCACAAATTAATTCATGTGCATCTCTAGTGGTCATGCTCCAGAATTCTTGGAGTGACAGAAATAAAGGGAACTGGGATGTACATTTTCAATCAAATTGTTCACCTCACAGAATGCCTTCTTCCGTGCAGTAGTAGGAACAATAAATCTTCCACCATCATTACTTCCCATTAAAGTGTTTTGCTTATCTGCTTATATACTGCCCCATACCACTTCAAGTAGTCTCTGGATGGTTTACAGTTTAATTACATTATGCAGGCTACACATTACCACCACCACCCAGCAAGCTGGGTACTCATTTTACTGACCTCAGAAGGGTGGAAGGCTGAGTCAACCATGAGCCAGCTACCTGGGATTGAACCCCAGGTTGTGAACACAGTTTTACCTCCAGTACAGGTGTTTAACTACTGTGCCATGAGGCTCTTAAAGTTGTGCTGCCTGGAAACAACCTATCAAGAATATCTTGGCCCCATCACCAGTCTTGTTAAAAAATCTTTCTGCTAATGTTGGCAGAAATGAATATACTGGAAACAAACATTCTTCTTCTAACACAGACTTTATTGGAATAAAATATAAAATTGTAATCTCAGATAGCCAAGGAAAATATTTCTCGGCAGAGTACCTTTTTATAAAACTAGTATGAAACTGTTTACACCCAACAAACCTTCTCTTTTACTTCATTTCCCATGGGAACCTTTCCATTTGCAGTTATCTATTCTCAAGCCTGAGAAAACATCAGTACTTGTAGCCACTAAAATCTCCCTTTTCTTATATGGTGTGTGTCAGCTTGTCCAGGGCCACCAGCTTCCAGTAATTTGCTTGATGTCTCAGTACTACCAGAGGCCAGGTGAAGCCTGCTCAAGCAGGCCAGTACATGCTCTGTACTAGAGATGGGCACAAATAAAAAAAGGCGTTTTGATTTTTCATTTGTCGTTGAGAGGTCCATTTTGTTTAATTTTGTTTCTGTTTTTCGTCAATTTTTGGAAAATTTTTGTTTTCGTTTTTTGTTTTCTGTTTCTACCCACTTTTTGCACAATTTTTAAAGCATTTCCTTGTGGGGGCATTCCCCAACACCCCACACCACAGGGAAAACACTAAAAAAATTATGCTGGCAGAGACACAGTATAGACTAGGTACGCAGGGAGGCTGCAAAGGCAGCGGCAGGCATTGCCTAGGGTGCAAGGCAGCCGCAGAGTGACCGCACTGCGGGGCAGGGGAGGGTACTCACCGAGAGGTACGCGCGCACACACACAGGGAGGCTGCAGGACGGAAGCTAGAGTCGCAGAGACAGCAATCCCACCCTAACTCCCACCAGAGACTGCAAGGAGGACGGGGGCTGCCAGAGCTTTTTATGCCCTCTGTGGCTGCTAGACCTGCCCAGTCTGCAACCTGGGCATGCTCTTGGTTGAAGTTGTCCAAGAATTTACATGATCCCATCACATGGCTTGCCTCCATGTTGTGGTTGGAGTGGCGACATCCATTTTGTCATCCTTAAAGGGAAAAGAAAAATACATTGCGATGGGAGAAGACAAAAACAAACGTTTTAAGGAGCCCTACCCCCTGGTAGGTAATAATTTCAAATAATTATCACATTATTGCTGCATTTTTATGGATGTCTGGGGCGTTTTAATACCCAAGAAATCTATATTAGGCATCTGGGGGCCATTTTAAAGGGAAAAAATACAGCAATCTGAGAAAAGACATAAATGTACGTTTTAAGGACCCCAACCCCCCTGGTAGGTATTATCAGACAGTATAAATAATCATCGCTGCATTTTTATGGATGTCCAGGGCGTTTTTTTAACATTTTAAACAGCTCATTTCATTGCGCGTCGCCATTAACGAAAACGAAACGTAACGAACACAATTTTTGTCGTTCTGTTCGTTTCGTTCCATTTTCATCAGAATTTTCATTTGTTGTTTCGTTACGTAATGAAACGAATAACGAATAATGGAAACAAAAAATGTTCGTTTCGTGCCCGTCTCTACTCTGTACAATAATGAGCAGCATAAATGGGGAGTTCCAGTTCCAGTTACAAGAAAGTTCCGGTTCCGGTTACACTGCGATGAGACAACTTGGTAAGTGCTGCAGCTTATCAAGCTGAATTCCTCCAGATAAAAGGGACCCTAAGAAAATGCCTTATATCTCCCACTGGAGGAAAACCTATGCCGTTTGGCAAAGGCTGAAGCTGTCAGTACCAGAGACCTGTAGAAAGCTGTAAATATTTGGCGGGTCGTGAGTAAACTGCTTTTATCCCTCCCTTCCAAAAAGATTTGGAATCTTTTCTTTAAACAACCACCACCACCACCACCCCTTTTGAGGAAGCAGCTTTTGTCAAAGATGTGTGAATGTTACGAAAGACAAGCACATCTCTGAAGGAACGATCTTTCTTACCTTTATTTTATGAATTTGTCCTTCTGCCTCTTGCATTTTTTGTGAGCTGGTAGAGAAAAAAAGACTCTTGAGGAAACTGCGTTTTGTTTTGTGCTTTCTATATGTGGTGGATTTAAAGACACAGTTTAAGGGCAGTGTTGGGAAAGCTGTTTTTCAGAAGAATGTTTATTTGACCTTGGATTGACTCCATGTTTTGAAAATAACTGCTGAAGAATCTCTGTTCCCCGCCTCTTTGGTTCTTTCTTTTGTTCAATCCAGTCACTTCCCTCTATACCCCTCCATTTTGGAAACCAAGTGGCAGAAACTACCATTACAAGCAATATTAACTCTTTGTTGTGTGCTACAAGAACACAATGAATTGGGAAAACCTAGAAGAAGAGTTTGCCAATATAATCCTATGGAGATTACAAAAAAAAAAAAAAATAAACATTTATACATCACAAATGGACCCATCTTCTGAAAATACAGTAACTCCCCACCTTTTGCAGTTACAGTGGTACCTTGTATAAAGGAATTAATTCGTTCCAAATGAAATTATGTTAAGCAAATTTTCCTTTATACAAATTCCCATAGGAATGCATCGAAAATGGATTGATTCCATTTTTATGTTGTACTGATTGTCCCCATAGGCAATTATGTTATATAAGTTGTTTGTTACACAAGGCTCCACTGTAATATACTGCGGTCCCACTATATTGCGGGACCACAGTATATGGGGGGGAGCCCCTTGGGATACGCTGGAAAGGCCTGTTTCAGGCCTCCTGTACTTACCCCAGTCTTGGCGCTGTCACAAACGGGCCTGCGAGAGCCTTCCTGGGCCCATTGGAGGCTCCAAAAGGGCTTTCCCGGGAACCGGAAGTGACTTCCGGAAAACAGGAAGTGACCTCCTAGCTTGAAAGCACATTGGGGGCCTCTGAGGGCCTTTCTAGGCATGTCAGAGGACTCAGAAATTCTTTTCTGTGAATCGGTTCCAGGATCCCGAGAATTACAGGATTGTGGGAAGGATGCACTGGGATTACAACCTGGGCCAAGGGTTACCAATTGATGGAGCACAATGCCTGGGGGTTATTTGGATATTGTACCAGCCCCTGCATGCAATATGTTAGAAGATGGCACAAATGGTGGGTATTGGACTTGCCCAGGATAGACGCCGTGTGGGCTGGGGAAGTCAAGTGTGACCTGGGTGTCCCAGCCTTTAATCCACACAACACCAGCCCCCTCTCTGGTTAATTGTTGCGTATTGTTAGTTAATAAAGTGTGGCCCTGGTTAAAACCCATTACCTGCACCTCACTTCTCCTTCTGGGGTTCAGGGCAAAGTAATCTTCCAATTACTAACATTTAGCATGAACAGATAATTTTTTCAGGCCTGACTGAGACCAAAGGACTTGCCTTTCTCATGTCCCAGATAAAAAGTGGCTAGATGAACAAACAACTCTTTCCTCAGAAGGGGAGACAGGACAGAAGCATCTCACAGCACCATAGCAAAAGGAATCAGGATAGCTTGTGGGTTGCAGGGCAGATTGCATAGTATAGATTCCTCTGTCCTGCACCTTCTCCTGCATTGGCCACCTGCAGTTACTGCCTCACAAGAGAGATACATTAATCAGAAGGAGAAGGCTATTTTGTATAGTTTTTTTTGGGGGGGGAATACAGCTTTTTGACAAAGAAAGCAAGCAGACGAGCAGGAGTTTTTTTAAAAAATTAACATGTAGCACAAAATAAAGAATGTGTAAATAAGTTCTCAGGGGTCAAACAGCAACAACGTAGAATTACTCCAAAGAAATAATTATGATATGTATTGAATTATTAAAGAAAAAGAGCACTGAGTAGTGAACTAATTTGAACCAAATATGTGAGGAGGAGGAAAAATATATAATGGGGTTCAATATTATATATATTTTTAAAAAACACCCAAAAACACCCCCTGCAGAGATTATTTCAATTTGTCTTTTCCCATTTGCTGTCATGTGCATTGTTGCTGTAGGTGATCTTTAACACCAGCAGGAGAAAAATACAATAAAAAACAAAACTAAACTAAACTAAACTGTGCATTTGTATAATCACAAAAGATGTGGGCTTGGAAGTCTGCTGGGCCTTATGGAATGAAAAGATCAACAGCTCATTGTTCTGCTAGAGTAATTAGAGCACCGCCTTTGATTTCAGAACATTGTTGGTAGTTGGCTTGCAGCCCCAGTCAACAATTAAGATTTTGAAAGGGCCATGTTCTAAACAGAACAAGGACGGAAGGGTAACAACATTGGCCATACCTAGGCGTTCGTTTCCAACCAAGTTGAAAAACATCAAAGGGTCCCATTGTCTATTCTTTACTTTAAAATGCCAAGAAAAGTATGTGAGAAAGATCCATAAAGGCACAACACAAACACAATGTATTGTGAGCTAGCTGAATAGTTAATTGGTTGTTCTCTGACTCTTTATGCAGCACTTTGTTGCCCTGCTCAATTTATTAGTCCTAGGAGGAGAATGCTGGTACTGTGTTCAGGTACCGTTGTGAGATGGGGAAAGTATGGTCCGTGTGCCACATGTGGATCCAAGGCCATTTTTTATACACACAGCCTCTCTGAACTTTTCAGTTGCCGTTCCAGTAAAAAATAAACTTTAAAAAGAACAGGACAAAAATGAGTTTTCTGCTCTAGGAGGCAGTTTGCGCTATAATCAAGAAGAACTTCCGTAAGCCATTATAATTAAAAAGTGATTGGGACATTTCACATTTTAAGTGACTGAGTGAGTTGATATTTTTTGTTTGTTTATACAGTATGTTGCAATCCTATTGCTCAATATAGTGTCACACTAGAGAAGGTGTTGAGTGCACGGTCAATTACGCTGCCACCATTTAAAGTAATCCCTATTTGGAGCAAGGGTATTACTTAAAATTATGGAGTCCCACACACTCTATTTTTTTTTTAACAAATAAGAATAGTTTATTGTAATGTAAAAGATAAATACATTCAGGCTTTCAGATGTTAACTTCAGTTGCTATTTATATGTCCTGAGCATTTCACATACTGCCAGGCCCTATCTCTACATTTGTCCGTTCACTATCTGTCTTCTACATCTTCCAGTCCCTATCTCTGTACTTGACAAATCCCTATCTAACTCTGCCCACAAACACTTCCATTGGAGTATGCAAATACAAAATATTTTCAACATTCAAAACAATTAATACTCATGAGTTAGGGTCGCATGCCACAGTAGGACTATTGAATTGCTGGGGTATTTGGTGAGTCAACACATCTATAAGTTTCATTGATTCAAGTGGGCACCTCTAGTTGTGACTTCCTTCAGTGTAGGAAGTTGCAACTAAAGTAGGCCCATTTGAATCAATTGAGCTGATAGAAGAGTAGTCACGCCAAATCGTCAATGACTCAATGGGCCTACTCTAGTGTGATTTACTACATGAAACAACAGGATTTAAGTCATTGCATTTTCTGCATTCTGGATGGTTTTGCAACACTTTAAAACATGCTGCATATTAAATACAGAATAAAAAAGTAAAGATTCCCCACAACATGTCTGCTAGTCATGTCTGACTCTAGGGGCGGTGCTCATCTATGTATTCAAGCCGAAAGAGCCAGTGTTGTGCAAGTCCGTGGCCACGTGGCCGGCATGGCTGCAAGGAAACACTGTTTTTACCTTCCCGCTTTTTATGGCAGTACCTATTTATCTCCTTGCATTTACATGCTTTGGAACTGCTGGGTTGGCAGGAGCTGGAGTTACCAGCACGAGCTCGGGCACCTGGGATTTGAACTGCCGAACTGCCGACTTTGCAGCCAACAGTTTTCGAAGGCTTAGTCCGCTGAGCCACCACAGAATAGACACAAAGTTTTAACAAAGTTAAAAACATGAATAGCATAAAAAGCGAATGGCATCAAGCAGTCTTCCAATAACAGCTGGACAGGAGGTAAAAGACTGTCAATGAAGGCTGATACGAAAGGCTTCTCTGAAAAAAAAATGTCTTTTAAATGACAAGGAGGGAGCCAGGCACAGCTCCTCTGGGTGCTGATTCCATAAGATTGGTGCCACTGTGGAGAAGTCCATGCCTCTGGGAGAAGATGGTTAAGCCCTACCACAAAGTGATACACAGAGGGATACACCAAGGAGTCTGGCCTGGGAAGATGTGGTGGGCTGGGTGGATGACATTGCAGAAAGACGCTCCAACAAGTATTGTGGTCCCAAACCATTGGGGGACTTTTTGCCCATAGAATAAATATGTGGTACAAACAAATTAATTTCCATACAGAACTGGAAAAGGATGCCCAGGCCCATGAGTAAACATTATGAGGAAGGCAGCCTGACAGCCCTCACTTTTCATAGTTCACTCCTGTGGCTCTTCTGATGAGGAGATTCTCTGCAACAGCTAGTGTCAGGTTCTCTCATGCAAAATAAATAAATAAATAAAGGTTTTCCTCTTTTTAAAAAACCTTAATTCCATGCAAGCCAGGGTCCAAATTAGCCTGCCCCCTTCTTTCTGTGACGGCTTAAGACTAATTTTGAACTGTTGCCTCATGGACAGAGAAGGGGTATTGGGCCACGATTTCAGGGGATGCCCTCTCTGCCACCATCACGAATTTCAAATGCTGGTTTACTAAGTTGTCTGGTAACTCCTTCCTGCTTGACATATACATTGTTAACCATTGCTTCCTATAATGCAAATATCCCTAGGTAACTATTGTACAGTGTCCTGAAAATTTGCAGGCTGAACTCCAGGCCACACATGTGTTGGTAATGTGACTGATTTATCTATTACAGTACAACTCCGCAGACCTGCAGCAGGATATCTCTTAGGCCAGCAGAAGTGAGGAACAGGGGGCACATTGAAAGCCATTAAGCCACTGTGAGTAAATACTCACCTTCTATTTTATTTTCCAGTTTGTCATAATTTAGTCTTATATTGTTCATGACATCTAGAAGGGTAGCTTCCTTAACCTACTGTTAGCAAAAGCAACAAGATGTTTGCCCCACATATAATACCCTGATTGATTTTTGCATAAGCTTTCAGGGAATGCAGCTTACTTTATCAGCTATGGGAACTGTCTCCTCAGAATGCACTCTGATCATATATTTCAATGTACAGCTGTCATGCCCAGGAGATGAGCACAGTGGCTGTTCACAACATATATGTCGACAATATATTTTTCTTAGCTTCCTTCTTGTTTTGTTTTTTCTTATCAGAATGAGCTTATAAGGCTGTAATCCTTTAACACTTTTTTTTCTGAGAGTAAAGCTCGTGGAACTCAATGATAATTATGTCTAAGCAGACATCTTGGATAGTTTCCTAAGTACTCGTAAAATACTTTCAAGAATACTTAGCAAACTATACTAGCACTCACTGGATTAAGCCAAAATGAAGAGCCATGAGAACAAATTTTGAACACATGAGTAAGGTCAGCCCAAAGGTATCTTGTGTAAGTGGAACAACAGCAAAAACTGGCAAAGCCTGGGGAATTTGACTGTTTGGCCTCCTATTGTTAAAACGAGTACATAGCTTCACTGGTTGAGTCAGTAAAAATGATAACTCAAATAGGTCAAATGAGGCTTTTTAAAAAAATTGCCCTTCTTATTTGAACTCTTTTTTAACCTGTAATTTTTATTTAGATATATTAGACAATCTGAAAAAGAAAACAAAACTACCTAATGAACAATTGTCTACATTGTTTGTCTTCTTTTAGAAGAAAAGTGGATTAAAGAGTATTTGAAAGAGTGGAACTAAGAAAATGTACAGAGTTAAGCAGCATCCCGGGCGTGCTAAACTGTCCTTTATTTGATTTGACTTCACTTCCTACAACAGTGATGGCGAACCTTTTACAGATTGAGTGCCCAAACTGCAATTCAAAACCCACTATTATTTTTGCAAAGTGCCAATACAGTAATGAAGGCGATATTGGATGCCCACAGAAAGGGCTCCGAGTGCCACCTTTGGCACCTGTGCCATGGGTTCGCCATCACTGTCCTACAACATACTCTGGTATAAGGAAGAACAAGGGGTTGAATCCACAAGCTAACTTAGCTGCTGCTTCATCTGCTAAGAGATCTGATATGCTGGATAGCTCAGTGGTTTAGGTGAGAGTTTGATTCTTTATTGTGCCTCCTTGACAGGTGCTGGACTTGATCCATAAGGTCTCTTCCAGTTCTGCAGTTCTCTAATTATTCGAAAATACCAGGCACTGACAATCAAAATTATAGAAACATTGATTGGTATTATATAAAAGATACATGTTTTAACCAAACACCTAAGTATCTGTTAAATGCTGGCACAATATGTATGTTGTTCCTAATATTGCTATTTGTTTTTTATTTTTTTAAATTTGATAATGTTATTTCTGAGATTTGCAACTGCTTGTAATATTGTGTGAAATTTCTTGACTTTATTCCCAAAGCTTCAATGAATACAAGGATCACTGAAATGGTTTCATCCACATGCGAGATGTTTTGATTGCTAGCTCTCTGTATTTTGTTAGTTTTCCAGTTCTTTAGCTTCAGCTCTAGCAATCCCTGGAAAAGCAATGTCAATGATCCAGACATTTCTTCTTCCTATTACTACTGTGTCTAGTGTGTTATGTTCAAGGTGTCTATCAGTTTTGATCCAGAAATCTCACAAGCTCTTGACTTTGTCATTTTCTGGCACCTTCTGTACCTGATGTTCCCATGGATTTTTGGAAGCTAGCAAGTTATATTTTTTGCATAATACAGTAATCGTCCACCAATCGTGGGGGTTAGGGACCCAACCCAACCCGTGACAATGGAAAATCTGTGATATGTGGATGCTGGGTTGGTTGGGACCGGCGGGGGGCTATCTGGGGCCTTCTACCCTTTCTTTGGGCTCACATGGGTTTAAACTCCAACCAGGAAGCAGGCTGCAATGTTATCTTTGCTGCTCTGTGGTGCTGTTCAGTCAGGAGCTGTGCAGGGAAAGGCATCATCCTGCCTCCTTGTCTGATTGGCCAGCACCATGCAGCTGCAAAGATGATGTCACAGCCTGCTTTCTTGTTGGAGCTCAGCTCCGTGCCGGCGCAGATAAAGGTATGACATTGGCTGCAAGTGTGTTGAAGGCTTTGGAACACCACCTGGGCTCATCCCTAGTCCCCAGTTTTAGCCAAGCCTATGAAGATTTTAGTCCTGCCTATTTTGTTGTTATGGGACATGGTGGCTCAGCGGGCTAGAACAATGAAAACTGTTGGCTACAAAGTTGGCAGCTCGGCAGTTCGAATCTTGGGTGCCATGCAACAGAGTGAGCTCCCGCTGTTAACCCCAGCTCCTGCCAACCTAGCAGTTCAAAAGTATGTAAATACAAGTAGATAAATAGGTATCAACATAAAAAGTGGGAAGGTAAAACACTGTTTCCTTGCAGCCATGCCAGCCACATGGCTACATACTTGCGCACCACTGGCTCTCGGCTTGAATACAGAGATGAGCATCACCCCTAGAGTCGGACACAACTAGTACGCATGTCCGGGGGGGGACCTTTAACCGTTTTTATTTTGTTGTTGTTGATGAGGATGAAGATGAGGATGAGGATGATTCAGCCACTTTAAAGTCCATAAAAGAGACTGTACTGTTACATCAGAAATGAGTCCTTAGCTCTTTGTGATGTATACATGTCATACGTTTAATCTGTATACAATCACACTCAGCTGGAGAAGCTGGGCAAAATAATTATTTATTATTGCAAGTAATAACCAGATGTTGCATCTGATCAACTTTTGCTTTCAGTCAGTTAATAAATTGATGTCAGTGCTCTCTAATAAAACTTGGGCAGGCAAAAATGAAAAATGAGTACATTGAAGGCGCTGTGTTAAAAAAAAAAACGGCTTTGAAGGTTATAAACTGCAAATTGCACATGAAAATGTGTGGGCATGCTTATAATGCTGAAGGATAAATCCAAAATAAAACTAGGGAAAAATTTGAAATGTTTACCAAAGGTCAAGCTTTTGATGTGACTTTTAAGTTTTGAACAATTTTCAACCTGGCTTTAGAAATCTTAACTTCAAGAATTGTTTGAGCATGCATTCTCCAAATTCATTATCCTATTTGTATCTAGAGAATCAAAGGTAGAGGAATGAATTTAGCCACATTTCTCACAGAAGACAAGAGTTTCTCTAATAGGTTCCCTGGGAAAGGCTCACCATTTGCAGAGAAACGCCTAAAATAAACTGAATGGTGTGGTGTGGATTATTTTCTCAGGGTTGGGGTGGGGTGGGAATCTTGTGGGAAGTGTTAGCTCAGATGACCTGAGAGATCTTTGCTCCCCATTTTGAACATCTTTGCAGCAGGCGGTGGGGTGGCAGCCTAGTTTTCTACCTGCCTGGAGCAGCTATTCGCTGCAAAATGAGAATGGTCATCACATTTTTCGTTTGTTTGTTTGCACTGAAGGCAGCAATGAAGCCTCTCCAAATAAGTACACAATTTGAAAGGGTGACCGTCTTGTGAACTTGCATGATTCAAACGCAATATAACTTTTCAGATTTCTTGAAAAAAATCATGCCTTTCCTGGTATGGAGTTTAGTAAAGACAATAGACAATACTTTCAGTTGTGGCAAACACCACCAGACAAATACTAAAGCAAAATCATTCTGGTAAAAAGCGTTCATGCTAGAAACCTGCAAATTCCATGTTTAAAATTAATGGCCAGAGTCCTGATACTTACGGACTGTGGCAAAGTTCTATTAGTATAACCACGAATGACCACAAGTTATGAAACCTATGTAGATACTTGCTGTTGCACACCAGTCTCATGAGCTATGCCGACTTCTTGAATTGTTACCATTTGCAGTTGAAATGTATGCTGGTGAATTTACTGTTGCATAGTTTTTCAGCTGATAAAGGACTACCAGGAATTGGATTTTTTTTCCTGTCAATTCTTAGTGTTTCAAAACATCTTGCAGAACCTCAGGGATGTTCTTTGACATTTTATTTTCTTCTCTTGGCACCAATCTTACTTATTGTTCTGGGTCGTCTGTTCCCAAGCTCTATTTGGTTATTTCTGGTCCATATTGCCAAACCCATCTCATATATCAGATTGGTGGCTTTCAAGAGTTGACAGTCTTGTGATGTCACCAGGCCTTCTGCTGTGATGTCACCAAGCACTGCTTTGTAATGTCACTAAGCTTTGTTTTCTGAGTCATTGTGAGGAGGACACACCGACCCAGTGAGCTGAAATGAGGTATGCTGTCTAAAAAATCTTATAGAGAGGAAGAACCAGACCTGATTTTTATCTGGGCAAAAAACTGAAAGTACTAAGTTTGAATGATTAGGAAGAGAAAGGCCTGGAAGAAGAACTAGCTAGGAGGGGGGGTGCCTTTTGGGTGGGAAAAAGGGACACATAAAAGGAGGGGAAAAGGTTGAAGGGCAGGAGTTGGTAATAGAAGTGAATGAGTCTGGAGACTGTTGTTGGAACAAGGTGGCAGATCATAGTAAGGAGTAGAGATGGGCACGACTCAGAAAAATTGTTCGTTTTCGTTTTCGTTTTCGTCTAGGGGTCCGTTTCGGCTCGTTTCCGTTTTCGTGAGCTAATTTTCAAAATTTTTCGTTTTCATTTCGTTGCGTAATGAAAACGACAAGCGAAAACGAAAATGAAATTTTTTTCGTTTCTTCCCATTTAGCTCCATTAAGTGCTTTTCCAGTAACGAAAAATGAAAATTGGCTTGAAATTAGTCGTTTCGTTTCTGTTTTCATTTCAGTTTTGAGCCGTTTTTCGTTTTTCGTTTTGTTATGTAACGGAAACGAAAAACGAAAACGGAAACGAAAATTCCGCTAAGTCGTGCCCATCTCTAGTAAGGAGGGTTGGGTCACCATTGTGGTAAAGGATCTGTGGATGAACTTAAAAGGAGCCAAAGAAATAGTGGAAAAGGAGTGGAGAGAAAAGAAATATCATAAACCTTCCTACTGGGGACAAATTAAAGAGTGCCCCTGACATAAAAGGGAGAGAAAGTGATGATGAGCCTTGGAGGAGGGGGGTAATGAAACCAATAGACTGAATATGTGCAGAAGCACCCAAAGTCCACAAAAACTTGGGCCACAAGGTGTGGGAACCCTTTGGGAGCTGGGTGTTCTACCCCACACACTAGAGAGGGAAAGTTGAGGACCTAAAAGCTCAATACCGAGTTGGTTTTTGATCACAGTAGTTCTATAACTGTGCCAGTTCCCAGGAATATGTCACAGGATGTACAGTTGTTTGATGGAAAAGAGACTCTGAAGAAAGAAGCCTCTGTATGTTTTGATGCTATTATTACTGCATCTTCAAAAATAAAAGACTTACCTCTGTTCATTGAAGAAGTGTCCATGTCTCCTTTGGTGGGGAAAGTAAAAAAAAAAAAAAGTTACAGCCATAGGCTTTAAAATGCCAGAAGCCTGCCATCCCCACCTATGTCTCAATCACTGTGTCACTCAACTATCATTTCACTTCTCCCTGTTTGTATGTTTTATGGTTCTTTTATATGTAGAGATTTGTTAGCTGGTCTGGGAGAATGAATGGATTGACTGACAGGTGAGTGCTATGTTAGTGACTGTTAGAACCGTTGAACGGGGGTGGTGGTGGTGGGAAGAATCTGCCTTAATGGAACTTGATTAGATTGGCTGTTATCTCCAATCCGGGGGTCAAAGGGAAAGAGTGTACAACACTGAGTGAGCACTTAGTTTAGGATATGGTTACAATTAGAAAAAGAAACACAGTTGAATTGATTTTAGCACATTTTAAGTTGATGTTTTAAAAAAGGTGATTAAACAACAACACACATGAAGGGCAGATCATTTTGACAAGGAATTGTAGTTTTTGACTGGCAGTGATTTTCTCTCTTTTCCACCATCCTTTATTTTAACTCAGATGTCAAATCAAATGTCCTGCAAAGAGGGGAAGCTTTGCCTAGTGTGCAGTTTAAAATCCTTCTTTCCCCTTTCCCTCCCTCTCTTCTCTCCTCCTTGCTTCCTCTCCTCAGTGATGTTACAAAGCCAGAGAGATATCCTTTAAAAAACCCCAAACCTGACATTATTCTACAGCCATGCCTCTCAGAAATATTAAACAAACAAAAGATTACCACATAGGAGTTCCAAGATCATTATATAAACATCATCACCCACAATTTAAATAAACACAATTTAAACTGGGTGTGCTCTCTCCAAGATTGGTTCAATAAGTTAAAAAATACACCCCATTAAAACTTTCCCTAAGGGAACACACAGAGACTGTTACATGACATTTCATTAGCACCACCATATATTTCAAGGTATTTCAGTGAAGTCATCAAACCCTTAGATAAAGCTAAAATGGGGACTAGATAAAATTTCTATCAACCTTAGACATAAGAAACAGATAGGATTAGGGACCTTGAGAATTCATATGTGAGATAACTGGGATTGTAAAAGATTGCTAGATGAAGTTTAGCTTATGGAAAAATATAAGTGTGGCAAGGTTAGGATTAATTTAGAGATATTGCAAGATATCTTGATACACATTTGACTGAATTTTATTTTAACATATTGCATATTATATATAGTGAAAAATAATGTAGGGCATAACTAAAGTGGATTGAGGGACACTCTTCTCCCTCTTGCAAAATACCAGAACTAGGGGACATACACTCAAATTGAGGGCTGGGATACTGAGAACAGACAAAAGAAAATATTTTCTTTTTTTGACTCAGCGTGTTGTTGGTCTGTGGAACTCCCTGGCACAGGATGCGGTGATGGCATCTGGCCTGGTTGCCTTCAGAAGGGATTGGACAAATTCCTGGAGGAAAAGTCCATCACAGGTTACAAACCATGATGGAGATATGTAATCTCCAAGCTTAAAACTGGAGTACTTCAAGGACCAGATGCAGGGGAGTGGTATGAAGAGATAGATATCTAGTCTTGTGCGCTCCTGGACACATTGGGTGGGGCCACTGTGAGATTCAGGAAGCTGGACTAGATGGGCCTTTGGCCTCATCCAGCATGGCTCTTCTTATATGTTCTTATTTATTTTGTCACAACATAGAAACTAGTTTTGTTTCATGCAGCAAACACCTCTTTATTTTTCAGGAGCCGTTACCAGCTAATCTAGTGGTTCCCAACCGTGGGTAACAGATGTTCTTGGACTGCAATATCTAGAAATCGCAGCCCACACAGCTGGAGGCAAAGGCTTCTGGAAATCTGAGATTACTCAGGTTACCTGAGTTAGCCAAGGTAAGGAACCACTGAGTCATCAGTTCCCATACTCCGTGATTGGTCACTGCTGAACTTAAGGGGGAGAGTGATGAAATATTTTAACTGTTGGAACCAGTGATGCCAGTGCTATCAAAGAAATATATATCTTTGGAGGTGAAAAGGGGTTTTAAAGCAAAGCAAAGCAAAATGTGCTCCTTATATACCACCGCATAGCACTTAAAACATCCTCTGAGTAATTTACAAGTGATTACGTGGGCTACATATTGCCGCCGCCACCACCACCAGTGAGCTAGGTACTCATTTTACCAACCTCAGAAAAATGGGTGAGTGAACCTGGAGCCTGCTACCTGGTTGTGAGCACAGTTATAGCTGCAGTACAGCAGTTTAATAATTGTTCCATGTGGCTGTTTTTGTCTAGGAATCCCAGGTGCATAGACGACAGTATCAAGGAGGATATTATGTGTCTGTTGAAGTAGTAGCAGGGCAAATCCACAGACAGGAGCTCTGTATACTAGTTAAAGATTGTGTTCCAGGTGAGGGAGGATTTGTTGTTATGTGTTGATAGGTCAGAACCCATGTATAGCAACCCTAATACAGTGGTACCTCTACTTACAAGTGGCTCTACTTATGAGAAATTCCACTTATGAGCAGGAAACCTTCTCTTTTTTAAATTGCCACCTTATGATTTTTAGATGCAGTTTGCTCTAATGAGTGCCTACAGTGCCAGCCAGCTGGGTAGTGGGTGGGGTGGGGGAGGTGGATCGTGCTGCTGCCTCACTGGCTCCCCTCCCCCACCTCTTCCCCAGCCCAGCCTCGCTTGCAGTGGCAAGTACACAAATTTCAAAGGGTTAGAGAGAGCTCTCATGGCTTCCACTGCCCCCACTCCCATGAGGGGGGTCACGGTGGTGGGGGGAGCAGCAGCTTTCAAAGGGCTAGAGATGAGCTGTCATGGATCTAGCCCTTTGAAATCTACTGCCCACCACCACCTCAAGGGGGTCATGGTGGTGGTAGGAAGTGCGTTTCAAAGGGCTAGAGATGAGCTGTCATGTCTCTAGCTGTTTGAACCCCCCCCCCCAATGCCTTCCCATAGGAATGCATTGGAATCCATTCCCTCTGGAATGGATTAATTTATTTTCAGTGCATTCCTATGGGCAAATGGTGCTCTGCTTATGAATGTGTCTACTTACAAGGATGCATTCAGAATGGATTAAATTTGTAGGTAGAGGTACCACTGTAGGTGCTTCAAGGGAAATGAAATATTTAACCTTTGGTCCTTTTCCAAGAAGAAAGGTGGGGTAAAATATTCAGAAATATTTGAAATAAATAAATAAATAAATTTTAAGGAGTAGCTTTACCAGTTCCATTGCCCAGATATTTTCTGTGAGTGAGCAGGACTTTGAAACCAGACACCTGAGTCCTAGTCTGTCACTTGTTCCATTACATCACACTGGGTAACCAAGGGAGAGTTTCGGTTGTCATCAAATGCTATTTTTCCCTACAATCCCATTAGCACATACACTTGAATTTGCTTCTAGCAACATCAAGTTGTGCACTGAAGTACTGCATTGCCTATTGGTGTGTCCGGGAAATACTACTTAGTTACTTGTCTTCTGAAAATTACAAGGCAGATTTTAAGGCAACTAAAGACCCAGCTGAATAGCCTGAGGGATTATCAAAGCTGGTAAGCTTGCTCTGTTTCTAATCTAAATGCCAGAAGTGAAGCCTTAAAGGTTTGATAGATGGAGAGAACTGAGCAGGTAGAAGGGAAATGACTGAATGGTCACTTGGCATTTGAAAATGCTGGACAGAAGAAGAAATAGACCAACTATCAGAAACAGTGACCTTGACAAGTCATATATGCATAGCAAGTCACTTTTTGTTGTTTCTCTTAAATACACAACACCCGTCTGTCAGGTTTAGTATAACAGTTGGTGAAAAGAATGTTTGCCTGGACTTATTATTAGACATGCTGTTGACACAAATCAACAGGAGGGAATTCCCCCGTTGCAGGGAAACAAGATGAAATGCAAAACAGTTAACACAGACAACATGTCTGTGAAGATTTTTAGTCATCCAGGTGAGTTTATCTGGTAGTTGAGTCATGGCAGCTGGGCTTCTTTTCTTGAGAGATTGAAATGTTTCGCTACTCATCCAAACAGCTTTGTCAGTCTGAGGAAAGCTAGGTGTGAATCACAAGGTCAAAGTGAACTATAAAATGGAGGACTCGCACCTAGCTTTCCTCAGATAGACAAAGCTGTTTGAATGAGGAGCGAAACTTTTCAGTCTCTCAAGAAATGACAATGAGTGACAAGGTCCCAAACTTAAGAGATTGGGATAGGAATGCATTGAAAACAGAGTAATCCCATTTTTATGTTGTACGGATTTTCCCCATAGGCAATTATGTTAAGCAAATTTCCTCTATCTCCAGAATTGTTTATGTTGTACAGATTTTATGTTATACAGACTCTTTGTTATACAAGAGTCCACTGTACATGGAAAAATACTGTAATAAGAAATAAGAAATAGGTGTCATTTGGAAAATTGTGATTGGTTGTGATCTGTAAATTGTCAATGATGATGAATCACTAATCACAAATTTATAAATTTTTCCTGACTAATCAATGAATTGATTCATCCATCTTGTCTCAAAAACCCCTATAAAATGCCCCATGGGCACTTAGAGATACCAACATGTCAGACAAGCTTCTCCTGGCTCTCTTCTGCAAATCCTACAAGATTGAAGCAATTTGGGTTTCAAACATCTGAATTATGCACCCCAGAAAGAGCTCCCCAAGGAAAGTCACAGAGGCTGCAAATTGCAAGAGGTCTCAAAAAAGATCCCAAAAGTGGTTGACACACTGAGAAATCAAAAATGGCTAAATTGCTTTGATTTGTGTCTGTCAGAGGTCATTCCATTTTATGAATGTGAATTAATAAATTTTCAATTGTGAATAAATTTTGTGATTTGTTTTTAAATTCACACCTAGACCTAATAGGAATTCCTCAATCACCACCACCACCACCACCACCACAACAACAACAACAATAATCTCACCCAATAAAACGTGACAAGGAATAGCAAGATAAGCAAAAGTAATAAAAAGTCACAGTTAGCAAAAAAGAAAACTATCATGTAATATCAAACCCTCATAAAAGAAAAGACAAAAAAAATCAATATAAAAGTGTTACTTCATCGACAACAGCAAGAACAATAATTACAATAAGATTGAGACAGCAGGCTGGAGATAGTTTAGCTGATCGATAGCTTACAAGGTAAGTGGCTTGGGAATGGCCTGCTGGAAAAGTCTTGTGTTGTTTTTAATTATCTTTTAAAGGATTCCAGGGAGGAGGCAAATGGGATCTCGAGTGGCAAATCATTCCATAGAGTTGGAGCAATGATCGAGAAGGCATGAGAGCCAGTGTTTTCCTTTTGCACCTCTCTTGGGATTCCCAATTCGATATGCTCAGTTTAGGATGAACGTGTATTACTATGGACAGACCTTGATGGAAGAAGGGGTTCTGTTGAGTGACAAGGTCCCAAACCAAAGGGATTGGGAGCATATCCCTAAGAGGCTACCAGGATCTAACATACAGGGAAATAAGTGGCTGTGCACCTGCACTATACTCAGTGCTGCTTTCCACAGATTCAATTTACAAGCCAAATGGCTAGGGGAAGCAATGGGAGCACTAGAAGTAGGGGTGAGGGGAGCACCGGAGCTGGAAGTGGGGAAATAGCAGAGGTTGAGGGGAGGAATGGTGGAATTAAAACATCAGAGCTGGGCAAGAAGTGCTGGAAGAAGGTGGCAGGGGGTAGGGCAGAGTGGGAAGCACAGGAAGGGACATGTTAGGGAAGAGTGCACTTCTGCTCCGACCTCAGAAGTAGGAGCTCTTGGCCGCCCCACTGCCTGGCATGAACCTGTTGCACAAAGGCCTTCAGGACCAATAATTCATACACACACAACTCATGTTCCATCCAAAGTGCAGCTCTGTTTTCACTTTGTTTTCTGTATGTCGCATAAATGCATCATGCTCATCGATTTGATTTGATTTGATTTAGACCTCCCCCTTTCTACTTGAAGACTAGGTCAACTTCACAGCCCACAAACAAACAAAATCACAAATTACATATATGGCAAATCACCCATTTCTAAAGGAATAAATTCTAGATGTCTGATAAAATGCAACTAAAGTAGTACAAAGTAACAGAAGGTTCGAGTAAATAAAACACATTTTCCAACTGTAGATACCAATAACTATTTGAAGTTTTCTAATTCCTTACAATTTTAAAATATTTAATTGCTTTCAAAACAGGGGTATGAGGAATAATGGAATTGCTAGCAGACTGGAATTCTTTAACTGGGTTGCTACTACCAAGTAAGCCTTCCTCCACTTTTGGCAGCTGCACAGCACCTTAAGCAGACACTCCTTGATTTGCCTTCTCCTGGCATTAAGGGTGTTGGTCTTCTCAGCATCTTGGTGTAAAGGCTGGGAACAGCCTCTTGGCAAAGGCGATTTGGGATTTCCACTGCTTTCAAATAAACACATATCCAAATCCAGTCCCTTTTTTGGGTGACCATATGGTGTCAAAAAGAATATAGATGCATTAAGAGGCCATCCTAGCACCTCCATGGATTTCTCGTGTTCTAAAATGAACATATCATGAGTTAAAGTGGGGAATGGGGGAGCAAATCTAAGGAAGACTCTGACCTTTGACCTTTGTGCTGCAAGGTCATTGATTAAATGGTACTGTAAGTCAGTAGCCAAAGCTGACTATAAGATGGAGGACTCGCACTAGCTGTATTCAGACCGATGAAGCTGTTTGCATGAGCAGTGAAACGTTTCTATCTCTCAAGAAAAAGCAGTCAAGTAGCCATGACTCAACTTCCAGGTAAACTCACCTGGATGACTGAGAATCTTCACAGACATATAGCCGCAGAACTACTGATTTCACATTCATGAACAGAAAGGATAGGAGGAGCGAGAGAAGACAGAAAATCTAAAACAGCAGGCTTCTTATCTTGTCATTTTCAGAAAGAATCAAAGACTGCTGTACCTGTTTGGTATTTTTACAGTCTTGTATGCGGTCTGGTTTGAGTGACTGGGATGGACCTTCTGAGTTGGAGTGCTTGTTACATCAGGCTGGCATGTCATTAAAAGGGCACAGAGTGGGTTGACTTCATTCTGTGTGTCTTTTATAGGCACAGATTGTGGGCAAGGCTGTTTGCACATCCTTTGTAAAGTTAGATTCAGGTCTTCAAGGACATTATGCATTGAACTTACATGCTTCCCGATCAATTTCAGTTTCCTGGAAGGATGAGCAGCTACAATGTTTGTGGTACATTTGGAACCAATCCAAAGTGGCTCTTATTGCCTAGGGAATGTTTTGTGGTGTCCGCTTATGCTGAGGGTCCAGATCAGTTATGATGAAACAGTCCTTTTCGAGAAAGAAGCTGAGAATTATTCTTGGTAGAATGACTCACACACCTGGAGTCCTAACAAATGTCTGACACAACATCTCAAGGAAAGTGGCAATTCTGAGCAGTAACTAAAAGCCTGAATTGAGAGGAGCTTGCAAAGAAAGGAGGAGATTATTTTTACATATCCCTGGTGTTCTACAGGTGCTGAGTGTCTCATGATACAAACTAGATCTACATCAATGTTAGATGGAAAATTGAAGTCAGCTGCAGGTCTTTTTGGCCTAGCTCTAAGCCCTAAGTTCGCTCCCTCATGTATATGATGTGTGTACATACTATCTTTGTGCATGCACCCACCATCTACACAAAAGGCTTGTGAGTCAACTGGGACCCTCTTTTGCAATCAATGGGAGTCAGAAGGATGTGATTAGAGATGGGCACGAATCAAAAAATGATGTTTCGTTTGTCGTTTGTCGTTTGGAGGGTCCGTTTCGGTTCGTTTCCGTTTTTCGTGAATTTTTGCAAAACATTCATTTTCATTTTCGTTCATTTCATTATCGTTTTGTTACCATTTATTTCAATTTTTTTTAGCATTTAAAGCAGTTCACTGTATTGCAGTAACGGAAACGAAACGCACGACAAAATTTCTGGTGTTTCTGTTCATTTTGTTTCATTTTGGAGTCAAAATTTGTTTGTCGTTTTGTTGCCTAACGAAATGAAAAAATGAAAACAAACGAAAAATTGTTTGTTTCGTGCCCATCTCTAGATGTGATGCATAAATAAGGCTGTTGCCATGGTGGATGCTTTGTGGGGTGTTTGGATGAAACCATTCTGACAAGGTGAGTGGGGTTAGACAGGTCTGAGTGGAAGTGGCTTATTCTACATTTTGGGGTAGGCCTCCCCCACTTCAGTTATGAGATACCAATGGTGGCAGTCCAGAATTTAAATCTCCTCATTGCCATGCTGTTGAGGAGCAAGAAGGCCTTTCTTTGTCACCTCCTCCCAAAGGCACATAATTCCAGGGGATGATCCCACAACAATGATAGGAATATTTTCCATGTGCCCCACAGTCTAAGCCACCAGCCTTCGGAAGTGTCAGTCATTGATTGGACTCCAGGGGCTCACTGTCCTTCCACTTACCTGCATTTCCTCAATGTACCTGCCCCAGAAAGTGGACAAGAGAAATGGTCAAGTTAAAATCAGAAAATAAATCAGTAATAGAGATCATATTCATAGAATCATATAATCATAGAATCATAGAGTTGGAAGAGACCTCATGGGCCATCTAGTCCAACCCCCTGCCATGTAGGAACCCCTTCACAATATTTCCGACAGATGGCCATCCAGCCTCTGCTTAAAAACCACCTTAAAAGGAGACTCCACCACCCTCTGTGGCAGCATATTCCACTGCCGAACAGCTCTAACTGTCATGAAGTTCTTCTGAATGTTCAAATGGAATCTCTTTTCCTGTAGTTTGAAACCATTGCCCCGAGTGCTAGTCTCTGAAGCCATGGAAAACAAACCTATTCCCTCTTCAATATGACATCCTTTCAAATATTTAAACATAACTATCATATCTCCTCTCAGTCTTCTTTTTGAAAGGCTAAACATTCCCAGTTCCCTAAGCCGTTCCTCATAAGACATTTCCTCCAGATCTTCAACCATCCTGGTCGCCCTCCTCTGCACCCGCTCGAGGTTGTCAACATCCTTTTTAAACTGAGGCGCACAGAACTGGACACAGTACTCCAGGTGGGGTCTGACCAGAGCAGAATAGAGTGGCACTGTCACTTCCCTTGATCTAGACACTATGGTTCTGTTGATGCAACCAAGAATCGCATTGGCTTTCCTGGCCGCCACATCACACTGCTGGCTCATGTTCAATTTGTGGTCCACCAAGACCCCCAAATCCCTTTCACAGGTACTATTCTCTATTGCATATTGTAAACTCCTTCACCCCTGCCCCTGCCCTATACCCATATCCATTGACTTCACATGGCCCAGTCCAGACACAACAGGGGTGATTGGAACTGGGGAAGTTAATAGCTGCAGGAGTTTGCTCCAGTCCTGCCACTTTTCTGAGGGGTCAGGTTAACATCCCATGCTCCTGTACAGTCCCAGTCTAGTCTCATCCCTGGATTAACTCCACTGGGGTCCATACATCTTTGGTTTCCTTCAATGGATGCCTCCACGGTGGAGGCATGGTTGGAACACGGGTTGGCAGCTGTGGGGAACACTGTTGCTGCTGTTGCTTGAGGTACCCTTATCACTCCTTTTGTTTTGTTTTCTTCTGACCCCAGCATTGCCTTTGGGTACATGTGGGGCTTGCTTGGCCCAGCACAGGCCGTTGGTGGTAGTCACAGTAAAGAGATGGAAATCAGTAGGCTTGGTAGGTTTTTCAGAGACTACCTAGGCCCTGGGGTGTTTGGATTTGGACAAGGCTCCTCATGGTAGTTATAATCCCGGACGTCTTTTGCTTTAAAACATTAATGGCTTGGGCATTTTTCCAAGCACCCTCCTCTTCCGGATCTAAGAACTCTCCTGCTGGCGCAGATTTCCTTCATATCCCTTCTGACCTGCCTTCAGTTCCTCCAAAGCCTCATTTATGGCCCTAAAATGGCTCCCTCCCCCTCATCTTCCTACATCCACAGCTGTCTCTTTCCCCTCTTGAGCAAGTCAGTTTTGTTCTGGGTATGCTACAGATCCAGCACTACCTGTATCCAAAGACCTTGCTTTGGTTTCTTGGGTCAGGGCTGTTGAGCAGTAACCCTCTCACAATATGCATATATGTTAAATGTACCAAATATTCCATAAGAACATCCACCTGTGCTTTACAGAATATAGGAGAGACTTTGACTATGCAGATGATGAACAGCTATGAATCATTCCAAAAACAAATTGCTGTGCTGCAGAATTTATTTGTTTTGATATGTGAATTATACACTGGACAAAAGGCTATGGTTTAGACAGAATATGAAGAAACATAGCACTCATCAATTTTCAAAGATGTTAGATAGGGATATATTTTAATCTCATCATCTCTTTGTATGTAAGACATACCATGAAAACTATATTACATTTGGGTGAAGGGAAATTGAAAATTGGTGGAAGAAACATCAATAATTGAAGATATGCAAATGACTTCATATTACTGGCATAAAAAAGGAATGACTTTAAACAACTACCCATGGAAGTGAAAGACCAAAAATGCAAAAGCAAGATTACAAATGAACATTAAGTAGTCAAAAATAAAGACAAAAATACTGCCTGTCTCCAACAACAACATGATTTTAATGACAATGAAGAGATTTAAATTGTAAAAGATTTTCTATACTTGGGTTCTGTCCTTGATCAAAATGGAGACTGCAGCCAATGTAACCCTATGAAGACTGAGGCTTAGAAAGACAGCTATGAAAGAACTAAAACAAATCCTTAACTATAAGAAAGAGTCGTGGACTAGACAACACTACTATTAGATGACTATGTAGCTGGTTTATCTACCATACCCAAAGAGACCTCGTCACCAATAGTTCCTTGATGTTCTTCAGGGTTGTTTTTTGTTTTGTTTAAAGAACTGAATATATCCTCTTACAATCACTCAGCCAACCATTTTGCAGAACTGTATGATGAAGACTTGTGTCTAGAGATAGGGATGAATAAAAATATGAATTGTGATATTTGTCAGAAACTGCTGATTTGTCTAATATTTGTCACTTGGTATTTGTCACATATGGAAACCCTGATGATAATGAAGTGATGAATATTTACCTCTTTATTTGTCCCTTTGTGTGTGTGTGTGTGTGTGTGTGTGAAAGGTTAGTTACTGAATGGACTTTGAGTTTGCAATTAGGGTGCTGCATGGCCCTCAGATATTTGCATTTTTGCACATTTGCTGGATTGAAGAAATATGGAGATATAGAAGCACGGAGATTATGCCATGGATCTGAGTACAGAGTTAGTTGGAATGTCTCCTAAAGGTCCGGGGCAGGGGAAATGATATCTCATATCTTTATGCCCTTTATTCAGATACAAAGTGGACTTGGAGGCTTCCATATATCTCTAATATGTTTTTCCTAAAAGTATAGGCTTGATTAAAATGTGCTTCAGAGAGCTAGCCTCTCTGATGTTTTCCATTTGCAGCCACCAGTAAGATGGACAGAAAGAACTTCAGTCAATGTATGTGCACAGAGCGGTCATGGTTTGCATTTAATTGTTTGGTGCACAGCCTCATTAGCTGCTTGGATTAGATAGGATACTGCCCTGAAGCACATTCTCTCAGAACTGAGCTTTGAGGCACATTTTGTTACAGAATTTTTGAAGACCTGTAGCTAAGCATATCTGATCTCACCTGATTTCAGAAGCTAAGCAGGGTCAGCCCTGGTTAGTACTTGGATGGAAGACTGACAAGGAATATCAGATTCTGTAGGTGCCTGGAGTAGGAACTGGCAAACCACTCCAGTATTCCTGCCAAGAAAACTCCATGGACATGGGGTCACAAAGAGTCGGTCACGACTGTAACAACACATCACATACTGGTTAAACTGGTATTTTGGGGGCATCGGTTCACAGCCTTCAGGTTCTAGTCATTGACTGTAACTAGTCAATGACTATAACGTCAGAAGTTTTCAGAAATTACCGGTACATAGGCAGCCTGAACAAGATGAGTTATGTTACCTGCAGCAGGAAACTGCCCCTAATTAAACGTTCCTCCTTCAATTTCACATTCTGCAATATTTCATCTGATTGTGTACAAATTATGCACAACCTGAAATCCATCTGGAATTCTTAAACAGCAGCCATCTGTTAGTGTCATTGGCATCATTCTTTTTGTGCTGATAGTGCTATGCAAAAGAATACTGGATGCAGAGTGTTGGCTGTGTTAACTAGGGATGGGCACCCTAACAAAACTGAAATGCTGTTTCATCGTTTTGTTACCTTACAAATTGTTGCGTAAGATAAGAAAACCAGAGACCCCGTTTTGTTTCTGATAGGAAGTAAACAGTCATTTTTGTTAAAAATTAACTGTTTCATTACTATCTAAAATGGGTTCTCCAGGGTCCAAGGGGCACAAAAAGTTTTTGGTAGCTCCTTGGACTCTCCCATTTAAGTCCTCCAAATTTGGAGAGGTTTGGAGGGTCAAGGGGCTGAGTTATTAAGCTCCAAACGGAGTGCCCCTAGGAGCCTTTTTTTTCTAATTAGAATCTGAAAGAAGTGGCTTGGGAGGGAAATCACTTGCTCCCCCTAAAGGAGCCAGGGGAGCATAGCGATTCATTTCCATTTCATTTCATTACTAACAAAAGCTGCAGTCTCACTAAAGTTTTCTGCACATCTTAATTTGATGTGTAGTTTTTGGGGGGCGGTCACATGGTGTTTGATGTGCAGTTAGTGTCCTGTCGACAGGTTAGTATTTTAGTGCTCTGTGCCTGTCTCTACTTGCTTACTGCGCATCTTTTCCCTTTTTTCTGGGTCGATTTTCTAAGTCTCCATTGCAGGAAGGGGCAGGAAAAGGGGTACAAAACTAATTACTGTGTATTTTCCGGGGTTGCACCTTGCTAGAGTAGCAAAGAATTGCGCATCTTTAAGGGAAGTTTTTTAAACCAACCCCTAGTGGTGGTTTAAAAAACATTGATGAATGTGTGCTTCTGAGGGTGTGGTTGGTCAGGGCACCAAATTACTTCCCTTCATGGTTAGGACGTGATCATTTACTGCGTAGTTCGCCGCAGCAAAAATGCGCAGAAAACACTGGTGAGACCATGGCCAAAACTACTTTAAAATTTCATTAGTAATGAAACAAAATGAAATGGGGATGGAAATGAAACAAAATGAAACAAAACACTAATTTTTCATTTCGTGTCCATCCTTAATGTTAAGGCTTCTGTATAATGCAGCCAAAGTGCATTTGTATAAAATATAACTGTATTTTTCAAGGGTCTGTTTACCTTCTGGGGATGAGTATTTTAAAAATGACACACCCACACCCACACACAAATCATACAAATAAAATTCTTGTTCATGTTGCTTTTTAAAATATTAATTTTGAACATAAAGAACTCAAGAGCTTTTGCTCTGGTGTTGGTCTAAAAAAGTATTTATTTTGATTGATTGATTGATTTTGATTTTTACCCTGCTCAGTTAGTTCATACACACTACTTTGTTCAGCTTACCAATGGCAATGGACATTACAAGAAAGAACATATTATAATGTAAAGCAAAACAAGATAGCCCTCAACATAAAATATAACATAACAAGAATAACTAGTGTATTCTCATTTTTAATGACACTTTTTTACAACTGATCATATAAAAAAAATCAAGTTATCACTGAGACTTCTATTTGAGATTAAATCACCAAGTATCTGGCTTGGAAACTTTTGATGAGGTGTACAAATATGTTTTGGTTGCATTACTATCCATGTGTCCGATTGTGCTATTGAGATGTGCCCTGGCACCTTGTCGCTTAGATGCAATTACCCACAGCATATTACACAAAACTCATACGGTAAAAGCACCAGTAAAATTTAAGCCATTGTTTCTTAACACGGCAGTAAGGATGGCCACCTTACAAAAAATGACATGCTGTTTCATCATTTTGAAATGAAATGAAATGGCGGACAGTGTGTCGTCTGAACCAAACCAAAATGATGTTTTCGGTTCTAGAGGAACTGAACCAGGGAACCGCCACCATATGTCACTTCAGCAGCAAGATCCACCAGCTGTTTCCCTGCTTGGGCTTGCTGGTCACAGCCACCCAGCTGGTTTTGATAATTTGAGCTGTCAAAAAATCCCAGCTGGGAGATGGGCAGCAAGGGAGAACGGAGTAGCCAGGAAGCATTAAAATCATTGCCTGATTGCTCTTTTCTCCCCTGCTAACCCCCTCCTCTCAGGGGTGTGTGTGTTTTGAACAGGGAGTGCTGTGGGCATTGCCCCCACTGCCCATAGCACTCCCTGTCCACCCCCCCCCCCCCGATGAGGGGTGGCAGGGCTGGAGGCTTTTGAATTCCGCTCTGCACCAGCGCTCTCACTAGTGTAGCAGGGGATTCAAATGCCTCCAGCCCACCACCCATTTCTTGACCTTCAGAGCTCTGAAGATCAAGGGGGTGGGCTGGAGGGTTTTTAAATTTTCCCCACCCCAACAGTGAGTGGGGATATTTTAAAAAGGTGCCAGATCACCAAAAGCCAAAATGGTTCCTCAGCCAGATCAAAAGCATCATTGTACAGGCTCTAAAGGACTGGATGTGGTTGTCGTACATATTGCAAAATAGATCTTTAATTGAGAATTGAATTGTTTTTAATTCCATTCTGTTTCAGTGAATCTCACCAGCATTTCCTCTTCATACTTTTTTTTCCTATTGGTTTGCAAAATTCCCACTCCCGTGAAACCTGTACACATTTTAATGCATTTTCCCTAAACTTCACATCTGTTTGCACTTTTTATGCGACCAATTAGCTTTCCCCATAGACTAATAAACGTTTTGTGTGCTTATGTTTTTCAGTGGTGCGAAATGCTAGCTGTTCGCGTTTCAGACTGTTCAGGTCGTTTGGTGTGCATTTTATTTCTCCCAAAATGCCCTGTAAGCCTTGCAGATGTGTGAACTATTAGGATAAGGTACATTTCAACAGGCCTCAGGAGGCCTAACGATGCTACTTTCATCTAAATGTTCAAATCCAATGCAGTTCCTTTCCATAGTTAAGACTGAATAACAACTTGCTTTCCTTATCTGCAGAAGCAGACTTAGCAAATGCATTATAATTAAAGAGGAACCTTGTCTCTCTAGAGAGAGCAAATACAAAGATTTTAGGGAGGGGGGTGTAACCTGAATTTGAGTTATTCAGAGGGAATTCACAAGGCCATTCCTTTATCTCTTCAGTTTCTCGGTCACTCAAATTCAATAATTTAAACTGAAGTTATAGACACATATTTGATGTTAAAACACACTTCTCCATTTCACATTGGGAAAATCCTCTCTTGTTTCCCTCTTGCATCCAAGGACAAGGCACTGCCTCATCCCCCTGCTTCATGATAAGGATTTCTCTAGTGTTGTTACCGGAGTTCTTCCACTGGCATGCTATACTGGAGACTGTCAATCATTTCCCCAGTAACTCTCCGATTGCTAAGTCAGTTCTAGAACTGCAGGACCTGTCAAGGGACACACAATTGGGTTAATAGGGATAACTGCTTTCATGATTGCTGTCCAATGCATAAGTAAACAAAGCAAGATACCGTACTAACCATTGTGTACAATATACAGAATCTCGAGGAGAGGGGAAAGTTCTTTTGGTCTTATTTTCTGGTGGGATGAGAAATCTTGCAGAGCTTTAAAATTTCTCATTGAATGTTTATGGCATGTAGAGACAGCTTAGACAGATAAGAATTTAACAGGTATTTCTCCCATCTCACATGCAGACACAGTTGGATAGTGCCAGCTGAGGTGTCCAAGTCTTTTTTTTTTTGGCTGCAGTTCTATAGCTGATAAGACTTATGGAAACTTGATTTTCTTATGGAAACTTGATTTTAACTGAATCTTGTGTGTGTGTGTGTGTGTGTGTGTGTGTGTGTGTGTGTGTGTGTG
>JAHTLZ010003518.1:25751149-25761466 GCA_023846285.1 Phrynocephalus versicolor | reverse complement strand
CCCCCCCCCCGGATGAGAGAGAGACCTTTCTCCAACTGTTTCAGAATCTAATTGGTTAGTTGTGCTGGCACAACTGCAGCAGCATGGCACTAGTTAACAAGTTTGCTCTTAGGTAAAGGAAAAGGTAAAGGTTCCCCCCGCACATGCATGCTAATTATGTCCGATTCTAGGGGTGGTGCTCATCTCCGTTTTCAAGCCAAAGAGCCAGTGTTGTGCAAGTCCATGGCCACGTGGCCAGTATGGCGGCACGAAGCACTGTTTTACCTTCTCGCTTTTTATGGGGGTGCCTATTTATCTACTTGCATTTACATGCTTTCAAACTGCTAATTTGGCAGGGCCTAGGGTTAACAATGGGAGCTCACTCTGCTGTGTGGCACCCGGGATTCAAACCGCCAAGCTGCCGACTTTGCAGCCGAAAGTTTCAGCCCCTCTTAGGTAAAGAATCACTAATAGCAACAGTTTGCTGTTACAATTGATATAGTTGGACTTAACAGTAACATACAAAACCAAGAGGAATCTATGAGTATTAATATTTCTTCTTGCTTCTGCATTTTAAAAAAGCAACCAAGAACAAGATTTAATAGTAGAAAGTCACCAGTCAATCCAATGTAACCACTGGCCAAAATTCTGCTGTAGATCACAGGGCTGTTATGCCTTTCATTAATTTATGACACCGAACTAGCTATTTCAATATATGTCTCTTTCTGAATACCTGTCGGAGCATATCTCCCAGAGGTCAGCTGAGGCCAGACCCACTCGGATGTCACAGGTGCACTCACTGCGGGTGCCCACTCCTAGGGAGGCACGGAGGTCAGCCACCTGCAACCGCACCTTCTCTGTTGTGGGCCACTCCCTTTGGAACCATCTTCCTAGTGAGCTGCGCCTTGCATCGTCTCTGCCTGCCTTCCAAAAGGCATTGAAAACCTTGCTATTCAGGGAGGCATATGGCTACCTACCCTAACCTTCCCCCCCCTTTGCTTGCTTGCTGGCTGCTGCTGTTATCCGCTTACTGTGCCCATTGTTCCATCCTGACCTACTGTTTTTATCTATTGTTTTTAATCTGCTTTTATTATGAACACCGCCCAGAGTTCCATATTTGAAATGGGGCGGTATAGAAATGAGACAAATAAATAAAAATAAATAAATTCTGTGTTAGCAAAATTTCCTGAAATGTCTTCTAAGTGCACAACTTTTAAAGTATTAGAGCCCTGTCCTGTGTTGCAAGTACTCTAGGGATTCAGTATGTGGATCTATATGGTTAAAAGGGTGGCAGACTTGGTTGCTGTGTAAAGACCAGCAGATATAGGTTGCCTCTCTGATGACCATTGAATAAGTTGTCATAAGCCTAACAAAAACAGCTCTGGTGCTCTTTGGTGGCTGAAGAAGACCTTTCATATGTGAATGGCCTTCAGAACTTTGAGGCAGGACGGGAAATAGTCATATTTCTAAGAAGTAAACTTAATTTAGATGAATTGGACTTTCCCTCAAATGAATAATGAGTATGTTTGTGACTTAGAAACATCATTTTCTAAATCTATTACCCTTCTGGTATAGTGGGCCACCACACCCCCATCACCCTTGGACAGCACGGCTGCCCAGATATTTACCACGATATCTTGGTATGACAAGAAATGGGCTCCTGCACAGGGAGAGCATTAATGGCCTAACCATGTGCTTTGTGCATAGATCTGACCCTGGTTTAGTACAGTAAGCCCCTTGCCTATAGCGGGGGTTAGGGACCCACCCCACCCGCGATGCCTGAAAATCCACAATATGAGGAAGTGGGTGGGGTGGGGCTGGGGGGCAAGGGGCGATCAGATTTCTCTGCTGCCGCCAGCGCACGAGAGGTCTTGGAGTGGCGCATGCCGGCGGTGCTGCGGAATCTGACCTCCCGCCTCCGCCCACCCACGGCGCCCCAAGACTTCTCAGACCAGCGCGAGCTGAAGGCGGCAGGGGGGTCTAATCTCCTGCCGCTGCCTGCCCCACGCCACCCCAAGACTTCTTGTCCGGGGCTGTGTCCGCTGAAATGCATTGGTTCAATGCATTTCAATGGAGAAATTTTCCCCGTTGGAAAACATTGGCTCAATGCTTTCCAATGGGTGAAAATTTCTCCATTGGAATGCATTGGCCCAGTGCATTTCAATGGAGATACGATTGTCCCCCGCCGCCCCCTCTGTGCGGGCCCGAGGCTTCTCGGAGGAGTGTGGGGGTGGCGCGGGGTGATGCGATCGCAACCCCGCTGCCCCTCCCAGATGGCCCTGAGGCTTTTCGGAGGAGCACGTGGCAGCGGGATGGGGTGATGCAATCGTGCCCCCCTCTGCGGCCCCAAGGTGCATGTACTGCGATCCCACAATATAGTGGGACCGCAGTACCTGAACCACAAAATGGCGGGGTGTGACTGTACTTTGTCTGCCCCATGTGTAGATTTGTCCATAGGACCAGTGTTACAAAAGGCAGACACTGTGGGTAACCTGTGATTTCTCATCGAGTGGATGAGGAAACCAGGTGGCCCCAGCCTGGACTTCTTGCTGTTAAGCAAAGTGGGGAGTGCTTAATGCTACGTATTTACTTGAAATGGGCTTCTCAGCCAGACTACTCAAGGGCCTTTCCCAGATCTTTCACATGTGCTCCTGACCTGAAAGGAGGCCTAAAGAAGATTGGAGCCTGGTACCACAGCCACTACTTTGTGACATTCTGAGACAGTTTGAATACTGTCAGTAGGCCAAGGAGTAGAATCAAGCATTCAAGGTTCAGCCAACAACAGCCAAATCTGCTGAAAATTTGGATGTAGTAACTTGTATCTCTAACAGCACGCTTAGAAAGGGTAAGTAGGATTTATTTCAACTTCACTGACGGCAGCTGGAGAATTTCGTATCAAAGTCAAACCAAGTAAAATAAAATATTTAATTAATTTGTATCTTCTCGCCATTGCCGTGATCATTCCATGTCTATTACAGATGGGCACGAAACAAAAAAATGGTGTTTCAGTTTTTCATTTGGCAGTGAGAGGTCTGTTTTGGTTCGTTTCCGTTTGTCGTGAATTTTTTGAAAAATTTTGTTTCCGGTTTTTGTTTTTTCGTTTGTCGTTTCTACCCGCTTTTTGCACAATTTTTAAAGCATTTCCGTGCGGGGGCATCCTGCAACACCCAAGACCAGAGGGAAAACACTAAAAAAATGGATGCTGGCAGAGACACAGTACAGACTAGGTACGCAGGGAGGCTGCAAAGGCAGCGGTGGGCGTTGCCCAAGGGTGCAAGGCAGCTGCAGAGTGACTGCACTGCGGGGCAAGGGAGGGTACTCACTGAGATGTACGCACGCATGCACACAGGGAGGCTGCAGGACTGAAGCTAGAGTCACAGAGACAGCAATCCCACCCTAACTCCCACCAAAAACTGCAAGGAGGACAGGGGCTGCCAGAGCTTTTTATGCCCTCTGTGGCTGCCAGACCTGCCCAGTCTGCAACCTGGGCATGCTCTTGGTTGAACATGATCCCACCACATGGCTTGCCTCCATTTTGTGGCTGGTGGTGACATCCATTTTAAAGGGAAAAGAAAAAATACATCTCAATGGGAGAAGACAAAAACAAACGTTTTAAGGACCCCAACCCCCTGGTAGGTAATATTTTCAAATAATTATCACATTATCACTGCATTTTTACAGATGTCAAGGGTGTTTTAATACCCCAGAAATCAATCAGTAATAGGCATCTGGGAGCCATTTTGAGTCGATGTCCCCTAACTCCCCTTAAAGGAAAAAAATACAGCGATCTGAGAAAAGACATAAATGCACCTTTTAAGGGCCCCAACCCCCCTGGTAGATATCATCAGACAATATAAATAATTATCGCTGCCTTTTTACAGATGTCCAGGGCGTTTTTTAACATTTAAAACAGCTCATTTCATTGCGTGTCGCCATTAACGGAAATGAAACATAACGACCACAATTTTCGTGGTTCTCTTCGTTTTGTTGCATTTTCATCACAATTTTCGTTTGTTGTTTCGTTACGTAATGGAACGACTAACGAATAAAGGAAACGAAAAAATGTTAGTTCCGTGCCCATCTCTAATGTCTATATTTCCCTTACAGTTACAAATGCTATGCAGTAACTATGGGCCTTTTTACACAACCCCTCAGATCCGCTGGTCCCTTAAATTCGGACCAGAGATCTTGAGGGTTCGTTGCTGTTCCTCCGTCCCCACCCGCTCCGGACTTCCTTGTTCTGTCTGCGTGAGGGGAGGGAGGAAAAAAAAGCCTTAAACAGGGACAAAAGAAGAAACCCTTACCTCCGGTGCGTGGAAGCTTGCTCTGAGCCCCCATCTTACTTCCTGGTTGCTCTTAAAGGGGCGGAGGCAAAAGAAAAACAACAAAAAGAAGCGAAGAGAGATCAGGCACTCTCCGCATCAAATATTTTTCACCTCCCAAAAGCAGGTACAAGAAAAGTGCAGCTGGGTCGCGCTTAGGTGGGCGGGGTCGCACTTAATTGTCTGCAAACTCCGGACCTGGTGGGGAAACATTTTTAAGGTCCGGAGCTTGCAGCCCTTTGCCGCGGAGCTTAGGGGTCGTGTATAAACGCCCTATGGAGAAGGAGTGGGTGGTGATTTTTTTAATGAGATTCTACATACATGGGCATAGATTTCCAGTATAGTGAAGTGGATCGACGATGAACTAGGACTCTTAAGATCCAAGTTCAGATCCCTACATAGCCATGGAAACTCAGTAGAGCCAATCCTTAAAATGTCTCACTTATAAGTTGAAAGTTTTATTAAGGTTGCTGTAAGTCAGTTCTGACTTGACATGACAGAACACACAGACACATATATGGACACACTTGCGCACGCACAAACTGCTGCAGAGTTTCAGATTTCTGGTTCAAATTCTCCTTTTTATACACAAAAGAAGTACAGAGATTTTAGAATAGCTTCAAGTTCCTCAGATAGTCCACTCCTTTCTCATTTACTAGCACTCACAGTCCCAGTCACTCTGAGACATTAGTAACAGAAAGAATAACAATGTCTCATTTCTTTACTTACAGTTACAAAGAGATACAAAAGTGGTGCAAGTGATACCTTTAGGCTACTATAAAAATAACAAAGCATTGCTAATATTTTGGGGGCAAAACCTTCTTCATCAGAGCAGTACCAATAGGTTTTAGCATGGCAAAAGATGTACTTGCCAGGAGTTATTTCTTATATGTAGAGTCCTTGGCCAGATGGGGAAAAAAGCCAAACAGTTTACTTGAGGCACAGAGCTTGGATGTTCTTAGGCTGCATCCAAATTGTAGAGGGGGGGCTGTTTTAATTGTCCCAGTCCTTCCTAAGACACGACTCCTCAACTTGTTTAGTTACAAAGAGATGGCAGCAAACTAACAATCAACGGATAACCTACTAATTGTCTGCTTCCAATAGTCAAAAGAGAGGGGAAGGGAGCTCTCAGCAGAAAGGATCTGTCTTTGAATTCCGAGGCAGGACAAAATGTTTGGTTGATGCTGGATTGACAGTCACCCTCACCTAGAAAGGCCCCTTTCAGTGGCAGGCAGGCAGGCAGCATACAAGGTTGTAAAAACTCCAACTAAAACAAACACAGATATAGAGAAAGAGGGTTATCATTTTACTTTGTGCTGTGGCCTTAATGCCTGGGTACCCATCTTCTGCCAATTCCCAGCTAGTATCAATGCTTCCTGACTCAGCCTGAAGCAGTTTCAATTTGTGTCAAAACACAGTATGTCAATAATGGGCTGCCAATTTTGCTTTCTCATTCTCTCACACATTCATAAACACTGCTAGGTAGTTGTGTCAGCACCCACCCACCCACCCACCCACCATGACATCACAAGGACCTGGCAGTTTATCTCAGGTTTTGGCCCTGAAATCTCAGGTACTGACCCGGTAAACCTACCCACTTTACTTGTGCAGAAGATATGACTTCTTCATATGAGAAGAATTGAAGAGCAGACATCTACTGGAGCTAAATGGTGGCTAAGTGGCAGATTCAATGTGGAGAAGCGGAAGTACTACATCAAACAACACATGATGAAACGATAGCATCCACTTCTGCAGGATATAATGATGGCTCTCAAGGAGATTAGAAGAATTTATGGAGGATAAAGCTATCGGTGGCAACCAATTATGTTGGATGTGTGTTACCTTCCAGCAACACAGGTAGCATGCTGGAGGACATGACAGCAAATGTCGGAAGCAGGAGTTTTGATATCCTGTTCTTTAAAATGGTTTGAAGACAGAGATGGAGGATCCAGCCAGAAAGTGGTAGGAGGGCTTAACTTCAGCAGTGGATGTCTTACCTTATCCATCCAGTGAATTACACCAGTAAATTCCATTACAGTGGTGCCTTGTATAAAGGAATGGATTTGTTCCAAATGAAATTCTGTTAAGCAAATTTTCCTTTATACAAATTTCCCATAGGAATACATTGAAAACAGAGTAATCCCCAATCACAATCATTTTATGTTGTACAGAATTGCTCCATAGACAATTCTGTTAAGCAAATTCCCCCTATCTCTGGAGATTTTTATGTTGTACAGATTTTAAGTTATACAAACCATTTGTTATATGAGGGTGCACTGTATCTCTAAATGCACAGGCAGATCATGACTAGAACAGGAGGTGCCCAGTCCCTTAAATTTTGGGGTAAAGCACCCCTTGCTCACACCTGACCTCATACTTGGGAGACTGATGCAAAGCCCCCATATTCTCCAATCTCCCAACCTTTCAATTTTTGCAAAAGTAATCCTCTGAGCAATGCTAGTGCTTAGAGGCACAGCTAAGAGTTAACTATTTGAAAGCAAAGTGCTCAGTGGGGAACTCCAGAGTCCCTGTCTTGCAGCTAAATTATGTTCCTAAAATGCAAATGATCATTGACTCAGCTAAATAATAAATAAAGGCACATTATGGAATAAGCCGCTCATTATATCTTAACCCCCGAAAAGCAAATATCTCACTGATCTCATGCGTCCATCATTCCTGCTCAGCAAGAGATTGAAGTGGAAAGAAATGATGGCCTTCTCTCCTGTGGTTTTTCCATTTTGTCTTATTTGTTTAACGTTCGGAGTGGGACTGTTTGGTGGGGAGGAGGGGCAGTGCTTAAGGGGAGGCACGGATATATTTTTGGAGAGCTTGTTTGACAGCAGAGTCAGAGTCCATATTCTAAATTAAAGAACAAAAAATTCAACATAGTTTAATTTTGTTGTTAACACCTTGCACTCAAAGCACCTCTAAAAACAGATGCTGCCTTGTGCTTATTTTCTTTTAAGAAAATGGTTCTGACAGGTCATTTCTTGACTGATGCCAACACTGTCTCTGTGCTGCATATATGTGCTACTAATACTTCAATGGCTCCTAAAAGTGAAGGATTTAGAATAGGTATCTTAAAATCTGAGGAAAACCATGAGCTACCCTTGCATGCCAGGCAGAATTCAAAGAAACAGAACAAAACAAAAGACAACAACATGTGGCACCTTAAAGGCTATTATATTTTAAGGTAAGCTCTTGTGGATCAAGTCCACTTTTTCAGACTTATGGCAATAGAATGAAATGTTCAATGATATATAAGCTTCATACCAAATATTCATGGGCTGTTGGGTGCATGATGATTTACATGCTTGTCTTGTTCATGTATGGTCTGGTCCATATGGAACATTTGTCCCTCACTGCTTTGTGCAAGCTTAGTGCTGCTGCCTAAGCAGAAATCTTACCAGGATTTCTGTCCCCAGTTATTCTAAAAAAAAACACCACTTTTCTTTTTATTTTAATAATCAGCATCTTTTAAGAGGAAGATTCTATTCAAAGGCTTGAAGAAACCCTCCACAGAAACACTTCAAAACCCTGTAAAAAACGCTTTAGAAAAACATTGTCAGCTCAATTCCCTTTTTTCCTAAATTGGAAGTTAGGGATGACAGAAGACACTGATTTGATTCATCCCAGAAATCAAAAGTAAGTGTCTCAAAAAATATGATCCAGTTTTCAAAGTGGCATAATCTGTGGAAGTATATCAGACAAAGAAACAAAATAAAAGCAATAACATAAATTAAAATAAAGAGAACAAAAAATGTTGTGGCTCCTTAAAGACTAGCTGCTGTATAACAAACATCAGAGTAAGACTACATGGCAAATACTTACACATGGCTCCAAAGAAAAGAGATTGGTTGGTAAGGAGACACATACTGCAAATTGTACAAGCTGATGTGGCATTTCACAGCCGGTAATGACATAAGATCCCTGTTGAATACTCCCTTCTTTTCCTTTGAAGCTTTCTTCTGTTAGTGGTTAAAGGAACCCCAGGCTTTAGATAACAAGAGGAGAAACAAAATAATTGTTATTGGTTTACACATATGCTAATGAGTTAAGAATCTCTGGCTATGACTTTGAAACTGTCCCAGGAAGGAACCAGGAAAACAGCAGAAGACAACACAATTATTGTGATATGTTACATTTGCTAGTGGTTTAAGAACTCTTGGCTAATGTTTAATCCCTTGCAATGGGTATCAAGCATATGTATATATTTTAATCTCATTTGTCTCCCACTGTCATGTAATTTTTCTTCTCCAGAATAGAAATTTTCAAATGCTGTGAAGACTGACTGAAATGATCTGAAACATGTTTCTGTATATAACCATTCCCCTTTTGTGCAGAGATTGTTCCAATTGTCCTATACAGAACTCATAAGGGCTTTGTTGGCAAAAGATAGCTTCAATCACATTTGCAGAGAAAACAAAAAAGTGTCCTTGCTGTGGTGTGTTACATTGCTGAGTCCTGTAATTCTGTTGCCAGAGTAAATGTGAAAGTTGAGCTGGCATCCGCGTTTGTAGCAGGATTTAGTCCCCCTGTCTGTGTCAGTGTTGCATGGCCTGTTGTGTGACGGTAGTTGCTTGAATTTGGAGGTTGTCTGTAACCGTATTTAGGTCTGCCGCAAAGGGCTTGGGAGAGTGAAATATTATTGTCATGGATGGGTTCGAGATCACTTTTCATATGTGTGAATGGGTTAAATTGACAACTAGTAGTGTTCAATTGTTTTCTCCTCTGGTTCAGTCCTACAGTAGGTTGCTTCTGTATATCCATCTTGTCCGGTTAAATTATTCCTTAACCATATTGGTTGGGTATTGTAGTCTAACAAATATATTTAGTAGATCTTTGAGATTGGAAATCTGACTTGTGAGTCGATGCAGCTGTACCTGAAAGGATGGCTATAAATGACAGATTTTGTAGTGTGTTCACAATTGCATGGAGGCATGCAAGTAGGTAGATTGGTCAGTGGGTTTTTCATGCAGCATGGTGCCAACAGATGTTTATGTTGCAGCTTCACAGTGATATCTAGAAAATGCACCTGTTGTATAGATTGGCTCAGGCTGAGGATGATAATCAGATGAAAGTTATTGAGATTTTGGTGGAATTCCTCTAGAGCCTTGTCTCTCTGAATCCAGATTTTTTTAAATTTATTCAATGTACTGTATGTCAAATAGAGGCATTTCATTTTTATTTTGGGGACTAAGAAAGTATTTTCTAGGTCAGCCATAAATTCTGGAGTCATGGCCATTCTGTTGATCTGAGGGTAAGTTTTATTGTCAAAGGTGAAATAGTTGTCTGTGAGCATGAAGTTACAGAAGGTGGTGATTATGTGAGCTTCATCCTTATTTTAAATGGTATTCCTGACAGCCTGTATTCCGTCTCTGTCTGGGATGTTAGTGCAGGAAAAGCCATGTATCTCCTGTATGTCTCCAAGTGCATCATTAAGTGCATCCTGAAAGGCACAACACTCTCTTTCATTCAATAGCTATAGGGAAACACGTGAACCTTCAAGCTGGTTTCATTTGTAGAAACCAAATCTTTCTGCTATAAGCAGGACCTAGGAGTGTTGTAGGATTTCTTGGTTTAATACCCTTGCGTGTTGGTTTTTCTGTGGCAATTAAACTGCTAGTAGACATAAATGCATCTCCTTCCAGAAATCAAGCAGTGCTGCTCCATGGGTCTTAAGGCACATATCCTTCATTTCCAAATACTGTTCCCAATTCTTTGTAAATCTAAGCTGTTTTCCAAGCATCCTCCTGTGTTTTATTAGATATTCCCTGGCATGCAGTTTAAGGAGCCAGTTCTTTCTACTACAGGTAAGCCGTAGCCCTTTAGGCTTTGGACTACAAATCCCAACATCCCTCACCACTGGTTTTGCTGGCTAAGAATCACTGGCATTTATATTCTCACAACACAAGGAAGGAAAAGCTACCCCCACCCCACACCTGGCTCTAGTTCTTCTTCTTCTTCTTCTTCTTCTTCTTCTTCTTCTTCTTCTTCTTCTTCTTCTTCTTCTTCT
>JAHTLZ010003518.1:25719718-25732617 GCA_023846285.1 Phrynocephalus versicolor | reverse complement strand
ACACACACACACACACACACACACACACACACACACACACACACACACACACACACACACACACACACACACACACAATCATATCTAAAATGTGTCAAGCCAAGGAGACAGCAGACATAACGGTCTCTAGCTTTGCTTCCACTTCACTTTGCATTAAGGTTGTTGGTTGACTTTGTGGAATCACAGCGGCAGGCTTGGGACAATGATGTGTGAGATGAGAAGCTCATACACAGAGTGTTGAGTAAGTGAAGGTAAAGGCAGGGTTGCCCTCCTCAGTCTGTTTGCTCTGAGAGACACTTGCATAAGCACACAGAATCTCATGCAGACACAGAGGCACAATGTGGATGAGACAGAAAGATGCCTAGCAAACCCAGGGAGATTGTGGAGGAATTAAAGAAAGGATAAGCTTATATGATTATTGACCTATGAGAGAGAGAGAGAAAGATGGGAAAAATATTTTTATGGAGTACAAGTTAGGCTTTAAAATCCAACAAGAGCCGAGTTAAACTGCAGGGCTAGAAATCAGTTCCTCATCACCCTCAGCTTTTCCACTGTGCTTAGGTATCATAGCTGGAGAGATGTGAAGATTTGTTTTTCTCTGAACTATAACTTCAACAACTCCCTAAGATGCTTGGCCAATGGCTATGTTGCTTTGGAAATTCCCAGAGTAGTACATTGATTTCAACTGTGTCACTAGTGCAGGTTTTTCAGCAGCTGGCTATTGACACAGGAGCAACCAGCATATAATGAGCATATTAAACAATTCTAGTCCCAGTCTCGTTGGCTTTATTACACAGAAAAGGAGAAGAAAGGGGAATGAAAGGTGAAGGATGGACCCATTCCGACAAACAAAAACTCGAAACGTCATTTTTTCTGGTTGTGCCCATGTCTAATAGCCAGGTCTCTAAGAATCAGGATTTCCTCACCAGCTGAAATTCGTACAAGAGCAACTCAGCATTCCGAAAAAGGAAGGCAAGAAAACAGGGGCACTTAGTGGTTTATCTTCCCAAAAAGCTATAGGGAATTCAAGGGAGCATGGAAGATGTAAAAGAAAGGACTCTTCTTTCTTTCATGGTATTGTAATAGCTGGATCCTTACATGTCACCATTTCGTTTTATGGCTTATGGTGTGGGATTTCTCAGGGTCTGGAGCTTTGTGTCCAGACCCTCCTGTTCTATTTGCTTTTCACTCTTTTCACACCTTGTTCTTCTCCTTGTTTAATCTCTTTTTAAACATATATCTTTTGCCAGTACTTTTCAGAGAACAATGTCACGAAACACAAAGCACTGACTCAGAAGTCTTGTACCTCTGTATCTGTGTCTCCTTGAGGGATGCTTAGCAAATCAAAGATATTGTGTTAATTAATGACCCAGTATTTCACTGATTATGGTCTGATTACATTTAAATCCATTTGTTTACTCCCAAAATATGGGCATTTCAATATTTAGTATAGGTATCTGTTTTAGAGATCTTGAAGGAAGGGCACAGATCTCACACAAAGAGAACTTCACAACAGCCAAGGAAATTTTACTTATGGCAGACTTTTCCTTTTAGAACATACTACCTTCTGTCTGTCTATCACTCACGCACATGCACACGCACACACATATTTGCAAGTGGGGATGAAGAACTGCAAAATTGTTACTTTAATTAAAAGGACATTGACATATATTGTACTGCTCGACAAGAGAAGAAAAATAAAAGCAAGAACAATTTGTCTCAAATTAATCAAAATTTCACGAATAATATTTTAATGATAGAGATGGGCACGAAACGCTACAATAGCATTTCATTACATTTTATTCACTTTCCTTTCGTTTTGTTTCATTTGAAATGATTTTTTTTCAAAAATTCATTTTGTTTTTCATTTCATTTGTTTCTTTCCCCCAGATGGTTGCATAATCCAGAAGGTCTTCATCAGATGAGGACGAAGACAATTCTGTGGGCTGAGGGTGAGGGGGGGGATCCCTCCTCTTAGCAGGGGCCTTCCCCTTTGTCTTGCCATCGCTTTTCTTGGGTGCCATAGTCACCTTTTGCTCCCCTAGCCAAGTAAAAGAGGGGTGTCCACCCTTTCACCCTTGGGGTATGCAATGGTCAGGCAAAATTGCAGTCAGGTCAGCTGTGCCTGCTAAACAGCAGGGAGTGCATGAAACAGTTCCCCAAAGGAATGTTTAGCCAATCCCTTGGGATGGCGGGGGGGCACTTATGCACTCAAATGCCAGATGGACAAATCAATAACTTTAGGGCTTCCCAGGCCCACAGTTCCCTACTCCTCAGGCAAGGCTGAACCACCAGAAGCCACACACACACCCAACACGGGATGCCTGCAGCCACCCACAGTTTGGACCTTGGATCTAGGTGAGCTGGCCATTGGCCAGAGTGAATAACTCCTCACAATGACAGTTTGCCTGAAGAATTCAGTTCCCTGCCTATCTTATTCAACCCTTTGCCTACCCCACCCAAGCGGCCATACAGGAAGCCTGCACGGGCTCCCTTTCTCAGAAAGCCTACTCCCCTATCTAGCCCCCCACCCCTGACAAGCCCCACAGACAAATTTCCGTGGCTGCTGCATGGGCTGCTTTCCAATCGCCTCGCTCTTCTGTGTTCCTCCTCACCTTCTCTTCCTCCTCTCCCCAATGCTTCCTCTTTTTAATTTTTTTTAAAAGAAAAAGAATTGCATTTTTTCTCATTATCATGCACAAGAATGAGAGAAATGAGGATTCCCTAAGTTATGCTACATGTTTCATGTTACAAACATAAAACAATTTTTTAAAAAAGAAAAACCTCTTCTGCCCTACTGCCAGTCTCACTGAGAAGAGGCTGGCTGAGGGAGGGAGCCACCTTATATTGGCTCCCAACCCCGGGTAGCAAAGCCCCAGATCAGTGTGAAGCTTTTGTGCCAAAAGTCCAGAGTTAATGGGCAAACAAGCCCTGCCCCCAAACTCTATCAGGCTCAGAGTTACCCTTCTCACAAATGTGACAGCTGTCAGCAATATTGTTAGGGAATACTTCATCATCTTGCAAGAGATATGAATTGCATTTTTTCACATTATCATGCACAAGAATGAGAGAAAAGAGGATTCTCTCTCAAATTACAAAATTTGATTTTAGAATTCAGAACTGGAGTGGAAACTCCAAGACTGAGGAGGCAAACCAATAGAATTTTGACTTCTTAATGAGCTATTGGGGGTGTGTGAGCTATTGGGGGGGTAGGTGCCCACCTCTCAACAAAAACAGGTTGAATCTATCGATTTTGTTTTCTTTAGATAGCATATTTCCCCATTGAAAGTTTCTTGCATTCTCTCTCAATGTTAAGTTTGCAACCTGTTCCAGTAGGGCTCTTGTTACATTTTGACTATTGGTTGAAAACATAACCACAAATAAATGGCAATATGAAACAAAATTCATTTCACCATGTTGGCGTTTTTCCATTCCTCTCTGATCATAATTCAGAGAAAAGCAAGGTGTCTTCAGATGATAAACCCAAGGAGAAATCCATTGTACAAGAGGTGTTTCCTTTACTCAGTCCCTTGAGTATGCTTGTCAGCCAAACTTCCCTTATGTCTTTTGATATTTCATTCAATGTTGAGAAGCTTTCAGAAAGGATGAGAAGAAGAGGGAACACGGGGATGGGAGGAGGAGAGACATTTGTCAAGACTTTTATATAACCGTTTTTCCTAAAAGCAGAATAGGAAGGAAGGTTGCATGGAAGGTTTTACAAGCATCTCAGATGAGTACAGCATGAAGTATGTCTGCGAAAGACGAAATGGAGCATTTTCAGAACATGAGGCATAGTGAATAGGGTGACCACAAAGCATTGTGTTATTCATTCATTCTCTTTCCTTTGTTCTGTAAATGAAAGGCCATTAGTAAAACCCTATAGGAGAGTCCTCAAATATGGCTTGATCCTCCCCTCCCCTTGTAGCTAATTTCACTCTAGCTATTTTCCAAATTAGCATTACAAGGCAAGGACAATCTAGTCGCCAATAGAGATGGGCATGAAATGCTAAAATAGCATTTTGTTTCATTTTTCATTTTGTTCCATTCCGTTACATTTCATTTCATTTCATTTTAAATGAATTATTTTTAAAAAATGTTTTGATTTTCATTTTTTTTTTGCTTTTCTAACATGTGCATGTGCACTCTGTGTGTGTGTGTGTGTGTGTGTGTGTGTGTGGTGCTTGTGCAGCATTTTGTTGCTGGCTTTGGCTTGGGGGGGGGAAGGTTTAAAAAGCTCACCCTTTCCCCTCACCCAATCAGATGGGGGAAAAGGGTGGGCTTTTAAAACTTTTTCCCCTCCCCCAAGCCCAGTACACCAGCTGATTGGGGCTCGGGTGGGGGAGACTTTTTTTTTCCACCCCAGGACCAATCTGCTGGCATGTGGGGCTTGGGGGAAAGTTTTAAAAGCCCCAGGCTTTTAATACTGTTTTTCCCTCCCCCAACCCCACACACCAGCTGATCAGTGCTAGGGGGGGAATGTTTAAGTGCACAGGGCTTCAATCGGGGGGAGGAGTGTAAAAAGCCCACTTAAGAGGTAGAAAGGCAGGAAATAATAATGAGGATCCAACAATAAAGTGATAAGGGTGATATAGCACAATTCTTATACAGTGGTACCTTGTATAAAGGAATTAATTCGTTCCAAATGAAATTATGTTAAGCAATTTTTCCTTTATACAAATTCCCATAGGAATGCATTAAAAACAGAGTGATCCCATTTTTATGTTGTACAGATTTGCCCCATAGACGATTATGTTAAGCAAATTTTCCCTATCTCCGGAATTTTTTATGTTGTACAAATTTTATGTTATTCAAGCTGTATGTTATACAAGGGTACACTGTAGTTGTAAGAATGGAGGGTTTTTAAAATGGAGGGTTATCAGAGGGGATGAAAGAATGTGGTAGCATATTCCCCAAGTCCTGAACATCTTTAAAAGAATGTGTCTTAGTTAACGACAGGGGAGGAAGCCTGTCTGAATTGTTCCAGCTTGACAACAAGTATAAGCCTCCCTATCATCTCTGAGAAAAAAGATTCCTCCGGGAACAAATAGGGTTGGACTGATTTTTTTTGAGAGAGATAGAGAGATAGAAACGTTTCACTGTTCATTCAAAAAGCTTCATCGGTCTGAATACAGGTAGTGCAAATCCTCCATCTTATAGGCAGCTTTGACCTCTTGTCACCCTGGCCTGAATTAGGCTCATGATATGAACAATGGCCTAAATAGGCTTGATAGGGAGACAATAGTATCCTTAGCCTTAAGGTGAACAATGGCCTAAGGTGCTGAAACCTATCAAGAATGGGTCGTACTCGTTAGCTATGGCCTTGGTGGTGAAGGCTTTTTGATTTGTCTCGGTACTTTGGAAAGCACAGCCTGATAAGTAGCAGATAGACTATGCCGGAGCCCACCACCTCTGTTGAGGGAGGGGTTTTCAATGCTCACATGAATGGCCTCCCTTACTCCTCTTTCAAACCACCTCTCTTCTTTGTCTAATATGTGTACACCCTCATCTTTGAAAGAGTGTCCTTTGTCCTTCAGATGGAGGTGTACTGCTGATTCTGGTCCTGAGCTGTTACCCCTCCTATGTTGGGCCATCCTTCTGTTTAATGGCTGTTTAGTTTCTCCAATGTAGAGGTCTGAACACTCCTCACTGCATTGGACCGCATATACTATATTGCTCCTTTTATGGTTTGGTATTGGATCCTTTGGGTGGACAAGTCTCTGCCTTAGTGGTGGTGGGCTCCGGCATAGTCTATCTGCTACTTATCAGGCTGTGCTTTCCAAAGTACTGAGACAAATCAAAAAACCTAACGACCCATTCTTGATAGGTTTCAGCACTGAGCCACCACGCCTTCCTTACTATTTGCTACTTTATCCAGTTGTTCCACCAGTAAAAACTAGAGAGGAGCATGAACTACTGGTTCAAGGGAGTTTGTTACCTGACCAAACAGCTGATCTACCATTTGGGGGCCCACTCACATTCAGCAACAGTGCCCCACCCTGCGCCTGTCAGGTGCTGCTGCCGAATGGGCACCCGGCGGAGGGGGCTTGGTGCCAGACTCCAGATCATCTCTTTAGCTGGGAAACAAACCACATCAAACTGCTGAACCAGCGATTGCTGCCCATCTTTAGTACAATCTCTTTCTGCACAGTCTCCCTTAGCAAATACATTTTGCATGCATTTTTCAAAGAATTGCTTTGCAAATTTCTGAAGGTATGAAAACCAAAGGTTAGTGACTGCATATCTGTTCCCATATTAAGTTGCGAAATGAGAGCTCAGCACATTGTTACTGAAGTGCAAACTGATTTTAAAATTTCCCTCCATCTTCATTTGAAACATGTCTGGCAACCCATTGTGAGACCTCTATGCTACGAGCCTGTCACACCTCATTCTAAAGCAGTACTCATTTATATATACTGAAAAATTATTCATAGTTTGTAACTTCCCAGTACCTAAAACAGCATAATCTGAAGAATCTTCTTTTACGTATGATGAATTTTCATGATTCAGCAGGCTGATTTTGATCTTTCAGGATGACACCTTGTGATGGATCGGATTCTATCAGGATGAATAAGGACTGTGTTTGGCTCTCATTGTAATAAGGTTATTGTCTAAAAATCATAAATTGAAGCAAAGAAGCTTGAGTGTAATTTAAAAAAAAACTGAAAGAAAATGAAACTGGATGGCTCATCCAGGCAGAAAGTTTGTATGTTTTCATTGCAAAGTGTCATCATAAGAACATAAGAAGAGCCATGCTGGATCAGGTCAAAGGCCCATCTAGTCCAGCTTCCTGTATTGCACAGTGGCCCCACCAAATGTATCTGGGAGCACATGAGACTAGATATCTGTCTCCTGATACCACTCCCCTGCATCTGGCCCTAGAAGTACCCTGGTTTTAAGCATGGAGATGGCATATCTCCATCATGCTTTGTAGCCTGTGATGGACTTTTCCTCCAGGAATCTGTCCAAACCCCTTGTGAAGGCATCCAGGCCAGATGCCATCACCACATCCTATGGCAGGGAGTTCCACAGACTAACAGCACGCTGGGCAAAAGACATATTTTCTTTTGTCCGTTCTCACTCTCCCAACCCTCAATTTGAGTGGATGTCCCCTAATTCTGGCATTTTGTGAGAGGGAGTAGAGTGTCCCTCTATCCACTTTACTCATGATCCCACCATCATGTCACTCACAACTTATGGTGACCCACTGAACCAATGACCTCCGAAAGGTCTTATCATTGACACCCCTGCTTTGGGCATGCAAATGAATGGCTAGGGTTTCTTTTAATGATATGAAGGCCAGGATCCTAATTATCCTCACATTAGGTTTGTGCAACTTTCAGTGGTGAACTGCAGCTATTTGATGAGGTGCTCGGGTCTGTCTCAGCTGTATGGTTGGTTACATAAGATACAGTATTGCACTACTCAGATGTTCCCCGGCACCTCAGCTTTTAGCCATAATCAACCATTTATTTGCTCTTTATTTATCACATGACATCTCTCTCCCCATAGGAGTCCCAAGGCAGCTCAAAAGGATTACAACTGTATAATAATAACAACTTTAATATACTATATAATACTATATTAAAAACAACAATAATAATTGAACTACAGAGATGGAAAGTGTCCCGTGAGTCATACAATCCAACTCATGTCAAGTAGTCACAGTAAGAAACTGAACTTCCAACTTCTGGATCTGCAACTAGTTGGCTACGCCGCTAAAAAAAGATTAAAAGAAATTTTTAAAGCATTTAAAATCATTTTAAACAGGCATGTCCAAACTTCGGCCCTCCAGATGTTTTAGACCACAACTCCCACAGTCCTTTGTCATTGGCAATCTAAGCTTAGAATTCTGGGAGTTGTGGTCCAAAACATCAGGAGGGCCGAAGTTTGGGCATGCCTGATTTAAAACTATGTCCATTTATGCAGGCCTTACATGAAAACCAATAGGATTCCAGCCATACATTTCAGAAATCCCATCAGCTCCCTGTACATGTTGCATTTCAGTCCCTCCGTCTCTTTTTTCTCCCCTGAACTCCTCTGCATATCCAGGCAGTTTTGCAAAGTGACTTGCCGAAAACATATGACGTCTATTTGATATGGACGAATGATATTGGCGTTGTCTCATTGAGTTCACCAAAGCCAACATTCAGACCTTAGATGGACACTTTGCCTTAGGCAAAACTACCGAGGGCTTTTGAGGCTGGTGTAAAAAGAGAAGAGAGAATTTCCCAAGGAGGCAGACGCTCATGGGAAATGTAGCTCTAGGACAAATGATTGTAAAAGGAGGCAGGAGGCATCCCAAACCTTTAATTGACCCTGCATCTCTATTCACAGTTCTCTTTACCCAGAACCACAACACGACTAGCAGAATATAGACGAGAACTTTTTACAAAAGGGCTTAAAACTTGAAGTGCTCTTCCTTTGCATTTTTATATGGTGCCTTTGAATTTTTATCAATTGGAGAGAAGCCAAACAAAGTTCATTCTGTTCTGTCACTGTACTGTGTTGTGCATGATGTGACTGTAATTGGCAAATGAACATGGGGATGTTTTGTAAAGTCAACATGAGATGCCAATGTCTTGAAAATATTCTTTAACCTGGCTTCGACCATGCACACCACTCTGTCAGGAAAAAAAAAAAGGCTCCAGGGCATTTTCATTAATTTCATTCAGATCAGTCAGAAGACCAGAGGTTTGGGTTTGTGATCAGAGTGCTTGTGGAGGTGAGTGAAATCTAAACTCCTGTTGCTGTTTGGCCTTTTGTCTATGTCAGGAACAGAGGCTAGCTAGCTACTTTTCATGTCAGCATCAGACATCTCCAGATTATGACGACAGTAATTGCAAATGGGAAAATATTCCTTCCTTTCTCGCTGGCCAAAACCCAGAGGTCTTACAGCCTAAGGATATTGGAAGATACACCTGTCATGGTGTCATGCAAGGTTAAGCCATGCTAACATTTATCTCCCCTATCTAGATGAGACAGAAAAACACATACCAGCTAGACATGTATAATTTTTTTTTTTTGGGGGGGGGTCATTTTTGAAACATTCATTAATGAAGCACTCATCCTCTCGCTCATACACAGAAATACAGAGATAGTTGAAAACTAAGATGAAGCTGAGATCAGAGGCTGGCTTTTCAGAGGGAGAGCTAAAAGAAGCCGGGCAACTCAAAGGCACCTATCTGAATGTGTCAGAAAGGAATCCGTCGCAGACAAAACGCACAACACATCGCACAAACAACTACTGTCATCTGTCAGAAGAGTTTTCCCCTTACGCTCCCGAAGCACGGGGCTGATCTGAAAGGTGATGTAAGCTCGTCTTATGGGAATTGAATGATAGGTATGAAGTAATGCTAGCACAGACATACCTGGTAGGTAGACATCATTTGATTGAAAAGAAGATAGGGGAGCACTTCAGCCTGTATGAAGGTATGTTGGAGGGAAACATTTTTCAGAGCAAAAGTATTGTGACAGCCATTGATTGTGATCCATACTATGTGTTAACAAAGCTATCTCATGGCTTCCTTTTGTCTTCATTTCACACTACACAAGAGACATTTGACTGAAGGAGTCACTAAAACCCTGTGTCAGGAAAATGGAGCTGAGGAAATAACAGAGACAAAAATTGTCCCAATGAATTATTGACTTTTAGCCACTAGGGCACATTTTTGCTCAGATTGTGTTTTGTATTGGGACCAAAAAGTGAGATATAAATCTGACTAATAACAAATAAATAACAGCTTGTTGATCTCCTAGTATTCTCTGAAGGAAGCTGTTGTTTTGTTACTTGGAGCTTTGATTTTTGCAAATTGCTCTGGAACCAGTACTAAAAGGAAGGAAAATGGAATGTTTTAGATCGATAATAATTTCCAGTGCTTAAGTGGGTAATGTGTGCATCAAGCCAGAGGCAAAGAAATCTAATGAGACAGCTTCACACTTACTGTAGAATCTCCATCCTGCAACACCAGGCTTAAACTAGATATCATTAGTATACTTTCTCTTTTATTCTGAATACATTCTTTCTATACATACCAGAGTGTTTAAAATTTAAAATTTAAAATTATGGAGTTTGTTGTTTTTGTGTGTATTGTACATGAAATATAGGTAATATCAAAACCAAATTAAAATGTTCCAAAAATTAGAATGGCTATAGTAGTAATAGTAGTAGTAGAGCCATTTGCTAGTTCTTTTCTACATGTGGTGGAGCAAAAATTCTATGGACATAAATGTTGGATTGACTGAATTTAGGGATGGGCATGAAATGAAAAGCAAAATGCTGTTTCGTTGCTTCGTTATGTAACAAAACATATAGAAACAAAATGAAAAGAGGAAGCAGTATTTCGTTATAGATGAAATGAAACTGTGTTGTTTTTTTCGTGTAAACCAGCCATGTCCAAACGTTGGCCCTCCTGATGTTGTGGACCTCAACTCCCAGAATTCTAAGCTTAGATGGCCAATGGCAAAGGACTGTGGGAGTTGTGGTCCAAAACATCTGGAGGGCCCAGGTTTGGACATGCCTGATGTAAACGAACCATCTTGCCTCATATGTAAAATGGCTATGGCTCCCTTACCTGCTAGGCTTGGAGGCCCTGTTGCCTCTGCCGCTGCCGCCACGGCTGAAGTGGGCCCAACGAGAGGTCTTGATGCCACACCGCCGCTACCACTGAAGAGCTGCATGGTAGTTTTTATTGTATAACATATAATCCTAGACACGGCATTGAGTTACAGAAAGCCTAATGATGTCCAAAAGCATAAGAACAGGTAGCATGTTTCCCCTTTCAGTGAAGAAACGAAAGGCAGATTGTGAATAAAACATAAGCCAGTGGTGGGCACTGAGGCGAAGAAAAGCTTGGGAACAAAACTCCAGAGGGTATTAATTATAGTTCAGTTCTTGAAATATAATTGTGAGGAATCTGGATGTTGTTGCACAATTATAAATTCAATGCAGCTTATTTGCTGACCTTTGAAATGTCTGAAAATCTTTGTGTTTTGCCTCCAGGACTTGCCAATACAATCAATGACGAAGGGAGTTGGCAAGCATTGACATCTGGAGGACCATACCTCCTCATTCATCTTCTACGCTGATTCCCTCCATTTTGGAAACCAGGCTGGATACATTATGAAGAATAGCAGTGGCATTTACAAGGACTGTCTTTAGCAGAGAGATAAGAGACTGGGAAGCCAGACTAGGGCATGGCAACTGAAAGAGCATAGCTGTGTACAGTAATACCTCATAGGATGAATGCACCTTAAAATGAAAACCTCATAAGACGAGATAGGAAAACTCGTAAGACTAATTTTTCCTTCCGGTTTCCATTCGTCTTACAAGGGACCATTGACCTGGGCTGTTTGCAAGGGAACAGCCTAGGCTGGGTGAGGATCACTGGGTCCCTGCTTTACCCGCCAAATTGATGGGCAAAACAGGATCCCATTGATCTTTGCCCAGCCCATGCTGCTTGGAAGGGTGGTGGTGGCAGTGGTGGTAACCCTACTGAATAGATTAATTGGTTTTCAATGAATTCTCTATGGGAAACCGTGACTCGTAAGACGAATTTTTCATAAGACGAATTGACTTGTAGAACGAATTAAATTCATCCTACGAGGGACTACTGTACTGTACTTTTCACTTTGCTGCCTATCACTTTTAACATCGGTTAACATTATTCAACCTTGACTAGAATTTTTTATCTATGAACTAAATGTTCTTTTGAAACCCTATCTTTTTTTTTTTTTGCCCCTGGTAGGTTTTGTACCTCTTTGAAATTTTTAGAAAAACCCATTTGTATTTCTTCCCCTATACCCAAATTGTTTTGCTGCCCCAAAAACATGGATGTAGGGGGGGGGAGAGAAGAAAACTAGAAAGCGAGAAAAATCAATTTTCAGCTTTGTAAAACTAGATGTTTCTGTCAAATGGTACAAAAGGTACCAAAGGTCCCTGAAAACTGTTTAAAAGGTGAATTGTACTTCTTGAGGCTTCCAGGTAAAGAAAACATAATTTTTATTTTAGTTTATTTTATTGGTGGAGGATAAATTGGGAGGTCATGGAGGATAACTGGGAGGTCATGGCCACGAAGCCACAAAAGCAATGTGGGCTCCCCACCCCATGAGAGAGAGAGAAACTCAAAGCTCTGGGATATCTGAGTAAATTTATATGGTTTCCTGAAACACATCTGGGTTATTGCCACATTTATAATTTACTTGTGAGATTTATTTCAATAGCATCTTCTCCCATATGTTTTTCCCAGTAGAAATAATAAAACCCAACTCAGCAGATATCCTTGCTTAGCCCTGGAGTTCTGCGAGTGGCCTTGGGCAAATCATTGGTCTGAGAATGAAATTTGGATTTGGAAGGAAACTTGAAAGGAAAAGAAATGGAAAATACTACTTTTTTTTCTGCAAGCGAATCCATTTGCATCATCCTCTTTGCCTCACTGCCACCACTAGGGATGGGACTCTCAGGTTACAACAATAAATAAATAAATAAATAAATAAATAAATAAATAAATAAATAAATAAATGAAAATATTTGTTATAATCCGAATGATTTGGATTTCCAAGGCTCTTGTGTATTCTTGAATTCTTTCTTTCATATCTAAAACAGAGCCTCTGGATCGAAAGAATCAGAAACAATTTGGTGGCATATAACAAACTCACAATTTGGAATGGATTTACGACCCATACTGAGCAGCTTGGTAATGCACTATATGCCCTACACAAGGATAAAAAAGAGTATAGTATACTCATGCCTAGATATGAGTATTCAATTAAACCAATGAGAGGAACCCAAACATTTCAGATTTCCTCATTTAGATTCAAATGTTTTGACTCAGGTAAAGCAAAGCAAAGCAAAGTGTTCTGCTTATGTATCTCCCCATACCACTTCAGGTAGTCTCTGGGCA
>JAHTLZ010003518.1:25700093-25710737 GCA_023846285.1 Phrynocephalus versicolor | reverse complement strand
AGGCAGGCAGGCAGGCAGGCAGCAGAAAGAGAGCAAAAAGGGGCAAATTATCTCCATTAAAAAAGAACAGTGCTTTGATGGAGACACATATCGAGCAGACCTGAAGAAGGGCAAAAACAAAAGCCCATAGACACAGGCCTACCTATGCATCCTTACCTATCTGCCAAAAGCATGATTGCTCCATATATTTGTATTAGACATGGGCACGACTCGGCGAAATCCTCGTCTCCATTCTCGTTCTTCATTCTCGTTACGGAACGAGGAACGAGAACGACAATTACTCCGCTCCAGCTCGAACCCGACCTGATAAAGATAAATTGGGTCTGATTTGTCGTTGTCGTTCATGGCATCGCGGTGATCGCGCGATGCCAAGCAGCACAGAAAAAAAGTTTTAAAAATAAAAAAACCCGAATTCCTGGCCATAAAAGCAGGCAAAAATATGCCTGCCTCAGTGAGGGCACCTACCGAGGGGTGGTTTCTGGGGGGGGGGTCCCCGGCCTTCCCCCCCTCTCCTGTCCTGGGCTGCTGGTACCAGGCTGGGGGGGCATCGTCGTCTCCATTTGCCATGCGGTGGGGGGGATCCAAAATGGCAACCACAATATTTTTTTGAAATCATGGTCCAAAAACCCACCAAAGCACAACAGAAACATTTGAAAATTAGGTATTTTAAATGCCTGATTTTTTATAGTAGCAGCAGTGGGTTTTTCTTGCAACAAAACGTCTCCATTGATTTTATTTTATTTTATTTTTATTTTTATTTTTTTACACCTGCACACGCGCAATGATGGGCTGGCCATGGGATGGGACCATGCAAATTTTTGGAGCCATTCCACCAATTGCATGGCCAGGTTTGGCTGAGACTTCTGGATGTGCTAGAGAGGGCATAAAAAGCCCACCAACCCTAAGCCTAAGCCTAAGCCTAAGCCTAACCCTAACCCATACGCCAGTACACTGTCTTCTTAGTGGGTCAGAGGCACCCAGAGGTGCAGCCCACTAACCCACCCTAACCTTAACTGTTACCCTAACCCTAGCCCTTACCCTAACCCCAACCCTAACCCAGATTCGTACACAAGTACACTTCCCTTCTTAGTGGGTCAGAGTGGTGCATCGAAAGGTGCCTCCAACTCCAGACCCACTCCCTCCCTTGTAACCTGTATGCCAGTACGCCAGTATGCTTTCCTTCTTAGTGAGTCAGAGTCAGTGCTGAGAGAGGTGCCTCTGACACACTAACCCCCAACCCTGGCTAATATGGCTAATGACTATAATGTTCTTAGTGAGACAGCGAAGTGCCGACGAGGTTTCCTGTCACACTAACAACCCAACATAATTGGCAGTGGCTACACGTTATGCTTCCCTTCCCTTCTGGGTCAACTCAGAGGGAGACACCCAGAGAGGTGCCTCCCAGAGCCCACCCCTCCCCCTAACCACTGTACAAACGACAGATGACAAATAGAACAACAAATTTTTGAAAATTTTCGCGAAGAACGGAAACAACCTGAAACGGGCCCTTCCCGACAAATGACAACTTGAAACGTAATTTTTTCTGGTCATGCCCATCTCTAATTTGTATGCCTTCCAGATGTGTTTGAAAGAGAAAAGGAGAGAGGCTGAAATCTAATAGTAAGTAACAACTAGAGTAGGGCCATGACCTACTGCTGGATTGACGGTCACAGTATTTTTGCAGTCATGTCACTGAATCTTTCAGACTTGTGTTCAACCTTTTCAGGGTGAAGGCACTGGTATTTGTGCACCTACGTTATACTGGGAAACTTCCATGGATGGTAGGTTTTTCAGGCTATGGCCTTTGCTTTAATTTTCTGCTTATCATGCAGGAAATCAGGGATGACTCTGAGTGTCTCAAAGCGAGCTGAACTCTCTGCAGTGCCCTTACTTTTGATTGCCTGCACTAAAACCATTTTCGAGATGCAATAAAACCAGTGGCAAGTGTCCTGAGAGAAGGCAGTGCTGTATTTCCGAGCAGGCCAGTCCCTTCATTTCCCCGTGTGTGCTCTCTCTAACAAGGTCTTGGTGTGTGTGTGGGGGGGATGTCAAATGTTTGCCTGCTGCTGCTCACTTCCTCAGTGCTCAACACAACGTGTGATTTCCAACGTTCTTTAAAGTGCTGTCATTGACACAGACTGGACTGTTGTTTTCCTCCTGACAGATTTATAGGTCTGTGGTCATATGAGCCTTATTGCTCCTCTTTTCTTTTTACACTGTTTGATCCATGAGCAACTTTACGGAGGTGTGGACAAGCTTTGTAATCAGCTAACTAATGTGTTTCCCCCACTTGGGCATCATTATATTGCTTGACATTTCCATGCTAGTTGCTATATTATTGCTTTTTTTGGCCATGCTCAATAGAATTTACTCTGACATTTTCTTTTAAAACTACAGTATATCACAAAAGTGAGCACACCCCATCACATTTTGTAAACATTTTGCCTCCAGTTTAGACATTAATGACTGTGTGCTGCGTTACTTTAAGGGGACAACACATTTACACTGTTATACAAGCTGTATGCCCACTGCTTTACATTGTAGCCAAGTGTCATTTTTTCAGTGTTGTCGCATGAAAAGATATACTAAAATATTTAGGAAATGTGAGGGGGTGTACTCACTGCTGTGATATACTGCATTTGGGATAAATAGAGTCCTGAATGAGGAAATCCCAAATTTTCCAGTTATTCTTATTCATTAAACATAAATGATTCAGACTGCAGAGGCTTTGTTTTGGAAATGAAGGGGGGGTTTGAAAGAAATAGACTATTTGGTATTGTTTTCAATTCTTTGCAACTTGAATGTCCCAACCCTAGTGCTCTGTACTTAAAAAATCTGGGGGTTTCAGCAAATGCTCAAGTTAGGGATGGGCTGTTTGTTTCAAAAGCAGCACGTTCCGAGCACCCACATGAGCCCAGGTGATGTTTGGAAGCCTCTGAAACACAAGCAGCCAATCACGTATCTTTCTGCATGGTTGTATCAGGCTAAAGTCCAACCAGGAAGAAGTCTCCTGATGCCATATGTCCTTCTCCCTGGCGCTGGCCAACTAGGAGCTGTGCAGCGAAATGCATCATCCCATCTCCCGGTCAGATTGGCTTGCATTGCATTACTCTGGTTGCATTGCTCTACCTTGTTGGTCCTTCTCAATCTGTAAGTGGCCTTCAATACTGTTGACCACTGTGTCCTCCTGGGCAGGCTCTCTGAGGTGGGATGGGGGTCCAGACTTCAGCTGGCTTCGCTCCTTCCTCGAGGGCCAAGCCTAGCGAGTGAGCATGAAGGGAGAATTGTTGCCCCCCCCGGACACTCTTTGGGGTGCCTCAGGGGTCAGCAATCTCCCCCATGCTCTTTAAGATTTGTATGAGGCTGTTGGCTGAGGTCATTAAGAGTTTTGGAGTCTTCTATCATCAGTACGCTGATGACACACAGCTCTATCTCTCCTTTTCCACCTCTGCAATGGAGGCTGTCCAGACCCTTGATTGTTGCCTGGCTGCGTTTCTGGAGTGGACCATGACTAACAGGCTCAAACTCAACCCTGGGAAGACCGAGGCTCCGTTCTTCAGGGGGAGGTGTGGATAGGTACAGTGGCCCTCTTCCCAGTCTGGATGGGTCTGCCCTCTAGCTGGCTGAAAGATTGAGGAATCTGGGTGTTGTCTTGGACCTGGAACTGTCCCTGGAGTCCCAGGTGGCAGCTGTGTGCAGGTAGGCCTTTTATCACCTTAGGCTTATTGCCCAGATTCACCCATACCTTGATGGGGACTCTCTGAGGACAGTGGTGCAGGTGCTGGTTATATCAAGGATAGATTATTGTAACACTCTTTACATGCAGCTCCCCTTGACCCTTGTTCGGCAATTAAACGGGTGCAGAATGTGGGGGCCAGATTGGTGGCTATTATGGGCAGATTTGATTGCATCATCTCAATTCCGGCCGACTTGCATTGGTTGCCTGTTGCCTCCCAAATAAGGTTCAAGGCTTTGGTTCTGGTTTACAAAACCCTCCATGGCTTGGGACCTGAATATCTGGCAGAGTGCATCTTCCAAAGTAAGTGCTGTCCTGGCGTACCAGAGCTTCAATGGCACTTTTGCTGTGGGTGGCCACCCCTAGGGAGGCCCATAAGGTTGCTATATGCAATCAGGCCTTCTCGGTAGCTGGCCCAGCTGCATGGAAAAAAATGCCTTGTAAGGTTTGCCAAGCTCCATCCCTAGAAAGCAGTAAAAACTTGGCTGTTCATAGAAGCATTCAGCAATTGCTAATGTTTGTTTTGTGTTCCCCCATGTTTTGATTTTATCAGCTTTTATTTGGTTTCTGCCACTTGCCAGGTTATTTGTCTGTGTTTATTTGGTTGTCTTTATTGTATTATTAGTTTGATTTTTATTTTTAATTTTATTCATGGGTTATCCACGTGTTGGTTTTATTGTACATGACTGGTCTTCTATGTAAACTGCCCAGAGTTCCCATTGGGAAAATCCATTGCGGTTCAGAAATATAAAAATAAATGAATAGATAAATAAATAATAAATAAGTGCATGAATTGCCAACTCCAATAATAGTTTGGCAGGCACCTTTCCCTGAAGTGCCCCAGAATAAACCATGAAATGGCCCAATTCATGGGGAATTTTTGCCCATCTCTAGCCACAAGACCGATGTAAGCATGTTCAGCTAAATATGCTTATAAATGCTACTGTGAAGATGTCAAGGTCTGCCTGACATCTGGGTAGGCAGGAAATGTGGTAATGAGATGACATGTATACCCCTGTCACATGATGTTTTAAGCCCTGAAAGGTTTCAGGCTGTAATACCTGAAGGGGTTATTGTCAAGGATTGTAGTTTTGACAGGATGTCTGTAATATGTATTTAACATATTTTCAAAATGGATTCTGTAAATTGTATCATGTCATGAGCTAGACAAGAATGTGTATTAGGTCTAGGACACAGGTGTAAGGAACTATCAGTACTGGAAGGTCAGGATGATTAGGCACAAGTGGTATACCTACATCTCACGTAGTGTGTGATTGGCTTATACCAGTGTTGGTGAACCTATGCCCTTTCTGTGGGCACCTGACATCGCCCCTTAACAGCCACCTGTATTTAGGTTAAATTGCTATATTAGCACTTTGCGAAAAATTAGTGGGTTTTGAATCACAGTTTGGGCACTTGGTCTGTAAAAGGTTTGTCATCACTGGCTTATACCATATTGCGTTATGTATAAAGGTCTCATGCAAACCAATGTGAAATTGGGACTGACTAAGGTGAGAGGCAGCTTTCTCCACATTCTGTTGCATTTTTTCCTATATGCTGTGCTCTGTATATTGTTATTGTATATTACTCTTTGTCATGTGTACATATGTAATATAAGATTTGTACTAAGCTCTATTGCCTTGCTCATTTTGTCTGCTAGCTCCATAATCCCTAAGTGCATTTATTCTTCCACAATACTGCTAATCTTTGCTAGTAGTTTATTTTTTCCTTGAACATAACTAATCCCTATCTGTCAAAATAGGGTTATATACTTTAACAGTTATTACATTCCCAAACTTCTAAAGACTCTTAAAACAGGGTAGAGTTGTACATGGGGTGCAGAATGTATCTTTGCCTGAGGTTTACTGCACTCATCTTATGTAAGTGTCCTCTGAGAAACACAGTACGTTAGCATTCCTCCTCTGGACCCATTGAAGCAATTTTATTACATGAGGTGGGCAGCCAATAAAGCAGTCTGTTTTAGGTCAAGCAGCATAGTTACTGGGGATGACATCAGAGTTAAGACAAAACAGAAGGCTCCCACTACCAAGACTGATGCACCTGAAAGCTTTTTACTGGCTTCTTTCTGCCAGGGGTGGCATTCCACTTCATGTGAGTTGAGAGCTCTGAGGCCTAAGTCAGAAATCTCATATACAGCCTAGCTCGAAACCTCAAAATTATCTTTGGCATCTATTGTTGTGTATTGATCCATTTCACTCTGAGTGGAATCATATCATTATTATGGTTGTATGAATCACATTATGGTAAAGTAACTGCCTTCCTGTCTAGAAGGAACAGTTACTATTGGTTGATTTAAGTTGCAGCATTTGGATCCTTAGTTTTATTGGTTCCTGTCAAAAGGTAGCTTTGTGATTGCTGGAATTTGTTCCCTCCAAAATATATCCTTCCCTAGCCGGTTCTCTGTCCCTATAAATGTAGCTTCCCTCCCCTCAGTCTCCAGTTCTGACCTGCCTTGCATAAAGAATGTTACTTGAAAAAGCTGCCTCCTGCCTGCTTGTCTAAGAGCTGAAATCACCAGGTTAAAATCCCACGCTATAACATCCATGACTGAAATTTTCCTACTCAGTGAACAAAATACAAAAATGCAGCATGACTTTAAAACAAAACAAAACAAAACAACTCCCACTGTTACAGAAATATCCTGAATAGTCTATGTGCAAATGTCAAGGGATAAGTTCAGAGGGGAAACAGTGGCAGTATAAGAGAATGGACTATTAGTCATTCTGATGCTCAATTTAAAAAAAAAAGGTAGAAAATGTGTCCTTAATTTTGTGCGTGACTGGGAATTTGGAGCATTCACCTACAGGAACACCTACACTCATATGCTTTGTGCTGACAAGATACACCTCTAAATGTTAATATCATTCATGGGATTGTAGTGTAATTATGCTTCTCCATTGAAGAGAGCATTTGCTTTCTTTCAAAAAGGAAGAGGTGGTGATGGAGAGGGAAATCCATTCTGTCAGCATCATTTAGGGACTGTAACTTAAAATAAACAGCTGAAGCTTACAAAAATATTTCAAATGTATAATTTTAGGCCACTGCCAAAAAGTGACAAGTGTCTGTTTTCATTAAAATCTTCAAGAACACTCATTTAAGTGACAAGTTTCACTAGAGATGGAAAGTACACACAGGGTTTTGTGGAGTTATTTTGTTACTATGACAACCAGGCCCACAACTGTATGAGTGATGAAGTGTTACTTATACTAAAAAAAAATGGCTAAACATTCTCTCAAGTATAGCATGGTACTGTGTTCACAGGTTAAGGGCATCATTCTCTGTTGAATCTTTTACCTTCCGAATTTAGGTTTATTGGGCTGTGTTCAACTTTTTTCTTTTTCTTTTAAAAAACAGAACAAGCCAGAAATCATGTGGTAGATGTGGACTGTAGGTCTGCCAAACCTGTGACCCACCAAGCCAAACATAGTCCATCAGCCATCACTTGTGGCTTGCTTGACTCTTGATCAACTGCCTACTTTTTGCTGTGTATTTCAGCATGAAAAATGGGGAATAAGAGGTGGAGTCAAGCAGCTGGCAGGCCATTACATAAGGTTGATGACAAAGCTTGAAAAGGTATGTTTGATTCTGATGCATGAGAATTTTAAAATAGTGAACTGTAAGGTACTTTCTGCCCCCAATGAAAGTTTCAGTGCACTGCATTGCGTTGGTCAAAATGTTTGTTTGTGCAGAATCAAGGGTGCCCCCTTTGGAATCATGTTCACTTTTTTGTCACATGTTATGTCTTATGGATGATTGTGTGTGCTTTGAACACTATTCAGTAGTGGAAAGTTGGATAGAAATGTAATTGGCACAAGATTAAATTGAATTAAGGGCTTCTCCTGTATTTTTCCCCAGGGGAAACATATTTGGATTCTTCTAACCCCCTTACACATTTGGAGGTAGGGGTGGCACAGTAATTATTGACCTACTGCATCCAAACCTGATGTCCCCCCTTCTCAGTCCCTCCCTCCCTCCTTTCTTTCCAGTTGGGAAACATTCAAGCAATGGTGGTGATATAATGACTACAGATAAGACTAGGCCACTTTTTGTTCCCAAAAGGATGAGAAAACAGCTATGCTGTTCCACTGCACTAGTGATTTTCCACCTTTGGCAACTCAGATGTGTTTGGACTGCAATTCCCATAAACCCTAGCCATTACAACTGGTGATGAAGGCTTCTGGGAGTTGTAGTCCAAGAACACCTGGGTTACACAAGGTTGGGAACCACTATCCTACACAGTTCCTAGGGGGAGAGGTGTCTCTATGAGTCTCTCCTTGGTGGCCCTGCTGTATATCTTCCAAAATATAATAAATTATTGCAGGACTTCCTAGCTTCCTAAATGCTCTCCACCCCCACCTCCCCACACACAAATGAGTTCCTTTTTCATTTAAGATATTTAAAGCTATTTCTTACCTCCTGTGACGTTATCTATAAATGCTCACCTTGGACCAACACATAAATCAAGGTGGAAACTCGGGGGGAGGGGAATGGCATGCGTGTATCTTCCTGTTTGCTCATCTTGTTACTTACGGCAAGTGGATTGTTTGGCACAGTGGTAATAGATGTTATCGGTTAATTGAATCAGTCACTGTCCATTTACCTTTGCATCCTTGATAGAATCAGCAAATACCTCCCAAGATTCAGCCTTGTTTCAGAAATAACTTGAAGCACTAAAATGTGATGTTTGCTCCCTAGTGGGCACGTTCCAAGGGGAAAGGAAGAAAGCACTGCTTTAAGTCTTGATGTGCACCTTAACCTCTTTGAAGAATCTGCAATGCTTCAGAGGACAAGCAGAGATTTAGACTTCAGAATCATCAACCCTACTGCTGCTTTAAAAGAAAAATCTTGCAGCCAAATTGTTACCTCAAAAGTAAAGACTTTGGGCTCCTCTCCCCCCACCTTTAATAGTACTCGGTATTGTTTAAGCTTCATATCTTAACAGCTTTTGGTTGTTATTTCTGTGCTATAAAAAGCTCCAACCACTGAACCATAGAAATATAAACTCCAGGCATCTGAATGTCAGGTATTTAATTACCTGGAGAGGCAGGAGAGAAGATGCTGTTTTTCCATGTTGGGCCTCCACTGTGCTCTCATCAATGACAGATACATCATTTCTCTGCAAGTAGTTGAGAAAATTCAGCTGACAAAGAATGCCTCCCTACTATGACAGGCAGTCTGATGCAAAGATTAGGGTGGTGGACTATGACAGGAAGAACAGGGGTCCCCACATACTCATTGTAAAGCTGATTTGATTGTTAACCTTAGGCCACTCCCTCCCACAGCCCATTTTGCAGTTTGTATAACTGCCTAGATGCCCTGAGCACATCCGATCTTGCCTGATTTCGGAAGCTAAGCAAAGTCAGCCGTGGTTAGTACCTGGGTGGGGGACTACCAGGGAATACCAGGTGCTGTAGGCACCTGGAGTAGGAACTGGCAAGCCACTCCAGTATTCGTGCCAAGAAAACTCCATGGATGTGGGGTCACAAAGGGTCAGTCACAACTGTAACAATGCAACACACACACACACACACACACACACACACACACACACACACACACACAAGGATAAAAAACAGGTGGAGATCCAAGTGTGATGCTGCTCTCGAGGGGGGGAGGGTGGTATAAATGTAACCAATTAAATTATTAAGCAAAATAGTAAGCAAACAAATTTGAAATAGAGATGGGCACAACTCAAAAAAATTGTGTTTCGTTTGTCATTTGGTCGTTTAGGGGTCTGTTTCGGTTCGTTTCCGTTTTCGTGAGGTTTTTTGCAAAAAATTCATTTTCGTTTTGTTACGTAACAAAATGAAAAAACAAAAACGAAAACAAAAAATTGCTGTTTCGTTACCATTTAGCACAATTCAATGCATTTGCCGTAACGAAAACAAAGCGGTCGACAATTTTTTTTCTGTTTCGGGTCGTTTCGTTTCATTTTGGAGTCAAAATTCATTTTTTGTTTCTTTACGTAATGAAACAAAAAATGAAAACGATAACGAAAAATCGCTCGTTTCGTGCCCATCTCTAATTTGAAACATTCATGCTTCTGAATGGATCCTGAAAATGACACACATGATGCCTCAGATGCACATGGAGCAGGTGGGAAGCACTGGCCAGTACCATCATGGGTAAAACTAAAATTAAAAAAAATCCTATCTTTTATCTTATGTGGTTTGTGCAGGCATGTCTAATGGTTTGACCCTGCAAGGTGCTACTATTCAGATCATGCACTACGTTCTGAAAGATTAGATTGTTCTATGAGCTCACACAATGTTGTCTACACAGAGTAGCCATGACTGTCCAGGATTTCATTCAGGAGTCATTTCTGGCTTCTCTGGAGATGCTGTGGATTGAATTTGGAATCTTCTGCATGTAATGAACACTTATATATGTGCATGTATGTATTTGCATGTATGCATTCATGCCCTTTGCATATTCCCTTTCATACTGCATGGTGGTCCATGGTGTTTTTTTTTTTAAATATCTTTGTCTAGTACTGTGAGATACAGTGGTCTAGCACATGGAAGGTCTGAAATATGGTTGCTGAAGGAGCTGTATTCATACAGAGCTTGGGACATTATTATTAAGAAACTAGTTCCTTGGACAAAGGTAACTTGTTAGAGCTGCCCATTGCTTGTTCTACAACAGTGGTCCTTCTCTATCTTTCTTTCCTTTAATCAACAATCCGGAGCTGCTGGGTTGCTCACTGGTTGAGGTTTCTGGTGGCAGAGTCAGTGGCTGGGAGTCCCGGACCACCTAGACCACCAGTGATCCACAGGGTTCCTTCCAGCTCTGCAGTTCTAAGATGATGATGATGATGATGATGATGATGATGATGATGATGAAGAAGAAGAAGAAGAAGAAGAAGAAGAAGAAGAAGAAGAAGAAGA
>JAHTLZ010003518.1:25661317-25685492 GCA_023846285.1 Phrynocephalus versicolor | reverse complement strand
GTAAAACTTTTTTTCTGTGCTGCTTGGCATTGCGCGATTGCCATGATGCCATTAACGACAACGAAAAACCCGACCCAATTTTTCTTTTTTCGGGTCTAGTTCGAGCTGGAACGGCGTAATTATCTTTACCATTTCCGTTACTTAACAGAAACGATAACTGAAAATGGAAGCGACAATTTCGCTGCTCCATGCCCATGTCTACACACCAGTATGACTTCTGTTCTCTTAGCCATCTTCTTTGCCTTCCCACCCTGGAATAAAGAGGCAAGACTCTAGTGATGGGATAACCCGGGTCACACTTTATTTCAACATAACATAACTTTTAGCCTTACAAAAAGAAGGCTGAGAGGGGATACGATAGCCATGTTTAAATATTTGAAATGATGTCATATTGAAAAGGGAACATGGCTTCAGAGACTAGGACTCGGGGCAATGGTTTCAAACTACAGGAAAAGAAATTTGATTTGAACATTAGGAAGAACTTCATGGTGGCTTAGGGCCGTTCGGCAGTGGAATATGCTACCACTGAGGGTGGCAGAGTCTTCTTCTTTGGAGGTTTTTAAGCAGAGGCTGGATGGCCGTCTGTTGGGAGTCCTGTGATGGAGGTTCCTGCATGTTAGGGGGTTGGACTGGATGACCCTTGAGGTCTCTTCCAACTCTATGATTCTATGATTCTATAAGAGGGGGCTGAAGTAGTGCGGGACAATGGTTGGGCCAGTGAGGTCACCCCCTAGACCTCCCCAGCCACGATGCATCATTCCTGGGCGAGTCCTTTACCTCTCATTCGAGCTGTCTCCAAGACAGCTCTCAGGCACTGGTAAAATGTCACCAACACCCCCCCCCGGTGGCCAAGCTCCATTGATTTCCAGTGAATCCTTCTCATGATACTGGATCTCAGGTTCCGCAGTATCATCAACTTGGATGGGCTAGCAAGACATTTCCAGCATGGGCTCGCCAACATCCTGGCCTCTGCGCTACCTACCTCAGCAACGGAGTTAGCCTCCGTGCTCCCCCTCAAAATATCTCAAAATAACGAAAGTGTAATATCCAAAATAATATGGGAAGGATTACAGAGAGCAATGTTGTGCATGCATTTGTTTAAACAGCTACACAACTCTCATGATCTATAGCAGGACTGTAGGGTTTATGGTCTGGCCAATTAAAAATATAGTAATTTTAGTCAATGACAGATACTCAGTGTATTCGCTCCTGTGTATTTCCAAGAGCAGCAGCTACCTCAAGGTTAGAAAAAAACTGAATAACTCTGGCTCCACGGCCATGCACAAGGATGGTCCGTGACATTTTGCTGCCTGAGGCAGAAGCAGTACAGCATGTTGATCTCCCTCACCATATCATCTTCAGAGCTATATCACTCCAAAGTGGTCAGGTTAGGACACCTGAAGCAGAAAATCCCCACAAATATATCGACCCTTTTCTGCCACTTACACAAACCATCTGATAATCAATTAAATGGCTAGCAATTTCTACCCTTTCGTGAACCACAAAATGAGCTGCCTGAGATAGCTTCTTCGCTCTGCATGAGGGGATGTTTGCCCCTAGGCATTGAAAGGAAATGGGCAGGCCCACATCTGGAAATGCTTATACAGTACTGAGAAGACACTACATAAATATGCAGTGCCCATGCATTTCAGAACCTTAACTGTGAGATTATTTGTTTTACAAACATATCATCTGGCAGCACATCATCAACCTGAAGAAAGCTGTAGTCTGCAGAAGCAGCTTTGCTACTTGGTAAAGGATTCACAAAGCACTGTGAGTAGGGACAGCCCTTTGTTGTTACCTATGCGGAGATTTCAACCTCTGAAAAGCCAAGAAATAATAAATGCAATAATCTCCTGGCTGCACTAACTTATCAGATTTTCAGAACCATTTCTTCTTATCCAAGGGGAACGCTGGCAGTTATTGTTGATTTAAATTACAACTGCAGTACTTCTGCAAACAGGGGTGTTGTTTTTAGCTAAACCCAACACAGGCCCAAAGCTTCATTACTGATTGCTGTTATTAGCTACTCATCCCCACCATGAGGACACATCATTTAAACTTTCTCATTAATGTGCCTAAGTGTTATCTTCTTCTTCAAAAGCAGAGCATCCACACAATTATTGTTCCAAGTGGGAGGCAAAAATGTAATTATGCCGGCTAAGTAAATTAAGAGGCTTTTATGGTACATCATGTGTGTAGGGGATTTTTGATCAGCACTTTAGATCAACAGCTGGTATAAAATGCCCTTTTCTGTTAAGTGAAGGTGATGTCATCTAATGTGGGATATTAGATCTTTCCACATACCAGTTGAAAGTGGGTTGCTTCATGACTCTCAGACTTTCCTTCTCCTTTGAACTTCACTCCTTTTCCATTTATATGTAATTTCTCAAATTGCACATCTGAGGTTAGGGCTCATGGCTGTTGTTCTGTTTTATGCATAGTGCCTGTTAGTTTGTGTTCAGCCTTCACCAACTTCAGTCCACCCATATTTCATCAGCATCAATTAGCATGCCCAGTGGTTGGGGAAGACTGCTGTTTCAGGCCAAAACACCTGAATGGCCAAAATTTAACATAAAAACAAAAGAAGAGTCCTGCTGGATCTGGTCAAGGGCCCATCTAGTCCAGCTTCCTGTATCTATCAGTGACCTCACCAGATGTCTCTGGGAGTGCATGAGACAACTGGACACCTGTTTCTTGATACCACTCCCCTGCATCTGGCATTTTGAGGTCCTTTCTGAAGGAGAGATTGCAGAGTGTGGCACTAGGGCAGTGGTGGTGAACCTACAGCACTCCAGATGTCTTGGACCACAACTCTCAGAATTATGAGCCTTGATTGCCAATGACAAAGGACTGTGGGAGTTGTGGTCCCAAACATCTGGAGTGCTGAAGGTTCACCACCACTGCACTAGGGGATTCATGTTTGACACCCCAGCCACTGGCCTGTGGGTCCCTCAGGGTTCTCTTTGGTCTAGATGAAACAACTGGGAGAGATTATTCAGAGTTCTGGAGATTGGTGTCAACCAGAATCTAAGGAAGCTACTTTGGCTTTAGATCAGTGTGTAGTAGCAGTTATGGACTTGGTGAAGGTGGACAAATTGAAACTTAATCTAGACAAGGCAGAGGTGCTTCTGGTAAATTGAAAAGGAGATCAAGGAATAGGGATGCAGCTTGTACTAGATGGGATGATCCTGCCATTGAAAAAAAGAAGTGCACAGCTTGGAGGTGCTCCTGGACTCATCCTTCAGCCTAGAGGCTCAGGTCTCAGTTATTTGCACAATTAAAACTAGTGTGCCAGCATTGTCTGTTTCTTGAGAGATTGGCCTTGGGCCCTGTGACACATGCCCTAGTCTCTTTCCAGCTTGATTACTGTAATGCACTCTGTGTTAGGCTGCTGATGAAAAGTCTCAGGAATGTTCAGTGGTACAAAATGCCGCAGCCAGTTAGCGGACTGAGGTTGGTTACAGAGATCGCAGAACACCCTTGTAACAGCAACACCACTGGCTACCAGTCACTTTCTGGGTCCAATTTAAAGTGCTGATTTTAACGCTAAATGGCCTGAGTCCAAATTACCTCAAATACTGTATCACCCAATATGAGCTGGCTTGGGTACTAAAGTCATCAGAAGAGGCCTTTCTCTTGGTCTCCACCACATTCAGAGGTGTGTTGGATGAGAAGACCAAAGAGAGTCTTCTCCATTCCTGCTCCCAGAATTTTGAACTCCCTTCCACAGGAGGCCAGAATTGCCCCATGTTTGTGTTATTCATCCACAAGCATGTTGTTCATGTCCCTCAATTCCCTGTTCTCAATACCTGAACATGTCTTAATTGTACTGGACTGTATATTATCCCTCATTCTGTAAGCCACCTTGGGTCCTTTCTCCAAGGAGAAAGGTGGGATAAAAATATTCTAAAATAAATAAAAATAATAACAAAAAGACCTTTCTCTTCAGGTGAGCTTTCCCTGACTAACTGATTACCTGTTGTTTGACCTTTGGATGGATTGTTATGCATTACTGCTAAGACTGAATTTTTAGTACAATATTAGTGTTTTCCATCTCTCAGATAGACTTTTTCCCTTTTATTTGTTTGCTTATAGTGCTTAGCTTCAATACTGCCTTTTTAATGATGGAAAATGTTCCTTTTAATGATATACGGTAAGATGTTCTTAGCCTTGAATATTGTACCCAATGTTACTTGGTAACTGTTCTACACTCCTCTCCAACTTTGCGTATTGTCCGTCAGTGTTGCAAGCCACTTTGGATCATTTCCAAGGAGAAAGGCAGGGGAAATTTTTTAAAATAAAATAATAATAAAATAAATGATTCCCATCAACACTGAAATGATTAAATTAACGAGGCAATAGAGAGAAAGAGAAAAATATACAGATGTTTGGATATATGGACAGATAGACAGTAAAATATCTTCAGCAAGCCATAGCAATGGGGATTTTAATGTGATTTCCCGGGTTCCAAGGATATTTTAGCCCATTTACATTCTATCTCTCTCAAGGGTGGGCTGGGCTCACCTAGTTGTAGGGGAGTGGGGGATTACTGTACTTTTCTATCTATAAGATGTTCCCCATGTATAAGATGACCCCTTTTCCAACCCCAAAATTACAATTTCATAACTGTGTGGTTCTCTCTTCAACTTACTTCTGTGTATTAGGTTGCCCCCCCCCCCCCCCCAGTTTTTGTCTAACAGTTTAAGACAAAAATAGAGTCATAGACACAGAAAATAATATATGTATCTTCAAATGTTGGGACCTGATTTCAGGGATGGAGGATTTGGGCTCACTTTCAAATTAGAGTGATGAAGCTGTTTGGATGAGCAGTGAAACATTTCTATCTTTCAAGAAAAAGAAATCCAGTAGCCATGACTCAACTTCCAGATAAACTCACCTGGATGACTGAGAATCTTCACAGACATATTCAAATTAGAGTGTGATTTGGGGATGAGTTTGACCACTTTTTAGGAAGGTGTCATGTTGCAGGGCTTCTTGTCTGCATTTCTAAACGCTTTTAGAACTTATTACATAGGATAGCAGCTACGGCAATTCATAGAATCATAGGGTAAAAGAGCTGGAAGGGGCCAACAAGGCTATTGAGTCTGACCCCCTGCTCGGTGCAAGAATCCAAATCAAAGCCTCCAGCATTCGAGTGCTCACTACCTCCTGAGCTAATTTGCTCCATTGTCATTCTGCTCCAAGCATGAAGATGTGTCCCCCCCCCCCCGATATTCAGCCTAAAACTGGCATCCTGTAGCTTGAAAATCTTATTTTTCAGTCCTGCATGCTGGAATGATAGAGAACAGGTCCTGTGTCTCCTCTATATGACTACTTTGTAAGTATTTGAAAAGTGCTATTTGATCAACCCTCAGTCTTCTTTTTTTCAAAACTAAACACACCCATTATTTTAGTCTTTCCTCCTAAGGCTTGGTTTCCAGTCCCCTGGTCATCCTGGTTGCCTTCCTCTGAAATCAATTACATTTGTTTCATCCTTCTTAAAGTACAGTATCCACTGTGGCAAATCTTTCAGCATCTACTGTGGTACTGTAAGATCCTTCTTAAAGTGCAGTATTGCCCTGTGGTATATGTCTTGGTTGAAATGAACTGGATTTGCCATCCACTGAGAGAATAACCAAATCCATGTCCCACTTTCCTGAATTTAGTAAGTTTCACAATTCTAAAACAAAAACAAAACAAAAGACAAAAAACAACCCCCCTGAAGGTTCTATTAACACAGTAGTTCCAAACGTGGTCGTCGGGACCCCTTTGCGGGTCAAAGGACCATTTCACAGGGGTCGCCATAAGCCAGTGATGAAAAAGGCACAAACAGCTTGGGTCTGGATGGGGGGGGGGGAGAGGAAGGGGAAAGAGTGAGTTACAGCTTGATCGGTTGGAAGGGATGTCAGTCAATGGCACCGGAGGCTGCGATTGGCTGAGGGTGCCTGTAGAGGGAAGTTCTGTATGGCTCCTGCAGCAGCGGCCTGCCAAAGGGGGCTTGTGGCCTCTTCCAAGCAGGGCAAGGGGTCACCACCACATGAGGAACTGTATTAAAGGGTCATGGTGGCATTGGGAAGGTTGGGCTGTATTAACCATTGTATTAACAAAACGGATAACATAGAAATGTAGCCATGAAAATAAGGAAGGAAAGCACTGGTTCTGTCTTTTCAAACTTGCCGACAAAACAGACCAACAGGCACTATATTATATAACTATGGAAAATCAATAGTAAAACTATGGTTGAGTCAAAAAGTCCTTTCCTTGTCTGCTATTCTGACAGAAGATGCAGCATGGAATCCAGGAAAAATCTTCTAACCCAAAATGAAGACATCACATAAGTCTTACTATCTATTAGATGGATTCACCTTAATGATTAAGACAAGGATGTAAGTTGCTTAAGGGCCAAGTTGTAGCCTTCCAGCCTTGGCACATTTTAAATTTAGTAATGATCAATACCGTGTGCCATATTCCCTCTCAAGCTTTTTTTAGAAGTCTAACCGCCCCCCTCTCTACTAGCAGGCATGCACCAGCAGGCATGTAGCCACCAACCAATCCTCTCTCTTTAAATTTAAATAATAGAGGTTGATGGGCAAAAGAAGCTAGATCTTACCACATCCTCTTGATTTCACATGATTTTTTGCATAGGATCTTTCCCAAATCACATCAGATCACCCTGCACACTGATACTGGAGGCCCATCTCTTCCCACAGAGGGACCACAATATCTCACTGGTACATCATCCATTCCTAGGTCCTCATCACCCTGTACACAGATTGCAGTTTTTGCCTGCTGTCCTCATTCTCTAACTACCCACAAAATTGGGTGCTTCTAGGACCCAGGGGAGCAGACCCATAAAGTGTAATGTATCATTTTGTATCATTTTCTTTCATTATGATATTTTTTAAAAAATAATTCATTAATAACAAAATGAAATGGCAAAGGGAATGAAACAAAACAAAACACTGTTTTTCTGTTTTGTGCCTATCTCTGTTTTGGAATGTGATGGGAAGAGGCAGTTAGGGAGCTGAGGAAAGTCAGTCTAGTTTAAGGATCGGAGGTGGGGGAGGGTTGATCAAACTGTCCCTCTTGGATTAGTGAAGAAAAGGGAATCTTGTAAAGTGTGTGTGCTGTGCAATGCTCAAGGTTTTTTTAAGTGTAGTTTTTTAAATTATAATTTCATTTAACCAGTCATATTTTTGGTAAAATGCTAGGGTTTGTCAGAATCTATTCAGAACTATGAGTCTTTTGGAACTTTTATTCTTTCTCTTACCAAGTGTCTCCTGAAAGAGATTTTGTAACAGTAAGTGCCAACTGCTGATAAAAAGGGGTGCTTTATTAAGGGAGTCGTGAAAATAATTCTCCTCTGTAGCCCCACCCCCACCCCCACCCCGCTGTTTAGCTATAGGTTTTTAGCCAAAATGTCAATACTCTGCCAAGAAAGAGGTGGCTAGAATTTGTGTACTTGCCAGAAAGATGCCTGTGATTACCTGAACATGTGTCTTATTAGGGAGTGATAATTATTAAGAAGGGCTGCTTTCTCAAGAACACCGCACAAAGAGCAATATGTCAAAGTGAAATTACACTTTGCTGCCATTAAAAAGCACATGGAGGCTTATTCAGTCTCAAAAAGGGAGAGGGAGAGGAAGGAAGGAAGGAAGGAAAAGATTTTGGGGTTTGAGGAGCGGGGACAGAAAAATAAACCACGAAAGTCTAGGGATGAGCATGTGTGGCTCTCCAGACTTCCAGAATTTGCTCAAGACTGCTTCAGACCTTTCTCCAACACATTACAGATGTTATTCAGCCTCTGCAGACTTGGGAGTGGTGTCTTCCGAATTGCAATTAAGCTTCCCTTCCATCTGCCATAGGATAAACATCTAAGGATCCATGTGTAAACAAAGTATAAATCAGGTGTGTTATTATGCACCTTGTGATACCCATGATGGTAGTTTCAAGATCTGGATTTAACATGGAAGGTGAAATGGGGCTGCAAAAAAAAAAAAGTTTAAAACTCTCACCTTTTCCTGTGCCTATGGAGGGGGGGAGGTGGGAGTTCTAATTTTTTTTTGCCTCCCCCAGCCCGCACGTCAGCTGATGGGTGCTGGGGGAGGCAAAAAAGAAAAGAAAAGAAAAGAAAAGAAAAGAAAAGAAAAGAAAAAAAGAAAAAAAAGAAAAAGAAAAAAACTCCCACTTTTTCCTGCGACAATCAGGCGGGAAAAGGCAAATTGTTGCAGGTTTTTGCCTCCCCCAGCACCCATCAGCTGCCTTGGGGGCTGGAGGGGGCAAAAAAAGAGAGCCCCAGCGATTCCTCATTGAATGCATTGAGCCAATGCATTTCAATGGAGGAAAAAGAAAAAAACTCCTGCCTTTTCCGTGCTCCATCACACAGTGAAAAGGCTGGAGTTTTTTTCCCCCCAACCTCCCCAGTGCTGATCAGCTGGTGTGCGGGCTGAGGGAGGGGAGAAAAAGGTTAAACCTCCTGCCTTTTCCCCATGCAGGGGAAAAGGTGGGAGTTTTAAACATTTTTTTGCCTCCCCAGCCCGCGCACCAGCTGATCAGCACTGGGGAAGGCCAAAAGCCTGCAGTTTCCCTCGCCCCATCGAGCGCATTGGGGGGAACCGCAGGGTTTTCCCCATAGGAATGCATTGCTAATGCATTTCTATGGGGAAACAAAACGAAACAAAACGAAATGGAATGAAACATAAATTTCTGTTTTGTTTTGCTTTGTTTCTCCTCCAGAGTGAGGTTCATTATTCATTTTGTAACATTACGAAATGAATAATGAATAATGAAACAAATTAAAAATTCATTTCATGCTCATTTCTAATAGGTATAGCTTTATCTTTGGCACAAGAACTAGTAAGACAAGCTATTGAATAGGTCTGTGAATTTCTCTCCCATAGGCAAAGTGGTTCTCTCCCAATTTAGTATGTGTACAGTATCCACCTGTTCACTCATTTGGCAGCAGGAGAGAAATTTGATGCTGTTGAAATGCATGTATGCTGGGGAGAAACTCTCATGGATTTCTTCTGCTTGGTCACCCATTGTAGATGTGCATTTATAAAAACAATACTCAGACGGAGATGCTTACTGCAGGTAAAACTTTTCCAAAACCCATTAGCTGTTGAAAGAAAATGAGAATTGAAATGAAACCTGCACAGCACAGGCATCCATCTTGTCATCTGAGCATCTAAATGGAGTTCTGTATCACACATATTTTGAGAATGCATTACTGAAGCACTATTCTGATGAGTTCATTTATCATTTGGTACACACTTATTCCTTTGTTTTTCAAAAATGCTTTGTTGTTTTTTCCATTGAGGTCTTCAACGGATAAGTGAGAAACAATTATGTTGAACGCTATAAAGATATACTTCCTTCAGTACCTGCCTATAAACCTATATCCTACGATGTGACAAAACACCTGAAAACTGGCCATATCTACATATGGTGACTCAAACTGTTCCCATCTTAAGCCCAAGAGAACTAAAGTACAATTTAATGAAGTAAGCCAGACATTTTGAGAGATGTCAACAAAATAAAAATGGCATATTTGGGGGATGAGTTAGGTTCACACAATTTTCAAGATCACCTTGTAGAGACCCTAATAGTGGCTCACCACAAATATAAACTTCCTTTCCAGTTACAGAGGCTTAGGAAATATAAATCTGACACAAACTGAACACTATGCAGCTGGCCTATCTAGTGCCTTTGATACATGCTTGTTCCAGTGCAGCGCTAAGTCAAACAACTGTGTCAAAATTTATTATAGATTTTTATTTATTTATTTGACTTTTATACCACTCATCTAGCCCTAGTGCTACTCTGGGCAGTTTACAACATAAAATCTCAACACAATACCAATAGAGTTAAATAACGAAAATACAAACAACGTAATGCAACAATTTATAACCAAATAAATCAACAACAATAAACTAAAATAAAAATAGAAATAACCAATTAATCAGCAACAACAAAAAATAAAGATAAGCCGTAAAAGAAGGAAAGGTGTTTGAGAATGTATATTTTCAGAAAGAATCTACCTTTTTTTTCCAATCCCATGTTTAAGTGAGCAAAATTTGGGCAGGTTTTAATTGTGTGATCACATAGTGCTTTGTCCCGTGGCTTAGGGACATATAGGCAGGCAGTTACAAACCAAGCTGACCTTTATCTATGTCAATCTACTACTTCTTGAGACACTGGAAGAGCTACTTTTTAAAAAGTGAATGTAGGTTCTATCTAATTTGGTTCAATCTTGGCAAGTGCAATCGCTGGTATCAAACCAAAGCAGATCACTTAACTGTCACTTCGCCTAATCATTTGCAGGATTTAACCACTTGATAAATCGAAAGCTTCCTCCCTCTCCCCTTGTGGAGGAGGAGAGAAGAGGATGTAGAGCAGGCATGTCCAAACTTCGGCCCTCCAGATGTTTTGAACCACAACTCCCACAGTCCTTTGCCATTGGAAATATAGGGTTGGAATTCTGGGATTTGTGGTCCAGACATCAGGAGGGCTGAAGTTTGGACATGCCTGATGTAGAGGGTTTTTAAAAAAGAAAAACTCCATTATAAACCAGAGTGAAACTGGTTGATTGCCAAGACAGTCCAGTGCTATGTCATAAATGCAAAATGAGGGATTTTGGATTTCTTAAGGATGGACTGCTGGAAGGTGATGCTAACACTTCATAAGAACTTAGGAAAATGTGTTTGACCACAGCATGAACAACTTTATCAGGAAGGCCTTAAACTGAATTGGAAGGGAGGGGGACATGAAAGCTGGGAGGTGACTATAGATGAAGACTTATGTACAAAGAGAGTTGGTGGAAGAAGGAGTAGCAACAGGAATCCTGGAGGAAAATGACCATGTTCAACTTGAGTTGTTGATTTCAAAAGAAATAAAAGCAGAGTGTAGCCACACACTCAGTATATGCGGGACTTCTGAGCACTCAATTTTAATAAATTTGGAACAATGATTATGTAAGGTTCCATGGCAGGAAATCCTAACAGGAAAAAGAGTCCAAGGTGGGTAGGTGTTTGTAAAAAAGGAAATTCTAAAGGCCAGCTTGGTGAGGAGCAAAGTTGAGGAGGCTGGTTGTGAAGACTTTCTTGCATTTTAAGGTTTCGTACCTAGCCACCTGACTTTGTCCCCCGCCAAACTGGCTGCCCTTAAGATTTGGTGGGGAGCAAAAGCAGGGGGTAGGTGAGGGGTGATTCCCCCTCACTCGCTCCCCCCCCCCAGGATGAAGCAGCAAGAATGTGCTTTTTAAACACCCCTGTTTTTTTGCAAGGCATGCACTGGTCTTTTAAAATCAGATTCTTGCTTTCAGAGCTGGGATCCCCTTATTGTGTCAGGGCAGCTGGGATTCCGGCTGGCCTGACACAGCAGAGGGCTGAGAAGGTGAGCAGTGAAGTCAGCATTCGGCTTCTCAGCCCCCTGCTGTGCCAGGGAAGCTGGAATCCCAGCTGCTTTGACACAGCAGGAGGATCTTGCCGCCCCAACACAGCAGGGGAATCCTGGCTGTTCCGACACAGCAAGGGGCTGTGAGAGTGAATGTTCCCAGCTATCCCAACACAGCAGGAGGATCCTGGCTCTGACAGCAAGAATCTGCTTTTAAAAGACCCATACATGCATGGCAAAAAGGCATGCACAGGTCTTTTAAAAACAAATTCTTGCTGCTCCAACCCCAGTGAGGAGCGGGAGGGGGAAATCACCTCCCATCCACTCCCCCCTGTTGGTGTGAGATCAGCAAGAATCTGCTTTTAAAGCACCTCTGCCTTTTTGACTTCACTGCTCAGCCGCCTGCTGTGTCAGTGAAGCCACTTCCCTCCTCGCCACTGTTGGGTGGCAGTGACAAGTGGTGGCCAGCAGCTTCTCTAGAGTCCCTGGATTTTGCTTCAGGCAACTGGCTGCAGATAGACCCGTGGCTGGAGTAAAGCCCCCCCCCTCGCCGCCGCCACCCAGCTGGTTTTGACAGCTTGGCCTGTGTGGAGGGGGCATGGCTTTACTCCAGCCAATGGATCTTGCTTCAGGCAATGGGCAATCTTGCTGCGGCCCGCCACCTTTCCCCTTACCATCCAAAACACAAACTGCTCCAAATTTGGGGAGCTTCAAGGGAAGAGGCCAAGGAAGCAACTCCTTGTAGAGTTCTGAATCATTTTGTTTCATTTTGTTTCCTCTCTTTAAAAAAATGTTACTAACAAATGAAATGAAACTACTAAAGAAAGGAAATGAAACGCTATATTTCACCAGCAGCCACTTTTTAACTTTATGCCAAATGAAGTCAGCACTGGTGCCAACAGTGTGTCCAAGGTGACAAAGTTCAACATCAGGATACCACCATAGAGAAGTTTATTTTGCACTTTGCCCTGCAATCTATGGCCCTCACTGCTGGGACATAGCAGATGGTCATTCACAGTAAAGCATGATGCTTGGGCAAGTAGACTCAAAGAGTATATTGAGCAAAACGACTCGTAGAGTTTTGCTGGTTGAAATTAACTAGTGTAGCTAGGCAAATAATGCCATTTGGTTCCTTTTAATACAAACAAAGCAAAATCTGCAAGTTTCTTTGTAAACAGGAAGTTTAAGATTTTAAAGACATCTCTCTCTCTCTCTCTCTCTCGTCACCTTTTGGATGTTATCCACTGATCCACAGGGCAGTGACACATAGTTTGTTCATTTGAACTTGAGTGTGGTAGAGCTTTTGCCGGGTTCTTTTAAAAGGTACATTGATAGAGAGGAATAACTTGCAAGCAAGCTTTATGTTATAAATGGCCACATTGCTCTAGGCAGGTTTGAGAAAGATTCTGATTAAATTCACTTATCTTATCAGTAGCTATATTGCCACAGGAAAATAGACTATGATTAAAAGATGATAAGCTTACCAGTAGTAAAGGTCCTGTGTATACATTATGACTTTTAGTTTCTCATCTATGCACCAGCAGATCTATTCTTTTCTTCCTGCTCTTTTCTCGTTTAATTTATTAAGCCTTGTCTTTCACTGAGGAGACTTTGTGAGCAATTATACATATGTTATTCCCATTCTAAAAACTGTACTAAGCTTTTTCATGTTTTAAAGTTACCTTTGTGCAGTATTGTCCCCAGAATCCGCTAGCCCGTGTGCCCAGTTTTGGTTGAAAAATTCTGGGAGTTGTACTAAAAAAAGTGGGTTTTCAAAACGTTGCTTGAAAAGGTTAATTCGGAAATCAGTCTCTAATCACGCTTCCATATTTCAAATTGTCAGATCTGCAGATGTTCATAAATGCCATGAAATAGAAAATTTCCCTGTTTTTGACAGATGCATGTTTTTTACTGCTCCTTTATTCCTTGATACATGATACATTTATTGCAGAAGAGTGAAGAGCAAAGTTAATTTCAGTGTTGGAAACTTCATAGAATCATTGAATAGTGAAGTTGGAGGGGTCTTTATAAGGCCATCAAGTCCAACCTGCTGCTTCAAGCAGGAATGCAATGCAAAGGAGAACTGCCATGGGGTTGTCTAAATTTCTCTTGAATGCCTCCACTGTTGGAGCACTTGCCACCTCTCAAAGTAATTGATTTCCTTTCCTGTCCACAAAATGTCCCCTTTAAATCTTCTAGTAAGTTAAGGTTGAACTTTTCTGGTCACTGAGTGTCATGTTGTCATGTTTTCTTCATGGAGTCTTAAATGGAGCCAGTAAACCCAGTGCTTCTATCAAACTGCATTAATCAGTTTGCTCTTGCCATTTGCCCATTTGCATATTTATTTCTTTGAGCAGGGTGTTCCAGAATGAGACAACTTGCCACTGGCAGTTTCCTCTTTCATGTCTTTCTATCCAGTGGTGGTAGCGATGACAGAAGAGCTCCACTTGAAGGTTTTAAAGCATAGCCTTCTGCACATATATCCAGTACCCTGCCCTCTGGCCAATAATTACCAGTAAAGAAATGGTAGGAAATAAAACTGCTTAGCAAGCATTTTGTATCCCCAGGAGGAGAACATGGCACTCTGAAGATCTGCCTGACAAAGCCCACAAGCTTTCAGGAGTGTGAACTTTCCATCATGGACTCAGTCCCTTCTTTTGCCCTCTTCTGATGTGAATATAAGACCATATTTATAAATGAAGAAAGCTTAAAATGTGTCTAGATGTGCCACAAATACTGTGTAGGACTAATTTGAGAGATTAGTAGAAACTTAAGGCTTACTGCCTCTGTCATCTGAACTCAATTTTGAATGCACTGTTTCTTATCAATTATTTATATATAAGCCTAATAGGAAGGCCACCTTGGTGTCCCAATAGCATGAATAAGGTTCGGAGTCTTTTAAAAGAATATTCCATAACATTTCCCCTAACTTTCCTAAACTTTGTTAACACCTCTTCTCTGCTCCTAGTTTCTTCTCGGTCCCCTCCCCTCTGCTTCATGCTGCTATTTTATACTTGTATAACTGAAAAGTACTGAAAGATTCCCGGTTTCCTTTCTTCCATCATCTTAAAAATTCTTAAAAGTGCTATATTTGCTCTTGGATAACTCAGAAATAGATCTTTTTCAAGCTTCAAACCTTCCATAGTCTTACCCTCAAGGAGGATCTAGAAGAACTTTGTCTCAAAGGAAAGTGAAGCAGGTGGTTAGAAATGAAGAACAATAGAAAAAAATTGGAACTTCACAAATAACATAGGGAAACACAGCTTGATTACTGGAATTTTAAGATTATCAAAATGTTTCTCACGTCAGTTTTCAGGTTAAAAATTGTGATTTCATCATATATGTTGGAGACATATTTTGGTGTTGAGGACTAAACTGTACTTATACCGCTTAGTCTTCAACACATGTGTGAGCACTCACATACATACCTGAGTCAAAAGCAAGCCACATTGAATTCAAATGCATAGCATCCTTAGGTTCTGCCAATAAATAAGACTAAGTTTTTGCAACTTTTGCACTGTTGAGAAACAATTAAAACTTAGCAAGACATTCTGAAAGCTATTGGGGGGGGGGGGTCACACAAGGAGCTTATCTGACAAATAGCTCTGAAACAGTTGTACATAAAAATGATTAATGTGTAAACATAATTTGACTGTGAAGATTCTTAGTCATCCAGGCGAGTTTATCTGGAAGTTGAGTCATAGCAACTGGACTTCTTTTTCTTGAGAGATTGAAACATTTCACTGCTCATCCAAACAACTTTGTCTGACGAAGACTGACGAAGCTGTTTGGATGATAGTGGGGTGGCCACACTGCCCACAGTACTCCCTGTCAAAAACACCCTCCTGGGAGGAGAGGGGAGAAGGGGGGAAGGGGGGAAGGGAGCAGTCACGTGGGGAATTTACTTCTGCCTGGCTGCTCCTTTCCTCCTACCCACCCGCCTCCCAGCTGGGATCAAGCTGTCAAAATCACAAGGGAGGCAGTTGCAAGGAGGCTTTTGAATCCTCCATGGCACCAGCTAGAGTGCTGGTGCCGTGGGGAGGGGTTCATTTCATTTTGTTTGGTTTCATAAGTAATGAATTTATTTTTTGAAAAATTTCATTATGATACAAAGCGAAACACGGGGGGATGAAGCAGAACAAAATGAAACACAATTTTTCCATTTCGTGCCCATCCCTATTCTGGACCAGATGCAATCGCCATCTTCAAAGGCTGCCCCATGTGCAGTGCAGTGCAGTAATCAATCTGGCTGCTGAGACACAGGTTGGGAACTCACTGTGCCTCCAGGGAGATAAGATAAGCTAAGCTAAGATCAGATCAGATCAGATCAGATAAAACTTTATTGTCATTGTCCGATACAGAACAATGAAATTAAAAGAAAAATGAATTTAAAAGAGCTACATCAGGAACATCCATACAAACAAATATACCACAAACATACCCCACCCTGCATTTATACAGAAAACTCTCAAAACATACATTTCCCTGCATTCAAAGCCATAACCGCTTTCAGGCAAAAACTATTTCTCAAGCGGCTGGTTCTAGTCTTAACGACCCCATATCTCCTTCTAGAAGGCAGAAGCTGAAAAAGATCATTTTCAAAAGATCACACCAACTTATGTGGCTGTGAGAAGGGTAAAGGTTAGATACCCTTTTCAGCCCAAGTGCTGTCCCTATTTATAGGGAGGAAGGAAAAGGATATAAAGGCAATTAAAGAGAAAAGACTAAACATTAGTGATGTTAGCCTTCCCACACCCCAACATATGTCAGAGGGAGTGATAGAAGGTCAGGTTCAGAGTAAGTGGAGGAAATAGCTGTTGGGAAAGAAAGACGGTGAGGAACTTAGTTTAGTTTTATTTATGTTTTGTATACCACCCGCTTGCAAAAGCACCTCAAGGTGGTGGACAACAATAAATTAGCATAAGAAAGGGATAAAAACAGAAACCATAAACAAAAAAATCATACATGTACAAAAATACAATATAAAAATACAGACATAAATAAAGATATAAACTAAAACAGAGAGGAAGGAAGAGAGGAGGAAGAGTCAAATAATGGGGAAAGGGGGGAAATGAGGAAGGGAAAGAAAGGAAGGAGGTGAGGAAGAGTTTTAGTGGAGGCAGGGGAAGCCTGATACAGGAGGGTGAAAAAGTATTACCACTTGGGTGGGAATGGGTATGAATGGAGGACTCCTAGACAAAGAAATGGGGGAAGTTAATGATACCTCCTGAGGAAGTCGAGAGATGTAGGAGGGATGTAAGACCAGTTGAACCATCCTATTGGAGAGAAAAGGAGTCGAGTGAGTGGTCAAGAAAAATAAAAGAGAACAAAGGGCTAAGCCTAAGACAGCAAGAGAAAGTAGAGAGAGACACAGACCAGGATGTAGCAGAGGGAGAGAGTGATGGGAACATTGACGGAGACAATTTGTGGACGAAGGCATCATGAAGAGAAGGAACCTGATTGGCCACGGGACCATTCAGGAAAACAATGCCCATGTTACCAGTTCCATCGGGGACACAAATACCAGGAGGACTAGCAGACTTTAATGCAGACTGGTTTAAGGTTGATGTTGACTTCCCAACAGTTAAAAAGAATTCAAACCCTTTCTCGCCTCTGCTCGACAAGGAAGAGAAATTATATAAACATGAAAATGTAAATAGTTGTTTAACTTCATCAGCAATAAATGTTCCTGGTTTTAAACCTCTCAAATCTTCATGACTGATGTTCAATCAAGTTAAGGGTCATGAGCAATTGCCTTTGATCTCTAGCAAACCCTCACAGTGGCCTTGGCAAAACTACACCCACAAAAATGGAATGCTAAGTCACCTTGCTTGAAAATCCTGGGAAGAGGTGGTCTTACGTTAGAACTGATTTAGCGGCACACAATTATATATTATTAGATTAGCAATATGAAGAAAGATGCAAAGGCCTTATCACTGGTTTAAAGAATGAACTGAATACAGGGAATGGCACTGTGGTGGTACTTAAGTGCCCATCAGTCCTGCCCAGCATATTAACTATGCATGGGTGACGAGTCCTGTAGTCTGAGAAGATGCCAAAAACCAATGTTTGTCCACCCTTTGATATTCTCCCTTGTTCCATCTTTATTTCCTTTCCTTCCTGGAAGGCAGTTAAAAAAATAAACATAGACATTCCCAAATAAACTTTCAGAAAATAAACAAGGCTGCTCCAAAATATAGATGCAGTGTATCATACAGACTCTTTCTGGGGAAGGCTTCTCAAAAGTGTTCTGCTTTTATACCGCCCTGTAGCACTTCAAGCACTATCTGCGGGGTTTACAATTTAATTATGCAGGCTTACACATTGCTCCCCCCTCCCGCATCCAGCATCCAGCTGGGTACTCAATTTACCGGCCTCAGAAGATTGAAAGGCTGAGTCAACCATGAGCCTGCTACCTGGGATTGAACCCCAGGTCATGAGCACAGTTTTAGCTGCAGTACAGGCATTTAACCACTGCGCCACGAGGCTCTACCATCTTCTGAATGCAAGGATTTATTTCTTATAAATCCTTCCATCCTAGGCTTTCCACAGATGTTCATCTAACTGTTTCTTCAACATCTTCCACTTGTGCCTCTCTTCTTCCCTTGACTATTCTTGCTTTCACAGAGAGGAGTTTGGACTTGCTAATCCTAAAGCCAGCTGAAAGTCCAACAAATAAGAGCCCAGGGGCATTGCTTTCGGTTTTTGTCACCACCGCTTTATATTGTTTAGCTCTTACATGCTAAGCATTACTGAAAACCAGTTAACTAACATCATGCATTCCCATTAACCTCTGTCAAACTGATGTCATTAAGCCTCAAAGACTGATACGACCTCTTTGACAGGATCTTTGGAGTTGCATGGGAGAAAATCTTGCAGCCCATGCCCAAAGCTAAAATCATGATACAGTAAACAAGACATTTTCCCCCTCCCCCATCATCTTTTCTAAATGTTACTTAACAAATATGAAAACTGCATTCCAATGGTCCCCTAGCTGGACATTCTGATAGTTTTAATACAATTGATTTACCGCTGTTCGGGTCTAGGGGGAAATACTGAAATTACTTGGGTGCATGCCCAGCTTGGGATATTATTCTAACCCTCTGAAAATTATAACCGCTGAGTGAAAAAAAACAACAAACGAATAGGCAACCGTTTGGTTACTTATGCCAAAATTTAATACAAATGGAGGATTTGGCCATTGAGATTCAAGCAGGGTTGTTAAGGTTATTTGAAATATTTGTGGCTTCATGTTTTTTCAACACGGTTAGAGGAACAGGTGGCACTTCTGTGCGATATTCCTTCATCCGGAGAACCATGAATGTGGCATTTTTTAAGAGTCTGAGGGAGAGTTAAGATGCAAGGATGGAGGATTTATGTGAACAGAAAAACCGAGAGCAGCCAGAAGTGCTAGAGCTTGGGAGAATGGGTATCCTTCTCAGTTACGTGTCAGCAATGACAATGAGGAATGTCATATGCAAATTTAAAGAGAAAAGCTGAATAAAAATACCTGGTGAAAGCAGACTCAAACTATCACTCTGGGGACTGACTGTTTAATACAGGTAGCTTTCTCATAAAGGTACGGCAGAACTATATTCATTGTGGTGCTTTGGGGGATTCATCAAGGACCTGTCTTGCAGTGAGATGCCTATATTGATGGTCCCTTGCAATATACTGAATATACATACTGAATATACGCACAATTTCCATAATCATTTCCTTTGCCTTCCTATGCAATTTTGTGAACCAGAGAATCTCTGCTCTCCCTGACAGCACTCCATGTGTGTTGGAACACTGGTGTTCCAGGATTTTTAAGGCTCTTCTCTTCAGGTTAGTTGACCTCCACGGGTAGAGACCAATGGGGTGGGGACATAAAGACTGAACATATTTATCCATCGTAGCTTAAAATGATTCAATGAACAATAAATAAGGGAGCTTCAGTGGAGATGCTTTCTCCTATCTCCTTTCTTGCTGATTGCTCTGGTCTTAGGCTCATCCTTCCTCTGTTACCCAGCCTCCATAAGGAAACTCGCTTTTTCAGAGCATGAGGGAAATTATCTGGAAACAGGACCGTTCATTTGTTTGTCTCTCCCACCAGGTCCCTCCAATTTCCCTTTCTCCCATATGGAATCTGCAAGCCATGTTGCAGTTTCTTCTGGCACACTTTAGAGTTTCCCACAGCCCACTTTCAAATTTCAATTCTTTGATCTCTTTACCGATTCGGGATGAAGAGATGCTAGTCCCTGCCTGGTCACAGGGCTTATGAAGGGGTTGGTCAGCACTTGTCAGCCAAATATACAGTATTTTGCACTTCGCTTTCAGAATAAAATAAGGAGAGGGGAACTATGTAAATCACCCATACACCTTGCTAGTGTGCATAAATAAATAATTATAACTTTATATGCACATTGGACTTCCAGTAATTTTCTTATGAAGTACCAGCGGGGGTGGGGGATTGCTGGTAATTGAAGAGTTCCTCTTTTGATCCTGGGACTCACTTGATGTGTGCAAGGTGAATCATGATAGCCCTGAAATCAAAGCATAACTTTTTAATTATTGGCAATCTACCCTTGCCAGTGGTATCATTATCTTTAAGACAACATGATTCATGCTATAGATTTTGGCTAGGTTTAAAAAAAGAAGACAAGTTCATAACTTGAAAATGTTCAAACTTAACTTTCATTGCAATATTTGACTTTAAATGCACACACTCAAAGGAAGTACAAATCCAGAGTTCTGGCTATCTCCTAAAACCCCCAATTCCATAGCTGTGGTTTTGTTTCACTGATGTGCTGTATTGTGAATGAGAATCATAGCAGAGCCTGCATGCACTTTCAGCAAATGAATTATATCACCCATAATATTTGAACAGAGCAGCCGCTAGGCTGAGAAATTCTCGGAGCCGTACTCTAAGAAAGTCTCCTTGCCAATCTCTGCTTTGAAGTACAGTAAGTAGAAATATACAGTATTGGTTTCCCCATGCAAAATTACTGTGGTTTGATTTATCATTTGATTTAGCTGGATAGTCTGTATATCTAAGTTGGCATTTCAAAAGAGAATTTCTTGTATGCCATTCTTAGTGTGTACACTAAGAGATGTACACACTCATTCAGTTCCTTTTCATCATCTGGAAAACTTGTTCCAGAAATTTAAGATTCATATCAACCATAAACTCAGCTAGAAAAATGCACCCTTCACTTCCATCTTTGACATATGTTTCTTTCCTCATACAACTCCTACCTAACTCCCAGTGAAACTCCCCCAGATGTTTCTCACAGAATCACACAGACTCATAAGATGATTGAATAGTCAATAAATGAGACCACCCCTTACTGTCAAATTCAGTAAGAGGCAGGAGAGAGTTTATGACTGACCATGAACCATCACAAATCCCATGGAAAACTGAAACACTTCCAGTTTGTGCTGGAAGGAGGGGCTACCTGGTCCTGCCACTGAGCTTTGAACCTACCTATCTAATCTCGTGCGCTCCCAGATGCATCTGGTGGGGCCACTGTGAGATACAGGAAGCTGGACTAGATGGGCCTTTGGCCTGATCCAGCATGGCTCTTCTTCTGTTCTTATGTTCTTATCAGCTGGGGAGCAGGTATGTGTCTCATGGTTGATTTTCATGCCCTTCTCTAGTTCAGATTTAAACACACAACACAGAACACCTGCTGCAGATGCCTTTAACAAAATCCTCTTTGTTTTATTGTTTGTTGCAGCAGTAATCATCATTACATCACATAATACCACACAATAATCAGTTCAAAATAATATGAGTAAATCAGAAACATAAACCAACAACAAGGAATTGAGACAAGCACACAAAAAACTCATGTCTTTCCTTCTTGCAAAAAGGTTTTGTTTAGGGGGAACAGGATATTGGTTAGAGAGGGAAGAGGCTTCAAAAAGTTGTATCTATTCATTTTTTAAAAAATGTAGAGACTGGTGCTGGGAGGAATCAGACAAGATGGCTCCAGCACCAGTTATCTTCATTACCACTAATGGTTCTGGGCCTTGCTCCCAGGGTCCATCAGGAACCACAGCCATTCTGGCAAAAATATGATGCAGCTGCCACACTTGGTACGTTCTCATCACTAGGCTAAAGGAACATCAGGCAGTTGGAGTTCTTTCACTATCTCCCTTCAGAGTTACCCACCCATGCTTGTGAGCATGCCTTCCTAGCTGCTCTTGGCACTGCCGTCCACCTTTCTCTGTGTCAGACCTCAGAGGCTGCCTAAGATCCCTTCAAACCTGATGCCAGTCCTGAGTAGAAATTTGTAGCTCATGTGTTGGATGAAATGAACACCCTGAGGATATACTGCAGATCCAAGTATCAAATATTTTCAACAACTCCTAGCAAGAGTTAAACGTATTTTAGCCTTAACTGTTTATACTCGGAAAGCTGATTAATTGTTAATGTCTTGTTTTCAAATATAAATCTGAAGAGTGAATCCAGGCAGCCAATATTTCTAATTAACCGGCAAGCAACTATTATTCACAGCACCACACTGGAAGCCAACAACTCACAGCCTCAATTGTCTCTCACTTTAATATATTTCATGCAGAATAGAATAGAATAGAATAGAATAGAATAGAATAGAATAGAATTTATTGTCATTGTATAAAATATGAGATTAAAAATGCCATCCAGGATATATATCCAATTTGGCTTCCTCCAGAGTTGCACAGATAAGAAAACAAGTCTTCCCTTCTGTAGGCATTAAGTAACCATAGCAACTTGATCCAGCACACAGTAAAAAACAAGCTGTTCCATGAGGATTGTATCTAGGAACTCAAGAATCAAAAGATAAATACAGTAATAATAAGGTGCAAATATCCTGCACCTCATAGGAGAGAAAAACACAGAACAATGACAGGATGATTATTATTAATCACTTTTCTAATATGTAAGACTTCAGAATGGCATACAAGAAGTAAAAACTAACAGGCCCAATGCCTTGTAGATGCATATAGAATAGAAAGCATACAATACCTAATGCCTCCCCTTAAATTTATCTTCATTGTGCCTTTTTCACATCATTGTTCTCTCTCGATTGAGGCCCTCCATTTACAAGCTTGAGTTCCAACTAATGGCAGAATCAAACATGCATTTATTTTATTCAGTGAAAAGCACAAGAACAGATTTAATGTGTTCCCCCCCAGCATGAACCCAATGCTAATTTTACTTTCCTATATCATAATTATAAGAAGTCAGCAATCTCGTGATTTTCTGCAGTTCTTAGGGGGGAAACAAGACGATAAACAGATGCAGGACATTATAAATTTTACCTTGAAGGTTGACTTCTCAGGTTTCTGCCTTACATTTGGCACATGTTGTGGAGGGTGGGTAGCCAGATATTTCCACAATGACATGAAAGCCTTGCCAATAATATACGATACCTGTCAGCTACTCCAAGTGGCAGCAGAAGGGTTGCTATCTAGCCTGAGCTTTCACACCAGGGACAAATTGCTGTGACTTTTGAGTGGCATCAATTAACGCGTAAGCCACACTGTGCCCAAAAATATTCACAAGACTGTGAATATCACAATGTACACAGACACATATACATCATGCTGACTCAGGTATATGGAGCCTTCTCCGATGAGAACGAGAATTTATTCTAAACTAAAAGCTTAAACCAGTTTTAAAACTAACTACCCAACTGTCACAAATCCTAGCTAAGAATAAGGATATAGTATGGGTATCTGACAGTTTCTCTCTCTCCTCCCACACACTCATTACATTTTGAAATTTCTGATCTAAAACACAGGAGAGAAAAAAAAAACACTCACCCATCTCTAAAACAGGGATGGGGATTTTTTGCATTGTTCTTCTTTCAGCCTATGTTTTTAAGGTAATTTGTCTTTACTTGGGCTTCTTAGAATAGTATGTCATAGTGGATACAGCTAATTAAGGTGTATTCAAGTAAAGTTAGTACAGAAATGCATCCCTTTGGTAATAAGCTTGTCCCTCTCACTGAATGATCTTTTCCTGGATGAGGAATTGGGCCACTGTCATTCTGTCAAAACAATGAAGGCCCATAAATAGATTGAGGTATTCAGAGGTCCCATATAGCTATAATTCACCAAAATTATGTCAGTCCAAAGGAGGAGTGGGTGTGGAAGGAAGGATGGACAATTTCCCTCCAAATTTGGTGAATTATAGCTATGAGGGAACACTGAATACTTATTGCAGCTCTCAGAACACCCACATGTTATGGACATTCAGCTAAACTAAGCTGAATGAAATAAATGGGCCTCTCCGTAGATCTGCCCTTTATTTGCAACCACAAATCAGACTAGCTTTGAACCTCCCATTAACCTCAGCTCCACGGCGAAATAAGAGGACCAAAGAAATCAGTGTTTGCTAAACGGATAAGCTTCAATAAAAGCTTTACAGTGTATGGAAGCACAACAGGCAAATGGTATCAATAAACAATGCCCTAGTACAGGGAGAATAAAATGTATGAAAGCTTTCAGATATCCTTGCAGTTGAGCATCACAGGAAGCAAACCGAAAAGAATGTAGTGTATATTTTACATTGCTGCAGTTTTCATCACAGCATTTGCTTCTCTGTTACTCTTGAAGAGTACAATGGGGGAACTTAAACAAGAACAATATTAACAAAATGAGAGCCTACCCATTTAACTCCGGGCACAAGCACAGGCACGGCAGTCTATGGCAGCAGCAGCAGCAGCAGCAGCAGCAGCAGCAGCAGCAGCAGCAGCAGAAGAAGAAGAAGAAGAAGAAGAAGAAGAAGAAGAAGAAGAAGAAG
>JAHTLZ010003518.1:25644887-25661307 GCA_023846285.1 Phrynocephalus versicolor | reverse complement strand
AGAAGAAGAAGAAGAAGAAGAAGAAGAAGAAGAAGAAGAAGAAGAAGAAGAAGAAGAAGAAGCAACAGCTTTCCCTGCTGTGATGGCATTGGGTATTTCAACTGGGTTTGGCAGCTCAAGGTCTGAATCCCAGCACAGTGGGAGAGGCTAGAAATTAAATCTGTAGCTTTGTAGGATGCAAATTTCCTCTCCTTGTTTTCTTTCCAAAGAGCTGGAGACTTTCATTGTGATGGAACAGACATGCCTCTGCCAACTCCCCTTCATTTCCCTAGTCATCTTGTGCTATTTCGCCAGTAAATGAATGGGTGCATTGATGACTGGGGAGGGGGTCTAAGAAGTGGCCAAATTTCTCAGGGGAAACCTGTAGGATGGGCACCTAGCACACAGGCTACCCAAAAAACTTAGGACACAGAGTAACAGGGCATTAATTACTTAGCCACTAATCATTTCTTTATGAGGCTTTGTTCTTGGCACCCTAGTCAGCCATTTGAACTATAGAAGTGACATGCTAGAACCACAGCCTGGAAAGATTCTACTTTATATATATAATTTTGAAAGGGATCTTGGTTTCTTGTTATTCAAAGGTAACTGCTTACTTTAAGTTACTTATAAAAATCAGGTTGCTGAAGGCCGTATGCTATAGTGAGAAATATAGTTAAATAGGCCACATATCCTATAATCATAAAATTATTTGCATTGCAGAAGAGGGGATGTTATTCTCTGTTATGTCACACTTGTAGTGGAGTATAGTTATTTTATTATTCAACCATATCACTGGAAAATAAACTACCCCTAAATGCTTCTGATTTCTTCAGTGAGAAGACATAAAGAGAAATGCAAGTTTGCGTGCAGATGCTGGTGCGATGACGAGAAATACAGTACTGACACTGACCAGTGTGATCTTGTAATGGCAGAGCCTTCCAGAAGAATGGAGAGTGACTTGGAGAGAGGCGGGCAATCCCCAACCAACAACTGTGCTCTCAAGACTGATGTGCTTCCCAGCTTTGGTCATTTCATGAGGATATTGCCATCTTTTGGTGTTTGATTTCATACTTTTGCTGTTTGGCCATGAGGGAGATATCCAATGCTGATGCTCTCTGCCTGATGCAGGGAGACTATCCATTATGATTCCATGCTGATGTCACTTGCCCATTGTGACCAAATGCTGATGTAGTCTACTTGTAAGATTAAACTGGCTATTATGACCCTGGGCTGCTGTGTCCAGCCAATAAGAGAGACAATAACAATTATGAGGGCCTGCTGGTGCTCATGCTGCTTTCGAAGAGGGACTGACACTGGCTGCCTTAACTCTGCATAGCTGTGTGCAATGTCTGAGAGAGGGAACATGGCCCTTCTTTTCTTATGCTGACATCACATGCCTGAAAGATATAGTGCTTCGGTGTTGATGTTGCCAAACCCCCACAGGTAAGACTGGCCATTATGGTTATGTGTGGAATGATGCTCCCTTTTTTGCAGGAGAGGGACAAAATATTGTGACCCCTTGTCACCCATGTTCCCATATCCCCTCATGCTAAAACTAATCATTAGAGATGGACACGACTCAGAAAAATTGTTCCTTTTCGTTTTCGTTTTCATCTAGGGGTCCGTTTCGGCTCGTTTCCGTTTTCGTGAGCTAATTTTCAAAATTTTTCATTTTCATTTCGTTTCGTTGCGTAACGAAAATGACAAACAAAAACAAAAACAAATTTTCTTTCATTTCTTCCCATTTAGCTCCATTAAGTGCTTTTCCAGTAACGAAAAATGAAAATTGGCTCGAAATTAGTCATTTCGTTTCCGTTTTCGTTCCAGTTTTGAGCCGTTTTTCATTTTTCGTTTCGTTACGTAACGGAAACAAAAAACGGAAACGGAAACGAAAATTCCGCTAAGTCGTGCCCATCTCTACTAATCATCTTAAAGGGAGGACATTGGTCCTTCTTGTGTGAGAGATATAGATTCTCGGTGTTTCGTCAATCCCTCAATTCTCTCCCTACTATTGCCCAGCAATGCTTTTCAGGACACACGGTGAGTTCTCCCTAATTTCTGCCATCTGCCAGTGACTGCATGTCTTTATGATTCGTTGTCCTTCTGCCTTCGTGATCTTTATTACATAACTGGATGCAGCACTTGGGAAATTTCTCTGAAAGACTAAGAAGTTACTGTTATATTACATTTATATAGTTGTAGGTAAGTATGGGCATGAAATGGAAAAATAAAGTTTTGTTTTGTTTTATTTCATTACTGCAGTAGTTTTATTTCACTTCATAAAGAAATGAATGTTTAGAGTAGTTTTGTTACAAAATGAAACAAAATGCTATGCTACGTGATTTTAGCCTACCCCCTGAAGTTTGGAAAAGTTTGGGTTTCCCGGGGGCTGAGATGTAAACTTTAAAGGGAGTGTGGGTGGTTAATTGACAAAGTGTGTCGGCGCTGCAGCATATTTTCTATGCTAGAAAATATTGATCCCAGCCATGTTTCTCCCCCAAAATGGCAGGCTTAGCTTCCTCTAGTGATTTTAGGGAACCCCTTGAAATTTGGAAAGGTTTGGGAGGTCACAGAGCTGAATTATAAAGCTCTAAAGGGGGTGCCCCTAGAAAAAAACCTTTCTAATTGGAATCGGAAGCTGATCAGGTGGGCGAAAGCGATACCACTGCTACCCATTTTTTATATTAGAAAGGTTTTTTCCTAGGGACAGCCCCTTTGGAGCTTTTTAACTCAGCTCCCTGAACCCCAAACCTTTCCAAATTTTATGGGGCTTGCAGGGAAGAGCTTGAGGAAGTTCCCCTGCCATTTCCTCTAGAATGAGTCATTTTGTTCTAGAGGGGAAAATGGTATTTTATTTCATTTCACAAACAATGCTAGCTGCCATTTTGTTGTGTGATACTCACACAAAATGATTCAAAACCTTACAACATGACAAAACAGCATGTCATGTTTCATATGATTCCCATCCCAAGTTATAAGGCAAAATATATACAGTATATATATACATTCCCAACATTTAAAAGGTAACTTCTCCTTCTATAAAAAGTAATGAAATTAGTTGCATTTAATTGTAGGCTTAATAAAATCTGAATGTTTCAAGCTACTGGGCCCTGGTACAAAACACCCTGTATGGTCCTCAGCATCACTGTTGTGACAATTCCTATGGGATAACATTTCATCTACTTATTGTTTAAGTTATTATTTTATTAATATGACAATCTTCTAGAATCATTTAATTTTGCTATACCCATTAAAAACATTAATTTTCAGAAGTTATAGTTACATGTTTAAACTTGAAGCTTTCCCTGAGTCACTTAGAAAAGGAAACTACAGTACTTGCAAGCAATTTGTTATTTGCAGCTGTTTATTATTAGTACATGTCCCTAACTTATATCAGTTAGAATAGGTCTTACAGGGTGATAGCTCAACACTTTAAGCAATGTTTTGGTCTGCCAGACTGTCGTGCATTGATTTCATATGTCACAAGAAAAGCAATGGAATGGGAAACCTGTAGGGAAGCCTCCGGGCTTCTTGTGATGTGTCCATCACAAGAGATGTGGCAGTTTGGGACTACTTTTAATGTTGTCTAGAAATGGGGATGAATCAGAAAAATTGTGATTTATTTTGATTCATGATTCATCAAGGACAATGAATCACCAAAAAACTGAAACTGCATTTTTTCCCTGATGAATCAATTTGTAAATTTGTATTTCAATTGCATTTCAAATTCAATTGACCTTCAAGCCACATAGAAACACCAAATTATGGAAGGCGTTTCTCCATGACTCCTCTCTAGATGTGATACAAGTTTGGTAAAGATTGTGTTTCAGCCATCTGAGTTTCAGACACCCACAAACTTGCCCCTGGAAAGTGCTTTTTAACTACTAGCTTGGGAAATCTATTCTTCACCAAACTTGGAAGACTTGTAGAGGAGAATGAGAGGAAGCTTCTCTGCAAGTTTGGAGTCTCTGGTTACCTGGGGGAATTTGGGGAGTGGGGACATTTTGGGGGGTGGGGACATTTTGGGGGTACATAATGTAGACATCAAAAATGCATTCTTCCGGAATCTTGAAAACTGTAGAGAAAAGCCATGGAATGCCACCCTGAAAATCTGGTGTCTCTAGGTAACTTGAGGGCCATTGTATAGCCTCAACAAATCAAAAACTACTAAAAAAAATCAATGTGTATCTGCTGGGGATATAAATTTTTACGAATGCAAATCAATAAATTTTTAGTGATTTTTGAACAAATTTTGCAATTTGTTTTTAAAATTTTATTACCATTATAAAATGGCTCTTCTCTCTATGTGATGATATGGCTGCAGGTACAAGATGCTGACTCTTAATGGATTGTGCGTAACATATATGGACCATAATCCAAGCCTTAATTAGAGGGGAATTGCAGAGTTTCCAGTGCTGTGTTGTCTCAGTTACTCTCATTTGCTAGTCCTTAATAAACTGGTTCTTCCAAGGGCCAGATGCAAGGGAGTGGTATCAGGAAACAGATATCTAGCCCTGTGCACTCCCAGATGCAACTGGTGGGGCCACTGTGAGATACAGGAAGCTGGACTAGATAGGCCTTTGGCCTGATCCAGCATGGCTCTTCTTATGTTCTTACGTTCCTTTCTTCCAATAGGAATAATGGTGCTGAACAATAATTATGTGATGTTGCGGGTGTTCTGCTACCTAATGGCTAAAATTGTTCTAGAGAGAATTACAGTATATTGTTTAAAGTTAATATTTATATTTTAAATAAACAAAGACAAACACCAAGGACCGGTGGCTCAGAGTCCAGGTAGGTTCTTCAGATAAGGGGAGCTTTGCAGAAGGGTTTGAGGCAGAGCTACCTTCAAAAGTTCGAGAAGCATGTTTAACAGAATTCGGAGCAGAACTGCACTGCCTACAAGATGAGTCCAGTTATATATCATCTCAAAGGTAAAGGAAGTTTTGAGAGCAAGACTTGTTTGAGAAGCTTCTGAGCTGCCCTTGCTAGGCCATGGCATAATACCATTGACAGAGGCTTAAGAAGTTAAGAACATAAAGCAATGTTTCTGTTTCCTAAGATCCTTGACCTTGTGAATTCTGGGAATCTCAACTGTACTTCTCTGCCAGCTTCAACCTTGGACTGATTTATGAAGTTGACTTCTACTTAGCTGTGCACAGCCTTTTGACTTATCCCACAGGACATTGTGTGTCTTGACCTTGACTTTATTAGACTTATCTGTGCACAATCCTCCCTTGACTTCTCTCATGGTTTCACTCAGTGACTGACATTCTTGCCTCAACCAAGAACAGATTGACTTTGCCGCTGAACTTGCCCACCTGAAAACAGAACAGTCAGAACTGTGTGTTCAAAGACTTAGATTGCTTCCTTCTTCTCTGAAAAGGAGCACAATGTTCAACCCAGTCCAAAAAAACAGTAATGGGGTAATAATGGGGCTGTGGCCATATATTGTTAAAAAGTGAAACAAGGAGAGCAATCAAATTTCCAGGGCCAGGTGAACTTCATCCAAGAATATTAAACTGCAGATGCAAACAATGAAATCAAGGTACCCTCTCTCAGGAGTTCCACACCCCCTGAAGCAAATACGTCAATGGTAGTAGCATGACTGTTAGTCTCTCCTTCAAGGAAAAAGTAATCCTAGGCTTCAGCTCTGTGGCCTGCCTATTTAAAGCTTCATACTTGTGGTAAGAGAGGTTGCCTGAGAGAAGTAATCTTAAGTCAGAGATGAACAAAAAACAAAACACTGTTTCATCGTTTGGTTAGGTAATGAAACAAATGAAATGGAATGAAAGGAGGAAGCAGCATTTCATTACAGATGAAACAAAACAGTCTTTTTTTCCCATTGAAATGAACCATTTCGTTCCCTCTGTACAAGGGGTCCTATCTGCTGGGAACTGCCGCCACTGCTGCCAGAGCCCAGGAGGAGGAAGAGGAAGAGGTGGGTCTCCACCGCTTCCTGCCTCCTCCTCTGAGCTTCTGGCCTCCTCTCAGCTGGGAAGCAGGTGGGAGGGTGACTCCCCTGGGTCCTAGAGACACCATATTTGGTGTTGGGGAGCCATTTTCAGAGGGGTCCAGCAGAGCTGTCATCAGCTGGACCCCTTTAAAAATGGCCCCATCACCACCAGGGGATACCCTGGGGCTGACTGAGCCATTTTTAAAGGGGTCCAGCCAATGACAGCTTGACAGGATTCCTCTGAACATGGTCAAGTCGCCAGCTCGGGGCTCTTGCGCTGGTATCCCGACCATGTTCAGAGGGATCCTGCTGAGCTGTCATCAGCTGCACCCCTTTAAAAATGGCCCATTCGGCACTTGGGGGAATCCTCCGGTGGTGACCAGGCCATATTTAAAGGGGTCCAGCTGATGACAGCTCAGCTGGACCCCTTTAAAAATGGCTCCCAGGAACCAAATCTGGTGCCCCTAGGACCCAGGGGAGTCATTTCATTTCATTTCATTTTGTTTCGTATGAATTTTTTTAAAAAAATTTAAAAAATACAAAATGAAAAAAAAATGAAATGGAGTGGCCATGAAACAAAGGGAAACAAAATGTTATATTTCCGTTTCGTGCTGTTTCTAGTCAGAGGAACAAAGGGCCTCAGGTATTATCTGGAGGACCCTTTGTTAACTTCACTTTGTTCACTTTGTTAATGACACTCACTTGGAGCTATCAATGGTGCTGCTATGCACAATATCTAAACACCAATATTCAAGCATAAGCATAAGCAAGGGCACTACATAAGCCAGACCAAAAATCAGTATAGATTTCAAGTTGCAAGATTCCTATTGAGTAGCAGCTAAGTCAGGAAAGGGAGATTCAAATGTTATTTCATCCACTTTCCAAAGGCATGTGCTAAATAAGTCAGGCAAGAAGTCAGTGGGTCCAAAAAAGAAGCAATAAAGATGGATTAAGTAATGGACACATTGAGATATCCTGTTATTTAAAACTGAAGTGTATAAAATTGATTTGAGCTTCTAGGACCCACCCCAATCTTAGCTTCAGACACATTGCAGATGCCTCCAGAAAGCTCATTGTTTGGAACTAGGCAGGAATTGTAACAATGAGCTATCAGAAGGCCACCCTGACCTTAGTCCCAAGGAGAAAGGCCTTACCCCCAAGGAAGCCAACAGTCCTGAGTAGAGATGGGCACGAAATGAACAATTTTTCATTTCCGTTTTCATTTTTTTGTTTCGTTACGCAATGAAATGACAAACGAATTTTGTCTCTAAAATGAAACAAAACGAACAGGAACACCGGAAATTTTGTCGTGCGTTTTGTTTCCGTTACTGCAATATGAGTGAATTGCTTAAAATGCTAAAAATAACACAAAAAAATCAAAATCAATGGTAATGAAATGGTAACGAAACGAACAAAAATGAAAATGAATTTTTTGCAAAAATTCACGAAAAACGGAAACGAAACAAAACAGACCCTCCAAACGAGAAACGAAATGCCATTTTTTTATTCGTGCCCATCTCTAGTCCTGAGAATTGAAATTTGTCTTCATATATGTGCCCTCTTGTCAAGCAACCACAAACTTTCCCATCACCTGTACAACCAGCTGTCTTGATAAATGAGTGGCAGCCTGGTCCCCACCTCCGACTTAGGAGCTGAGCTCCACATTTCACAGGCTCAGGATTCTTGCATGTGTTTTTTGCTTGCAGGAAAAAAAATGTGAGTATGTTAGCTAAAATTTGGAAAAACTTCTTTAAAACTGTGTGGCTAACAATGTTGTGGAATGGCTACAGTGTAGTCTCAGTTCAGCAACAACATGTGACTCAGGAGCTAAAATATCCCATCCATTTTTTTTCTTTATTCATATCACAGGACTGAACAACTTAAAATTATGGATTTACATATAATAAGAGATAAAGTTCAAACATATTTAAAATGTTAAAATTATTAGACTGTTGTCATTTAAAATATATCAGGGTTCTACAAAGTTGTTGTCAAATAAATAATGCAAAGGGGCAGTCTATTATCTCTTACTCCCTCCATGAAAATTTCTAGAGATTTTTGGAAGAAAGAATATATGCAGGTGGTGCATTTTAACAGTAATTGTGGTAAAGACTAAAGCACTCATTGTGAGTGATTACATTTTTCTGGATGAACTGGCTTGGGAATACATGTGCAATACATTTTTAAAACAGTACTCTTGGATCATGATTTTGACACATGATATGCAGTTTTATTTGTTTACAATTATGAGGATAGGACAAAAACCCAGCAAGATACAGTTGTAAAAATAATGAGGCTAAAGGACATTAACACATATAAAGAGGTTCCCATATTAATTCATAATTAACTTGCTGAATTCAGTACCACTAGATGTGCTAATGGAGATTCATTTAGACAGCTTGTTTAAAAAGCAGACAAAGGAATGGAAAACAGACCTGCAAAAACTGTTGACCATAATAGGCTGGGCAACCTGTAGATGGGTGACCATTTTTTTGATTAAATGTCCTATCACACCCAGTCAGTCTGGATAGTGGAGAATCATGATGGAAGTTGCTGTTCATCAACCTTTGGAGGGCCAAGAGTTCCCTGCTCTTGACCTGCAATAGCTTTCCACACCCAGAATTCCTCTGACTATCAAATGCTAGAGATAAAACACTGGGCTATTAGGTCTGTGAAGATTCTCAGTCATTCAGGTGAGGTTATCTGGAAGCTGAGTCATGGCAACTGGACTTAATTTCTTTTAAGATTCAAATGTTTTGCTATACATCCAAGTAGCTTTATCAGTCTCGGGGAAGTTGGTGAGAGGCTTCCAATTTATAGTTCACCCTGGTTTCACACTGCCCTGGTCTGAATAGGCTTGTTAGATGGACAATGGCTTAGGGTGTGTGAAAGTACCAACTATGCCATCCCTCCCAACACCCATTAAGTGTGGTTCATTAGTTATGGCCTTGCTGGTGAAGTTGTGAAGTGCTTCCAATTCGTGTGAGGATCAATGAAAGGGTAGCATGATAAGTGGGAGATAGATTGTGCCTAAGTCCTTCACCCCTGTTGAGAGAGGGAATTTCAATACACACATGAATGGATTCCTTGACCCCTCTCTCAAACCACCTATTTCCTCTGTGTAATAAGCATGAATCCTCTTCTTTGAATGAGTGTCCTTTGTCCTTCTATTGAAGGTATGCCGCTGATTCTGGTCCTGAACTGTTGGCCCTTGATTGCTGACCCCCTATCAATGTATTTGTTCCAACAAAACTTGGACTGATCAGCCACCAACCCCTCAATGGCAAAATTGAAATGTGTCCATAGTTGTTCAAAGCATCAATCACAAAATTAGTTTTCTTAAGAATGGACCTTATTTTAAACAGGAAAGCACATGGCCTTCCTTAAGAGAGGCACTGATGACATGTAAGGACCATTCTTCTGCAGTATCCTTGGCAGATTTTAACATAGCTGTCATGATGGGCAAGGCTCTAAGATAGACAGACTTGCTTTACAGCCCTCAAGTGCCTTGTCAACATCTTCAGGCCTTACTAACTGAATCTGTTCTTATGAAATCTGACTAGGTGGTGCAAAGTGATCTTCTAGCATAAAGCAGGAGTCAAGGTCACAAGTATGTTAGCAAGCTGCTAATAATTATGCTAACAAGCCGTGGCTTGCCTTTTTTAATTCAAAAGACCCACATAGACCTCTCCACTGCATATCTGTGCTTACCCTTAGCAATTTTTGTTTAGGGATTTTGGCAGAGCTCTTCTTAATGGGCTGTTCAATGCCCAAGCCTTTCCCCACTGCAAAGGGGCTCTGATTTCTGCCACCGCCACCCCCCCCCAAAAAAAAGATAAAAAGGAAAAAAGGAAAAAAGAAAAAAAAGAAAAAAGTGGAGAGGAATTTTGGAAAGGCAGAGCTGCCAGAAAGGAAGGGAAACAGTGGTGGTGGTGGTGATGGAGGAGAACCCAAACTGAGGGCAGTGAATGAGCTGCCAGAAAGGAAGGGAAACCTCATGGGGGCAGGGACTCTGCTCAGGTCATTCACTGCTGTAAGTTTGGGTTCTCCTCCTCCACCACCACCAATGTTTCCCTTCCTTTCCAGCAGGATTTGGTCATTTTGTTAAATTTGGGCTCAAAAAGTGGTGTGTGTGTGTGTGTGTCTGTCTGTCTGTCTGTCCGTCTGTCTTGTACATGGTGGCATCTTTTAGCTCGAAAAATATGGTAACTGAAAAACTGCCATGACAAATTGCTTTGTATTTGGGTGGGTAGTAGTAAGTGGATGAAAAAAGAGTCAGGATCTGAGATTTCCTTCTTTTTATCCATTTGTAAATCGCAGTGAGCCCAAGAGGGGATACTGTAAACCAACTTGATTAATCACGTTGGTGTTTTCTTTACTGTGTCAAGCTTGGCATGCTTCCCTCCCCCACATGATAAGTGGCCTTGATATTGCAAGACAATGTTGAACTGTTTCTTGGGTGCAGAAGCCCATACTGATTAGACCAGAACATATACATTGATAAATCAGTTGGTGTTTTGTTCTGTTTTATTTTTAGATAGAATAGTAACAGAGAAGGTCGCAAAACTTTGCTTTAGTGACATCTCAATGCTGTTCTGCATCTGAAAGGCCATATTATTCTTGCACCACACCCAGAAGCACACCTAGATAATGATAAGAGTTTGATGATCTAGCTGGAACATTGGCTTCATTAACCCATGCAATATTTGCCTCTCATTTAATGACCTCGAAACTCTGACTTCTTCAAGGGTCTCCCTATAAGGTTCTGCTACAGAAAATCACACTTTCCATTTTCAACAAAAGGGTGTAAAATGGATGACTGCAAGCTTTACATAGCAGCTCCCCGAGGACTGCTGTGCAGTCATTGAATTACTGGCTTCTCCTTCCAGGTCTGCCATTCAGGCTCTAGGTTCCTTTTCCCCATGACTAAAAATGTCTCCAGGGCATGTGTATATATAAAGTATCTTGTGACCCACATAAATAACTATGTCCCCACAGGGCTTTTGCTTGGCTTCTAAGCCTCAGCCCTTCCTGCAGAAGATAGAGAACAGCAGATCATGAGGGGGGAAAACTTAAATAAGGAGCGCACCTAAAGAAATACAGTTTTACCCAGGTGTTTTCCTGTAGCGTAGAGAGAGAATGTGTTAATTCCCATATTCAGTTAGCAGAATGTCCATTGGTGTATTTGCCATTACTTTCTTTGTTTTTAAGCACTAGTTTGGTTTTGTTATCCCATTATTCTAGTGGCCAACCTTTCTATCTATTTGAATGCAAAGAGATACTAGCAACGTCATAGAATCATATATTAGTGAAGTTGGAAAGAGTCTACGAGGCCATCAAGTCCAACCCCCTGCTCCATGCAGGAATACAAATTAAAGGATATCTGCTGGGTGGTTGTCATATATGCTGTGTATCCATGGAAAGCATTGGGTAAATTCTGGTTTCTTCCTGTTTCTTTAGGCCAGTGGAGCCCTCCTTGATCAAATCTTCAGGTCATAGTCCAAAATGCTGATTGTTCTGGTGTGAAATAAAGTTTATGGCAAAATAAGGCCTGCCAGGAATTATGCCTATGCAACTAGCATTGTGCAACTGATGGCATGGCTCTTATTGTGATTGTTGGGTGGCAGACATGTGGAAATGCTTTGTGAAGAGCACTTCTACCCTGTGGTGCTTTTCACTAACACTGATGCAGCTTTGTACTGCACCTATGGAGCTGCGCAACAGGACTTCACCCATGGCATATTACTAAGTTGTGCCCTGTACAAGAAAATATTATAGTTTCCATTTCAAGTTTTTTTTAATTTGGTTTAGTTTTACATTGCCCTGCCTTTTCTGTTCATACATTTGCTTTAGTTTTCCAGGGATTCCTATAATAGTAAATAAAGTTATTACATTCCTACCCTACCTTTTCCCAAACAGCTTGTGACAATGTGTGTGACTCTCTTCTACTTTCTTTCATCCTCACAACAACTCTGTGCAGTAAATTAACTTTAAGAGAAAGAAAGTAGCCCAAACCAATCTACAGTGGATCCTTGTATAACAAATGGTTTGTATAACGTAAAATCGGTACAACATAAAAAATTCCGGAGACAGGGGAAATGTGCTTAACAGAATCACCTATGGGGTGAATCCGTACAACATAAAAATGGCCGTGATTAGGGATTACTCTGTTTTCAATGCATTCCTATGGGAAATTTGTATAAAGGAAAATTTGCTTAACAGAATTTCATTTGAAATGAATTAATTCCTTTATACAAGGTACCTATCCTTCATGGTGGAATAGATATTTGATCCCAGATATCTCCTCAACCAACCTTTTAATCATTATGTCACTTTGACTGTATTATTATTAGAGATGGGCACGACTTAGCGGTATTTTCGTTTTCGTTTTCGTTTTTCGTTTCCGTTACGTAACAAAACGAAAAATGAAAAACGGCTCAGAACTGGAACGAAAACAGAAACGAAACGACTAATTTCGAGCCAATTTTCGTTTTTCGTTACTGGAAAAGCACATAATGGAGCTAAATGGGAAGAAACGAAAAATTTTTCGTTTTCGTTTTCGTTTTTTCATTTTCGTTACGTAACGAAACGAAAATGAAAAATTTTGAAATTAGCTCACGAAAACGGAAATGAGCCGAAATGGACCCCTAGCCGAAAACGAAAATGAAAACGAACAATTTTTCTGAGTCGTGCCCATCTCTAATTATTATATTAAAATTAAGTAAATGAATATAACTATTCTTGAGAACTTACTGTATGCTTTTGTTTATACCACACTACTTTTTTCTAAAATTGTGACACAAAAAATTAAGGAATGTTGTATATGAGGAATTAAGCATTTCAGGGTGGGTGGGTGGAAGAGAACCCAAACTCACCTTGCTTCCCCCCCCTCCATGGCTTGTTTTTTGCAGGATGGGGCTCCGTCTCTCCTTGAATTCTCCACCCCCATCACCCCCACTGTTTTCTATCATTTTCCCATTCTAAACACTCCTTGGCTTTTGTGGGTTTGTTTTTTTGCAGGATCAGACTCCATTGGGCTTCAGCAGCCCATTACGAAATGTGTCACAAAAGAAAAGAAAAAGCCCGAGCGAGTCTGATCCTGCAAAAACCAAGCCCACCAAAGTAGAGATGAGTGTTTAGAACAGGGAAATTAAACACAACAGCAGGGGTAGAGGGGGTGGAGGACACCTCTAGTAGGATTTATTAATTTTATTTGGGAGTCTAAAATGTGGGGGGGGGCTAATAGAAAGTGACATCTTATCGATAGAAAATATGGTAAATTGACTTTCTGATGATTCCAACATATGGGTTTTGCTCTAAGAAATGTCATCCATAGCAAAGAGTCATTAGGTGGTTACTATTTTTTTTTTTTGCCTACCTACCAAATAATGGGAAAAACTGTAGGCATTGGCTTTTGGGATTTCCCCCCACTATCACTATCATGATTCAGTGGAAATTCTCCCAGCCAGATTTCTGACATCTGTTGCAAGAAAGAAATGGTGCAGCCATTGCAGAGGGAGAGAGCAGGTGGTACTTGGGAGCTACAGGATCAGCTGCAAAATTCATGTATTTATTATGTTCTACCTCCACTTTTCTCCTAACCTCCCCCCAGGTGACTTACATAATTAAAAAACACAACATTAAAAACTAAAAAAAGTCAAGTATTCAAATATTCAAGAAGAATTAATAATATGTCAATATAATATTTCAAATGTTAAAGAAGGGTTTCCACCTGCTTGCAGAAGGACAGCAAAGATGGTGCCCAGCCTGGCCTCCTTTGGGAGAGAGTTCCAGTGTTTGGGAGCAGCAACAGAGTAGGCTTTTCTAGAAAGTGGCCAGCGTACTGAGTAATGCCACATCCTTTCTTTGCCAAGTCGTGGATCAAAAGTCTGATGGGGGGGCGTCTGATGAGGCCAGTCTGAGTCCTCCTAAAGGCCCAATTGTTAGAGTTTCTTAAGGACGATTGTGGCTTTTATTGAGGCTTCTGCTGCCAGTCTTTCTCTATGGCAGGCCTCCATTTCAAATTTCAACATTTCTAATTCCCAAAATGCCAAAGCAAACTTACCGTAACTGAATTAAAAGGGCACACAAACTAACCTGAGGGCAACTGTGGGCTTCTTGAACTGCTTTGTATCTTTATATCTTAACACACACAAATATCCCTTCTCCCCATCATTTGGACACTTCTCTCTCCCCACCCCCCGAGCTGGTACACAACCCTACCACACATCTCCTAGAACTGCTGGATAACTTGGTGGTTTAGGGATCAGGCTGAGGAGCCATTAGTTGTTGTTGGAATTAGGCTCAATGATCCATAGGCTCAGTTCTATTTCTGTACTTTTAAGAATCTTATTAAAACTCAGCTGGGGGGGGGAGTTTTTTCCCATTTAAAAATGTCAAGTGTTCCTGGTCTGGTGTCAATAATATTTGAAGAAGCTTTAAGATTAGGTGTATAAAGTGAGAGACTGCAGTCTTCTCTGCTATTCTTTGGGCAAGATCTTATAGCACTTGGCAGGGCTAAATGAGATAAACACGGCCTGTGTTCATCATTGCTTTGCCAGGAAGACCCTGGACTTGGCATCCTTTCCAATATGTAGAGAGATTGGACACCATGAGGAAGCAACATATGTTCGCTCTGAATGGAAAACGCTCCCATTTGACAAGTGCGGAGTGCCAAAAGTAAGCACTAGCATAGTGTGGGACAATTTTGCCAGTGCGAATAATTAATTTAAAGATCGCAGTCCCTTATTTCAGCTGGATCATTTCCATTTCAGAAACCTTGGCACCAGTTAATACTTCTATATGCTCCATTTTTATTCTAACACAACACAATTCCAAAAAGAGAGCTCCGCACTGAGACAGCACTGTCATCATTTTAATAGATCATTTTGCATGGTTAAATAAAAAAGACAGAATAAACCATGGGAAAATAAAGGAAGGATTGAGTGCAGGAAAATATTGTGCGATGTCCCATTAAATTTAATCAAAGAGTTGGGAACAGAACAATTTTATAGCCTCTTCTGAGACCATTCTCACTTGGATTTCTGCAGATCCCTCTATTCTTGAGATTTCTACTGACTGCTTTTTGTTCACCGAAGGCCTTCCATAGAGTTAAAGTAAGTTCATGACAAGGACTGTGAATGCTTTCAATCAAAGCACTCTAAAATCATCAAGTCATTGTACAAATTCCATTTCACTGTGGCCAGAGCCTAGCTGTCACTTGTGCACAGAAGAATGAATGTGATTCATACATGTCTCCACTAAGTACAAAATCTAGGCCAGTGCCATGTAAGCTAGCACCTACAGTGAGTCAAGGCCATGCTAAGATGACATTTATAAGTGTGAGTGTGCGACTGCACATGCCTGGTCTGTCTGTCTGTCTGTCTGTCTGTCTGTCTGTCTGTCCACAATACAAAGAAATTTAAACAAAATTCACAATTCGGACAAATTCAAACAAATTCAGTTTTCAAAACTGAAAAATTATGAATGCTCAAAATTCACAATTCAGACTAAAGGAAATGGCCCAATATTGCTGCACAGTATCATACCTTCATCCCCAACAGGAAAAAGGATGCCAAGTTTTAAATAGAAAAAGGAAGCCTGAATATTGACAACATGAATTACAGCAGTCAAGATGGTCTACAGCAAGGGTGCCCAAACTTTTTGTAAGGAGGGCCAGATTTGGTGGCTGAGAATGTGTCAGGGGCCGGTTGCTCCCCAACCCTGCTACCCCATTGCAAGCCCCACCCACTTACCCATAAGCTCCACCCACTGAACCCTTACAACCCCACCCGCAGGAAGGAAGGCAGGAACCAAGGGAGGGAGGAAAGAAGGAAGGTGGGGGCCAAAGGAAGCACAGGGAGCCATGGCCACAGGTCACCCTTTGCACCCCCCAAGCTCCCCAGCGGTGGCGACGGCTCACCCACCAGCCCACCCCAAAGCTCCTTGGCGGTGGCAGAGGTCCGCTGGCCTGCCCATCCCCACACATTCCCCTGTGGTGCCGGTGGCGGCAGTCCGCCCGTCCGCCCAGCTGCACAAGCTTCCCAGTGGTACCGGTGGTGCAGCCCACCCGATCACTGCCCTGCACGTGCGCCCAACCTCACAATGTTCCCGGCTATGCTGGTGGCGGTGGCCTACCTGTGTGCCGCCCTGTGGCCGGCCCGCCCAGCCCCACAAGGTTCCTGGCGGTGGTGGTGGTGGTGGGCCACCCCTCCCCCCACCCAGCCCCACAAGCTTCTGCTCACTGGCCAGCCCGGCCAGCCCCTCAAGCTTCCCAGCAGAGTCAGTGTTGGTGGAATATTTTTTTAAAAAAAAAACATGGGGCGAAGGAGGGGGAGGGAGGGGCGGGCTAGCCAGCCGCGGGCCGCTCAGAATGGCCTGATGGGCTGGATTTGGCCCCCGGGCCGGGCTTTGGGCAGGCCTGGTCTACAGGATGTCTTTCTTTCTTTCTTTCTTTCTTTCTTTCTTTCTTTCTTTCTTTCT
>JAHTLZ010003518.1:25629021-25644877 GCA_023846285.1 Phrynocephalus versicolor | reverse complement strand
TCTTTCTTTCTTTCTTTCTTTCTTTCTTTCTTTCTTTCTTTCTTTCTGTTTCTAAACCACCCCCTTAGTGCAAACTGCACTACCAAGGATACCATCTTGTGCTCTCTACCATTCACAGAGGCACCAAGAAGGAAAAAAATCCCAGAAGCTGACTCCTTTTTAATTCAGTTAACCATTTCTTACCCAAACACAAAGCAATTCTGATTGTTGTTCCTCCACAAGTTCACTAAGTATCCATTGCTTGGAGGAAAAAGTGATCAAAATGCCTGGGAAAATGTGTCTTTCAGATTAACTGTGTTCATTCAAGTACATGTCTGTGCAGTTGCAAGATACTGGATTGTTCCTCCCCAAGAAATTTACACAAATTTGAAATTTGTCTGCCCCATGCAACCCCATGCACAGCACACCCAGCCATTTCTGTTTGGAAGCAAATCTCATCCAGGTTCCTTCAGGATCAATATTTTTCTGTGTTCAAGGGTGGGCCACAAAAAATGTATCCAGCAACTGGGAGAAGGCTAAAGGAAAGGCACAGATACTAGTTTCAAGACCTTGTTTAAAATCAGTCTCAGTGCAGTGTGGGCCTTTGCAAAATGAGGCTTACGGTGTATTTATTTGAAGCTTTGGGAGGGATGTGCAAGGGATTATATTAGGACTGCCTCTTTTTGAAGGAAAATGTGTTAAGTTCAACACCTCCCACCATTCGGCATTTTCTGAGTTGCTATAGTACATCAAGATGAAGTCAACAGCAAATGTTGTCAATTCTCTCAGTTCTCCTTCTTCCTTAATACCAAAATTTATGAATTGCTATCTTGTGTTTGAAACATTGGCAACACCCAAAAATGCATCATTATGTGGCACTATGCTGAACACAATCATTAACTTTTATGAGCATATTTCTAGTGCAAACACACACATATGGCAATTACACAGGTAGATTCAGCATTTCCCAGGACACTCATAATCCAGATACGAAACTGGCTCTATGACTGGTTGTGCAAATCAGGAAAGACTAGGTGTATAACAGCTCAAGAAACAGATATTATTGCTCATGCTTTTGCACAGATGCAAGCCCATCAACCAATAAGAGTCTGCCCAGTATCGAAACTCAAACCAGGAAAAAATTAAAATTAAAAAATTAAAAAAAAATCAGCCCAAGTCCATTACTAGACACTTAGACAACATCAACCAGATTTACCGGTATATCCAGAACTGCTATTTAGCTCTACTCCCTTGACAAGCGCTGCTTATACAAAGACTGCTGAAAAACTCTACAAAGAAATCAATCTTTAATTACATCTTTCTTGGCATAATCTGAATCTACGGGAATACATCTATGGGATTTTTTAACTAGAAAACTGACTTTTTTGGGCAAGTTGATCTGCAGCATTTCTCTCTCTCTGTGTGTTTGTGTTGTGCCGTTACAGTCGTGACCGACTCTTGGTGACTCCATGTCCACGGAGTTTTCTTGGCAGGAATACTGGAGTGGTTTGCCAGTTCAGACAGGTACAAACCAGGAAAATGGCAGTCCATGATGGTTTGTTTTTATTGATGAACTACAACCCATGAGCCTTCCGATGAAACAAAGTGTTTTGTGGCATTCATAGGGCAGTGGAACAGCCCCTGCATGAGAGATGGCAAACAGAGCAAGCCTCCAGAAGATTCTCCCCTTCAGCCCTGCCAAGAGAAGACTAGATTTAGGATAGCTCCACCCAAGATATTAATCAGGTCCTACTTTTATGGAGCAAGGGTTCATTGGACAGAAGGAAGGTTTGCAGAGAATCAGGAGAGGAAATGGATAGCCTTCTTTTAGACATGCCTTAGTTGTGGCTTTTCTGCATTGGCAGGAAGTTGGCTAAGGTTATCTTTGGAGCATCTTCAAAACCTACACAAAATGCAAAGTGGTTCTGTAAGTAACATTTCCAGCCTGTGTTCCTATTTGCTTTCTCTAGGTCAAGAAACATTGCCAAAGTTTTCACATAAAGATGAATAAATCATCCCATTTCTACAAATCCTTGTAATTTATAAGTCTGTTCTGCCCTGCTTCTGATTTTTAAATATTTTCAAAAGCAAAAGAAGTTTATTCAAATATATGTCGATATACATCTTAGAAAGCATGTCTCCTTTTAAAACACACATTCCCCAAACAACTTTGTCTCAAAACATACAATGCGCTGGTGGAGCTGTCTTAGAATATTTAGGGAATGCATAAGATACTGAGGCCCTAAACCTTGATCCACACATTAGTTTTGGAAGTGAAGATTTATGTCTGCTTGTCTTGGCATTTACAACTATCAAAGTACATGATCATCCTTATTTTCACATGAACAGTAAGACTGCCATTTGGCTTCAAGTGACTCCAGGAGTATTTGTATTGATTTAATATGGCACTGTTTATGTCAGGCTTGAGTGGCTCCAGTAGAGATGGGCACGGAACGAACATTTTTTCGTTTCTGTTACCATTTGTCGTTTCTGTTACGTAATGAAATGACAACTGAAAATTGTGATGAAAATGCAACGAAACGAACAGAACCACGAAAATTGTAGTCGTTACGTTTCGTTTCCGTTAATGGCGACACGCAATGAAATGAGCTGTTTTAAATGTTAAAAAACGCCCTGGACTTCCGTAAAAACGCAGCGATAATTATTTATATTGTCTGATAATACCTACTGGGGGGTTGGGGTCCTTAAAACGTTTGTTTTTGTCTTCTCCCATCATGATGTATTTTTCTTTTCCTTTCCAAATGGATGTCACACCAGCCACAAAATGGAGGCAAGCCATGTGATGGGATCATGTTCAACCAATAGCATGCCCAGGTTGCAGACTGGGCAGGCAGGTCTGGCAGCCACAGAGGGCATAAAAAGGTCTGGCAGCCCCCATCCTCCTTGCAGTCTCTGGTGGGAGTTAGGGTGGGATTGCTGTCTCTGCGACTCTAGCTTCAATCCTGCAGCCTCCCTGAGTGCGTGTGTGCTGCGTACCTCTCAGTGAGTACCCTTCCTTGCCCCGCAGTGCAGTCACTCTGCAGCTGCCTTGCACCCTGGGCAACACCCACCGCTGCCTTTGCAGCCTCCCTGCATACCTAGTCTATACTGTGTCTCTGCCAGCAACCATTTTTTTAGTGTTTTCCCTCTGGTCTGGGGCGTTGGGGGATGCCTGTGCATGGAAATGCTTTTAAAATTGCGCAAAAAGCGGGTAGAAACAACAAACGAAAAACGAAAAACGGTAACAAAATTTTTCCAAAAATTCACGACAAAAGGAAACGTACCGAAACAGACCTCTCAACCAAAACACCATTTTTTTTGTTTCGTGCCCATCTCTAGGCTGCAGCCATGACTCTTCATTTGGGGGGGGGGGAGAAATCCAGCTTAACTGATCCCAAATAATAATACTTTGATGACTTCATTATGGTGTATATGGTGAAAATATAAGAACTGGTATGTTTCTGAGCAGCGTGACCACATTTTTATTAAAAAGCCCATTGCATTCTTGTTCTTATTTCCCTTCAAGAAACGGATCCTAAAGCTCTTCCCTTAAAGACGCTCACCTGGGACCTACATTATAGTATCATTGGCAAGAGATTGATTTTTTTTCTTATTCTCTGAGGCATGTTGTCTGTTTTTGATTCTTGGGCTGGTTTGTTGTTGTTTTGCTGTCCATTGCATTTGTTTTTTGTCCCATATCATTTAACTGTATGCTGCTGATTTTATCTTAGTTTCATTATGTGTGCACTTATCTATTTCCTTTTAATATGTTGTGCTTCCCATTTACCTGCAAGCTAACCATAGAAGTCCAGTTATGAGGCAGTCCAAAAGTTTAATAAGAAAATGAAAACAAATAAACAAAAAAGCTGTCCTGGAGAATTCACTTTGGAGGAGTAAGGAGCCGGAAATATTACACTGCAGGAGTGGACGCTAGAAGCAAGTGGACCTATTGTTTGGAAATGATTCACCACTTCTTATTTATTTTATTTTATTTTCAAGTACAGTGGACCCTTGTATAACAGACAGCTTGTATAACATAAAATTTGTACAACATATAAAATTCTGGAGATAGGGGAAATTTGCTTAACATAATCGCGTATGGGGAAAATCCGTACAACATAAAAATGGGATCACCCCATTTTCAATGCATTCCTATGGGGAGTTGTATAAAGGAAAATTTGCTTCACATAATTTCATTTGGAACGAATTAATTCCTTTATACAAGGTACCACTGTATTTTTGCCCCACCTTTCTCCTTGGAACAGGATCCAAGGCAGTTTACAGTAATGGGGGATAATATACAGTCCAGTACAATTAATACATGCTCAAGTAGTGAGAACAGGGATGGAGAGAAAGGCCTCCCCTGATGACCTTAACACCGGTTCATACTGTGAGATTTGATCTTTGAGGTAGCTTGGACCCAGGTCATACAGTGCTTTCTAGGTCAAGGTCAGCACCTTGAATTGTGCTCTGTAGCTGATTGTCAGCCAGTGGAGCTGTTTTAATAGGGAGGTAATGTGATCTCAGTTCCCTGCCCCAGACAGCAGTCTGGCTGCAGCATTTTGGACCCGTTGAAGTCTCCTGAAACTTTTCATTGGTAGCCCCACATAGAGCACATTATAGTAGTCTAGCCGGAACGTCACTAGGGAATGTGTCACCGTGGCCAGAGCTGCTTTCTCAGGAAATGGGCATAACTGGCATATTAGCCTTAATTGTGCAAATGTGCTCCTGGACACGGCCATGACCTGGGCATCCAAGCTCAAGGATGAGTCTAGGAACACCCCCAACCTACACACCTCTTTTTTCAGTTGGAGGATGACCCAATTCAGTACAGGTTGTGTCTTTATCCCTTGTTCTCCCTTTCGACTGAACAGAAGCACCTCTGGGTTCAGTTTCATTTTGTTCATCCTCATCCAGTTAATTAATGCAGCTAAACACTCATGTAAAGTTGACATAGTAGCTCCCTTAGAATCCGGAGGCGACGAGAGGTAGAGCGGGGTATCATCAGCATACTGGTGGCACTTAACCCCAAAAGTCCTGATAATCTCCCCCCAGTGGTTTCATATAGGTATTAAATAATACAGGAGACAGAACAGAACCATTCTGGTGCCATTATAACTCGTATTAGAATTCTTTGTGATGATGCCTCTTGTTGCATTGCTTGCATACCTTAAGGAAAGACCTTTGGACGGTCCACATGATGCGCGACTGTGGCAAAGCTGTCTATGGACAAATAGGAAAGTTTTGTCCCCCCAGTGAGCAATAAGCATTTATTAGATATGTACAGGCACCTCTGATGTTATAACAGGGTTTGCCCCTGTTAAGGAAAAGTGGATAGTGCCTTCTCCCGGAGTCCCTAGGCTGGGCATTTTATTTCTGAAATGACAGCACTTTTCTGTATCACTGGGCACAGCAGCCGACAGCAGGTTAGTTCTGGGCCGGTGGGTTGCCCTTCCCAGCTGCTACCTCTGAGTCGCTTCCTTCAGCTTGCACCAACTGCTGAGCTGGTATCGGTGCAGCTGAAACCTATTTCAGGCATTGCAGACACAAGACAAGTTCAACAGCTGTGGGCATGTGCATAAATGGAAGCTGTAAGCAGCAATGACATCTCCTGTGGTGTCAGTTTCCTATGAAGTGTTTCAGAGAGAACTCCCAAGCTATGGAGAACATGGACTTAATATAGTAATAATCACCATCCCTTTGCTTCCAAAGCATCACCCTTTATTACTCAGCAATCACAAACATTCTCCTCTTGTTAGGTTTAATCAGTCCGGCTCATTCTTTCGGCACTCTTCCCACAACTTGCCTGCTGCTGCTGAAATCCTCAATGGAGTTTTAAGTGGCTAAACAAGTGGGGTCGAGCAAAGTCACTGCAAAGTTCGTATCTGTTGAATGTAACTGATTGCCATTGCCTGTGATTTCTGGAACTTTGTGTGTTTATGCTCTTTGAAAGTTGCTTTTCCTCCAATGAGCCAGGCAATTCAATGAAGTACTAATCATTTATCATTTGGAAACCATCGCTGAGTAGATATGACTCCTCAATAGTCCCTAAGCATCTGAGCTGGTGCAGTATTAACTAAACAAAGGAGAATACGTCTGTGAAGATTCTCAGTCATCCAGGTGCGTTTATCTGGGAGTTGAGTCATGGCTACTGGACTTCTTTTTTGAGAGATAGAAACGTTTCGCTGTTCATCCAAACAGCTTCATCGGTCTGAGTATAGCTAGTGCAAGAGACCCTTCTTATAGTCAGCTTGACCTCTTGTCTTGGTCTGATTGGCTCATAAGATGAACAAAGCCCTAATAGGCTCGTCAGGGAGACATTAGTGTCCATGGCCTTAAGGTAAACAATGGCCTAAGGTGCTGAAACCCATCAAGAATGGATCGTTAGCTGTGACCTGGTGGTGAAGGCTCCTTGATTTGCCTGGGTACTGTGGAAAGTGCAGCCTGATAGGTAGCAGACAGACTATGCCGGAGGCCACCACCTCTGTTGAGGGAGGGATTTTCAATGCTCACATGAATGGCCTCCCTTACTCCTCTCTCAAACCACCTCTCTTCTTTGTCTAGTATGTGTACATCCTCATCTTTGAAAGAGTGGCCTTTTTTCCTTCAAATGGAGGTGTACTGCTGATTCTGGTCCTGAGCTGTTACCTCTCCTATGTTGGGCCATTCTTCTGTTTAATGGCTGTTTAGTTTCTCCAATGTAGAGGTCTGAACACTCTTCACTGCATTGGACTGCATATACTATATTGCTCCTTTTATGGTTTGGTATCGGATCCTTTGGGTGGACAAGTCTCTGCCTTAGTGTGTTCATGGGTTTGAAATAAACAGGGATGTGGTGTTTGCCAAAAATCCTTTTAAGCTTTTCCGACACTCCTGCCATGTAGGGAATGACCAGGTTCTTCCGTCGGGTCTGGGTCTCAGACTGATCCCTTGTTCTTCTGGGATGGCCCACTGCTTTGTTGAAGGCCCACCTTGGATATCCACAGGCCTTAAGTGCTGTCTTCAGGTGCCTGTCTTCCTTCTTCTTGGCTTCTGAGGAGGTGGGGATGCTCTCTGCTCTGTGGCTTAGGGTCCTGATGACTCCTAGTTTGTGTTGTAATGGATGGTGGGAGTCAAACAGTAAGTATTGATCTGTGTGGGTGGGTTTCCTGTAAACTTCTACTCCTAGGCCACGGTCAGGTCTGATGATGACTGCACAATCCAGGAAAGCCAGCCTGTTGTCTTGGGTGTCTTCCCTAGTGAACTTAATATTAGGATCCACTGCGTTGATGTGGTCTGTAAAGGCCTGTACTTCCTGCGTCTTTATTTTAACCCAGGTATCATCTACATACCTGAACCAGTGGGATGGTGTTGTCCCTGGGAAGGTGTTGAGTGCCTTCTTCTCCACTTCTTCCATGTATAGGTTTGCTACAATTGGTGACACTGGGGGGCCCATGGCACAGCCATGCTTCTGTCTGTAGAAGTCCCCTCTGTACATGAAATATGTGGTGTTCAGACACAGGTCCAGGAGCAGGCCTATCTGGTCTGGGTTGAGGCGGCTTCTGGAGGTGAGGGTGCTGTCTTCTCTTAATCTTCTCTTTACCATTATTAGTGCATCAGTGGTGGGTATGCTGGTAAAGAGTGATGTAACATCAAAGGATACCATGGTTTCTTCTGTATCCAGTTTGAGCTCCCTGACTTTAGACACAAACTCTTCTGAGTTGTGTACGTGGTGGTCTGTGTGTCCAACCAGTGGGGCTAGGATAGTTGCCAGGTATTTCTTCACCACCAGGTCACAGCTAACGATCCATTCTTGATGGGTTTCAGCACCTTAGGCCATTGTTTACCTTAAGGCCATGGACACTAATGTCTCCCTAACGAGCCTATTAGGGCTTTGTTCATCTTATGAGCCAATCAGACCAGGGGACAAGAGGTCAAGCTGACTATAAGAAGGGTCTCTTGCACTAGCTATACTCAGACCGATGAAGCTGTTTGGATGAACAGCGAAACGTTTCTATCTCTCAAAAAAGAAGTCCAGTAGCCATGACTCAACTCCCAGATAAACAAAGGAGAATGAGGGATAGATGACTGTACTGTGACCAGCTGCCAGATAAGAGGTAGTCATTTCAGTAGTCCATCCACTCTAACCCCGGAGCTAATAAACGCCAGGTGTGCTTCAAATAAAACCCAACTCATTCAAGATCTTACTTTGGAGAAGGGAGCAGATCTGGCATGTACCCCAGAAGCATGGTTAGGCCCCAAGGGTGGCCCACCCATCCTTCTGATATGCCCACCTGGATATTCCATCCAGCACTAGTGTAGACTAGAGGAAAGGCTAGGGGTGGCCATTGCCTATAAAAACACCTTTGAGGCTGTAAGGCTCTCAACGTTGGCAACATCCAGTTTTGAGGCCCTCCACATGTAATTTTGGAGCAGGGAAGGATTTGGGATCATGCTGGCATACTGTGCTGAGGTCCTCTGGACTTTTGGTGCTGTGTGATTTCAACATACATGCTGAGGCACACATTTCTGGCCCGGCTCTAGAGTTCTTGGGAACCATGACTTCCTTGGGCATGTTCCAACTTGTGAACGGTCCCACACATGTGGCAGGCCATACACTATACCTGTTTTCCTCCAATGCACAGAGGGAACGTGGCCCGATAGCAAGCAGCCTTGTGTCAGTTCCCTTGTTGTGGGACTATTCAGACTATTACCTGATCAAGTGCAGCCTCACTGTGAAACCCTCCCTTCGTGGGAAGCAGGGAGCCATTGCAGTGGTCTTCTCCTGCAGGCTTCTGGATCCAAATGGTTTCCAAGAGGCCATGCAGGAGGAGAGGGTTCCGCTGAACTGATTTGCGTTCTTGTTGATGCCCTGGTGGATAGCTGCAGGTATACTGCATTCATCAGGGCAGCTGACATGATCGCACCCAAACACCCCCTCCAACATCGGGTCTGCCCAGCCGCTTGGTTTAAATGAGATCTGCAGGCCTTGAAGTGTAACAAGAGGAGGTTGGAGAGCACATAGAGGTGTGCCCCAATGGAAAATAGTTTAAAAACCATCAAGATTGCTTCCCCAGTTTATCAAAATAAGATCAAAGCTATCAGAAGAACATACTTTGTTAACCGCTCGCTAATCAAAACATCATGGGACAATTCTTCAAAACCTTTGCTGAAGTCAAGATATACTATATGTACAGCATTCCCTATGTCTACCAGGGAGGTTACCCAATCAAAAAATGAGATGAGATTAATCTGTCAGAATTTGTTCTTGACAAATCAATGTTGGCTTCTACTTATTACTTAATTATTTTCTAGGTACTTTCATAGTGAGTCATGACTGCTTCATAATCTGTTACAGGATTTTTCCTGGATATTGATATAAGGCTGACTGCTCCGTAGTTCCCAGGTTCCACCTTTATACCCTTTTTGAAGATAGGTACAACATTAGCCCATCTCCAATCATCTGATACCTCATCCATTTCCCATAATTTTAAGAAAATAATGGGGAGTGTTTCTGAGAGTTCTTCAGCCAGTTCCTTTAATACTCTTAGATGCAGTTCATTAGGCCCCAATGATTTGATCTCATTCAAACTACTGTATTTTTCGCTCCATGAGATGCACTGGACCATAAGACACACCTAGTTTTAGAGGTATGTATGTGTGAAAAAATATTCACACATACCTCCTGTGGTTCTGGTACATCTCCAGCCCCGTTTACTGTCTAGCCATTCTGCTCTTGGGAGGCCCAAAGTGGCAAAGCTGGAGAGTAAAATGAGAAGATAAGCCACCCCCTGCCCAGGTCTCCATGCTGGGAAGCCTCTGGCCCTAATAGAGGCCTCTGGACCCAGTGCCGTTCCAGCGGAGGCTTCCTGACCAGGCTGTTTTTTTTAAAAAAATCCCTTTCTTGATTGCTTTGTACCATATAATAGAGGAGGAAGAGTAAACAGCCCTACCGTAGACCATATATATGAGATATGGTGCAGTGGTTAAATGTCTGTACTGCAGGTAAAACTGTGCTCACGGCCTGGGGTTCAATCCCAGGTAGCAGGCTCATGGTTGACTCAGCCTTCCATCCTTCCGGGGTCAGTAAAATTAGTACCCAGCTTGCTGGGGGGGGGGGCAATATGTAGCCTGCATACTGCAATTAAAACTGTAAACTGCCCAGAGACCACTTGAAGTGGTATGGGGTGGTATATAAGCAGAACACTTTGCTTTTATCAAAAAAAAAATTATAAATTCAGAATATGTGTGTGGTTACACTCTGCTTTGAGGGAAGGAGTAGCAGTAAGGGAAACTGTGGATGAGAGTGACCAAGTTCTCTGGATGAGAAATTTGGTCACTCTCATCCAGAGTTTCCCTTACTGAGAACAAAGAAAAGTGTAGCTACTCCTCTAATTTTTTTTCTATTTTCTAGCGCAAGTGGGAGGAGACAACATTTTCTAATCTGATGCAGCTCCTAAAGTGGATGGTGCTCGCATTTAAATGTGGATCTTTTTCTGTGTTTCCTATCATTTTGCCTCGGCAAAGTAGAACAGATTTTACTAATCTGTTTAGGGTCTACCTCTTGTACTTGACACTTACCTTTCTCATTCACTCTCTCTTCCTGTTTGACAAACTGGTTGCTTATTTGCATGTTGTACAAAAGGCAGGGAGCTACCTTTTATCTGAAATTCCCAGTTGATGCATTTATATAAGCAAATCTTAACTAGAATGGTATTAGCTGGGAACCTTGTACATGAGAGGGGAATGTGTCAGGCTTCAATTTATCCCTGTTGGGTTCACTTAAATTTCAGTGAAGAAGAGATGCTTGTTATCTTAATCTACTGCTCGGGGTTGACAGTGCAACATCATTGCTGGAAACAAGAGTCCTTAGGAATCCTGTTAATTAGATCCCCTGGGAAAGGATGCCCTAGTCTACATACACAAGCCAAAACACTGTGATTCTGTGTACAGAACACTTGCTGTATTTAAACCTGGCCTTTTCCTATGTTTCAGTAGATATTTTACTGGAGATGAAAAAAAGATAATAGTTGTACTCCTCCCACCATCCCTGTACCTAAAGCAAAGATGACTCTGATCCAAATCCCTAATGGGAAACACTGTCCTTTGAGCAGGCTACAGGGCAACCATTTGTCAACCAAAATCCCAATGTTTTTATAGCATCTCAACACCCAAACCAGTGCTGCCAACAGATAGCTGGCAGTGGAGTGTACAGCAGCATAGAGCAGGTATACATCACAGCATAAATACCACAGGCGAGTGGTGAGAATTTAATCTCTGTGGGTTTTTTAAATAGATACTTACCAACACTTCCAAAAGGCTTTGCAATTTCAATGCAAAGAACTTAGATTTTTTTTAAAAAAAAATCAAATGTGGGAGAAATGGGTGACCGACTCATCCATCGAGACAGAGAGCTTTCAGTGCCGAACTCTGAAAAATCATTGTCTGAATTCTTGTGCATTCAATTGTATTTATGTTGTTGAATGAACATATCCATCTGTTCCCCTTTCCCTGCCACTTGTTCATTTTTAAAAGACAGACACACATTGATCTTCTCCCCTTGCTGGGAATAGCTGTAACTTTATAAGCTCACTAATGCATTCTGTCCCTGTGAGGGAAGAGGGGAGAATTTCTAAAATTCATAAGATGTCATCAATTGGATAAGAACTTGATTTTTTCTATATAAAAAAAGCAAATGTGATAAAAATAGGACAATACTATAAGAGACTTCTCCATCCCCACTCACTCTTACAGGAAGAAAAATGTTTTTGGGATGCCCTGCCATTCATAGGAGACATAGTCTTCACATAATCCTTCCATATCGGCATAAGAATGTGCAGTCTGAAGGCAGTTGAGTACTCACTTCTAGATGTATATGGGAAATATTCATACAATTTTGGAACATTTGTTTTTGCCAATGTGAAATCCTCTTGGGGATTAAGATGAGGAGAGGATGTGGCCCCTTAAGCACCTCCTGTACAATCCAGATTAAACCCTGGATCAGACTCATTACTCTAAGAAAATTGGAGCCATCACACTCTACTGGCCAGCAATTCTGATAAGAGCACAGTGGACTGCTGCGAAGTGGCTCCTTCTTCTTTTGAGCTGATATGACAGAGTTGGTTGCCAGTGACCTTCAGGACTCTAGTATATAGTATTCTATGATTTTGTTTATGCTGTTGCCAGGAATGGGCATTCCATTAGGCAGAGTAAGGCTGACACCTCAGGCAGCATTTGAGATGCCTCGGAAGGGAACCAAATTGCCTGTTATTTAATCTGCTGTAGGTTTTACTGTTAGGTCAGGGGAAGGCAGTTGGGGTTGTTTTTTCGTACCAAAATAATTTGTGGGACTCTGAGAATTACACTTTTTGATTGTGGGTGAAGGAAGGCACCACTTGTTTATAGTAAAATTTATCAAACTCTTCTTCACTGGTGTGTTTGCCCTTGTATAATGTCACTAAACCGTATGCAACTACATATTCTGTGGGGAATCAGCTGTCACTTATGGCAGTGCCTGAAAGAGCACGTCAGCACGTTATTCTTACAATCAGTAGGTACTGGTGTGAAAACACTGTAAAAATACATGTGTTCTTCTTGCACTTCCTCAAATGATCTGAAGTAAGAGAGAATATATTCTTCCTAGCTAGGAGTGAGACCTAATCATGTGCAGTTGCTTAGATCTTCTATTTCCTTATGGAGCTAACATATTTCCCTTTTCCTGGTAGCAAATCCTTGCATATTAATGGCAATTCATGAGGTTTGCCATCTGCTCCCACACCAGCATCTCTAGAGTGCTCACTTGCACCTAGAAAGCCAAGGTCACCATGTTTGCTCTATTAGGGATGCACAGAGCTTTCTGATCATGTATTAGAATGGTTGGTTTCACTTTGTTAACAGCAAGCTAGATCCCCACAGAGCAATGTAGTTCAACAATCTGAAGATCTGAGTCAGATCAGCATCATAGAATTGTAATCATAAGGAACCAAACTCATCATGTATTCAGCAAGATATCACTATACATGCTTGGCAGGATACAACTTTTAACAGTATTTGTTTTGGGGGTGGAAATACATGTCAGTTTTGCTTTCTCCAGCATTCAGCTTTAATGTTTTTTTCCTTTTTCTAATATGAAAATTTCACAATCTAACAAAGTCTTTACAAATGAATTGAAACCAAGCTCATCCCTGTTGATTTCAACCATATTCAATAAATGCAGCTGTCCTCTGCAGACTGACGAATGGAACTAAATCACATTAGAAATTAAAATCTGAAATTCATTTATCTCCAAATACTGCATTCTAAAGCATATTTAACTACTTTGGGGGTCTGAATATAACAGGGAATATATGAGAAGTAAAAAGAATGGCACACAACCAAAAGGGGTTATAAGATAGGCATTTAACTTGCTGGCTGGCCAACTCCAGGGGCAGGTTGGATCACTTTTTTCCCCAGTGAAAACACAACAGAATCACTGGAGCAAAGCAAATCATATGGGGCTGCGGGGTGCTGCTGCAGGGCGCTGCATTGCATCCGATAAATGCTATTTCATTCAGCAGTTGGTACGTACCAACAACAGTTGGTACGTCTTACCACTAGAGATGGGCATGAAATGGCAAAATGGTGTTTCGTTTCATTTTTTTGTTTCATTTTTCTTGGTTTGTTTTGTTTTCTTTTGACAAAATTTGTTTTAAGTAAAAAATCATTTTGCTTTTTTTTTTGTTTCCTTTCATGATTTTTTTTAAACACTGTCCCCTCCCCCCGCAATTGGGCACGTTGGGAGGAAAAGGCACGAGGTTTTCAAACTGTCTTTGAGTCACTGAAACAAGAGCCGCTTGCTTTGATGGCTCAAAGACAGGGATAAAACCCCACACCATCCCCCCATTGAGCCAGATGGGGGGGAGGCATGGGGTTTTTAAACTATCACCACTTGCCTCGGGGTCTCAAAGGCAGTTTAAAAAAGCCCATGCCTTTCCCTCCCCCCAAATCAGGCATGTTGGGGGGAATGGCATGGTGGTTTTAAACTGTCTTTGAGCCACCGAGGCAAGCGGCAATACGGCTTGGCTTGGTGGCTCAAAGACAGTTTTAAAACCCTGTGCCCCCCCCCATTGGGCTCACTTGGGAAAAACAAAAAATGAAAGGAAAGGAACTGAAAATTTCCAGTTCGTTTTTTTTTTCACTTTTCTTTAAAAATAAGTTAGTTTTTCGTTTCACTCTGAAACAAAACAAAAATGAAAAATGAAACAAAAAAATCATTTTGTGCCCACCTCTTCTTATCACCACTAGACCCCAAGCAATCCTATCTGGCCTTCAGTAGATCACTCCAAAAACACCAGTGTAAATAAGCCCCAAGCTACCTAGAAGGAGCCCTATTGTACAGGACCTAAAATTCAGTATTCTGTTTTCCGTTAGGGCCAGTCTGATTGCTGTAGGAATCTCCTATGCAGGAGACAAATATGTAAGCAACCCTGAGAGTATCCACCATTTGCCAGTTTAACATGTGACACCCTTAAGTAGGCTGCAATACACATGGCACAATGTCTGCCTGGGTACCCTAGAGTTCAATTAAGATACCCAATTAATTAGAGAGCATCCTTCAATTTTCTTGCCTAAAGACCATTTCCCTCTTCCTTTTCTCCTCAACCCACCCTAGAGGCTGACTGGGGCTGTGTGACAACTGCTATAGGCTCAGGGCTTCCTGAATATCAAAACTCTAACTGTGTTAGTCAGTCCCTCAAGTGAGTTGCACCCCTTTCAAGACTGGAATTTCAGACTGCTTTGGGCCTTAGGGCAGAAAGAATGTCTTCCAGCAGAGAAATAGAAGACGACATTTTAATAAAGGCATAAGGAAATATCAATGGAAGTAATGGGGTTCTGTGAACATGTTGCTTTTCTTGTGTGATTTCCCCATCATATAAGAAGGAAGTAAACACAGCAAACAGTTGCTGATGTTTCAAAGACTTGAAACCCTTTGGTCACATCTTGATCCTTCGGATAAACCAGGGATGAGGTGAATTCTCTTGGATTTGCATTGTATTTGGGCTCAGCAAATGTAATCATTTCTTTAAAATGGGAAAAATTGGTTGTTTTCCCCCTTCAACCTGGCCTCTCAATACTTCTTGGATAATACCTTGTGAATGTGGAGCTTAATAGGACCTCCGTGTTATCTCTTCAGTCTGCATACACAGTGTCTTCCCCATTCACTCTCCTCAAATGATACTTTCAGGTCTGGCAAGGCAACAGGGATGACAGGCCGTGCCAAGGGCTGAAGTGCTAGCTGAAATTTCTGACAATGGCTGTGTTTCCTCTGATCTCCAAGCAAAGAGATGAATCACTGGGTAAGCAGCTCAAGAAGAAGGAAAGAAGGCAGTTCATCAATAAGTTTGGTTTTCTTTCTGGGAGGTTATTTTAAATCTGGACACACACCTCCGCTCAGGCCCAAATACACCCAGGACCCACTGGCTTAGCATGAAAATATTTGGATAGGTACACCAGACAGTCAGGAATAATGGAAAAGGACAGGAAAGAAAAAGTTGGTGGATGCATCCCTTTGGGCTCATTGTATCATTTGGGACAAGGCAGTAGAGCACTGCTACCATAGCGCCCCAAACTTCTTTGTTGCACAAGCCCAGGCAGAAACAGTTGCAAAAGCATATGGATAGGGCTAGGAATGCTCCTCATGGGCTGAGCCTTCCACAAAACCCAAGGGCATCACAGAACTTGGAGAAATACCCCACACACACTTTAGATAAGGCCAGGAGAAATGTGAGCACAAGTAGGCAGCAACCTCTGTAGCTCTTTGCCACATTTTGCTGCCATTCATGCTATTTTCTTTTCCATAGCTTGGAATTTCAATCTCAATCTCTCTCTCTCTCTCTCTCTCTCTCTCTCTCTCTCTCTC
>JAHTLZ010003518.1:25576634-25629011 GCA_023846285.1 Phrynocephalus versicolor | reverse complement strand
CACACACACACACACACACACACACACACACACACACACACACAGGGCCCTACTACAAAGTACTGTACTCAATTAAATTTCTAGGGAGGTGGCAGCAGAAGGCTCTTGCAATTAAACCAACAAGTCTTAAGCCACTTTAAGAATTTTCACGTGTAAGCTTTTTTGGTGTAAGATTTAACAGGTTAAAGCCAATTTATTTAAATGCATGCAGGAAGGCCTCAGTAGGCAGACATTTATACAGAGCTAGGGGGTACTAGGAAGGAAGATCACTGATGGATCCAGTACACTGATGCTGTAATAAGTGGCCATTACAAATCCTTAACAGTCCCTTGGGAGGTTAATGAAAGTAAAGATTTGAATGGTAGTTGTTGAAAGTCCTCGAAAGGTCTTTAGAGATGTGAACAGAATAGATAAACAGATTAACATTTTTATGACAGAGAAAGGTTTTGTATGGGTCAAGCATAAGAAAAACTGATTTTCCAAGAAATTGCTATTTTTATGAGATTTATGAATGCAGGAGTAATTTATTATGTCAAGTTGTGTTTGACTTCTCCTGAGCCTATTAGGGTCTTCAATATATGTGGCATAATTAAAGTTTTACCATTGCCAACTTCCCCATTCCTGTGAGTTTCCACTGGAATTTGAACTCAGGTCTCCTGATTCTATCACTCTACTGGCTGTCATTGTAGTAGTAAGGATAGGCAAATTTGATAAGAATTGTGTGGATTTTGAAGACAGGCATCTGAAGACATTGCTTAAGGCCTGTGGATAACCAAAGTGGGCCTTCAACGAAGCTGTGTCCTGACCCAGAAGAACAAGTGATCAGTCTGAGACCCAGAGCTGAGAGAAGAACTTGGTCATTCCCTACATAGCTGGGGTGTCTGAAAAATCTAAAAAGAATTTTGGCAAACACCACATTCCTGTTTAGTTCAAACCCACAAACACACTAAGGCAGCGACTCATCCACCCAAACGACCTGACACTAAAAGACAAGAGGAGCAATATAGTATATGCATTCCAGTGCAGTGAACAGTGTGCAGACCTCTACATTGGAGAAACTAAACAGACATTAAAAAGCAGGATGGCCCAACATAGGAGGAGCAACAGCTCAGGACCAGAATGATCAGTACACCTCCATTTGAAGGACAAAGGACATTAATTTAAAGATGGGGATGTACACATATTAGACAGAAAAGATAGGTGGTTTGAGTGAGTGGTCAGGGAAGCCATTCATGTGTGTATTGCAAGCCCCTTTCTCAACAGAGGAGGGGGACTCAGACACAATCTGCATGCCACTTATCAAGTGGCCCAGAAAAATCGAAAGCACTTCACAACTTTACCGGCAAGGCCGTAGCTAATGACCCATACTTAATGGGTGTTGGGAAAGGTTGCATAGGTGAGATTTTCACACACCTTAGGCCATTGTCCACCTATCAAGCCTATTCAGGCCACTGTCCAACCTATGCACCTTTTCAAAGCAGGGTGATGTGAAATGAAGGGGAAGTATAAAATGGAGGACTTGCCATTCACTTTCTTCAGACTGATGAAGCTGCTTAGATGAGCAGAAAAACATTTCAGTCTCTCAAGAAAAGAAGTCCAGTTGCCATGACTCAACCTCCAGATAAACTCACCTGGATGACTGAGAATCTCCACAGACATACATAAGAGAGGGAATATATGTAAAGAAAAATTAGTACTGTGCCCCCTGCTCTGGCAAAATGATCCAGTAATTCCATACTTTCATGAGTCCATCTCCTCATCTACCAGTGAATAACACAGAGAAATGTATCAAACAGGTTACAAACCATGATGGAGATGTGTAATCTCCAGTTTTAAAACTGGGGTACTTCAAGGGCCAGTTGCCGGGGAGTGATATCACGAAACAGATATCCAGTCTCGTGCACTCCCAGACGCATCTGGTGGGGCCACTGTGAGATACAGGAAGCTGGACTAGATGGTCCGTTGGCCTGATCCAGCATGGCTCTTCTTATGTTCTTATGTTCTTAAAAAAGTTCATTCCGTGGTCCAGCTCTGCCATTCTAAGTGGATAATGGTGATCACGATGATTACTAGTCCAGCTTGGTTTATGTAGACTACACTGCATGCAGCACCTTCTTTGTTGAGTACAGTACATACATTATTCTTACCTGTAAAGGCCTGTACATTCGGTAAGAGTATATAAAACACATCTCTGTGTTGACTAAGGTTGCACTGAATAATCCCTTGTTTTTCCTTTCAGAAAACCACAATAATTTGAGTGCAATATGTTCTTTGTGTGCCTAAGTGTCCTCTGGCTACTAACAGTATGCAAACATTTCCTCTCTCAAGTCCTAGTACATTGCTTTTTCTTGCACTGTCCTATTCCTCATCTACTTCTAGAATGTCTTCTAAGGGTGATGTTTACCTAAAGGTGATTTTGTGCTAAGTAAAATTACCTCCTGGTGCTATAGGCAGTCAGGTGTAGCAATAATTAAAGGCAAGTGGTGGCAATTGAGAGGAAGGGCAATTTAAATGAATCAAAATCATAATTTAATGAGGAGTGCTAGCCCAGGCACAGTGTTGGGGCTGGCAAAGAAAAATATTGCAAAAGCTATGGTGTAATAGTAGCTCAGCCCCGGTTTAAACAAAATATTGCTGCAGTCCTGTATCTCTTTCAACTGAAATCCCAAAGCTAAGTACAGGTCCAAAGAGGTTATCTACCCCCTTTTTTCTTTTAGTTTAGTGGAAACTTTAATTATCTGTTTTAACTGCACGTTGGTGAGAAACTACAACCCCACCCCTCCACATAATTGAACTTTCTCTGACCTTTTTATCACATGCCCTGCACATTTCCTATTAGAAACACTTGATGTGTTCATTGGTGATAATAGAGAAGGAATTGAAGAATTTCCCAGGTGTATATTATGGCAGGAATTGTTAAAAGCTCTGCTGAGGGGATAGATGGATATCAGGTAGAGAATTACAGCATTTGAACATACGGATTATGCCACTCTTTGTTAAGCTGTGTGTTAGGAACTCATTCAGCAATGCAAAGCTTAGCAGGCTTCCCCCTAGAGCTTAGGCTGGGCACAATGGTGCAGTTGGCATTCATGCATAAAAGTCTCAGAGACCTTTGCAGGTGCGTTCCTTAAAGGAGATTTCTCATTTTCTCCAGAATCATGGCAGAAGATAACATGGGGGCCAATTTTTTTGAGAGGTTCCTGAACCGTTTCCATTCTGTGCTATCAATGTGGTCAGCAATAACCCCATGATCTCACGTTGCTGCAATACCCCTTCCGTTCTGTGGATAAAAGAAGACGGGAGATGCAATTCAATGAAACCTAGAGAGTCACAAGTGATTTCTCCAAGTGGCCTAAGGTTGAGGGAACAAGGGGCATTTCAACGTGTCTGCTTAAAATCCCCTTAGACATGCATGATAGATGTAGGTATGAATCAATCTGACCTGGTTCATTGAAATTTGTATGAGTGGCATCAGAGGGGGTCCAGCCAATGACAGCTCGGCTGGACCCTTCTGAAAACAGCCAGGTCGCCACCATGGGAGACCTACGCTGGTGACCAAGCCATTTTTAAAGGGGTACAGCTGAGCTGTCATCAGGGGGAATCCTCTGGTGACATCTGGTCCAGTTTTAAAGGGTCAGCTGCCACACTCAAAATCTGGCATGTCCTGCTTGGGTCCTCCTTCCATGATGGTGCTTCAGTCTGGGAGGGACCCCTCAGACTTCTCTTCCCTGCCTCCTCCAGCAGTTGACCACTCAGATAAGGAGGCGGGGCTGGGATTCTTGCTATGCAACCAATGAGTGGTTGGCTGTCCAAGGAGGCAGGGAACGGAAGCTCAAGCTCCTGTCTGGACTGGAGCATCACCAGAGAAGGAGGATCTGGGTGGCATGTGCAGGATTGTGAGTGGGGTAGCCAGCCAGGATGGGAGGGGAAGGAACATGGCTGTAGTGCCACACATACGAATTTGGATGGCACGGAAGGAATGGATTTGTGCCCAGCTGTAGCTGCAGATCAAGTGACCTATTGATCCAAATTAGGCAGGCACTTATGCATCATCACCCAAAACAAGATGTCAAAATACTGTATGACATGTAATTGCAAAACATCTGTGTATGTTATGCACATTTGCACAACAATGTCAGTCTAATTAATCTACATGATTATGTGCATTTAGATTACCTATACACACATCAACAGTATTACTATGTTTTAAAGTAGTCCTCCATAATTTTAGTAGCTCCCTGGTGCCTTTCTTCTGCTATCTCAATTCAGTGGCACCAGTGCATATGTGTGTGTGGGGGGGGGGGAGCAAGTTTGCCTTTGGAACAAAGTATGTGTCCTGAGTAGAGATGGGCATGAAATGAGCGATTTTTCGTTTTTGTTTTCATTTTTTCATTTCGTTACGCAACAAAAACGAAACGAAAAAAATTTTCAAAACAAAACGAAAACGAAAACGACCAATTTTGCCGTGTTTTTCGTTTTCATTGCAGCAAATGCATTGAACTGAAAAGAATGCTAACAAAACAGCAATTTTTCATTTCCATTTTCATTTTTTCGGTTCATTACGTACGAAAATGAAAACGAAAAATTTGCAAAAAAAACCCCAACGAAAACGAAAACGAACCGAAACGGACCCCTAAACAACCAAACGACAAACGAAACACCATTTTTTGGAGTCGTGCCCATCTCTAGTCCTGAGCAACCCTTGCCTAGAAAAAGCTTAGCACTCCTGACCTAGTGGATACAGGAGTAAAGAACAGAGAGGGTCACAAAGCAAAAAAAGACACACTGTTTTGTCATTTCATTATGTAATGAAACATTATGAAACAAAACAAAATGCAAGCAAGCATTCTGTCAAGTAACAAAACAAAATGCCATTTTAGAAATGTAACGTTTCATCTTACCTTGCCAGGACATACCAACACCATCCTAGGGAGTCAAGACAGCAGGCTGGAAATTGCAATCTGTGTGCAGAGAGATGAGGACCTAGGAATGGATGATGTACCAGTGAGATATTGTGGTCCGTCTGTGGGAAGAGATAGGCTGCCAGGTAGATCCATGTGGAGGATGATTTGATGGTGATTTGGGAAATATCCCATGCAAAAAAAAAATACGTGAAATCAAGAGGATATGGTAAGATCCAGCTTTATTTACCCATAAACCCATTTTATTTAAATTTAAAGAGAGAGGATTGGCAGGTGGCTACATGCCTGCTAGCACATGCTGCCGTAGCTACTATTGAGTCACTCTGCCTCATGTTAGGTCTTCCTCTCTTCTTACTGTCCCCATCACTAATATGGGGCTAAAGAAAATTACAACCAATAAAGGATGGCGTGTTTCAGGCTGGTGGGCTGTAACTGAAGAAAATGTGAAATCTGTTTCCCTTAGACACTGTTTCATTGTAATAAAGAGAATAGCATTTTTATAATTATTAATTCGCTACTTCGAATAGTATGGTTAATAACTTGTGTCAATTTTTGTTTTTTAAAAAAGAGACAAGCCTGGTTTTGGAGCTGGTAACATGGACAAACTATATGCTCATGAACAACAATCAGTCCAGTTTTCTCTCCTACTGTGTGGCAGGCTTTCTCCATGCATGCAATTGTGAGTGTGGGTTCAAAACAGGAGGTAAACAAGCCAGCTCCCAGATGCCCATCTCAGTGGAGCAAGAGTGCAAGTGTGCAGCTTAGATAGAATTTAGCCCATGAATATTAACAAAGTGCTCCTTGCCATGTGCTAAATATAAAGCTCTATTATTCTGAAATGTAGGAATGGCATTTGTGTAGATAACTGTAACGATAGTCTGGTACTTCTCGACACTCACTTGGCATTAAGATTTCCTACTACATTGATGCATAATTTGCAACTTACTAACCAAACATCTAACAACTGTGTATTTTGCTTCTGTGTATAAATCTATAAAATGCCATGTAACCTCACTTTTATGTCTGAAGAAGTGAACTTGATCCATGAAAGCTCATATTAAAACATAACAGTATTTAAAGCGCCACAATGTTTTTCTTTATTGTTTTCATTGGACATGGGCATGAAAAAAAATGAAAGGTTGTTTCATTATTTTGTTAGGTAACAAAAGACTTTGTTGCAGACAAACCAAAGTGGTCTCTCCCCCCCCTTGAAACAAACAATTTTGTTCCATCTGTAAAAGGGGTCCCTTACCTGGCGGGCTCGCAATGAGCCGCCGCCACCGCTGCTGCCAGAACCCAGGAGTGGAAAGAGGAGGTGGGTCCCCACAGCCAATCCATTGCTCTCTGCCTCTTCCTCTCAGCCCCAGCTTCTAGCATCCTCTCATCTTGGAGGGGGGTGAGGGGTGACTCCCCTGGGTCCTAGAGGCACCAGATTTGGTGCAAGGAAGCCATTTTCAGAGGGCTCCAGCTGAGCTATCATTGGCTGTATCCTTTTTAAAATGGCCCAGTTGCTACCGCGCGGGGGGGATCCTCTGGTGGCAACTGGGCCGGTTTTAAAGGGGTACATCTGATGACAGTTCAGCTGGACCCCTTTAAAAATTGTTTCTGGGCACCAAATCTGGTGCCTCTAAGACTCAGGGGAGCTGTTACATTTCATTTTGTTCCGTACAATTTTTTTTTAAAAAAATCATAAAACAACAAAACAAAATGAAACGGGGTAGGTACAAAATAAAGCAAAATGAAACATGTTTCTATTTCGTGCCCATCTCTAGTTTTCATTTTCATTTGGATTTGCGTGATATACTAGCACAGTCTAACATGGCTATTTTTTCAAAAACTAATGTAAGGAGTGGCTTTACACTCTTGGGGGAAGAGTGTACAAGAACAGAGTCATGGTTATGCTTGCATAGGAAGGTTCTAGGCACAAAGGTGCCTCTGGCCAGGTACTTGTGTCTGTAGCCATATTAAGGAACCCTTTAAAATGTCTGCTACATTTACGTGTACGTAGAACTCAAGATCTACAAGAACACAGTGATAAACAGCTAAAAAGGAAATGTGAAATTCTGCCATAATTCAGCTGGGGGAAAAAATCTCATTTCCCCCCCTTTTAGCTGAAAAGCCCATTGGATAACTCCGGGAAAGACAATATTTCTCTCTCTGGCTAACTTTCCCCCAGAGGTAAGTGGTGGTGCTAAATATATATCAGTTCTTAGAAGACAGAAAGGAAAGGAAAGAAATTAGTAAACCTTTTTCAACTCATTGCCTCCCTCATACTCTTCTTTCTTTCCCAAACAACCATCTTAACAGGAAGACGTCCCTTCCTCTCTCCAAACTTTTCCCCATTTAGAAAAGTAAAGGGCATTGCTCACCAAACAAGCATAAGATACCCTTCAACTATGAAGTTACACATCATGATCTGTAACAAGACTCTTTGCTCTCCATCCCCAGAATGTGGAGAACAATGCATGTATTGAGCACTTTTGCTGTGTTTGCATTGGTGTTTGAAGTAGCAAACATCAATACATGGCACTTTGAGGTCTTTTTGCTTTGAACTGTGATATTTTTAATCACATGCATATAGTTTCATCTTATGTGGCTTGGAAAGTCATATATAAATGACTAGTTATTTGTAACTAAACTCATTTTGCAAAGACTAGGTAGAAATCTATCTTCATTACACTGGCTAGTATCCTAGTTAGTATTTATGGGTGCACAAAGCTCAAACTGATATAGCTGTCACAGTGACGTAATGAGGTGTTGATTGTGCAAACCAGGCACACAACCAGCACTTTGTCAGCTCACTATGATGGATCAATAGATGGATCAATTAAATTAAAGGTGCTTGATAAATAAGAATATTTTGATTGATATCTGGGGGAAATTATCCGTTTTGTATTAATAAAGAGGAAGTGTCATGCATCTAGGCAAGCCTCAGTGCAGTTTTGTAAAGGGAGGGAAATTAGGTTATGTGTCCAGATGATCCCTGTGGGCAAGGAGCACATTATGTGCAATTGCAGTGTTGATATTGTTTTGTTTTATTCATGTTTCTAGGTATATCCTGTTTAATTCCCCCCCCCCTTTTTGTATAAATAACAATATTTTTAAAATATGTGAATAGCTGGAGTTCCACTTGGGTAAACATAAATTAATAATAGATAACCTCACATTTTTAGTGGTGCATCTGAAAACTTTCAGTTATTTTGATAGCCACAAGATGTAACCTTACTAAATGGGAGAGGGAATCTATTACAAGGCTCAGTGCTGGCGGTGGCTTGTGCTGTTGTCTCATGCCCTGCTGTAAGTGCTGAGGCCATTTGAAAGTGGATGGGAAGTCAGCAGTTGTATCATTCCAATGTTTGCTATTGTAATTGTTTCAACTACTTTTGAGAAATGGAAAAGTGAAGAATTATTTTTTAAAATTAACTTTAATAATAACCATGGGAGGAGTTACACCTTTGGCATACCAACTTGTAGTTCAAATCTCTACCCACAGCTGCTAGGCCACTACCAGAAACTCTGCTACAACGTTCATTAAGTTACCACTTGTGCTACCTTAGTGAAGACAGACTTACTGAATCAATCGTTCAGTGTTGATTCCTCATTCTATTTTTAAGCAAATCCCATTGATTTAATGGGCCTATGCAAGTGGAATTGCCAATAAGATTTTGTCCCTAGATATTTAGAATTTATAATTAAAAATGCTTGTTTATATTTAAACAAGTCTTAATATGTTACTTTAAATGTACTTACCTAATCACCTATGCTCCTAATATGTTAATAAATGCCAGTAGTCTTTGTAACTGCCACCTAGAATTGTGGGTAGGCTAATATTCCAGTCTGCCACTAACTGCCAATTTTTCCTCCCTTATGAACTCACAACTGTGCCCTTATGGATTAATAGTCATTCTGTGATTGCTTGGCAACGGTGTTGACTAAGACCACTCTTATCACTGACGAAATCTTGGAGTAGGAAATAGTCCTTCTGGTCTGTTGACAGACACTCCAGTCTTCTCTCTCCACTCCCATATGTTTCCTGTGTGATCCTGGCCTGAACTTCCAGTGGAGTCTCCACCTCTCTGTCTAAGGTAGAATCTCGCCAGCTTTGGCTCTTCAGTTATTTCTGCTGACCAAAATGTCGCGGGAGCTTCCTCATGTGATTCTTGGTACCCCCCTGAAATTTGGAAAGATTTAGGGATCAGAGAAAAAATCTAATTGGAATCGGAACTTCAGAAGCCAAGCCACGGCCTTGGTCCTTCCATAATAACCAAGGTAGCAGGACTAAGTTCTCCATATATTTTTTCTAGCATTCTCCTTGGAGGGAAAGGCTGCAGATAGAAATTTCTCCCAGATTCCTCGGGTTTTTCAGAGCTCCGTCCCCTTCCTGGTGCATTCTTCTGTATCACTTGTTCATAGTCCACCCAACGTGAGAACTATTATACTAGCAATCTACTGATTTTGCACAGCCACCAGGAGCCTTCCTTTACCTGCCTGCTGGTCATCTGTACAAAAACAGAGAGGGTGGGGCTAACTATTCTCTTCCAGGAGGAGCAAGACTGGTATTTTCAATATATTTAATCTGTTTTAAATTTGTTTAAGGGTTAAATTTAAAAATCATAACTCAAAGGCCTTTTGCCCAAGTATCCCCAGATTTGGCACACAGTAAGAGCATATTGAACTCTCACACATTAATAATATGGGACGAAGGAGCTATATTGCACCCAAACTAATTACCATGAAATTGCTGCATATTTTTGGTATGAAATAGAGCTGCCTCATCAGAGCAGTCTGTGAAGAACGCAGCTCAAATATTATCCATCATTATGCAGGTTGGGGGAATAGCCCAAATGGGATGTGCTAGTGGTTTTCTGGTCTGATGAGGATAAATGGCAGCCTCGTACTGTATTAGTCTTAGCTGGGAGTGATTGGATAAGGATCTCTCTTCCAGCTATTTATCACTGTTGGCAAACATGGAGCCTTCTTCAGAGACCCTTCCTGTGACCTTGCACTCATTAAAATGAATGGGGGTGTCAGCTGCCTAGTCAGACTGGTCTAAATTTATTTCCCCCAGTTATGAATTGTCTGGTGTTTGGGCTCTGCTAACAGAACTGGAATAACAAATAGGACTTCCTCAGCTTCATGAAGTCCAGTATATTGCTGTCCAAATTCTTTACATTTGATGTAAAGGTTCTCTGAGGACTACTGCATTTTTCTTTCTATTCTCTCTTCCCCTTCTTTAAAAAGTTAGCATCGATTTCCATAAGAATCATGGGAATATAGAGGCTGAACATTTCTGTATTTTCTGTGTATGAGGATACATTCCAGTAATATAAGCCTTCCAAAACACAACAAAGACTGACACCTCAGATGAGAATTACCCATTATGACTAGACATGGGCAAACATTTAAAATGAATTGCAACATTCATTCAAAAAGTGGTAATTTGTCAGTTTGTATTTGCATTCATTGATACCGCAAATGAATATGAATTGATGATTTTTTTTAGCAATTTTGGATTTGACTCATTGGACTATACAATGCCCCCCCCCCAAGTACCTAGAGACACCAAAGTTTCAGAGTAACTTCCTGAGACCCTTCTCTAAAATTGCTCCAAGGTTGGGGAAGATTGGATGCCTGGTGTTTGTGTTATTGATCCCCAAAGTGAGTGCCCCAGGAAAGTTTCCCCAAGATACCCAGAGATGTCAAACTTGCACAGAAGGTCCCTCTGACTCTCGTCTACAATTCCTCCAACTTGGGGGAAGACTGAATTTTCCCAAGCCAGTTGCTAAACGGTACTTTGCTAGGCTGGCCCGCTTTGTGGGTATATAACTCAGATGTTTGAAACCCAGTCATCATCAAACATGGAGGAACTGTAGAGAAGAGTCATGGCAGACAAACTTCCCTGTAAATCAGGTGTCTCTAGGTTTCTGCGGATACGTTTCTTGGAGTTCCTCTTCGGGGGTGTATAATCTAGGAATTCAAAACCTAGACAACACCAAACTTGCCAGGTGTGTACATAAGAGTGATGGGAAGATTCCCTGAACGTTGAGAATATCTAGGTATTTTGGAGGCCATTTCACCAGGTTTTAAATTAAAAAATACAAATTGATTCATCACCTTTGTATTGTATATGGGGAACTTAGTTCTGCTACCTTGGTTATAATGGAAGGAACAAGGCCGTGGCTTGGCTTCTGAAGTTTCAATTCCAATTAGATTTTTTTCTCTGACCCCTCAATCTTTCCAGATTTCAGGGGGTTTGGAGAGGTTTGTGGTATGGGGGCCAATTTATTCAACTCCAAATGGGGCGAGCCCAGTAAAAAAAAAAAAACTTTTGTAATTTTAAAGTACTTGAAAATACTTATACCAGGCACCTAGCTGCATGAAAATTGTTGTGGAACATCCTCAAACTCTCCCCTTACCCCCAAACCTCTCCAAACTTGGGGTGCTTCCAGGGGAGAGTTTGAGGATGCTGCACAGCAATTTCCATGCTGCTAGCTGCCTGGGATAAGTATTTTCAGTATTTTAAAATTATAATTTTTTTCCTGGGGCAGCCTGTTTGTAGTTGAATATCCCCAAATTGGGGATAATTAAAGGGGAGAGCTTGAGAAAGCTCCACAACAATTTCTATGCTGCTGGCTGCCTGGGATCAGTATTTTCAAGCACCCAATTTGAAGTCAAATAACTCAGCCTCCCTGAACCCCAAATATCTCCGGATTTTGAGGGCTTAAACGGGACAGTCCAAGGAAGGCGCCCACTAAATTTGGTGCCTCTAAGATCCACAGAACCTGTTTCATAGAGAAACAAATCAATTTGTTTCTGTTTCATTTCATACTTTTTTTCTTCAGAAATTCATTTTGAAATGAAATGAAACAAATAAAGGGCCAATGAAATGAAACACAACTTTTCAGTTTCATGCTCGTGCCTAGTCTCATACACACCATGAATAGTAGTCAGCAGGAGACTATCATCCATGGGTCTGTCAAATACATTTGTAAAGCCATCAAAATTGATGGCTACCATGTGATTCAGTAGTAGTTTAATTATGTACTGGGTGGAGAAGTACTTCTTTTTGCTTCTCTTGAGCTCTTCATTTGATTCTTCAGCAAAAGCCCAAGTATATACAGTGGACCCTTGTATAACAAACAGTTTGTATAACATAACATCTGTACAACATAAATTCTGAAGATAGTGGAAATTTGCTTAACAGAATCGCCTATGGGGTGAATCCGTACAACATAAAAATGGTCGCGATTAGAATTACTTTGTTTTCAATGCATTCCTATGGGAAATTTGTATAAAGGAAAATTTGCTTAACATAATTTCATTTGGAACAAATTAATTCCTTTATACAAGGTACCACTGTAGATAAGTTCCTTCCTTCCTTCCTTCCTTCCTTCTATTTACATAAAGCTCAACGTATCTTTAAAATGATTCCACCCAGAGGCAGGTCTACTACGAAACTAATGGAATTTAATGCCCCTAATCCGAGAAGGGGCCCAGAGTGACTGTAGTTCCTCATTTTTAAAAAACAGTGATAATCTGTCATGGAGCAACCCCACTGGAGAAGAGAACAGTGGTTACCCAGATCTGATTGCTGTTTGCACCAGAGCCTCTATAACAAATTAGGGCCTCAAAATGTAGGTCTGCCACTGATTCTACCTGGTCATGCAACGAGCCTATTAGCAAAATGAAGTCACCTTGAAGAAAATTGAGCAGCCACTGATGTTGATGTGTATTTCCCTGAAGAGAGAAAGAACAAAATATGGCTTTAGGGCTCCTAATCCAGCACCATTCTTCAGCATTAAATTCTACTTAAGGGAGCAAACTAAGAAATCAGTCCTGACATTTCAGCTTAGAAACAAAATGAAAATATTCGATCTTCACCATGTGCATGAAACTCTATGCTGAGTTTTAAATAGGTGGATATTGACACAATGTGTTGGAGGATCAGGTAATTACCTTCTCCCCTGTATTCTCAATTACGGCGGCGTTTATATTTCCCTGTCTACAAAATGTTTTGTTTCCTTTAGAGTGAGCTAAGCTCCTTCTCCATCCCATCCTTCTGCTCCCAACTGTGCCCAACTGTACAGACTGTGCCCACTCGTTTGAGCTACACCATTTAATGCTCAGTTTAGCTAATAGCTCCATTTGATTTCTGGCTCTCCCAGGGATGAGTAACCATATATATTTACTTCAGAGTTCCCCTAATCAACTGTCAACAGCACCCCAGCAGCAAGCAAATTATTATTTCTCTCTCCCCTTCTTTTAATCTCTCTCCATCTGCCATCTGAAGCCTGTTCCAGGGATGTGATGCAAAGTAGTACTTTAACCCCATGTGGAATCCTGTTATTCTCAATGTCCAGTCAATTCATTCAGCAAAGGTCTTAAGCCTCATTCTTATGTTACTGCAGCAAGAGTAGAACCATGGGCAGTCTGTAGTGGAGGTTGGAAGGATTTATCCTGTCCGTCTCAGATGATAACAGCCCTCTCTAGGTGGATCATACATTGTTACTGGGTAAAGCCAGTCCTTGTGGTTTAGGGCCAGCTCAATATATTTAAGAACATAAGAATATAAGAACAGCCTTGCTGGAACAGGCCACAGTCCATCCAGTCCAGCATTCTGTCTCACACAGCAGCCCACCATTTGCTTCAGGGTATCCCCAAGCAGATGTCTTCACCTGCTTATGATTCCCTGCAAATGGTATTGAGAGACATCCTGCCTATCTCTCCAACCCGGAGTTTGTCCCCAGGCATCAACAATGATAGCCATTGATACCCTTGTTCTCCATGAACATGTCCAATACTTTCTTAGAGCTCTCAAGGCTGACAGTTGTCACCACTTATTCTGGCAGGGAGTTCCACAGACCAGTGATCCTCTGGGTGAAAAAGTACTTTTTCTCATTTGCCTGACTGATGGAAAGAACAAAATGTCTCCTTCTGGTGCTGCACATACAAACACAACTGGATGGGTAGTTGAATCTTTCTGATTTGGACTGTCCCTATTACTACACCTAAAGGCAGCCAGCTAGTTGTATTTGACCACCAATCATGTCCTTTAATCAGTGATAACTGAATCATTAGCACAAGTGGAGCACCTACCCAAATAATAATTCTGTCCATTCTAAACAGCTGTGTTTATACATATTTATAAAGAGTGTCAGTTGGTTACCATGTTTATTGGGTTGCCCCAATTAAAAAGATAAAGTGTAGACATGTCCATTTGTAAGAATTATACTGGCAGAGGATAGCCCACCAAGATCAATGACAAAATGTGATATCCACTGTGTGCATTCAAGCACAGGAACAAGGGGACAAGTCTCTCAAATATATTCATGGCTAATAGAACAGCAATATAGAATTATAAATGGATCAAACATGCCCTGGAAATTAGATTTAGGATTAGCAACATCTGAAACCCAGAGAAATAGTTTATGGGAAACTCCTCTATATAAGTTTAATGAATGCAGAAGTTAGAAGACATTAAAAGTAAAGTCATACATGGATGACACTAGAGCCTAGCCATTTAACTCATTCAGTAAATCACTAATGTGTTGGATGATGTGTGGTCAAAAGGATGCACTAATACACGTGCAACTTGAATACCACAAAGTTAATGAATACTGGGAAATGGTGCTAATTGGGGGGGGAGGTTTATAATTTGTTTAAATTTTTAAACTTATATATTAGTTGTTTTATTGGCTCTTTGAGGATACAAATATGTACAATATGACAGCTTTTGTACAGAAAATTTATGTAAAAGGGACCTATAGAAAAATATGTATAACTGTACACTTATAGTTGAATGAGAAAATTGACTCTAAAAACCTTTAAAAAAAGAATGATGACCAGTTTGCATGAGATATGGATATAGATAGATGATTGGTTAATATATATGCATAGTCTGGGTGCTGGAATGACTGGCAGACAAGTAATAGACTGTTGAATGTTGGACTGAATGTTGATTGGTTGATGTGTTTGAAATGTGAGGCAGGTCAGCAGTTAGGTAGATGAGGAAAGTGATTACATTTTGAATAGTCAGTGAGGGATTCAGAAAGTGTTTGGGAGAGTTGTGTGAAGTATTTATTCATTTATTTGCTATATATATTATTCCATTAGTGCAGGCACTACTCTGGGCAGTTCACACAGGTTAAAATTCAAGACCTCACAAGACCCCACATAAAAACATACTGCATATTCAAACACAATAATGACACATGATTATAAAGTCTAAAATTCATACAAAAGAAAAAAGAAATAAATTACAGTCCGCCAGAGATTAAATTGTTCAAAGCCACTAAGAATTATTCAATTTTACCAATTTCCTGAATGTGAAGATGGGAGAAGCCTGTTGTATCACCATGGCAACTTGTTCCAGAGACTTGGGTCACCACGGAAAAGGCCCACATCCTCATCATTAGTTTTTTGTCTCTCTTGGTATGGCTACTTGTAGCGACATACAGATATGGGAACAGATATAGGAACAGTTCATTTTAAAAATCAAAGCTCTGTCCCTTTTATCCATATTTCCCAAATAAATTTCCTTTTGTCTATCCCTGAGAAACACTGTCTTCATTCTTTATTTCAAACGTATAATTCCAAATGTATTTGGTAGTCAGAGAAAATTAAAGAGTGTAACACACACACATCCCAAATCTGCTCAGGCTACTTACAAACTTGAAGAAGAAAAAGGCAAATTATTGAAAATGTTCCACATAGTAATCAAATAATATTAAAAATACCAGCTGGAGCATGAAGTAAAATGGACCACCTCAAATAATTTCTATGCCTAGATCGGGGAACGAAGAATGGGTGGGTAGATTTTGAGGGTGAGAGGATCAGAGAGGTGCCTGTAACTATTTGAGGCGTATATAACTCATCAGAGTGATCTTAGTGAGAAGGAACACCTCCTTGGGGACACCTTGCTTCAACATGGGCTCAGGCTATTGCAGGGCCAGGAGTTAACAAAAGAAAATCTAACTGAATCAGATGAACCAAAGTAATGCCATGTTGATTTTATGCCTCCTGTCGGTGCTTCTTGGTGCTTTGTGAACTGTTTGAATTTTGCTGGAACGTCTGTGCCTCCACAAAAGTGAAAGAAGAGCCTGTGCAAGCAGCTCAAGGACATTGATAAAGAATGTGTAGGGAGGGTGGCACCGGGATGGCTTTAATAGGGTTAAAAGCTTTCTAAAGAATGTCGTTGACTGAGGAAGGATGCAAATTCATTTCATGGGGTTTGTACTTAAATGTGAACCCTGCCCTTGTTGGGCGTGATTCTTTCCTCCTGTACCAGCGGGGAAGGTCGCCATTTGCTTTATTCAGCTGTTATAAACGAATGGAAAAATTGGATCTCTGCTTGTCTCAGAGGTTATTGGCTATGTTATTCTGATACAAGGAAGTCTTTGGAATAGCCCAGACTCCACACTATCCTAGCCATCCCATGCCTGGCTGCATCCTTAGTGAAGGCAGCAAGCCTGCATATGTGTTCTTGTTTGCTTTCCTGCCTTTATCCATATTTTCTGTGAGTATATTAATGTATGTGTTTAAATAGGCACTTTTGCTTCTGTGGTCTGCCCACTCTTGGCTGCTATAGCATCTGTACCAGCAACCAAACCACACCAGCCAATGTGGCTTCCTACATTTTACACTCATCCCTCTTTCTTTTTAAAACCCTAATGACATCTTTTACATGGTTATGGTATTTTTGGATTCCGCCCCCCCCCCCCCCGCACACACAATAGAGTCCTTGGATGCAAATAGGGAAGCAGTTTTATAATCTGTTAAGAAGTAGACGTGAATAAAATAACCCAGTAGCATTGGGAAGTGGGGTTCATTGTTGCTGGGATGATGTTAGGCATGAAATATGCACAATTTCTCTAACAGACAAGGCCTTGCAGGCACTGTGACATTTTAAACATATCTTCTGTACCAGGATATCTAATTTACATAAGAGAGAATAAGATCACATCTGGAGAATTCCCATGAAGATTTGATTATGGGAATGAAACACATTATTCTTAGAATCTTTAATGATAATATCCACTAGAATCCTGAGACTAATTTGAACCTGAACCCATTTGCCTCAGCTCCTCTACTGAGAGCTTTGTATGCAAACGATTGTATCAGTTGTAATTAATGATCACTTAACATACACTGTCTTGACACATATTTTTTCCTCTTATCGTGTATTGGTTAATGGTCTGGTTATTTTAATTACATATTCTGAATGTACTGAATTATCAACAGTGCAGTCTTGTAATTGTACATACTGACATATTTATTTATTATTTATTTGCCACCTTTCTCCCTATTGGCCTCTCAAGGCAGCTCAAAATAATTAAAACCATACAATAATAGCAAGCTTAAAATACCACACAAACAATATATTTTTTAAAAAAACAGTTAAACATTAGTCAAGATTTAAAAAACAAATTTATAAGCATTTAAACATTTAAAATATCTAAATTTCAAAAATCTCTACAGTAAGCGGGTAGAGGAGTGAAGCCTTCTGTTACAAAGAAATTAATTCTCAAAATGAATTCCTCCTCATATTTCTTAATAACTGGTTTCATTTGGGGAAATACTTCAAAAATGATAATAATTTTGGAGATCTACCATTTGTCTTACTATCTTAAGTTAGCTATTGATTATAACCTAAGAGAAAATATGAACAACTCTCCTCCCATTATATATTACAGAGAAAGCCTGAAGGATAAATCAAGGAGCATGATTTATTACAGACATTTTCATTTTCAAAAATCATTTTTGGGAACATTATCAACAGTATCAAGTATGCAGTTTTCAGCACATTTCATTAAAACTTTTGTTTAACATTACTTCGCTTTCAACTGGTTCTCTCTTTTCCCTGATCATGTCATACCAAGCCCTGCATCTCTTCTGCTGAAGGATGTGAAGAAAACTAACCCAATTCATGTACAAAGTTGTAGGAATTTGTTTATATTCCCTTTTAAAAAGTGTGACAGAAGTCCAGTCAGTTAAAGTTAGAAAGCAAAAGCAAAAGTGTTATGCTTATATACCGCCCCATACCACTTCAAGCAGTCTCTGGGCAGTTTACAGTTTCATTACAGTATGCAAGCTACACATTGCCACAACTGCAAGCTGGGTACTCATTTTACCGACCTTGGAAGGATGGAAAGCTGAGTCAACCTTGAGCCTGCTACCTGGGATTGAGCCCCAGGTCATAAGCACAGTTTTACCTGCAGGACAGGCATTTAACCACTGTGCCACAAGAATCAGCCATAGGCCTCCTTCTGCAGCTCCACCCTTCTCCCAAAGCCAGCACTTTATAGAAACAAACACCCAGGAGACTGTCTCCACATATAAAAACGGGAAAGAAATGTATTTATTCATTATCATTAAGCACCACAGAAGATCAGAAATTATGAGAAGAAAAACAGAACATTAAAAGTAGCCAGAGATGGATTTCTGGTATCCGGTAGCAGATAATCTCCGATGTTTTTACAGAGAAGGTATAATCTCCATCCTTATCTGGCGACGTATTGGAGAAAAGTGTGACAACAACAACAACAGCAGCAGCAACAATAACAACAACAACAACAACACATGGAGCCAGAGGGAGGTAGAGGAGGAGTTTCTTCCAGCCATGGGATTGCTGCTTAGTGATCAAACATTAAAGATCAATAGCACTCTTAGGCAAATTGAAACATAGCTTAATAAAAGTTAAAGGAGATGCAAACAGATAAAGGTATGTGTTTTAAGATCTGGTATTGTAATACTTAGGACACAAACAGAAACTTTTCAGCTGTCAGCTGGCACTTGTAAATAAGGAGTAGCCACATCATTGGTGTTTTAGATCTTTCTCAGACTGTCAAACCATTTCAGCCTTTCCAAGTATAAGGGCAGCTCCGTTCCCCACTTGTTGGGGGAGGGGCGTGTTTGCCTCCCCAACCCCGGCTTGGGCGCGCGACTTTCGCGCCCATCCGGGTTATCTTGCCCGGGGACGGGAGCCTATAAGACGGCTCCTGTCCCTCGCCGCCATTTTGTCGGCGGCAAGAATTTTGGCCCCACCCTCCCCCCCTATGGTTGGAGAATGAGTACAACTGGTCGCCTTTTGGGGCCGGATGGGAATTTTTGGTGGTTACTCTGATTGGCCGTGAGTAGCCATGCTTTTTCGCCCATCCCATTCTCTTCACCGCGGGGGTGGGTTCTTTCCTTATTGGCCACTAACTTGGCGGGTAGTGCAGCTGGTAACCGTATTCTAGTGGTGAGCTCATTTGACGCCATTTCGGCGCTTCACAGCCCTCGTTACCAGTCTATTCACATTGTTATGTCGGCGGACAAATCTAGCTATATTTGACTGGAGGCCTCCCGAGGGCTGTGCTGAGCTCCAGATTTAACACGTTTGCCATAGTAATACAGAGCTTCTTGGCTGTGGAATCGTTCCACCCTGTTACCAGCTTGCACTACGGCGTCAGGTCCCCTTCAGTGTTCCTGACTTTATCAGTTAAGAAGTTTAATAGTTATTAATAAAGTTGTGGCCCGTTTGTACCAAACCGAAAGTGGTCTCGCCTCCTTATTTCGGGGCTTGGGGGGCAAATGCTGCAAGCCTGTAACATGAATATCTGGAATGTTTTTAGATAAGTTGCAACATAATAGCATGGATGAATTCACTGTCATGACAGGTCCATTGACAGATTATCACAACAGTTTGGCTGAGGAACTTTTAAACCTCAACATGAAGTCTCTGCTGATACTGAGATGTTCTATTTAAAAACGGGCTTTATTTTTTTTTCCAAATGACTGCTGGTGCAAAATCTTGTGTCACTTATAAATATTTTTCTGTTTCCCCCTTGTTCCACCTCTCCAGACCCATTGCTCTCCTTGTGTAGAACTACAACATTGGCAGTAGAGAGGGTGGGTTAGATTCCTCTCCTCTCTTTGCAACTACTGCAAGGAGAGAGAGAACGCCAGAAGATTGAAATCAATCTTGGCAAGCATATTCAATGTAACCATAGCATTTTCTCTGTACAGTCATTGCCCTAGAGGTGGCTTCAGGTAACTGATGTCAAATGCTGATTTAGAAGGTCAGTAATTTTTATGGGAAATGCTACAATGTCGTCCTCGCCACTCCTTTCCCACTTTTATTTGTTTGCGGAAGACAAATTGAGTTTCCAGAGACACTGATTCATGGGGACGCTGCATAAAAGGATGAGCTTCCATGCCAACAAGGAAGCACAAGGTGTTTGTTTACTTAGAGAAGCAGCATCTCAAAACCTCCTCAAACTGTGCTTCCATCTCTGCTCTGGTACCTTGATAATTAGTAATTAGGGTATTTACCATGGTAACATGCAGCAAACCAGCAGACTGTTAATATACACAATAAATTTGTTTTTCTAGGAAATACATTCACCTGGAGAATATAAACAGTAAACACTTATCAGTACTATACTGAGCACAACCAAAGCTGTGCTGCTTTGTACAAATACACATATTTATTTGTAGTTTATATTTAGTCAACTTTTTTATAGGAAACAGGATTTATTTGCCTAACTCCCTCTTCCCAACCTGGCAAGAGAGCAGTAAAATACCGGGTGTTTTCGTGAACACCAGCATAAAACCCTTCAAGTCTTGGCATTTTATTACTAAATCGGTGACTTTTGCATCTTCTGCCCACTCCTCATCTAGAGTCCATTAAGACTGATCCTGTCATCCATCATTTCTGGATATCAATAAAAGCAAAGTGTTCTGCTTATATACCGCCCCATACCACTTCAAGTAGTCTCTGGGCAGTTTACAGTTTTTAATTACAGTATGCAGGCTACACATTGCCCCACCAGCTAGCTGGGTACTCATTTTACCGACCTCAGAAGGATGGAAGGCTGAGTCAACCATGAGCCTGCTACCTGGAATTGAACCCCAGGTCGTGAGCACAGTTTTACCTGCAGGACAGGCATTTAACCACTGCACCACTTGTCCCAAATGGAGGGACAAGATAAAGAGTTTGGTGCTTGCTCTTTCAGCTTGAAACACCCCTAAAACATGGGTGGCCAACTTGTGGCTCTCCAGATATGGTTGGACAGCGTCTCTCACCTCCTTAATCGTGTTCTACGTTGGTTAAGGCAAATGGGAGCTGCAGTCCGACAACGCCAGCAGGCTAAAACTTGCCCACCTCTGCTACTAAACATCTTCTAGATCAAGACATAAGGGATACTTTTATTGAACAGCATCAAAGACAAACAATGGGAATAAGTCTGGGGTATATGGAGGCCCACTAAAGCCACTCACTAGTTAAGGTATCCCACTCTGCCACAAGGCACCAGATCAGTAGCAGACTGAGGCTTTCATCTGGATGCCATAAAGGCAGAATGGGAAAGAATCCGAGCACTGGAGCCCACCATACCGATCAATGTTTTAGAATTCTATAGGCTTAAAAGCTACTCCTTGCTTGGCATACTCTAAGGGGCGTGGTGGCTCAGTGGACTAAGGCTTCTGAAAACTGCCGGCTGCAAAGTCGTTAGCCTAGCGGTTTGAATCCAAGGTGCCATGGAGTGGAGCGAGCTCCCGCTGTTAACCCCAGCTCCTGCCAACCTAGCAGTTGGAAAACATGTAAATGCAAGTTGATAAATAGGTACTGCTGTAAAAAGCATGAAGGTAAAAACAGTGTTTCCTGGCAGCCATGCCGGCCATGTGGCCATGGACTTGCACAACACTGGCTCTTCAGCTTGAATATGGAGATGAGCACTGCCCCTAGAGTCGGACACGACTAGCACACATGTGCTGGAGAAACCACAGTTTGTTTTGTTTCATTTTTCTTTACAAATCAGTTTGTTTTTCATTTCATTCTGAAATGAAAGGAAAAATAAAAATTGAAACGAAAAAATCATTTCCTGCCTATCTTTAGTTACAACATGATGCCAATACCACTATAAATTTTTAATTTCAAATACAGTACTAATGAACACTGTTGCGCCTGATTGTTGTAAAAATACTAACAGCTATTAGTGTTTTATGCCGTTATTGATGTTTGCAATATAATCTTAAACATACACCAAAGTAGGTTTTTTGAACTTCCAACTATTTTTCCCTTTTCATGATAATGAACACTTAAAATGGTGCCAATATTGTTTATTCTAGCTCACAATTCCTTGCTCTTATTTGTTTTCCATGATCCAACTCCATCAGCTGCATTCTAAATCCCAACCTCTTCCCATTCAGGATTATCCCATATCAACAGGTTTTTCAGCAATTTTATTATTATTATTATTGTTATTTTTGGCATCCTCACTCAAGACCAGATGGAAAAGGGAACAACCTTCATCTCCTTTCTGATTCACTTGAAAATTCAGAATCTTGTCACAACGCATGAAAGAGTTTCCTGGAACAAGTGCATTTAACTGTCTCATGCTGTCTTGCTCAGTTGAGTAAAAATGCACTCTAGGTGAGGCCACAGATGGGAGTTTTGAAGGGCACAATCAGTCAATCCACCATCAAGAAACCGGTTACTTTATAAGCTGCTAACTTTACTGCAACATGGAGATTTTATGGTCATTTCCAGAGGTGTAAGATAAGTAACATGTAGGATTCTGTTGTTTATTACTTTGTCGTTTATTTTCTTTCTTCCCAATGAACTGAAGGTATCATGTAAGACTCAGCTCTCTTTCTTCTGTTTCAATAACACTTGAGGTTGACCAGGCTGAGAGCGTGACATGTGTATGTGATCGTACAGTGAGTTCATGACTGAGATGGGGTTGTAAACCAAGTCTTCTGTGTCCTAGTCCAGTGCTCCCCAACCTTTTTGTCCCCGCGGACCGGGAATTTTATGAAAATTTTTCTGTGGCCCGAAGCTGGGGGTGGGGGTGGGGAGGGGGGGAGAATGCGAAAGGGGGGTCCGGCGGGGAGGCAAAAGGGGGGGTGAAAGCAAAGGATGGGAGGGAAGGAGGAGGAGGGGGCACGAGAGCGGCGGCGGCGGCACTCACCGGCTTGGGGCGTTGGGCGTGCCACTCCCCCCCATGCGGGCGGGGTGGGGGGGACCCGGGGCTCCTGGGCAGGCGGGCCCCCGCCTCCTCCTCCGGCGCCGGGGCCGGGAGCCGTGCGCGGGTCTCGCTGCTGGCACCCAGCTTGCTCCTGCTGCCGCCGCTGCCGTGCGCCTCCTCCTCTGCCGGGGAAAGTGAGCGGGGCACCAGCAGCGAGACCTGCGCGCAGCTCCTGGCCCCGGCACCCCGTGCGCGGCACCCGCCCGGCCACGCCGGGAAGCGCCCTCACGGCACCGACGAGCCGCCGCCGCCTCCTCCTGCTCCTGTTCCTCCTCCTCCTCCCGCCGCCGCTGCCGGAGGAGCAGCAGCAGCCACCCCCCCGCAATCGCCGCCGCCGCCGCAGCAATCGCCCCCGTCCCGCCGCCGCCGCCGCCACCCCTCCGCAATTGCCCTCGCTGCTGCTCCTTCGGCGGCGGCGGCGGGAGGAGGAGGAACCGGAGCAGGAGCAGGAGGAGGCGGCGGCAGCTCGTCGGTGCCACGAGGGCACTTCCCGGTGCGGCCGGTCGGGTGCCGCGCACGGGGCGCCGGGGCCAGGAGCCGCGCACGGGTCTCGCTGCTGGCGCCGTGCTCGCTCCTGCTCTTGCTGCCGCTGCCTCCGTGGGCCTCCTCCTCCGCCGGGGAAAGCGAGCGGGGCGCCAGCAGCGGGATCCCGGGGGGGGAGGAGGATGAGGATGGGCGCCTCCGCCTCCTCTTCCCCAGAGGAGAGCAACAGACCGAGGAGAGCCCGGTCTTTTGGGCCGCCGCCAACGCCGCCGCGTCCCTCCTGACGGAGCCCAAGCGGCCGCCGCCAACGCCGCCGGGGCGCCAGCGTTTGGGGGCGGAGTCGCCGGCTGGCCGGCCCGGGAGGAGGGGAGGGGAGGGGAGGGGAGGAGGGAGGCAAAGGCAAAGGTGGTGGCGGCAGCTCCTCCTGCGCTCCTCCAGCCTTCCTCCTCCACCGGCTGGCCGCGGGAGAGAAGAGGAGGAGGAGGAGGAGGGCGGCGGAGGAAAAGGGGAGGAGCCTCCCCGGCCTCCCCAGGCGGCCCGGGGTTGGGGACCACCGTCCTAGTCCATCATTCTAACCACTGTGCAACACTGGCCTTATAGCTTGTACTGAAATCCATTATAATCAAGGCTGGAAGATATGGAGCAACAGCTTCATAAAATAAAATTATGGGGTTAGTGATAATAACCATATGCTGTTAAGTCAATTCTGACTTTTGATGAGCCCTTTCAGGGTTTTCTAGGTAGAGGTAGAGAATACTCAAAAATAGTTTACCATTCCCTTTTTCTGGGGGCACCTTAAGACAGTGCCCAAATTGCCCAAATTGCGATTCAAAACCTACTTATTTTTTCCAAAGTACGACTAGGGTAATTTAGCCTGAATACAGTGGTACCCCGGGTTATAAATGCTTTGGGTGCTACCCTTCAGGAAAACGAGGATCAAAGAGCAGGCTTTTGGATTTCCCACAACCACGGCGCCCTTGCTGTGGCTGCAAAAAATTGAAAAACCTGCTCTTTGATCCTTGCTTTCCCAAAGGGTTGCACCCTTGTTCTTCAATCCTCGCTTTCCCAAGTAGTAGCACCCCATCCACCCCTCTGCCCTGAGCAAAGTCGCGGATGGGGTGCGACACCACCTGGAAAGCCAGAAGGAGTGGCAATGGCTTGTGGGCTCATTCCCAGGCATAGTTTATGCTCCAGCCATGCTGCTCTGGGCATTCCAAAAGCAGTGTGGCTGGAGAGTAGACTGGGGCTACAAATGAACCCACAAGCCAATGCTTCCCCTTCACCTGGCTCTCTTCACGGTGCTGATACGTACTCTTAGATCTGCAGTATGGCTGGAGAGTAAACAGGGGCTAGAAATGAACCCACAAGCCACTGCCTACCCTTGGGCCAGCTCTCTGCACGGAGCACACCACTGTGCTCTGAGCAGAGGGGGAAGTCCCATGGCTGTGAAGGGGCGATGTCGCATGCCCACAGAAAGGGCTCCATGTGCCACCTTTGGCACCCGTGCCATAGGTTCACCAACACTGCCGTAAGATTGTGCAGCTTGCTCATGGCCACACAAGCTGGCTCTGCTCACAAGAGGTACACTGAGGAATAACTCCAAACCTCTGATTGCATATCCAGATATTTAAGCCACTGAGCTATCTATCCCTTATGGGGTTAATGGTTGCATATATTTATGGAAGATTCCATTTTGTGCCTAGTAACAAATTGTCATTGTTGTTGAAGCTAGTAGTGTTTTTATGGTTGTTAAGAAATGTCTGTAACAAGGAAATAGGAGCCAGACATCTCATATATAAACAACTTCCTTATGAGCTAAAGAATATAGCTAGGTAAGATGTGTTGAATAAACATTTTGATTTCAAGGCCATGAATTACCCCCTAGCAGTAGTCTATTGGGACCATGTGCTGGTAGTGGGCCTGAAGCTAGTGGCAGATGGATCCAGAACTCTTATCAAGTGAGCCTATCTCCTTTTCCCCCTCCCTCATCCATTCTGTTCCCTTCCTCCTCATGCCCCAGGCTGAGAGGGAAGGGACAGAGTCAGTGATTTTTTCCAATTTAAATAATTCCTTACCCCCATTTTGCAGCTCCCAAGGGGTTCCTATGATGGTGATTCCTTGGTACCCCCAGAACCTGACTCCAGAAATGGGAGACACTCACAGTATGACCGCAGCTGATGTCACTATTGCTCTGTGGTACACCTTAAACCAACAGGATTCTGGCCTATAGGTGCTATGGAGAAAGGCACAACTTTTAGGCTGCTGAGTTTCCACAAAAATTCAGACAATGCAATAAAAAAGGACATTGAATAATCCTCATCAATGGAAATGAGCTCACAAGAATCTAGAATCATCAACAGGACGTATGATAGGTTGAGTAGTATTTGTCAACAAGAAATGAAAAATTACAAGATGTCTCCACATCCGCAAGCAAAGCATTTCTCCATGCCACAACGGGACAGCCAAGTATTAGCAAAGTGTTCTTCTTATATACTGCCCCATACCACTTCAAGTAGTCTCTAGGGGGTTTACAGTTTAATTACAGTATCCAGGCTACACATCCCCCCGTTCAGCAAGCTGGATACTCGTTTTACCGACCTCAGAAGGACGGAAGGCTGAGTCAATCATGAACCTGCTACCTGGGATGGAACCCCAGGTCATGAGCACAGTTTTACCTGCAGTACAGGCATTTAACCACTGTGCCACAGGGCTCGTATCACACATTACTGTGTGAAAGGTGGCATGGAGAGAAATCAGAAATACATTGATCTATTCATCTTTACAGCAAATAACAGCAGAATGGTTTATTTTAAAAAAGTTTTCTTCCTCTCTTATACAGTGAATAAATTGTTGGAGGGGTTCCTGAACTGGGGTCATGAAAGTTTCCTTTGAATTGTATTCTCTCTCCTCCTAAATATTTCACAATGTGTGTCTACGTATGCAACACAAGCTGAGAGCTTGTCTACATTTTACTTCCCTTAATGTGGTTATATGGAAGAAGGAAGTCTGGGTAAAAATGCTCCTTTAATTGTGTTTTGCTCTTGATTTTCCTGCTTTTCTTCTTCTCACACTTCATTGGGAGAAACATCTAGATGGGGAAAAATTCTAAGAATGAAAAAGATGTTCCTGGCAGAGAAAAAACAAGTAGCCATCCTTCCATGTGGTGCTAAATATTGGTAGAAATAAACCAGATCCTTACTTGTTACAGTACAGTCACATCTGTGTATCTGCAGGATCGTATCTGAGGTTTAACTTATTCACTTAATTATTTTAATAAAAATATTTGAAGAGAAAAATCCAGAACAACTATTTTCAGATGTATTACCAGAACATGCTACTAGAGAGATCCAAAGACCATGCTATGAATACTTGTTGTTAGTAAAGCATACATAACATGGTCTCTAGTGGCCAGTTCTGGTAATGCATGTGGAAATAATTTTTCTGGTGTTTTTTTTTTTATCTTGTTTTACAATGTTCTCTCTATATAGTGTTCACTATTACTTGCTGTTTTCAGTATCCACTGCACTTGGATACCAATCCTCAGTGGGTATTCTGATATTCTGTCTCATTTCCTTATTATAAAGAAAAGATAATGTTCACATTTGTCTAAATTCAGTGTGGAAAACCATCTTGTTTAGAACCAGGTTCCTCACTGATGCATAATCATGGTACAATGAGTCCACTTTGCAAATTGAGTCCACTTTATTGCTACAAAGGTGTTTTCCCATTTGTAAGGTCTGCCTATGACCTGTCAAATATTCTATTCAACAAATATATTCACCATTTGATAAACTTCATTTGTTCATTTGCAGTGTGTAGGTTTTCCATGCATTAGTTATTCACAGTTATTCCCTAAATAGTTTTTGTGCATAATTGCATATCTCTGCATTTTCATTTCTAACATTTGAACAGTAAAATATCATATTGTATTTTCTGGTTAGTACTAGGAGCAAGACCAGTTTAATTTAAATTTAATTTTTTTCTTCTTCTGATTTTAGCAACATGTTTCTTATTGGGGAAAATTAGTCCCTTAATTGCTGTGTACAAGGAGGGACCTATAGATAAAGGCTATACTCCTGTTGTGAATACATTTATTTTTGTGCAGGGATCTTTCAGTCCCAGATGGGGACATGAAGAAAAAAGCCATTGAAATTATAAAGAGTCTGAATGACCTTCCCCATGTCAAATCACTTGAGAATTTTTAGATTTTTTTGCAGGGGACTTTGGGGGAATGCAATAAGCAATTCTTTCCCCACCGCCGCCACCTTTCCTTTTATATTTCTGAAGCCAAGGAAGGCCAAGGTCTTTTTGCTGCCAGAATCAGACCAGCAAGCAGCACCCTCAATCTGTCAAATCAAGCTGTGAAGTAATACAAGCCAAATGAGTGGCTTTGCCATAACAGAGATCTAGTAACTTTTGCTGAACTAATAGCGGTGTCATCAGCCAGGATGGGGTTGTTGTTGTTGTTGTTGTTGTTGTTGTTGTTGTTGTTGTTGTTGTTGTTGTTGTTGTTGTTGTTGTTGTTGTTGTTGTTGTTGTTGTTGTTGTTTGGAAATTAACAATTTATAATTCATACCCCCTGCCCCCCCCAAAAAAGTCCCAAATTTGCCATGAGATTCCTTTCTTTGTTGAAAAGCCGGGGGGGGGGGTCTCGGGAAGGAAGACTACTTTCATTACAAAAATCATGACAGGCAGGATGCTTTTACTGGTGGGGTTAGTTATGAGAAATAAAAGGCTCTCCCCTATCTCCTAATGGCTTCCCCACAACCAAGGTAGTTCCACTGGAGTTTTGACACTTGCAGGAGGAGAATGGGACTCCTTTAATTTCTGAAAAACACCTGCAGTTTATGATGTCATCAGCCATACACAGTATATGTTATGCTGCTGGCTTTCACCTAAGCCCAATGAAGTCTGTCCTGCTTCCAAGGAGCAAAACGATCATCGTAAGCAGAGCAGGTTGCATCATTTTATCACATGGCACTTCCGCTGCTTAAGGCAGCCAGCTCACTCTGCCTAATGGCAGGGCTGTATCTAGACTCTGTTGCTGAAACCGGTTGGCAAAATATGCTGGACAGAGAAGAAGAAGCATTTCTTCACAGCATGATTAACTTACTTGCAGAGTTTACTGCCCCAGGGTATAATATCCAGTGGCTTAGAAGGGCTTTAAAAGCAGTGAGAACATAATGTCCTCTAAATATTACAATAGTGTCTGGGAAGAGATATACTGTTTGTTGGGAACATGTTGTTGTCTTTGCATCATAGCTATGACTTTCTCAATCCATGGGACTGGTACAGGCTGATGAAATCAGAACATACTGGATTGACATTTGATTGGATTCAAAGATATTTTAAAACTTTTTTTTGATAGAATTCAGTGTACCAGTTCCAACACTTTTTAAAACTGTTCTGAAACACCAAGTTGGGATTTCCAAATGAATCCTACTGTTTCATTACCAGTGTAGGATTCATAAAACAGTAATCCCCCACCTATCATGGGGGTTAGGGACCTGATCTGACCCACAATGTTGGAAAATCCATGATATGTGGATGTTGGGTTCAGGTTGTGACTTGGGGGGGCGCTATCTGTGACCTCCTACACTTATCTGAGGTCCGGCGCTTCCCAAAATGGGCCTCTTTCCAAATATGGGCTTCTCAGGCTTGTTGGAGGCCCCAGAAGTGGTTTCCGGTGATCCAGAAGTCACTTCCAGAAGTCACTTCCAGTTCACCAGAAACCACTTCTGGGGCCCCTGACAGGCCCGGGAAGCCTGTCAGAGGTCCAGAAATGGTTTTGCGTAATCTGGAAGTCACTCCCGGTTTTCCAGAAGTCACTTCTGGTTTGCTGGAAACCACTTCTGAGGCCTCCGACAGGCCTGGAAAGCCCAAATGGAGGCCCGTTTGGGGCAGCGCCAGGCCTGAGGTAAGTGCAGGAGGCCTCAAACAGGCCCATACAGCTTGCCCCAAGGAGCCCTTTGTTTCATATACTGCGGTCCCATGATATATCAGGACCGCACTATATGAAACGCAAAATGGTGGTGGGTGACTGTAGCATAAATGAAGTCCCCCAGTATCTGCCTCCTCCTCCTCCTCCTCCTCCTCCTCCTCCTATCCTCCAGAATCTATTTATTTCTTCTTTTACTTATACATACAAAGACAATAAATTGTAGTATTCTTCTCCTCATTCATACCAATGGTGAGGGATTTTCTGACATCCTGGATAGATTTTTCACATTGTCAAAAAATGTGCTGTATGCAGAACTGTTGATTTTGCACGAAACAGAACAATTTACAAACATTGCATGAAATGTACAAATTGCCAAAAATTTGGTTGACTTTTTAAAAAGAACCCGAAGCCATAAATGGTTTGTTTACATGTTACTTTATCAGATCTCCTCTTTCTGTGTGTGCTCTTTCCACGTGCTTTGCTTCCCAAAGGGAATGGATGGAAAAGATATTTCACAAAAGGGAGCTCTTACTTTCAACTAGAGGCAAGAAGTCTTATGAGGTTTTTCAACTCTTCCCAGAAATATCTACATTATAATGAGGGGTTTATGAGCATTCTTTCCATCTCGAATGAAAACTCTGTCTCACGCCTATGCTAGAAGTACTGGATGTTTTTATAAACAGTTTGGGCTCTAGATAGGTGGGTGAAGGTGCAACTGAAACTGTGCAAAGTATTCAAAATAGCTTTGCAAAGTTCTTCATTCAACTGTGCCCCCCAACACCTTTTTAAATACCTTTGCTGCAACAAGAAAATTGTCCTAATGCATTGTTTGCATTTGACAACAAGATTCTCATACAGCCAGTAATAAGCAACTATGTAGTGTCATGGTATTTTTGTTTGTTGTGTGATTTGTTTCAAAAGCCTATCCTGTGTAGTTGTGAAACAAGACAGTAGTTCAGAAGCAAGACAGAAACAACAAATCTAAGTGGAAAAGATTCTTTAGCATCCCCAGAATATGAAAGGGGACAATGTTGTGGGGACTCAGATGTTACTTGACCACACCTCCACTAGGCATCACTACCCCCACCAGTAAGTTGTAATCCATCCATATTTCAAGGGTCCACATTTCCCAACTCTTTTCTAAAGGATGTGTTATATATTCAGGAATCAGGAGGTCTAAGTCAAACCCATGGTATCTGTTAACAATTGTAAATCTACCATCAATGTATACAGTGGAACCTTGACTTATGTCATTAATCCGTTCCAGTGGTCTAGACTTAAGTCAAACATGACTTAAGTCAAACGAACATTTCCCATAGAAAGTAATATCTAACATTTAAGTTTTACTGATTTTTAACCTGACGTTCCAAGTTCTGAACAACTCTATGCTTACCATTAGAGTCCCATAACTTTACAGCTCCCCAACTAAAATGCTTCCATTGTGGACCAGACTTCTGCAGCCAGATTTTTTACAAGACTGAGCCGACTGTCTAACCAGCGAGGCCAGCCCCAAGCTCCTGGCCCTTCTTCTCCTCCAACAGCAGCGGCGGCTTCGGTGAGGCCAAGGACCAGCTCCAGGTGCTCTGAGCTGGCCTCGCCGAAGGCGCCACTGCCGGAGGAGGGGAAGAAGGCAGGAGCAGTTTGGAGGCGGCAGCCGCAATGCTGGGTTGTGGCTGCCACCCAATTCCGGTGCCTTGCGCCGGGGCTCCAAGATGTAAGTCAAAGCCTGCGACTCAAGTCAAACAGGCCCCTTCTTGCTGCAAGTCAAATATGCTGCAAGTCAAGCAGTATGTAAGTCAAGGTTCCACTCTATTATCCTTTGGTGTGTTTGCAAAGGCAATCTGAGAAATACAGGCTCTTTCTCTCTCTCTCTCTCTGCCCCTGCAATTCACTTGCTCTAAAATGAACACAGCTTATCCCAATAACAGCTACACAAAATCAAACATGGTCTCCTCGTCTGTTTCCCGCCTTTAACTCCAACAAAAGGATTGCGAAAGATCCATCTCCCCCTCCTGTGCCTCAGAAGCACACTCCTGGAAGTAACATCTAATATCTTCTTAGAAAACTGTACAAATCAGCAGATTGGTAATGAGATATGCAACACAGCTCAGCACCGACAGAATACAGGATCACTGCAATAAGAAAGACTTCTGCAAGGAGATGCTCTTGGTAACTATTGTGTTCCTGTTTCCTCACAAGTGTCATGGAAATTATTCATATAAAAGCTGAGTGTGCTAAAATTTGAAATTGCTATCTTTTTCTTCTTCCCCATCTCATCAATGTCAGATCAGATGACCATGTTAATGTGTAAAACTTGATACATTTATTCTGTTGGGCTACAGGTCACAGAATTCCCCAACCAGCAGGGTTACCATGTTGGATCTATAATCTGTTTGTTTTATTTATTGCACTTCTCTGCTGCCTTCCTCCCAGTGCTAGGTCTCAAAGCAGCTCAGAGGTCATTAAAACACATAAATAACAAAAATAAAAAATAAAAGAAAATATGTGAACCATTAAAAAGTTATTAGATATGGAATTATTCAAATCATCAACTTAAAACAAATTAAAAAGTGTAAAAGCATTAAAAACCCATTAAAAGGGATATAATGGCAGCAAACTTAGGGCATCTAAAAGTAAAATATGAAAAGCTTGTAACTTTCCCATCTGTGACCAAGGACTACAGTGGCCACAATGGGACATTTCCAAGTGGCAAAAGTGAGTGTCCACATTTTATTCTGGTAGGAAGAAAATAATGTCATTGTTGGTGTAGCATTGTTTCCAAGGGAATTATGGGAAATAAACATGGTACCCATTGGCTACTGGCTAGTGGAAAAGGGAGAACTTTCTTCTGTTGTTGATAGTGAGACAAGGTAAGATAAGGTTGTTTTGTGTTTCTGTTTGCTCAGCCTTTTTCAGATTCAGGCCAGACATTATCAGCTAAGTAATCTTACCTGAGACCAAGACCACCTCTGTTCTTGTTATATGTAGGATCATGCCAAAATAGTGGACACGCCAAGCAGTTAATAATAATAATAATAATCACGTGCTGTTAAGTCAATTTTGACTTAACAGTTTTTTTTTCCTGGGGGGCGGGTGGGGGCTGGACTGTGCAGCTCACCTGAGCCACACAGCAGGCATAGTGGGGAACCATGTTTTTATGGCAGGGTAGTTTTGTTTTTACAAGACTTTTGGGACTTTTTTTAATTTAAAAAACAAGACACTTCCGCACAGCTTCCTGGACACATTGTAACACATCAAAGATCCTGTCTAGGGATATAAATCCTTGCTGGTTGAGTGCTTGCAGATAGTAATAAATAGCAGCTTCCCTCCCCTCCCTTCTTTTCCCTGTCAAGATAGTGAGATAACTTCTACTCATATTGACTAACTGCAGAAATTAAAAGAATTCATACACACTACAGAGAAGTGTACTAGGTGCTACCGTTCTCCATGGGCTTTCTTCTGTGCTCACTCTATGGGTGCATGCTGTGCTTTTAAAGGGAAATGACACTAATTTTCTATGGATTGCTAGGGAGCAATAAGCTTCAGAGCCTTCTAATTTAGGCCCCTCTCACAAGTATATCTTCCAAAATGGAGAACTATTGTATTTGCAGTACAGAGTATACAAAAATCCCGTCCCATACCTGACAGACCCATTTTGCAAAAGAAAAGAACCCAGATTCATGGACTTGTGTTGCCTTCATTCTGGAGATAAGCAGACTCATCGGGCTTGGAAAACCATTGCCAATGAGTCTCATCATGTTGAGACAGGCTAAATTAAATGAAACAAAATATATTTAATAAACCCTGTTCACGTTGCTTCCCCTGTCGTAGACATTACAATACGATACCATTCTTTCAAGATGGGATACAGAGGATTTTGTCAGCCAGGTGCTGGAAAAAACAAGGTGTGCCCAACAAATAGATTTTGATATCTTTAACCTGGAAAATTAATGGTATTTTCCCCTCAATTCATATTGACCTTTGATCCCTAATTCTGGGAATCATCTTTGTAAACCTCCTGCCTGGCACTCCTTGTCGGTGTCAAGTGTTGTGTGGAATCTGGTTTTGACGCAGGGCAATTGATCCTATAGAATATAACTTCATTCTTTTCCAGACAGCTTTTAACCAGTTGAATCAGCAACTCTCTGTTGGAGAAATGGTGTTGTACCTGCCCTCAATAGAAATGAGAATGAAAAGAAACAGAGGGAAGTTCTTAAAAGTGGATGATCTACACTGAGGTCGTTTGAAAGGTCGTGTACATTATTTTGGCCTGAGTGTGCTTTATGATTAGACATTCATGACCACATAATAGCTATTGAGAAAGACCAGTGAGCAAAACTCATTTAGGTGATGTAGAGATTGGATTTTAAGATCTGATGCTGGATTCACTTTTCTGAAAAGACTTTGAAAGGCAGGCTTTCCTGCTGGGGAAGCATTAATTTCTAAAATATGTTCCACGGGATCTCCCACTGATACCAACATTGCCAATATTGAAAATTGACTTAATGGCCTCTGTATAGTTTTGACATTTTGTTGCCTCCCTCAAGTTTGTTTGTATGCAGCCTGTTCTGTAGTTGTATCTATTACATCAAGCTTATTTACCACCCTGGTATCTATTTGGAAGGAAGGCTATTTAAACTGCTAAAACAAATAAATATGAATGGTGGTGTGTTGCTATATGTTTTACTGTCTCTGCTAAATCAAATAAAATTTTAATCTATGGTCATAGACCCAGTTATTTCCTAGAAGAGTCAAAGACTACATGGCATCACAGAAGCAAAGACACAATGTAGAGCCTTATTAAAAGAACCAAAGGTTACGTTAGCACATAATTGCGCAAAGAAAGTAGTTACATATCTTGCTAATTATATAGATTACGCTGTAGGATAATATGGAACAGAGGCTCTATAGATTCTTTCCCACAGGGACAGAATCTTTCTTCTTAAGGCCTGTTACTGTGCTGTGTAAATAAAGTGTTCTTCTAGTAAGATTTACTTTTGATGCTAGTAGCTCTGGTTTTCTTTGGACTTTCTCCCTTCCTGTCATGAAGACAGAGATATTCCTAATAGAAATTGTCACCCAAAATCTCAAGAGGGAAACAGAGAAAATTGACTCTATTCTTCTCATCCGTTAAAGTGATCTCTCCATATCAAGGACATATTTGCTTCTGCCACTCAATCCATATCTTGTTGCTTTTGGTCAATGAAAGTAATTCTGCCTCTGGTGCTGTCATAGCAAAACATCTTTCATAAGGTATGAAGCTGAGGGGAACGGTGAGAAGATGATTAAAAAAAACACAAACACACCCAAACAATCCATTCCATCAATGGAAAGGCAAATAAAACATTTTGGAAAAACAAAGAACACCATGCTGCTTTCTGCTCTCAAGATATGTATGGTATAGAGAGAATTTCCATTAGGTATCTTGACCTCATGTGATGCAAAGGTTACATTCACCATCAGTATGCCTTGTTTCATGGAACTCAAATAATTAAGCTGTGCAGAGAAAAGGTGTATTATGCACAGCCTCAAAACCATCTAGGGGGGACAAAAAGGAAGAGTGACTTGATATGCTGAGGCTAGGCATCAAGGCAATAAACTGGGGAACATCAAAACTGAAATATAATCAAAAGCTGTCATACTAATGCTAGCATTCAGAAAGTGCCAGTCGCCAGAAAACCAAAAGGGATTTCTGTAGGTAATTATTAAAGCCAACCCTCTAAGCGTGAGGACTGGCAACATTAACTCTAGTGCTGCTGGGAGCATTTTGGTCATCCTGGCAGAGCTTGAGAAAGAACAGTCTTGCGAATATTTAGAATTAATACAGTATCCCAGAATCAATATTCATTAGGCAATAAAAGGGGAGATGGGAGCAATCTCAAGTTCTGTGTGGATCCTTCTCATGGAAAAATGAAATGACTCTGGTGTGAATGAAAAGATAGCTGAAGTGCGAAATAAAATACAGATGGAGTCAGATCACTCCAAATTTCCCCTATCTGGTTACACCATAAGCTTGCTCAGTCTTAACCAGTTAAAAATTTAAGCTTGTAGACCAGAAAAGCTGTGACCATTGATTTTGGCAGCATAACAGAGTTGCTATTATTGCTGTTATTTTTAAAGGGAAATATATAACAATAACAACGCACTGACATTTGAAAAAGTTGCTCAAAGCCGGGCAAAGTTCTGAAGTGTGCACAAACAAGCTTTGTTTAGTGTACATGTGTGCAAAACTGCACTGATTTGAAAAGAGGAGGCAAACTTTATATATACATTTCTTTGTGGAGAAAAAAAGATCATATAAAACCAGGGAGGAATGAAGTCAGAAGTTAAAAGCTGAAGACAACTGTAACAACCTTGGGCCTTATTGGTAATTGCCTCTAAATTATAGAACCTATTTCCTGTGGAAATCCACAAGGTCGCCTCACTGCAAATATTCAAATACAATGGACCCTCGTATAACAAACAGTTTGTATAACATAAAATCTGTACAACATAAAAAATTCTGGAGATAGGGGAAATTTGCTTAACAGAATCGTCTGTGGGGCGAATCCGTACAACATAAAAATGGTTGCAATTAGGGATTGCTCTGTTTTCAATACATTCCTATGGGAATTTTGTATAAAGGAAAATTTGCTTAACATACCGTATATACTCGAGTATAAGTCGACCCGAGTATAAGCCGGGGCCCCTAATTTAAACCCCCAAAACTGGGAAAATTTATTGACTCAAGTATAAGCCTAGGGTGGGAAATGCAGCAGGGCCTGGCAACTCCTCCTTGGTGAGCTGTGTGTGTGTGTGATGTTTAAAATGACTTTTAGCCACCGAGGCAAGTTCTTGAGTTGGTGGCTAAAAGTCATTTTAAACATGGGGGGTCAGGAGAAGTGGCACACAATGTTTAAAATGACTTTTAGCCACTGTCCCAAACTTGCCTCAGAGGCTAAAAGTATTGACCCGCATATAAGCCGAGGACCCCTTTTTTCAGCCCAAAATTAGGGCTGAAAAACTAGGCTAATACTCGAGTATATACAGTAATTTCATTTGGAACAAATGAATTCCTTTATACAAGGTACCACTGTACCAGCTAAAGACCAGGCTATATAGATTGCTTTGTGGCATGGTGGTTAAACGGCTGTACTGCAGCTAATACTGTGCTCACAACCTAGGGTTCAATCCCAGGTTCACTCAGCCTTTCATCCTTCTGAGGTTGGTAAAATGAGTACCCAGCAGCGGCAATGTGTAGCCAGCAGAATATATTGAAAACTGTCCAGCAAATGCTTCAAACACTAACCAGAACACTTGGCTTTATATACATTGGCCTTCCCTGACCACCGACACAATTAATATGCTTGACAATGTTTTCGCCAACACCGTTTTTGGTTCTGTCTTTCTTCCCATGTTTTTCATTAGGTGTATTATTTATGCTGATGATTATGTTTTTGTGGGTTTTTTGTTTTATTTTTGTTCATGTTATAATATTGTATCATTGTTATTTATTATTTGGTTGTTTTATGATTTGTTTTTCTGGGTTTTTCTGTTCACCATCCAGAGGGGACCCAGGGCTAGATCGAAGGTACATAAATCAAATCAAATCAATAAATAAACAACAGATGTGTTTCATTCCTTTCGGAGAGATGATTTTTTTGATTTTTAGAACATTCACAACCAATGTTGGTGCAGTATGTTTATTTTTTAGAATGCAAACAGGGAACAGGGTTGTAAACGTCTCAAGCCAGGCTGGGCATTTTTCCTCACCCATTACCAGCTGGCACCAAGATTCACTGCTGCAGCACAAAGTGTATCTCTCTGTGTTGTGCTTGTACATCAAAAAGCCAAGAGAACAGGAAAAGGACTGAAGGGAGAGATAGCGGCCACATGTACTCCACCTTGATGGGCCATTTGGCAGACAGAAGAGACCAGGGTGCCAGCATCATGGCTCACAAAACTTCTCCCTCCCGGTATTAATTGTCATGCTATTTGCTAAACTGGGTTTAAACTGATTCTGGACCCTTTCACTTGGCTTTCCCTTGTGCCTCTTTCCAGTCAATGGGCTAAGAAGCTGTTCCAACATTTCAACCCCTTTCCCATTACTAGGCTCTCCACCTCAGTGTTTGGTTTTCATTCTGAAAGCCTGGGCAATTGCACGCTGCTGGACTGGCAACTCTAGCCTCATTAAATATTGTGCTTTGGCCAAAAACAAATGATTCCTCCCAACCTTTCTTCTTTCACAGATCTGGATATACAAGTCAGAGAATGATTCCATTTGAGAAATATTTGACCTGTACCCAAAAAATATTATTCTGGATGAGGCAGTGGCAATGCCTGTAAGATTTTATTGAAGGACACATTAGAAGCCAATGTGAAATAAATGCTCATGTTCTGTTGTAATTAAATAGAAGTTACTGTGAACATGATACCAAGAACTAATTTAGGAGATGGTACCAATCAGAGAGAAGGTCTAGGAGAAGTTCCTTTTTCGGTGCATGTAATAAAACTCCCCAATCTGCATGGTCAGCAGCTATTTTGACTGGGTATGTCAGGGAGCTGCAGTCAGAAAATTCTAATCTAAAATAGATTAGGTTTGGATGAAAGAGGAATGCAAAGGGGAAAGTAGAAACTTCAAAAACAGGACTACAGCTGAATATTAAGAAGATAAAAAAAGGACTGCAGAAGAACTGTGTGATTTTAACGTTGACAATGAAGAAATGAGAATTATTAAGGATTTCCTATGCCAGTGGTGGCGAACCTTTTAGAGATCCGGTGCCCAAACTGAGATTCAAAACCCACTAATTTTTTTGCAAAGTATCAATACAGCAATTTAACCTGAATACTGATGGTTGTGAATGTTGGGTGCCCACAGAAAGGGCTCCGAGTGCCACCTTTGGCACCTGTGCCATAGGTTAGCCAACACTGTCCTATACCATGGTTCTATCAATCCAAATGGGAATTTGAGCAAAATAATCAGAAGACTAATACTTGGAACAGCAACTATGAAGGAACAGGAAAAGATCTTTAAATAAAGGATACATCACCAGAAGAGATAAAAGCTACAAACATCAGCTCTATGATATCCCGATTACTTTGTGCAGATGTGAAAGCTGGACTGCCGGGGGGTGGAGGGAAAGAGGCAGGGAAATAGTTGATTCATTCAAAATATGGTATTAAGGGAGAGCTTTATGTATACTATGAATTACCAGAGGCAGAGAGACAAATGAATGGGTGCTAAATCAAATCAAGCTTGATCTTTTTCTGGAAGAAAAATGACTCAACTAAGCTATCATACTTTGGGCATATAGTGAGAAGTCAAGCTTCACTGGAAGAGGTAATAGTGCTGTGAAAAGTGGAAGGCATGGGAAAAATAGGAGGACCAAATAAGAGATGGATCAACTCAATGACTAAAGTCATATCCTTGAATTTTCAAGATCTAAATTGTTATTGTTAGGAGGTTTTGGAGATCAGTAATTCATGCTGTTACCATAAGTTGGAGTCAATTTGACAATACATAGAAAGTCCCCAAACTTTCCCATGCTCTGCTAGGGAATACATTGATACAAAGTAGGTGCACGGTAAATCAAAAGGGGTTGCACTGACCGAGTTCAAATGTAAAGAGAATTCCTTTTCTCTGAGACAAAATACTCCAAAACATCTCCACCTTCTGATTTACTCTCGGGTTCTTTTCAAAACAAGAGGCCACGTTACTTTTCAAAAGTTGTGTTTTATTTTCCATTCTTAAGATGCAAAAATAAGAATTCAAAAAAGTATCAAAAAGTATCAAAACCTTAACAGATCTCATTCATAACTGATTACATTCAAGATTTCCCCTAAGCTAACTTTTCCTATTCTACCTAACTGAGGAGAGCTCCATTGCTCAAAGCGATCCTAAACATAATCATGGCTTATCTCTCTCCTCTCGTCTTCTTGCTTGAAGCTTGAAGATATCACATGACATAACTGACTAGTGGTAGCTAACCATATTCCATGCTACTAGCTTGTTATGGCTTTTCTTCCACATACCTCAGATAAGGTCTAATACAAGGCCGAACTGTGCACTTAATATTCATCTTAACAACTCACACTATGTCCCATCATGCTTACTTCCGTACAGTAGGTGCACTTACTTTTGAGTAAGCACCTAGACAATTATGCTGTGTGTCATGCCTACTTGGAAGTTTGTCTTATGGCAGAATTCCCCCTCACCATACCAAGCCATGCCAGAAGCCACTTTAAAGCATTTCCACATATGTAAAAGGCATTTATTATTTATATGGTGAAATGCTACCATGCTATTTGAGTCACACAAGATCTAACCACAACTAATGTAGTCCATGTAATATAATACAATTTAGCTTTGGCTTATTTAAAGAGCAAGGCCTTATCAATCACAGTATTCCTGTAGTCATTGTGTCAAACATTTGTAAGCAGTAGCAAAATTACATTGAAAAGTCAAGGTGTGGGACCTGAGCAGTCTCCTGCAGCCTTGAAGAGTAAAAATCACACTATGAATTGCTTCCTTGTGCTATTTTGCCTGGACAGCCATGATTAGGTCACCACTAGAATCATCGATCCTGTCATTCCATGTGGACAACTAGAGAGAATCACTGAGCCGTGCACTGCACCAGGAACATCGATCACTCTTCTGTAGGAGGTCTATATTTCTCTACAAGTAACTTCCCTGTTATTGCATTGAAACAAAATATACAGACCTCTGCCTGACACTTCATTAATGCTAGCCTTGGCAGAATAAGAAAAAAGACACAGAGACTGGAGCATACTCTAAACCGGGGTCAGATGAACTCTAGAGGTACAGAGGATGTACATACCCACCCATGGATCTTAGCTATTTGCTTCTCTTCCAGAAACCCTCCAAAATATCTCTTACTGAACTGGAGTGTTTAGCTCAAAACCACGTTTAAAAACAGAAAGGAATAGTTTTAGACAGCATGGGAAGTAACTATGGCAAATTACACTCCCCATCCCCACACACATCCTTAAAAGCACAGGAGGATTGTTTCAGTTCTATTTTATTCCTATTGTTTAATTAATAGCTCTAGAGATAAAGGGGGTCCACTTGGGCTCCTGGGGGCCACCGGTAACCCCAAGATGGCATGTTACCCATCTTCTAAATTGGAAGTACGACATCTTCTTGTGTCAATGCCCAGCTCAGCCCTTCTCTGTTTAGATGTTAAATACAAGGGGAGTTCCTTGTGGCTGCCAACAATATTTCAAGTAGGATAGTGCCCCGCAGGAAACTGTGTTGCAGACATGTCTGGATTGTAGCTGAAAGCAACAAGGCAGACACTGACTACATGTGCAGTTGCAGAAGAAATACCCATGGTATGTTCATGGATAGAGATGGGCACAACCAGAAAAAATGATGTTTCGAGTTGTCATTTGTTGGGATGGGCCCGTTTCGGGTCGTTTCCGTTCGTCGCGGAAATTTTCAAAAAATTGTTGTTTCCGTTTGTTGTTTGTCGTTTGGGTTGGGGTTGGGGTAAGTGGGCTCTGGGAGGCACCTCTCTGGGTGCCTCTGACCCACTAAGAAGGGAAGGGAAGCGTAACATGTAGCCTCCGCGTACCATACATTACATTATGTTAGGGTTGGGGGGTAAGTGGCAAAGGCACCTCTCTGGGTGCCTCTGACTCACTAAGAAGGAAAGCATACTGGTGTACTGGTGTACAGGTTAGTCTTAGGGGTAGGGGTAGTGGGCTCTGACTGGGAGGCACCTCTCTGGGTGCCTCTACACTGACCCACTAAGAAGGGAAGCGTACTTGCGTACGAATCTGGGTTAGGGTTGGGGTTAGGGTAAGGGCTAGTCTTAGGGTTACGGTTAGGGTTAGGGTGGGTTAGTGGGCTGCACCTTTGGGTGCCTCTGACCCACTAAGAAGGACAGTGTACTGGTGTATGGTTTAGGGTTAGGGTTAGGGTTAGGGTTGGTGGGCTTTTTATGCCCTCTGGCACATCCAGAAGTTTCAGTCAAAACCTGGCCATGCCATTGGTGGAATGGGTCAAAATTTGCATGGTCCCATCCCATGGCCAGCCCATCATTATGCAGGTGTAAAAAAGTAAAAATAAAAATAAAATAAAATAAAATCAATGGAGACGTTTTATTGCAAGAAAAACTCACTGCTGCTGCTATAAAAAAATCAGGCTTTTAAAATACCCAATTTTCAAATGTTTCTGTGATGCTTTGGTGGGTTTTTGGACCACGATTTTAAAAAAAAATTGTGGTCGCCATTTTGGATCCCCCCCACCGCATGGCAAATGGAGACGACGAGGATGCCACCCCCCAGCCTGGTACCAGCAGCCCAGGACAGGAGAGGGGGGAAGGCCGGGGACCCCCCCCCCAGAAACCACCCCTCTCTGGTAGGTGCCCTCACTTAGGCAGGCATATTTTTGCCTGCTTTTTTTGGCCGGGAATCTTTTTTTTATTATTATTTTTAAAACTTTTTTTCTGTGCTGCTTGGCCTTGCGCGATCGCCATGAACGACAATGAAAAATCAGACCCAATTTATCTTTATCGGGTCGGGTTCGAGCTGGAGCGGAGTAATTCTCATTACCGTTATTGTTACGCAACGGAAACGACAAACAGTAACGGAAACGAGAATTTTGCCACTCCGTGCCCATGTCTATTCATGGATAATCAGCCTCCATCTTCTGCTAGCTGGACAAGAAAGTATTGGATGCATCTCATCAGAAGATGATCTCAACAATTCTTTGCTAATGCAGGCGTGGGCCGGTTATGCTTAAGGTTTCAATGGCTGCTGATTTTAGCACATCTTTCTTGGCAGCACTCTCTCCTTTCACATGCTCCCTAATCCGTGGGGGAATCAAGAAATGGGTGAAAAGAGAGCACGCTTCCTGAATTTTTGTGTGCTCTGGAAGGCAAAGGAGGATGCTGAACTGAACAGCCCAAATCTTACAGCAGCAGAAGAGTTAGAAAGAATTCAACTTTATTTTAAAAAGTTGGCTCTTCCAATTTCTTGTGCATGTTTTGTATATGCTGCACGGAGTCAGCCACCAGTGATAAAGTCTAGGGAAGTCAAATACGAAATGACACATATCCATCAACAAGCCCAAAATTTGGGGAAATGCACATCTATGCGGAGAAAAGGGACGCATCCACAAATGCTCCCTATTCAGCCACTCTGAGCAGCCAGGATACACATGCACTATCTCACACACAATTATCAAAGAAGGTTGGAGAAGGTGGGGCAATGAATACATAATTAGATGGAAAACAGGAGCAGTGATGACCAACTCAGACCAGGCAAGAAGAGATGGGGACAACAGGAGTGCATTGATCACAACAAGCAGCTTGATTCAATCTGTCTTCACTCAGATTAAGTACTTCTTGCTTTCCAACCACCAGTTAATCCATGGGAAGGCAGGAAGTAGAACTCAGTCAGTCTTATTAAAGGGGTGGGAGAATAAAAATAGATACAACTGATACAAATTTAAATCAAATCCACCCTGCAGTCAAATGTATGTAAAATGTCTTGGGCCAGTGCTGATGTGATGTCAGGGTTGTGTAAGACTGTATAACAGTTGCCCTCTTCTCTACTTAGGGGATGTTTATTTATTTATTTATTTATTTATTTCTTACACTTATTAACTGCCCAATTTTCCCCATAGGAAACTCAGGGCAGTGTACAGACATCACCCAAAGGTGACTCCCCAAATACAAAAAAATCCCCACAGCCTAACCAATCAGAACCTAACAAAATACAATAATATAAAAAATACTACATAAAACACTCATAGCATCCCCTCAAGTTCAACTGTAACAAGCAAGTCATTCCATGGGAAATCCCCCATAGAAGATATCTCCCTGTCCTGGCTGATCAAATATTTAAAAGCCACCTGAACTATTTAATTTACATCAGGCTTTTAAGTACTAAGCGTAACTCCCAAGGATCAGTCAACCTGACTTTGCAAGCTGTTTTTACAGAGGATGGCTCTCCCTTCTTTTAAGTGAGGTGTGTGTGTGTGTGTGTGTGTGTGTGTGTGTGTGTGTACTTCTATAGCTACCAAGATGCCTTAGAGAGGGAAAGCGAGGGAGTGCCACTGTAAACAGACTCCTCTTTTCAACAGCCCTTTTGTGCGAACCTCACACCGAATATTTATTAGTCTTTTTAAGGTTGAGAACATGGCTAAGAAGACAGTGGATCAAACATGGGGTGTAACATAGTTCTGCAACTCCTTTTCCTGTCATTCTTTGAAGTGTGAAGAAGAAAAGAGTCTCCTTAATCTTTCTGTTTATCTTTGGAAAAGTGATAAGGAGAAATTCTGTTTTGTCCTCATTTCCAGGAGATTGAGCAACTGCTAAGTTTTTAATAGAAAGGAGCTGTTCCCACCAGCCTGTCTCTTTATATTCCACACACATGTCCCCGGTTCTTTTTTTACACCCCAGACCCTTGTCTTCTTTGTAGTGAGCAACATGTTCAAATTCTACAGGGAAGAGAAGAAAAAAGCCTTGGCTTATGGGAACAGTGAGCATTACAGGCATTTGATGCCAATGGGTTTTGTTCTCAGAAACCAAAATGGCACCGCATTCCTTTTCTTTACATAAAGGGCAACCCGAATTAGCAATTGAACATGGAACCAAAAATGGTGAAGGGACCATGTCCTCCACCAGACCTAAGGGTAAAAATCTAGATTAAGAGTCCTAGAGCAGTCATGTGACACACACAACTTTGTGCTCCAATACTTTGCCATGTTTTTGCTCTGATTTGCCTTCTTCACGCTGCCTAATGGTAGAGCCAGCCTGGTAGGCTTCCATAGGGCATAATCCAATATACAGTGGTACCTCGATTTACAAATTTAATCTGTTCCAAGTGCATGCTCTTAAGTCGAACTACTCTTACGTCAGGGTACTTATCTAAAAAATGTAAAAAATAAGTCAAAAAATAAAAAAGTACATCAAGCAGACCATATCTAAAATTTGTAAGGCGGCAGTTAAAATGCCAACAGTTTTCTGCTCTTAAGTTGAATTGCCCTTAATTCGAGCTGCTCTTAAGTTGGGATACCACTGTATAAACAAGTTGCATGGAGTTCATCCTCCAACAAATAATAACCATCTGAGCCCTGAATATGCCAGGTTTCAGATTTTGGAGTTTCAGAAATTTGCTATCCCCAGTTGCTACTGCTTAGTTACTATTGCCCACTGCTTAATAGGAGGGCTCAAGAGAGTTGCTAGAATCTATTCCTCTTTCTTTTACTAGAAGGAAGACTTGTAGTGGGACAGGTCCTTGAACTTGCTGGCAGTGACACCACTTCACACTGCACATAAAAAGCACATTTTTTAATTTTTTTTATTTGCATCTGAAGTACTGGTCCCCACCGTTATGCACTTCAAAAAATACATGCCTCTGCCACGCCACCTGAAGCGTGACCCACCACATTTTCCTGATCCTGAGGAGAGGCATTAAAAAAGTGAAGGTGGGTTATAAGAAGAAGATTGAGGCTTGTTTTTACAGTAATAATAATGTGAGGCAAATGTGGCAAGGGGTTCAGCAAATCACTAGTTATAGATCTAATTATGCTGCCCCTTCTGCTGGAAATGCTTCTTTGGCTGAAGAACTGAACAATTTTTTTGCTAGGTTTGAGACAGAACAAACAGAGGTATTTACATCACAGCCATCAACACAGTTTAGCCCCTTCCTTCTTGTTGAAACGTGGGAAGTGAGAAACATCTTGAGAACTGTGAACCCAAAGAAAGCTGCAGGACCTGATGGCATTTCTGGTTGGGTGATTAGGGAGTGCACAGACCAGTTGGCTGGAGTTTTTACTGAAATTTTTAACAGGTCTCTAGCCCAGTCAACTATTCCATCTTGTCTGAATGCCTCCATTATTGTTCCACTGCCAAAGAAGCCATCTATTAACAGCTTAAATGATTATAGACCTGTGGCACTTACCTCCATTGTAATGAAGTCTCTGGAACGATTAGTCCACCAGCATATCATCTCTTGCCTCCCAGGCACATTTGATAAATATCAGTTTGCTTACAGAGCAAATAGATCCACAGAAGATGCTATAGATATCACCTTGCACACTGCTCTTACCCATTTGGAGCTGCGGGGGACCTATGTAAGGATGCTCTTTGTGGACTTTAGCTCTGCTTTCAATACAATTATACCTCACAAGCTGATATCTAAAGTTAAGGACCTTGGTTTTTGTCATTCCATCTGTGCCTGGATCATGGATTTCTTATCAAATCTCTCACAGAGGGTCAGATTAGGTGACTACATGTTGTCAGCCCTCACTCTCAACATGGGTACTCCACAGGGCTGTGTGCTGAGCCCACTATTGTTTAGTATTTACACCTCTGACTGCACTCATACTCATCCTGAAAATAAAATCATCAAGTTTGCCGATGACACAACAGTAGTGGGACTCATCTCTGGTGGAGACGAGTCAGCCTACCGAGAGGAGGTGCATTGGCTGCTACAGTGGTGCAGAACCAACAATCTGATAATAAATATCAACAAGACCAAAGAACTTATAGTGGACTATCGAAAAAGGAAATCAGACACTCAGCCCCTGATTATTGATGGAGTTTGTGTAGAGCGGGTGACGGACAGTAGGTTCTTAGGAGTTATTCTACAGGAGGATTTGACCTGGAGTGCCAACACTGAAGCACTGGTTAAGAAGGCCCAACAGAGATTATATCTTCTGAGACTTCTCAGGAGGGAACAACTGTCTAAGAAACTGTTGGTAACCTTCTACCGGGGCTTTATAGAAAGCACTATCACTTACTGCCTCTGTGTCTGGTTTTCCAGTTGCACAGTGGCAGATAGAAGGGCACTCCAGAGGTTCATAAACACTGCTGAGAGGATAGTGGGCTGTCCTCTTCCTCCTTTGGAAGAATTATACAACTCCAGATGCTCTAGGAAGACATCTAGAATTTTGAGAGACCCTTCGCATCCTGGCCACCAATTTTTTGAACTGTTGCCGTCTGGCAGGAGATACAGGACTCTTAGGTCAAGGACAAATAGACTAAAGAACAGTTTTTATCACAGAGCGGTATCCAAGTTAAATGCGACAGTTTTAGCACTATCTTAATCGGTTTTTAAGTAGTGTTTTAAATTTTGTAGGCAATTTTAAGAGTTTTTAATATTTTGTATGGTGTTTTATGTGTCTTATGTGTTTTATGTGTTTTGTATGCTTAGAGTGTGTAGTGGAACAGCACTCTAATTTCGTTGTGCATATCTTGCATATGCATAATGACAATAAAACTCTATTCTATTCTATTCTATCTTTGCCCTTCTGGTAGTAATTTTTTTATCTGCATTTTCGGAGAATTGAAGTGCACATCAAAAGGAAGTGGGGGCGTTTTTAGTGCACATTTTTTGTTATTCTGCCCAATTTATTGATATTTTCTTAAAGGCCCATGGGGATGTGTAAATAGAGGTGAATAGAGCATAAAAATGCTACCGTGGGGATGAGTGTGTGTGTTGTGCCGTTACAGTTGTGACCGACTCTTCGTGACCCCATGTCCACAGAGTTTTCATGGCAGGAATACTGGAGTGGTTTGCCAGTTCCTACTCCAGGTGGGGATGAGTAGTGTGCAGCAAATATGATAGAGGCCCTGGGGGGAAATCCTGTGCTTCCTCTATGGAATTCCCCCATCCACCTAAAGTGTGTGCTCATTGTGCTAACCAAACCCTGGGACATTGGGATCACCTGGCTAAGGATGGCAGTCCCTCCCACTAATGATCTATGGGTATTTTTAAGGCTCCAGAGGATATATATTACTTGTCCCACAATGTCTGGCTCTGGTATTTGCTGCTCAATTTCATTGCTGCATGACAGATTTCATTGCTGTAGCTGCCTTGGGTCCTTTCAGAGAGAAAAGTGGGACAGAAATATTTTAATTAAACAAACAAACAGATGAGGAAGAACAAACTGAAACTAAACCCAGACAAGACAGAGGTGCTTCTGGTCAGTCAAAAAGGAGAACAAGGGATAGGGATGCAACCTGTAGTGGATGGAATTACCCCCAATTGAAGAAAGAGGTGCATAGCTTGGGGATGCTCCTGGACTCATCCTTGAGCCTAGATGCCCAGGGCATTTGCAAGGAGGGCATTTGCAAAAGTAAAACTAGTATGCCAGTTATGCCCGTTTCTTGAGAAACCTGTTCTGGCCACTGTGACACATGCCCTGGTGACCTCCTGGCTGGATTATTGTAATGCGCTCTATGAGGGGCTACCAATGGAAAGTCTCAGGAAAATCCAACGGGTCCAGAATGCAGCGGGCAGATTGCTGACTGGGGTGGGTTACAAAGATCACATTACACCCCTACTAAAGCAGCTCCACTGGCTTCCAATTCAATGTGCTAGTTTTAACTTACAAAGCACAAAATGGCCTGGGTCCAAGTTACCTCCGAGATTGAATATCGCAGTATGAACCGGCTTGGGTGCTGAGTGAGGTCATCAGGAGAGGCCTTTCTCTCCATCCCGCCACCTTCACAGGTGCATCTCAGAAGAACACATGAAAGGGCCTTCTCCACTGTTGCTCCCAGACTTTGGAACTCCCTCCCCCTGGAGGCCAGGACTGCCCCATCTCTGCTGCCTTTCCAGAAGCAGGCAAAGACCTTCCTCCTCGGGCAAGCTTTCCTTGAATGAGGGACTACCTACTATGTGACTTTTATATGGATTACCATAAATGATTACATTGACTGTTTTCATAAGAATGCTAGTCTTTTCCAGGTTGCTTTTCACCCCTCATAACGGATTTTTCTTTTCTTCTTCCATGCTCTTTGTAGCTCTAATGTTTCCTTTTAACGTTCTAAGATGCCTCTACTGTTCTTAATTTGAATAGGTTAAATGTTATGCACTGTATATTGTCCCTCATTATTGTAAGCCACCTTGGATCTTTTTCCAAGGAGAAAGGTGGGGTAAAATATTCAAAATAAAATAAAATAAAATAAAATATATATAATTTACTGGTTTTGCTCTCACCCCACCCCCTGCCATTTGGGATACCCATGGCAACTCAAATAAGGAGACACTGAGTTTTCTCTCCCCATTGACCTTGGTTAGAGAACGTCTTTAGGTTTTATTTCTTAAGAAATCGCTCCAGAATGTATGAGAAATAAGTTTCATATTCACTTCTTCCTCTAGCAAAGAAAGCTGGCATTTTGCTTTCCAATTAATAGGAATAAATAGGATCTGAATAATAAGAATTGTTATTACAGATATTTAGAATGATCAAATATGGATTCAAATATATTCAAAACTATCTGAATGTGCCTTTATTAGGTAAATTCTGAATATTTCTGAATCCAAATGCACTTCCTTTCTGATAATACATCCTGGCAGAGAGGCAAAGTAAACGAAATTGACCAGTTTCTGCAGCTGCAGTGGTTTGTTGCTTATTAAAAATGGGTCAAAGTGGTCATGCAAGAGGCACCCCACATTCTGGCATGCAAACAATGTAAGTAGGGACACTGACAGGATTTCTGTGACTGTCAATGGTGATTGTTCCTGGAGAATTGTAGGCAGCTTTTCCAGGCTTATGAAATGGAAACCTCTCATGGAGCTATGTTGCCCGAGAGAGATTCATCAGGGGGTGGCATGAGATACTTGATGGCTGTCACCACCATCCCTGGAAAGATTCACTGTGAAATATTTATTTTGGCATTATTGACACTGTCAGCGGAAAATGTCTTCTTTGGAGGAATCAGAGGCTGAAATTCTGGAACAAAGAAGGACTATTGGTACTTTACCACCATGTTAGTACTTAATGGGAACATTTATCATAATAGATGACCTATTGCTGTCTCTCTATCTGAAAAATATAGACCTATCATCTCCTATTCCTTTGACAATCGGCTTTCAGCAGGCATTAGGCAATAATGATTTTTCTTTCTATTATAAAATGCTTGGCTGCAAACAGACTGTGGATGGAAACATCTTCGGAGGTTTAGGTATTAGAAGCCTACAGCTCAAGACCTGACCAGGTGAGTTCAGACTGTGTGAAATTCACCATCTCTGCTTCTCACCTGACTCTCATTGCCTCCTCAGGGTTTTCAAGCTGTAAAGCTGTGGCAAATACAACTTGCACAAACCACAATACATACATAATCAACACATTACTCCCTGTCTGCATCGATGCCCTTCCAGCCATCTGTATATTGCCTTTCTGGTGCTAGGTCCCCAATAAAGTATCATCCCAGCCTTACATTCTCCTTGGTTTTGTGTTCTTCCCATGATGTGCAGTAGAGGGTGGTGATTTCCATTTTGCAAGGGCAGCAGATCCATCCTGAGTTTGAGTCTGAAGCTTAGGAGAGCTATCTAACCTATTTTGAGGATAGGGTTTGGCACTTGGCTAGCTTTTCCAAAGTTCAGACTAAAATCTGGAGTGGATTTCTTATCCCGGATGAACATGGAGTCCCCAGCCTCTACTGATGTCTCTAATATATCATCAGGCATTTGCTTTCCAGTCTATAATGTCCTACAGCCCTTAGTGAGACTTCTGAACAGCTCTGTTTTTCCCCATGGAAAATTATTTCAACACCTCCCTCCATCACACACTTGTGTCTCTATTTCATGGCACTTTTACAATTCTCCTGAAGCCACACTGATTCTTTCCCTTAGCTTCTTTAGCTTTCATAGTGCCTATATGTCATCCTTCTTTAGCTCCTTGGTTTGACTGTTCAATCCTGCTACTCCTTAAATTCAAAACATTCTAGGGCCCCTTTCTGATTGTCAACTATTGCTCAGCAAAGTTTTCTAACTCTAGCCACATGTTCTTCTAATGTGTTAATATTTGAATTCATTCCCCAAACTCTCTCAACTCCCACATAATTGCCATACTTCTCATTAAAAATATTTTTTATAAATTACTGAAATTAATCCTCTTTTTTAAAATTAAAATGATCTTCCATGCAATAGTTTCCACTGTTGTAAGAACTCTAATAGGACCTATGGTATTAAAAAACTGAATTGCAAATTTTAAAATTTGAATTAATTGGAGCCAATTAGTTCTTGTTTGATTAAGGCTTTTTTGTTTTAACTGTCCGGTTGAAACTGGTTTTCCTCTTATATAAATAACTTTCTAATATGGATTCTATCTGCTTTCCAGTGTTTAAACTGTGCATCTTTGCCTTCAAATTTAAAATTATGATATTTCAAAAATGATATTATGGGATATGGGACAACCAAACCTGTTCATATATCCACACTGTAGTGTATACAAATTAATTCACTAAGGGCTCTATATAATATTTATATTTTCCAATAATTTGCATGTTTGTTAATATTAATATTTAGCTTCCAAATCATAGGCCTATTCATTGGAATATGATTAGCCCAGAGGACTTTTATTGTCACACAGACAGATATTAGGGTCAGAGGACACCACAGCTAATACTGATTCTGACATAAATATATAGTCTAGCCTTAGATAATTTATATATTTCTTTTAAAAGATGTAGCATCTAACTTTAGGATTTAAGTACTGTATGTCCATCCATCAATTAAGAACATAAGAACAGCCTTGCTGGAACAGGCCACAACCCATCCAGTCCAGCATTCTCTCTCACACAGTGGCTCACCATTTGCTTCAGGGCATTCCCAAGCAGATGTCTTCACCTGCTTATGATTAACCGCAAATGGCATTGAGAGAGATCCTGCCTATCTCTCCAACCCGGAGGCTGTCCTTAGGCATCCATAATTAAACCTTCCTTTTTCAATAGTATCCAATTCTTACTCTATCAGCAGACATTGCTCTGGTTTTTGTGATGTATCCCTTTTAAAATTCAAAACACAGTAACTATCTCCTTGCCACATTATTTCTCCCTTTGCAAACTGCCTCACCTTTCTCAAAAGAGTGTGCATAAATTTCCCCCTGGCCTTTATTAGGAATATTTCATGGCCCCATATATAAGCTGTCTAACATAAAAAGTCTTATATTGTTAATGGTGCTTTTAATCTTATACTAGAAAATAAGGGAAATTAAATATTTGTACTGCCACCATATACTGTGCAACAGAACTGACTGCATAATCTTTCCCCCTTTCTCCCCTGTTCCTCCCTCTCTTCAATCCTAAAAATTCTGCATGTCCTTTCCTGCTCTCTTCCCTCTCCCCTCCATCTCCACCCACTTGATGGCACTGTAAATATCTACCTCCAGCTCACTAAAACGAGCTGTCCCCTGCGGGTTACAATCTTCCGGAACCAAGAGCTATTGCTCCTGTGGCAAGATCTCAGCAATTTAGCCTTTTTGATATAGGTAGATATAAATGTAGGACTTGGTTTTTTTTTTTTTAAAAAAAAACTATTTCAATCATAACTATAGGAGCTATTTCTTAACAATATAAACACAATTCAGTTTGCAGTCCTTCCAGGACTCTTCCCCTTTCTCAATATTAGTCTAGCACAGTTGTATGATATGAAAGACAGATTGCTTATCAACATCAATCAGAGATAAAGCACCAGCAGTGACCCTGAGGAACGCAGGGAGTATTCAAGCAGAGAATTTACATTTTAATAAAGTTATTTTCCCCTCTTTCTGTATTCTTCAGTCATAGTTGCACTTTCCTTCAGAATTCTGATCTTGTTGAATTTTTGTTTTATCCGTCACAGGCAACTGAATCTTCATTTCTTTAAGAAAATCTTGGAATTGTTCCCTTGTAGTTATAACCCTAGCTTTATGTCCAAGGCATAGACTGTAATCAGTTTGAAGGGAAATCCCCAGCTGTACCTCATTTCTTGGTTTTGGAATGCCTCCATAAATGGCTTCCACTGTTTCTTCCTCTTAACTGCTCCAACAGCCAAGTTCTGGAAGATTTCAATCTCATCTCATAGAACAACCTTTTAATGCACAGTGTACTGCTAATTTCACTGTGTAACAGGTAAACTTTACAACAAAATCTCTTTGCCATTCTTCCTGCATAGGACTCATTCTGTAAGCTCTTGTAAGTTCTGACACTGATTCCAAATGCTCAAACACACTGACGCGCGTGTGCACATGTGCACACACACACACACACACACACACACACACACACACACACACACACAC
>JAHTLZ010003518.1:25556519-25576624 GCA_023846285.1 Phrynocephalus versicolor | reverse complement strand
CACACACACACACACACACACACACACACACACACACACACACACACACTCTTCTGGTAAGTCCAGAAGAACAAGCCAAATATGGGAAAATTGAAAAAGGTTGTATGAAAATAGTATATTGGTCTTCTTTGGAAGCAATACCATCTTTTTATGTATGGGGTTCACTATACATTTACCAGAGTGAGGCAGCCACTTCATCAGATGTGAGGTATTTTGAAAAGGCAGCGTGATTTTAATTATTATTTTATTATTGGATTTTTCTTGCTAGGGGAGGAAAGAAATGCTTATGAGATTTACTGCCTCAAGTGAAAAAGAAGCAGTTTTTTCTTGGGTACTACATACCATGAATCAGATGGAAATTTGATTTTCTGATTCATCTCAGGCAGGAAGATGTCTTAGGCCAGCCCTGACTCTTGTAAGAAAAAAATCTAAAACATTAGGGGGAAAGGCGCAGGGTTTTTAAAATGTCTTTGAGCCACCTTTGAGCCCTGTGAGTTCAGGCAGTCGATACACAATGACATCTTAAAGTACCAGCACCTTCCCCATCGTTACTCAGGGGAAACCCCATTTTAATCATAAGATGGCAGGGGGGGACCGGAAGCCTGCTCATAAGTCAGGATTCTTGGTTTTTGGAGTCATCATAAGTTGGGGTACCACTGTATAGCATAAAGCAGGCATGTCCAAACTTTGGCCCTCCTGATGTTTTGGACCACAACTCCCAGAATTCTAAGCTTAGATTGCCAATGGCAAAGGACTGTGGGAGTTGTGGTCCAAAACATCTCGATGGCCAAAGTTTGGGCATGCCTGGCATAAAGCATAAGCTTTCTCACATGCTTGTGTCCTGAGACAGGAAAGTACCTGAATAAACCTGGAGATTTTCCAGCAGCCATTTTGAGAAAAGCTGACAGATGTTTGAGTTGGGTGACATAGCAACAGTTCTAAACCAGTTTAGAATGCTGCTAGAAATTGGACACAAGAATGATTCCATCATATAAGAAGTGTTTGACTACATCCATCTGATATAGGTTTGGCTGACAATGATTGTAGGCACATTACCAAGTTTGTTTGTTTGCTTGTTTGTTTTATAGGCCACCTTTCTCCCAATAAGGGGACCCAAGGTGGCTCACAGTTTTAAAATGTTAGGACTAGGAGTTGGTAGTCCAATACCATGTTGCCCACCATCTGGCTTGCCAAACTCTTCTTTGCCACTGTTCTCGTTGGCACCCAGGGCTTTACTTGGCTTTCAAGATATAGATTATTTATGACTGATATTTCAAGAACCTGTAGGTCATCATGCAAGTATTTAAACATGCTTTTGAACAATCCCTCTATTTCTAAACAGTAGGTGTTACTATTAGAAGCCTAAGTGAAAAGTCTGGCTTATAAAGCACTTTTTGTAACAATCTGTATTCTGTCCAAACCGGTTTAACACAAATAGACCATGGTGGCTGTTGAGAAAATGTTATCATCACAGACTGATTTACTGTGAAGACATGGAGACTTGAGGCAAATTAACTGGATGTTCTCCCGTATTCTCCCAAAGATCTGCTTTGAGCATATCCAGCTGGATTTACAATTTTTAAAAATGGATTTGAAGTGCTCAGACCTCAGCTTGTATTCAAAAAGGTTCCCAAAGTGGCTTATCAAAATAAGCCGCATAACTGACCCTGACCTCGAGGCTTATGAATGTAAATTTGAGGCAAGGGGCACAAGGAGGAAGTGCTGGGAGAGAGAAGCTTAAAAACAAGTTTGGTTTATAATTCTTATAATGGTCAACTCAGTGAAAACAGTTTGGCAGACAAGCTGTGTAGTGACTCCTGCATGGCAGCTGAAAAAGAACCACAAGCAGCCAGTTCCCTGGCAGAAACTGGACTAAGTCAGTAATTGAAGATCTATACCCTTGGAGAGTTTACATTTCAATCTCCTGGAATTTCCACTAGCTCATACAAAGAATTAATAGTCAAAAAGGGTTAACATTTTATGCAGTTATGACAGCAGGGATACTTTATAGCAAATACAGAGGGATTGGTAAAAATCCTTTACTGTACTGTATTTAAGAGTGGGGGAAATGAGCTTTGGGAATATGCTTCTATCTCTAAACTATCAGTATGTACAAAGAAGACAGACTGAATATGCATGTGATGGGGGGGGTTGAAACACTGATCTACTTGTATGAATAATTGTGAAATTAAGTAGAAATATTCATAGGATCTTTTGATTTTTGAAAGACAGTGTTAAAATTAATTTATTACACCCTTCTTGTAAATATTCAGTGACCATTGGAACATACCAAACATGTTCCACAACACTAGTTCAAAACTTCAGTTTAAACTGTCGTTGAAAATGATAAGATAATGAAGATAAGAAAAAATGCAGCTGGCAAAGCTTGTGCTTAGGATATAGTTTTCAAGTCACTTGCAATTAATTCATGAAGTGGGAAAGGTTTGAATCATGCAGAAAGGATAGGCTGCTCCAGCTGTACCTTTGGCTGCGAAACAGGCAAATAAATGTGTCTTTTGACAGAAAATGGAGAGGAAAAACCCCTGAAGGCAAAGACGATACCAATGTGACAACACAAATTTCTGAGACAGTTTTGGTGGAGTTGAATGGAATTCAGGCAGTCGGACAAAACATCAGCACCTGCCAGCTAGTTCTGAATGCCAAAATTATGGGCAAGATGCTGGCAGAACATCCCCTCATTTCAACAGTTTAGCCAGAGGCTTATCATAAGTTTATTAAGTTTATTACGGTCATGTGACCCTAAAACAGTTTAAACAGAACAATAAACAGAATAAAACTATATCATAACATTGCCAACAGTAGATTACAGTGTCATTTAGCTGCCACTATCGTAGCCCTTCTATGAATTGCTGCCAGGAGGAATTTAGCCAACTGGGTTTTTATATATGAGTTCTTGTCTGAAAGGCAGTACTTTACCAAGATCTTATCTGGACAACTTTGAAATTTAAAAATTAAAGGATAAATCAGGTCTCTTCTAATTTCTTTGTAAAAGGTACAGTATAAAAGAATGAGTTAAAAATTCGGGTACCCCAGCTCCACAGGGACATAAATGTTCTTGGTGTGGGGTTCCATTATATCTACCCTGAAGCATAGCTGAAGGGAGCACATTGAGTCTTGCCAAACAAAATGCACTGCAGGCTTGTGGAGTTCCTAACGAGGATAAATAATTTGCTTGTTTCCGATACCCTGGTAGAATACCATGCACCTCGGGTGAGCAGGTTCTATTTGCTGTGGCAGTCAGTTCTTGTCTCTCAATGTCATCAATTCAAAGACTAAGGGTTCGATAGGCCTGATGTTGATTTAACATTAGAATGGACTCGAGAGGCATTCCAATAGATCTAACTTTATGTTGGATTATCTGTGACCACTTGCTTGTATAGGAATCGGATAGCATATGGTCTATACAACCCAACTGCTCAGCCTGAAAATGGATTCTCAGCCAGAATTTCAGGGTTTGATTACATGCCCTAGTCTCTAAGCGATCTAGGCCTGTCTCCAGGTATAGAGCTGCCCATCCCACACAATTAGGGACCCCCAATATTCGGCGCAAGAAGGAAGACTGTATGTTCTCAACGTTGGAATTGAATGCGCTTATCCAAATAGGTATGCCATAGAGCAACTGGGGCCTAGTTTTTGCTGTAAAGACCCGCACAGCAGAAGGGATGTGGAATCCGCCATTAATATAGGAAAACCGAACAATGGCTGCCATACTGCTGCGAGCCTTACTATGTGTGTAGATACGGTGGGCGGTCCACTCGCAGTTGTACTTTGGAGCTGTGCAGGAAAATGCATCATCCCGCCTTCCTGTCTGATTGGCCATCACCTGAGAGATGGAAAGATGACATTGAAGGCTTCTTCCTTGTTGGAGTTCAGCCCCGTTCGAGCCCAGCAGATGGTAAGGGGTTGGTTGATTGTGTTCCTCCGGTTCCGAGTGCCACCTGGGCTCCCATATGTCATTTCAGAAGCTGGCCACTTCTGAAAAGAAAAGTCCGTCTCTAGTTCCATGTCATTTTTGGTGAATGTTCTCCAAAATTTGACAAAATAACCCTTCACCAAAGTGAGTCAGTGTATACTATGCTTCAACCACAAAATTTCAACACAAACCCTCCCTTCCTTTCCCTAAATTCATAATCTAGCTTTGGCCTGGTGGGCCCATAGACCCTCTGTTAGGCTCTAAATCTGGGGTGGACATGTTTTGTTCTTCAGGTGTTATTGGACTCCAGTTCTCTTCCGATCACCATTGGCCGCACTTGGTAGCACTGATGGAAGCAGTTCTGATTTAGATGCTATCAAAAGGATGTATAGATGAAATCCCTGGAACACGGGAACTAGATAAAACAAACTTTTCATGCTTCTCAATGTGACTGAATGCTGCTCCAAGTATGCACAGCATATGTCAAGGCAATTGGAGGTATGTACTTCCTGTGGTTCGTGTTTTCTCTCATGACCATTAGTCCAGTGTCACATTGAAGAAGATCAGGATATCTTCATGACAGTTGTATCACCTTGACTCTCAGTTTTCTTGCTTTTGTGAACTAGAATCCAGGAAAGCTGAAGCTAAAATAAATGTGTTTGTCCTAGAGATGTCAAAACCCTCTCCTCCTCCTCCAAGTTGTCAACTCACTTCGCACTTATGATGGCCCTGTGAGTTCATGCAAGAGTATGACCATCAAGTCCTTTATACAACCAATTCATCTTTTATTTCGTTTTCCTCTTTTCCTACTGCCTTCCACTTTTCCCAGCCGTTCCAAAAATATTTTTTTTCTTCCTCTCTAATTCTGGAACAACCTAATATGGCTATTTTTCTGATTCCCCCCCCCAAAAAAAACCCACATCCACATCCTTAAGCAAAATACCCAGTCGTTGGTCAACAACTCACTATTAGTCCTGAAGTAAAAATGTATGTGCGTGTGTTGAAGATGTAAGGTACATCACAGTGTAAAAAGCAAGTTGTTTCATGTTTTTAAAAGAAAGACATTTTAAAGATCTCTGGGAGCCTGATTCCACTGACACACAGGCATAAAAAAATCCCAAACACCTGCTGTTGTACCAGGTTCTCCTTAAAAATACATTAATTCAATTAGTCTACACCCAAAGCACATGCTGATGTGGATTGCTATGCCAGGATGGGAGTGTTTCTGCTTCTGTGGCAGAGGTCCATTTATTTTGCAGCGGGTGTGAAAGTGATTCCACATATGTGAACACCTCTGCCACTTGTTAAAAGGTTATTCTTATCTGATCCAGCATAATACCAAACAGCAGGAATTTAAAATAAATAAATAAAAGCACTGCTCATTCTCTGCTCCCCTGACTGATGACTCACCCACCCATTCATCCCTCAGTCACCTGTTCCCAAGCAACCACAGGGCCCACTGCCAGCTGTTCAGCGCTGCCTTATGAGCCACAAGAAGCTGCGGAGCCAAATCCCATAGCTGAGATTGCAGAGGGGACTTCCTCTCAGTTAAACCCCATTGCTTCTCATGGCTTCCTGGGCAGCCCCAAACAGCTGATGGTCAACCATGTTTGATGGAAATGCATACGGAAATTCAAAATGACACGGCCATCATGTGGTTTTGAATTGCTCTCATTTGCATTGCTGTAGACCAGGGCTGTCCATTTGTCCTAGACACACACACCTCTTTCACCTACTCATCAGCTCACATAATAAAAGTTAAAGTCCCCCCCCCCCGTACATGCGTGCTAGTTGTGTCCAACTCGAGGGGCAGTACTCATATCCGTATTCAAGCTGAAGAGAGTGTTGTGCAAGTCTGTGGCCATGCGACCAGCATGGCTGCAAGGAAACACTGTTTTACCTTCTCAATTTTTACAGCAGTACCTATTTATCTACTTGCATTTACATGCTTTCGAACTGCTAGGTTGGCAGGAGCTGGGGTTAGCAGAGGGAGCTCACTCCACTGTGTGTGGCACCTGGGATTTGAACCGCTGAGCTGCTGACTTTGTAGCTGACAGTTTTCAGTACTCTAGCCCGCTGAGCCACCACACCCTGTTTAATTCACATAATACTCTCTACTATGTTCACATAATACTCTGTACAAATTATTTCCCCTGACCCAGTGCACCTCTTTCCTTGTGCACATACACCACACTCTCCTCTGCTGCTTGGACTCTGGAGGAGTATTTTTCCAGTCCTAGATGGCTCTGGAGAGAGAAAGATAGAAATGGAGGGTCTGCTTCCTCTTTCCTGTTTCTGAATTCCACCATTTCATTAACTCTGCCATCAAAACTGTTCCTCTTGTTTATTATTTATAGCATTAATCTTTAGCACTCCCAAGAATATTAGAAATGCCAATCGATTTTTCAAAAAGTTCATTTGCCGGCTTAAGCCTATTTGAGAAATTCTTTAAGGCCAATTAATTGTGTTGTGTTGTTGAAAATGTTTCCTCCATGCCAAAATTTCAGCAGTGAAATGAATGGTAAAAAGCTGATCCAGGCTCACTCAAGAGTAAAAGGCTGGATATGTGGATAAACATTGTAATTACAGGTGGACAACCTGAAGTATTCACCAGTAATTAGATGGAACAATTTCAAGTCAAATGCTACATGGAAATATTGCTACAGTTGCAGTTTGGAAAATAAAATAGATAAAATGTTTGCAAGAAAGTTTGTTTCTTGAATCAATTTGTACAACCTTTTCCAGAGTAACACATATTCACTAACTATTTGGGACTATTTGAACGAGAATATATAGGGACTGGCAGGCTTCCTTGTGAAGTAGTGCAGGTCCCCAAAAACCTGCAGGGATGCCCACAGCTCCCCTGAAATAATACCGCTAGCACATAGGCCATAGCTAACGACCCATTCTTGATAGGTTTCAGCACCTTAGGCCATTGTTCACCTTAAGGCTATGGATACCATTGTCTCCTTAACGAGCCTATTCAGGCCATTGTTCATCTTATGAGCCTAATTCAGACCAGGGGGACAAGAGGTCAAAGCTGACTATAAGATGGAGGACTCACACTAGCTATTTTCAGACTGATAAAGCTGTTTGGATGAGCAGCGAAACGTTTCTATCTCTCTCAAAAAAAAAGTCCAGTAGCCATGACTCAACTTCCAGATACGGCTAGCACATAAAAAATTACTTTCTTCGAAATCCTATGAATTTGTCTTCTTCTTCTGATGACTGCCAACACATGCTGTGAATTAGGACAGAGCTCAAAAGCTCACTCCCCCTCCCACCTCCATCATGTTCTGCATAATGACAGATAGCAAGGCAAAATAAAAGGAAATATGTTTCTAGCAGCAGGAGAAAACTACTGAAAATATTTCCCAGGCATGGGGTAACCTAGACAAACAGATTCAGCATTTTTAGTGGTATCCTCTCAGTTTGATTTGGCTGCCTTTGGAAACAGCTACAGTCATGCCAGTGCACGCCACCAGTTTCCCTCCCACAACACTTTATTAAGTTGAGTAGCATAACCCTATCTACACACTATAGCAATGATGGCAAACCTTCGGCACTCCAGATGTTTTGGACCACAGCTCCCAGAATTCTAAGCCTGTTTTGCCAATGACAAAGTACTGTGGGAATTGTGGTCTAAAACATCTGGAGTGCCGATGGTTCGTCACCACTGCACTATAGCTTTTGGGTTTCTCCACATGCTTGGGGGTTGGGTTCTTAGACTCTCCCAGTCTTCCCTTTGATCACATGAGCAGCAATGCTCTGGAAAGGAGAAGCATCCTGTTTACATGCAGTATACAGTGGCACCTCTTAAGACAAATGCCTTGTAAGACAAAAAGCATGTAGGAAGAAAAAATATATATCCGGCAATAGGCATGCTTTGCATGACAAAAAATTTGCAAGACAAAAAACTGTTGCACATGTACCGGGGGGGGCAGTTATTTTTCTCTTTGTTCTAGCCTCCGGAACAGATTAATCTGGTCCTGTGTTTCGTAAGAAAAAAATTTCATAAAACGAAACAACCCATAGCCTCTGGAATGGATTAATCTATTTTCAATGCATTCCTATGGGAAACCACATTTCGTAAGACAAAATTTTCTTAAAACTAATTGACCTGTAGAATTAAATTTGTTTTAAAAGGTACCACTGTATGTTCTAGATTTCCCAGAGTTCTTGCCCATGCATTGATATACATTCCCAGTAATACAATATTATTGGCTTCTGCTGTTACTGGGGGCCAAAAACACAATTGAGATAAAATATAGCAAAAGAAATTGAGTTCTTTATAACATTATGTCCATTATTAAGACCATCTTTAAGTCAAAGTTCTATTTCTATACATCAAAATGACATGTTTTAGATCTTTACTAATGTATATTCTCAAAAAGAGACAGCTAGATTAAAAACAATTCTCATATTTGTAATTGCTCACTATCATTGTTGCCTATGATTTTCTGTGGAAATTAACACTCACAATTGATTGTGCTGCTGATAAATATGGATTCTCTTCCCCTTCTTTTACAGTAAGATAATTTCCAATAAAGTGGAACCCACATATTTAGGAGATCTTAAGTTGTACGATCATTATGAGTTGTGAACTAAAAGGACATCTAAATGTCAGGCAGGCCTCACTTAATTTTTGTTTAGTTTTGTTGACCTTTCCATTAGTTGATCTAGCACATCTTTAGAGCAAATATCGTCAGTCAGTTCCATATTAGCCTATTAAGATCATTGCAAAAAAGCCATGCAGATACATGCGAAAGGCCCACTCAGCAAAACAAAAGATCTGTCTGGTTCAGGATCTTTTCCCATCTGTGACCTGCTAGCATTTATACACTTGATTGTTGACATCAGATGCTTAAAAAGCTTGCAGTCTAGGGACACAAGTGGTGGCAGAAAAAACAATGGCATCTGCTTTGGGATTTTTTCCCCCTAATTTTCATCAACACCTGGTGTTCATGGCAAGAAATCATAAAAAACTTTCTTGGAAGGCGAGCTAGCATTTCTACCACAAATGATATGGATGTCACCATGAGATTATGGCTTCAGAAAGCAGCTGCTGATCCATGGGAATAAATGGCACCATTTCCATCCAAATGGTCACACCGATCAGGTTGCATAGGGGAAGGAAATGTAACATATGAAAGGCTTTTCTAAACATGCAGTGACATACACACTGATAGGTCCACCTTCCCCAAGGCGATCCTGGTTAGGTGGCCATGGCCATTGACGGTTTATGGGAATGACAATGAAGATGGCTAGATAGATCAATAGTTTAAGTATCTGGTTGAGGAGCCAGAGGCTAGGACTTCCCCACTGTTCCTCTAGAATTTCCCACTGTGCCTCTAGGAAGTAGAACCGGCTTGTATGACATTGGACATGCTGTGCTGTCCCCGAGCATTCCTTAGTATTCTCTACTGAAAACCCCAATAATTTAGAACTGACATGATGGCACATGATAGCAATGATGGCGATGCATTTCGAAGGTACCAGGGGGAGGAGAAGTTCCATTTTCCTGCTGAAAGTATTTTGCATCTTTTTTCAAAAGAATACATGTAGTGCAGCTTACTCACAGATGTTTATCAGTCACACTTTACATGTCCTCAGAGGGATGCATCACCCAAAGAAACAAGGACATATTTAGGGGCATTTCTTGGGTCACATCTGTTTAACTGGCAGCAGCTGTGCTGGAGCAAAGGGGCCGATTTCCTTTTGATGTAAACAGAATCAGCCTCCCTTGAAACCTTCGGGTGGAAAAATTGCCAAAATTAATTGTTGAGTGTATTTTTGGTTTAAAATGGAAATGACATAAATTGGTTTTATAAGCATGAACAGCTTTGTGAATTCAGCTCTCCAATAGTACAAGCCTGTCAAATTTTGAACTGAAGCTCCAATTTAATAGCAAAGCCAATGAAGCAGCCAAAAGCAAGATGGAGATGGAAGAATAAAAGTAGGTCAGATGGATGAAAGCAGGTAGGAAGTGAGGTGTGTGTGTGTTTTATAAATAACTCGGAGAATCTGCACTACATACTAGCTAAAATAATAGTTGCTTAGCATAGTAAATAACACTAGAACAAGCTGATTGAATCTGTGGGGATTTGGTGACTCAATCCCTTTGAATGTTTCATTGATTCAAATGAGTGTACTTTAGTTATAACCTAGGAGCCCAATCAGCGCAGTGGTTAAATGCCTGTCCTGCAGGTAAAACTGTGCTCACGACCTGGGGTTCAATGAGCTGAAATCCTGTTGCTTAGCATACAAAGTTGCAACAGCTCATTGGTTCATTGGAACTTATAAAGGAGTTGACTCACCAACTCGCAACTGATTTGATGGGCCTCCGTTAGTTGCAATGTACTATGCTAAGCAACAGGATTCTGGCCATTCTCTCCTAGAAGGATAAGTCCCCTTTCTGTCTTCTTTCCCACCCAGGTGCTCTTTTTCACCTATTAGCCTTGTGGCGCAGTGGTTAACTGGCTATACTGAAGCTAAAACTGTGCTCATGACCTGGGGTTCAATCCCAGCTAGCAGACTCATGGTTGACTCAGCCTTCCATCCTTCCATGGTCAGTGAAATGAGTACCCAGCTTGCCTGGGGGGAAGGCACTGTGTAACCAGCATACTGTAATTAAACTGTAAACCTCCCAGAGACTACTTGAAGTGGTATGGGGCAGTATATAAAGCAGAACTTTTTATATAAGCAGAACACTTGTGAAATCAATTTACAGTAGGACCCCCATATCCACTGATTCATTATCCACTAATTCAGTTATCCACAGTTGGCAGAGGAAAAAAATTAAATAATTCAGCAGCCACAAAGCAAGCTACTATCACAAACAGCAGCCACAAAGCAAGCTACTGTCTCAAAACAGCAGTCATAAAGCAAGCTACGGTCAGGAAACAGCAGTCTGGAGGCTGGTGGGCAGGCATTCTATCTTATCCACAGTTTTCATTATCCATGGAACCAATCCCCAGCGGATACTGGGGTCCTACTGTATTATGGATCACTTCAGCATACGTGAATGACTCTATCAGAATAAATTGTGCCTATGGGGCTTCTCAGAGGTTGAATGTCAGGGATAATGGGTTGCAGGCTGCAGAGTAGTAGGGGATGGCATAAATATATTCAAGAAATTTGAAAAAAATTAAGTGGCATATCACATAAGTACTTATACAATGCAGCAGTATATTTGAAATATCTTTTTTAAAAAATACAAATTCCCATGCTATCACACTACCCCCATAGCAGCCGTGCTATCATATACGTTTTCAGACAAGAACAGGAGGCTGGTGTCACATTAAAATTTGACTGAAAGAGGAGCTTCTATCTGTCTTCTAATTGCTTGTGAAAACAAAGAGGAGGAGAGAGGAAAGAGATACATCTTCTCAGGTAGCCTTCCTCCCACTCCCATTCTGCCTCAATTCAACAGGAACACCTGTCGGATGTGGGGTGCTGCAAGAAAGAGAGGGGGAAAGAGAGAAGGAAATGCCACGGAGGGAAATAAAAGGCTTCAAGAAGCAAGACGGAGAGGGAAGAAGAAAATCAGCAACTGGACTAAAAAGAGAGAAGGCACATAGACACAATTTACCGCTGGTTCTCTTGCTTTCTTTCCTTCTCTATCATGTATGTGTTTGTGTTTTTGGATGTATAGTATGGGCCCACCTGCCTGTCATCGTGTGTGTCCAGCTGCACTGAAAACTTTCAGTCTAATCTGTTTTGTTTTGTTTTCTGTCTGTCACACTAGTTCTATGCCAGACTGCAATAAATGATTCTTTTAAAAAAGAATAATACCACTGCAGCAGTCACTAATCACTGCTAGTGGCAGTCAATGTGAGTGCAGGCAAAATCCTTAAATGCAATACAGTGATACCTCCAATTATGAAATTAATCCATTCCAATTTTATTTTCTTAACTTGAAATTTTCATATCTTGAAACAGGGTTTCCCACACAAATGCACCAGAAATTGATTAATTCATTCCAAGTGGAATATCACCCCTCCCAGAATTCATTGTCTAAACTGAGTGAAAGGCAATATTAGGACTTGAAGTACCTGCATGTGTTAATGACTTCTACAGGAAAAAACCCTAGGTATTCAGGCTAGGAGAAAAATGGGAAAAGGCTGGGATTGCTGGCCTGGCAATTGTGTTAATGGGCGCTATGTGACATGACTAAATCAAGGTGAAACCTAGTCAAGTGGCCAAAATGACAACTACAACTTCCATTCTTTTTATTTCACACTTTCCTTCCATGTCAAACAGCAGAACTTGCAATTCTTAGGCATTTGCACACTCGTGTACTGTCAAGAGCTGGCCAACTAGAGACACACACTTGGAGTCAGAAACAGTTAAATGCTGGGGCATTTGTCTAGTTTCAGAAGTGAAAAAAGCGAAAAGTAGACACTGGCATGACTGAGGAAGAAAGGCAATTCATTTTGATTTGTGATAAAGATTGATAAATAATGGATAACAAGTTTATTTTTTCCTGATAAATCAACAAATCAATTCATCCCCAGGCAGCTAGAGACACCAAAATTGCAGAGAAGTTTCCCCAACATTCCTCTACAATCTCTGCAAGATTGGTAAAGTCTGGTTTCAGACATTTGAGTTATGTAGCCCCACAAAGAGCCCCACATACACTCAGGAAAGTGCTCCTCAGCCACCCAGAGGCACCAGAATCACACAGCGGTGTCTCTGAATTCTCTTCCAGAATTCTTTGAAGTTTGGTGAAGACTGGGTATTGGACATCCGAGTTACACAGCCACAAAATGGGGGGGGGTGATCTTCACAAAACTTGGAGGGATTGTAGAGGAGTGTTGGGAAAAGCCTCTCTGTAATTTTGGTGTCTCTAGGTGCCCAGGAGCCCTTTTATAGCCCAACAACTTGGTGAATTAAAAATACCTAAAAATTCATAAATTCATATTTGTTGGGGAAGAATATGAATATGAATTTGAAGTAATGAATTAACAATTTTAAATTATTTCTTTCTTTTTAAATTTGTGCCCATCTCTAGTCAGAAGAAATAATTTCTGGTCCTGCTCTGCCCCATCAAGAAGCAGGTAAAAGCATCTGGATCTAACCTCAAACTTCTTTCTATTGACAAAATTTTACACTTACTTCCAAGGGAACTCTCATACTCCCAAGGAGTCTATGTCTGCCACCTAGTGATGGAGGCAGCACTGCAGGCTGGGAAATGATTTCATTGCATCAAATTGTATTAATCTGCTTTAGAAATAATGCTGTTTAATTTGAGATGCACACTGTCGTGTTCCCCTTAATATCCTTGACAAGTTTCAAGAATCTAGAATCTATGACCTGGGAACTATTCTTCTTCTTCAAGTGCCATGTCCTCGTAGAACATTGGTGATCAGTAGCCTGAACTGGTTTCTATCTAAGGTTATTCTAAACATAGCAGTGTTGCTCAATATGGATCATTGGATTAAGTTCTTAAGCCACAGTGTTCTTCTACACCCTGGGCCACACTACCCCTCTATTTTTCCTTGAAGGATAACTTGAAGCAGGTGGTATTTCTTATTGCAGTTTATGTGTCCAAAATACTGCAATTTTCTTCTCTTTACACTATTAAGGATTTCTAACTTTTTATTCATGTGCTGTAATACAGTCATATTAGTGACTCTGGCTGTCCAAAGTATCTTCAGAATTCTTCTGTATGTCTGCATTTCAAATGCTTCCAGCTTCCTGCATGTGTCTGTAAGGATCCAGGTTTCAACACCATAGAGAAGTATGCTGCATACATAGGATCGGACTATTCAAGTACGAAGTCTGATAGATAAGTCCTGGTTTGTCAAGACTTTCCTCATTTTCTGGAAGGAGTTTCTAGCTTGTTCAATTCTACAACAAATTTCACATGAAGGATCCCAGTTATCTTTGACAAAGCATCCCAAGTATTTATAAGATGATACTCTCTCAATTACATCACTGCCAATCTTGAGAAAGCTCTGTGAACCATTTTGATTTTTACTGATAACCATCCATTTTGTCTTCTTCACATTAAGTCGCAATTCTATGGCACTGCTTTCTGCAGCAAAAGAATCCAATAATCCTTGCAAATCTGCCAGACTTGTTGCAAGAAGGACAGTGTCATCAGAATTGTTGCAAGTAGGACAGTGTATCTCATGTTATTAACAAGAACTACATTCACTTTCACATCTTGGTTCTTTCCTTCAAGAGCATCCAGGAAAATTCTTTCTGAATATATATTAAAAAGTAGAGGTGAGAGAATACAACCTTGACAAACACCTTTCATAATTGACACTTCTTCTGATATCTGACCATCAATCCAGACACCAGCATACTGATTCTAATACAAATTCCGAGTCAATCTGATATCATGACTGTCCAAGCCCAGTTCTTTAAGAATATTAATAAGTTTATCATGTTTAACTGAGTCAAATATTTTTTTCATAATCAATGAAGCAAACAAAAACATTCACATTGACATGAAGACATCACTGAACTAGTATTTGAAATAATGCCTCTTCAGTTCCAAATCCATTCCTGAATCCAAATTGGGTATCTCCAATGCTCTCTTCACAAATCAAATATATTCTTAAATACAGGACTTTTAAAAACAACTTCAAGATGTGACTCATAAAACTGATTGTCTGATATTCATTACAACTTTTTGCACTAGGTTTCCTTGGAAGTCGTGTAAAAGTGAATCTGAGTCAGTCCTGTGAGATGGTACCACTTCTATAGATGCTGTTGTATAAATCGACTAGAAAGGAAAGTGATTGTTCTTCCTTAAGCAATTTCAAAATTTCCATATATATTTCATCAGGGCCTGGGGCTTTGCCACACTTCAATAGTTTAATTGCATGTTCTACCTCTACCCTCATGATATCTGCACCATCTTCTAACTTGACACCATGGTCAATACTTGTTAATTTCAAAGAGATGTTCTATATATTCCTTCTAGTCCTGTAGTTTTTCTTCAGTGCTTTCCAAGGTATTACTGTTCTTGCCAATAAGAGATTCACTTCCTCTACAGTTATACACACCTGCTGCTTGTCTTATTTTCTTGTACATGTTAAATGAATCATGCTTAGCATCCAATTCTTCAATTTCGCTACATTCCTTTGAAAGTTTTTCTTCCTTGGCCATTCTTATTTTTCGCCGTATTTCTTTCTGCAGTTGTTTATGTATTACAGGATCTCTATTTTTCATCTGTTTTCTACAATCTATGATGTCCAGAATTTCATCTGTCATCCAAGGTTTGATCTCCTTGCTCTTGACCATGTTTAATTTATCTTGGCACACCTCATTCACAGCAGCTTTAATTTGGCTCCAGGTGTTTTCAACTTCATTTACATCTACAGTCTCCTTGATGGTTTTGAATTTTGTACTCAGGATCGATTGAACTCCAGTTCTTCATGCTGGATCTTGAAGCTTAGAAATTGCAGTTCAACTATTTGTCACCTTTGACTGACATTTCTTCAACTTAAGGTTCATTGTTGCTAACAAAAGTTTATGATCTGAATTAATATCTACACTAGGGTATGTTTTCACACATTTAATTGAATTCCTAAAACATTTATTAATCAAGACGTAATCAATCTGATTCCTGATATTCTTGTCAACATTTGAAGTCCATGTATAAAGGAGGTGCGGTGGCATCTGGAAATACATATTTGATATTATAAATTCCTCTTCTTGACCTGAATTAGTCAGTCACCTCACTCATTGGCAATTCTGTGAGCAGGAGAGAAAAGAGAAGGTGGTGGGTCCGTTCGCTACAGACACTGAGGAGGACAGCCAGGGAACTGAGAGTGCCAAGACAGTGGAAAAGAAAGTGGAAGAAAAGAATGCAAAAGAAGAAGTCATGGAAGAAAAGCTTGTTCTTTGGAGAAGAGAGCAACAAAAATCTGAAGGAGAAGAACAAGGCAAAGGGGGGGGGAGAGGGAAATATAATCCTGTAATGGGAGGATTCATAGCAGTGGTTAGGGAAGCTATGGCATGGAGGTTGTTGGAAGAGGAGATCAAGGAGGTGACAAAGGAGGTTAAGAATATTGGAATACAAGCAGCGATAGAAGAATGAATGAAAGGAAAGCTTATAGATAAAGGGGTGCAAGTAGAAGAATGGAAATGTGGAGGGAGGAATGTAGCTGTGCAAGTGAATATTGAACTCAGAAAGGTGACTGGAACAGTGGGAATTCAAGTGGGAGGATGGGATTATAGGTTCTTGGCAGAAAAGAGATGGCATGTGGGGATACAGGTGAAAATGGAGAAGGAAAGTGTAGGCAGGGAAGTGGGAATACAGGTGGGAGGTAAAGAGTATAAGAAACTATTTAAAGAGGCAAGCGTGCAGGTAGGAGGTCGCAAGGCAGAAAGGTGGTCGGATAAAGGAGTTGTTAGGCGGGAGCACGAGACACAAATGGCCAGGAGGATAACATTGGTGGCGGAGAGAGGAATGTAGATGGGTGCAGAGGTGGAGAGGAGAATGGATGTGGGACGCCCTCTTCCAACCCCAGTGGGGCAACCCATATATACATCCGGGACGACTTCGGTTGGAAGAAGTTCGAGAGTGAATTGGGGAACAAATAGCCCACCCGGATGGATCCCTGGATGGGGATGGGAGCCTTGAACTGCGGTACAACATCACTGCTGTGGGACCCGGTGTGCCAGTCCGTTGCTGGCCCAAGTTAAAGCACACCACAAGTAAAAAATAACCCGTTCATTGATGATTTGTGGACATTCAGTTACCCTGTTAACCCAAGTTACGAGTTACCTGTTTTAACACCATTTAACGAAACACAAGAAAAGAAGACACATGAGAAACCATTGTTAAACTTTAATAAAAACTTGTTGAGTTTTGAAGAACCAAAGGTGTCTGGTCATAATTCATCTGTCGAGCCGCTAATAAATATATCAGAACCCTCACAAATTCCTAATCCATATTTACCTACTGCTTCAGCCTGTTGGCCTCGCCCTACCATTGCATTGAAATCACCCATTAGCTATGGTCACTTCCACTGATTTGTTTATTGAATATAAAATTCTTCTATATCATCATCTGATGCATGACATGTTGGTGCATACACCTGGATAAGATTTAGCCAAACAGGTTGTGCATTAAGTTGGAGAAAAATGACTCTGACTTACTGACAGTCCTACTGATATTTGGATGGACTATGAATCTCACTCCGTTAAAATGATGAGGTTTGTTGCTACCAGCATAGTACACATGATATTCATCAATGAACCTCACTAATACCAAGGATATCAATATTAAGTCTTTCAATTTCCCTGCTGGCTTTGTGGGTTTTTCCACTTTGAAATAAGCTGAAAACATTCCAGGAAGCTATCCATGGCTGGCCCGGAGATTCTTAGCACCTCCTGGCCACTGAAGGGCTGCCGGGGACTGGGGGCCATGTTTTTAAGTTTTCCAGTCATGCTAAATATTTGCCTGGGGAAGTTAGCTTAAGTGGAGTGGTTTCCCTCTTGCCTAATTCACTGCTATTTCTGGCCAATATGTCAGCCGCCCATTATGGGTCAGACACTGTTTGAAGCCACCTACTCTGGATCAGATGCTTTGGGGGTGGACACCGTTAGTCTGGTCCCTCCACTGAGACCTGTTTGGCTTGGGAGACCCTTCTGGTAGCAGTGCTACAGCCAGCATAGCTGTCAATTTCACAGAAATAGGCAAGCCCCTTCACCTTGTCAAGGCCTGTGTCCATGGAGGAGCTATGGGAACTATGGGAGAGAAACACACACACACACACACACACACACACACACACACACAAAGATACACAAAGATACACATATGAAATTATTATCAATTTGGGTCAGTGAGATATTTCTTAACATTTTCTACCCAAAGTAACTATGCACTTACGTCAGTCTATGTGGCAAAAATGTAATACCTATGCATCTGAAGAAATTTTCTATGACAAATAAATGTAATGTGTCTTAAAAGTGCCACAAGAAATTCTGAGGCATGTCCTTCCATTGGAAGGGGGTGGTTCCTGTCCATGACTTTTAGTGATCAGTGTCAAAGTATGAGCTAGGACTATGTGGAGTCAACTCTAGAAATGTCATTGTTGTTTCTGCACAAATGTAGCATTCCTTGCAATTTCTTCCTCCTTAGATATAAACCTGAATATAATGTGTTGTTAGAGAATTCTGCATTCTGATAATATACATTTGTATAGAAACAGATGGACAAACAAAAACAGATATACACTAATTAAATTACTCTCTGAGGAAGTGCATAACAATCACAAAAACACTTTTTGCTTCCTTTAAAAGCTGTGCTGCTTACATATTGCCCCACCATGCTTAAAGCATTATCTGAGCACTACAGCATAATTATGCAGGCTACTCATTGCACACATAACCCAGCAATCTGGGTACTCAATTTACCAACTATGGAAGGATGGATGGCATGGTCAGGTTTGAGCCAGCTACCTGAGCTTGTCAGGATGGAACTCAAGCCATGAGCTGAGAATTGGCTGCAATACTGTGGTCTAAACACTATGCCATGAATAGGGATTCATTTTTTGGATTTGTCCCAATTTCTAGCCAGGAATCTTCAGATGTTTTGCTTCAGGAAAATCTGTCACAATTGCTCATTTTGTTACCCGGAATTTTCAGTGCCAAATCTACTGTAGGGGGTTATTCCCAAAATTATAAAGGGGACTAATTTGTGGGACATTGAATTAATGTGCTTCTCTGCCCCTTTCTCTCAAAACACACATACTTATATATGGATCATAATTTAAGTGCAGCCTTGGGACTCTGGCTGCACTTATTGCTTCTTGTTGATTCATAAAGGACATAAGAAAAAAAACTGCAGCCTCTGCTGTCTCAAATCTTTATTTATAATAATAGAAGTAATAATGATCTATTTCTGGATCTTCGTGTCAGAACTACTGAGAATGCACACTTCAACGACTGTACTTGTACAGTTTGTTTTAAAGCATGTTTATACTAATCAGGCATGGTCTCTTCTAAGGATCTGTCATAGCTATTTATAATACATGTCTTTTTGGGGATATTTTTCCAGAAAGAAAACCATGAGACCAGAAAAAGCTCTTTAAAGCATGATGCTATTTGTCAAGCCATTTGCAAGGACTGGTTTAGCAGTTTAAAGAGTGTTAGGATATATGATATGCAATTAGGTTTTGCTAGATTTAGCTATAATAGGGAGCAAAAATCATGAAGGGGCCAATGAAAATATGGTGTGTGTGGGGAAAGCTTGTTAGAATTATTAATAATGAAAAGGCCATCAGCTTATCAGACGTTAATTAATAAGAAAACAGCCAGTTACATCAGTAAAGCACAGATGATTTGTTAGTGAACCAGACTACAGGAGTCAAGGCATCAACCATGAAGAACAGTAGTAAACAGAGAGGGGCATGAACCGGAAATATAGTGTTTTGATTAGTTTCTTTAGTAGTTTTGTTTTGTTTCATTTCTTACAAAAATTTTAAGTAGTTTTTATTACAAAATGAAATGAAATGAAACACTATGCTTCCCTGGGTCCTAGAAATGCCAAAATGGCAGGGGAGCGGCGGGGGGCACGGGGGGGCAGGCGGCGGTGATGGGAGTGGGTGAGGCAGTGGGTGGGGGCGGGGTGGCAGGGGGCGGACGGCAGGCAGCAGCGGGTGTCAGGGGGACAGATGGTGGTGTCCAGTGGTGGGCAGGCGGCGAGGGGGCAGCAGGCTGGCCAGCGCCCCCTCTCCATTTTGGCACCCTAGGCAACCGCCTAGTTCACCTTAATGGACGCACCGGCCCTGGTGGCAGCGGCTGGCTGGCTAGCTGGCTGACTTGGGGTACAACTGCCAATTACAAAAGAGGATAGAGCTCTTGCAGCTGGCTATTAGAAGAAATTCCAACAGTTCAAACCTGTTTGTTATGTGATGCCAGGTTAGAACCAGTTTATAACAACCCTAATATGAATTTAAAGGTAAGTGAGAGACTTACAGGCTAATTTTAACAGTTCCCACCAGTGACCCAGTGAGTTTCCATGGCCCAGCAGGGGTTCAAATCTGGAAATCCCATGTCCCAGTCCATTACTGTACCCACTACACTATCCTTGGTATATAAGCTACAGATTCTGAATTTCCCCCTTCTTTCTACACACCTATTAAAGCTCTGTCTTTTTATTATTATTATTATTATTATTATTATTATTATTATTATTATT
>JAHTLZ010003518.1:25512894-25556509 GCA_023846285.1 Phrynocephalus versicolor | reverse complement strand
CCTTTCCTCCAGCTTTTGGTCAATGTAAAGAGGAATCAGACATGTTGACTAAATAAACACACAGAGAGGTACAGCTGCCACAGTAAATGACAACAGCGATGGTTAATATTTCCTGCTTTCCTGAATATGGAGTTATATCTGCTCAACAATAGGGCAGCCACATGTTTTCCAAACACAGGCTGTGTATCCTATTGTTTGGGGGAAGTGAAGAGACATTGTAATTGTTGCATGCCGTTAAGACCGTATTTTATGGGCACTTTCCTTCACATTGCTGGTGATGAGTCTGTTCTCTCACAGCTTGCCTCACCTATTGCTCATGTCTCCAGCCAGACGGCCAGTGCTGAGAAGACAGCTGAGCGGTAAGAGGAAAGGAATTGCAAAGAAGAATAGGGATGCCCTTGTACCTGGATACAGGGCCAGCTAATAGAAGCAGATCCAAGAGTTAATATGATGGCCAAGCTTTAATTGCTTGGTTCTCTCTGCCTCTTAATTGATGCAGCACCACTGGGATGCTCGTGAAGGATGGATAGATTCCATCAAATTTTAGAGGTTATAAAGTTCAAAAAGAGAGTTGTGCTCATATGAAAACTCACTTTCAAAAGCTATGCATATTCACACACAGCATTAGGTTTTTCCTTTTCCTTTTTTCCCTTCCTTTCTTTCTCTTTTGATTACTGGGCTGAGCATCACTTGCTCGGCTGACCATTTTGTCAGGCGATCGACATCTTAATTTTTATGGGATGCCATTAAGCTTATGCTAATGGTGACAAGGAATGTTAAAAATAAATGTAAATTAAAAGTCATATAGATTATATAACACCGTAGCGATAAAAAAAATCATTGGCTCCTATTTGGTTAGTTATCATATTCATGAGACATTTATTGCTGCAGCGATCAAGATGTATTTTGTCACTCTGGAGCCACCTTGTTGGTCAGGCAAAGTTAAGGCTTTACTTTGTCTATTTGACATTCCACTTTCTTTCTACATCTACATCTCTCCCATCTTCTTCGGTAGCATTAAGCAATACAGCACAGGAATGGCATTTGTCGTTTAAGAATTTGCTTCAGACATTTGGCAGCTGACCCAGAATTTGCAGGGGCAGTGAACCTTTTTAGCCTGAGCTTCACAGAAGCCATCCAAGGTGATGAACATTATCCAAAAAATGGGTTGAACATGTTAGATGGCTCCTGGAAAATCAGATTAGATCAACTTCCCCATGAAACTGGAGCTATCAGCTTTATTCTACCCAAAGAAGCATAAAACAGGGAGGGGTTTTCTCAGAGTAGTCGAAAAAACAATCATCAGGCCCTCCCTACCATTAAGCAGAATGAGGTGGCAGCTCTTTGGCTTTTGTTTCTGAATGGTTTCCTCTGTAGCCTGGGATCCTGAGGAATGGTGCAGGATCTTATCCCCATTACCAGAGGTGAGGTTTCAACTGCCAGTTCAGTCAGCTTCCATACATAGAATGTAGTGAGATTCCGTCCTGCCTACCAATGAAAACTGTCAGGAAACTTCAATGGGTCCAGATGGTTGACTGGGGCAGGGTACAGAGACCACGTTACACCCCTATTAAAGCAGCTCCACTGGCTGCCAATCAGGTATTGGGCACAATTCAAGGTGCTGACCTTGACCTACAAAGCACTGTACAACCTGGGTCCTTGCTACCTCAAAGATCGAACATCATAATATGAACCGACTTGGGCGTTAAAGTCATCAGGAGAGGCCCTTCTCTCCATCCCACCACCCTCACAGGTACATCTCATGGGAACCCATGAAAGGGCCTTCTCAACTGCTGCACCCAGACTTTGGAACTCCCTCCCAATAGAGGCCAGGACTGCCTCGTCTTGGTTGCCCTTCCGGAAACAGGCAAAGACCGTTCTCTTCAGGCAAGCTTTCCCTGAACGATGGTCTACCATTATGTGTCTTTTATATGAATCTATAGGTTCACATAGACTTTGTGTTTATAACTACTTACAACCTTGCAGCTTTAATGTAATGCTGTCTATTAATGTAAGATGTCCCTCAAGTCCTTGTTCTCATGGGCACCTCTTGCTGGTATGAAAGTGAAGGCATTGGAGGGACAAGCACCTTATTCTAATGGTGTCTTTTTCTATATCTTCATCTGCCTAAGACAAATCTCATGGGATGCTTTGATGGGGAAGGAAACAGAAGTTGGGGTAGCAAATGTAGATTGTTCTAACTGTATATGTCCTGTTTTTCCTGGAAAACATAAGATAATTTTTGGACATCCTTGCAAGCATTGCGGGGCAAGTAAAAGAAGAATAGGGTATAAAGCGAACCTCTCCTGACCATAACTGTTTTGCTTCTCCCGGTCAGGAGACCAACTGGCTACCAGAGATCAAGGGAAGTGCTTTGTGGGTAAGAAACAGAAGCTTGAGGGAGTAAAATAACTCTGTATTCAAAATGTCTTTTTTCTACTTTGCCAGGAACCTAAGACTTATTGATTGCCAGACTACATTGGATGCCTGACACAGAAGAAGACAGAAGATAAGGTTGCAGAAGTTCCTTTTTTTAACCCTCTTTTCTTGGAAGCACTGTGGGGCACGTAGTGGAAGACTAGGCTAAAGCATCATCTGATCTCGCCTGATCTCGGAAGCTAAGCAGGGTCAGGCCTGGCTAGCACTTGGATGGGTGAACACCAGGGAATACAAGGCGCTGTAGGTGCCTGGAGTAGGAACTGGCAAACTACTCCAATATTCCTGCCAAGAAAATGACATGGAGATGGAGTCACGAAGGGTCAGTCACGACTGTAATGAGGCAACACACAGACACACAGGCTGGAAAATTAACCTCTCCTAACCATATCAGTTTTGCTGCTCCAGCTACAAAAGACCGGCTAGCTGTCAGAGATCCATGGACACCCCTTGGTGGTAAGAAAATGAAGGCATCGGAGAGACAAATACCTTATTCTAGGTTATTTATACCTAGAGTTATTTATACCTAGAGTTCATGGGATGCCTTGAAGGGGAAGGAAACAAGGTAACAGCTAGATGCCCAATGAAGACTTGTGTGGTAAGTAGCAGAAGATTAATGTATCAAGCTGACCTATCCTAACTATGCATGTTTTAATTCTCCAGGTACAGATGACCTGTTAGCTACCTGAGATCCAGGGAAGTGCCTAGGGGCAAAGAAAGAGAAGCCTTAGGGAGTAAAAACAGTTTATTCAGAATGACACTTTATTCAAGCCGAATTATCCTGATCATATTTGTTTTGCTTCTCCAGGTACAGAACACTGGCTTGTTGGCAGCTACCAGAGTTCCAGAGACCCATAGACCACATCAGGAATAAGAAACAGAAAACTGGCATGAAAAAGCATCTTGGAACCCTGTCTATAATGCTTCTCCAGGAACAGAAGACCAGATAGCTCTCAGAGATCCTGGGAAGACTGATGGGGATAAGAAATAAATCATTTCCTAATTATATTTGCTCTGCTTCCCAGGTACAGAAGGAAAGCTAGCACGTAGACATCCATGGAAGCCTTTTGGGTTTAAGAAACAGAAGACAAACATGTCATTACATCTGACAGTTAGAGTTAGAGTTTTCAGGAGCACTCTGATGGGGGTTCCTGAATGGCAGGGGGTTGGACTAGATGGCTCTTGAGGTCTCTTCCAACTCTATGGTTCTAAGACTGCTCTCAAAGTCCCTCTGATGTCTAGTGACTTTTATAATCAGAATACAGTACTATGGTATAAAGGCATGCTCTCCTAACTAGAGATGGGCACGACTCAGTGAAATTTTCGTTTTTGTTTTCGGTTTTTTGTTTCGTTACATAACGAAAACGAAAATGAATTTTTTTCAAAAACAAAACGGAAACGGAAACGAACCAAAACAGACCCCTAAACAACCAAACGGCAAACGAAACACCATTTTTTTTGAGTCGTGCCCATCTCTATTCCTAACCTTGTCTGTTCTCCTTCCTCAGGTACAATAAAAGGGCTATCCCCAGGTACAACAGACAGGCTAGTTAACGATGATCCATGGACTCTTTTGGGTTTAAGAAATAGTAGACTGACATTTGAAGACATTATCTCTGGACCCTGTGTGTTCTGCTTCTCCAAGAACAGAATATTAGTTTGATCTGAGAGAACATGGGAAACCGACCTGGAGTAAGAAATGTAATACAGTACTAGGGCATAAAACCAGTCTCTCCTAATTAAATATCTTCTGCTTCTCCAGGAACATAAGACCGGATAACTCCCAAAGACACAAGGAAGTCTGTTGGGTGTGAGAAATGGAATACTGCCATGTTAAAAATCTTTTCCGGGTGATGTCTGTGCTTCTTTGCCAGGAACAGAGGACCAGTTAGCTTTCAGAGAACCTGCAAAGGCTGGGTGGTGATGGTTAAGAAATAGAAGAAGAGGCTATAATGTCAGTGTCATCTATCAACATTTGTTCTGCTTCTCCAGGAACAAAAAGATTGGCTAGTTGCCAGAGACCCATGGAAGCCTTCTGAGGGGCAGAAACCGAAGGCTGGGGGCATAACACTTTTTTTCCGAAGGTCTTTTTTCTACTTCTACAGGAGCCTTCAACTAAATAGCTGCCAGAAAATATGGACAACCTTGATGGTAAAGCAAACACAAGGTAGGATAAAAAAAGATACCTTTTTGTAACATATTTTTGTCTTGTTTATCCAGGAAAATATGTCAAGCAGGCTGATAGAAACACTGGAAAGCCTTGTGGGGATATGAAACATATGACGATGGTATAAAATCTTCTCTGAGCCAAATCTGTTCTGATTCTCCATGTACAAAAGAACAGCTAGCTGCCATAGACCCATAGAATCTGATTGTGGGTAAGAAACAGAAGTCTAATGAGTGAAGACATTCAAATGTCTTTTTTCTACTTCTTCAGAAGCCTTTAAAAATATAAGAACATAAGAACAGCCTTGCAGGAACAGGCCCCAGCCCATCCAGTCCAGCATTCTGTCTCACACAGCGGCTCACCACTTGCTTCAGGGTATTCCCAAGCAGATGTCTTCACCTGCTTAAGATTCCCTGCAAATGGTATTGAGAGATAGTCTGCGTCTCTCTCCAACCCGGAGGTTGTCCTTAGGCATCCATAATGATAGCCATTGATACCCTTGTTCTCCATGAACTTGTCCAATTCTTTCTTAAAGCTGTCAAGGCTGACAGCTGTCACCACTTCTTCTGGCAGGGAGTTCCAAAGACCAGTAATCCTCTGGGTGAAAAAGTACTTTCTCTTATTTGTTTGAAATCTAGCACCCCAAAGTTTCATGGAGTGCCCCCTAGTTCTAGTGTTGTGCGAAAGGGAAAACAGTTTTTCCTATCTATTTTTTCCATACCATGTATGATTTTATAAACTTCAAACAGGTCACCTCTTAGGTGCCGTCGCTCAAGAGCGAAGAGGCCCAGCCATTGCAGCCTCAGATGGTAAGGAAGGTGTTATAGTCTCCTAATCATTCTGGTTGCCCTCCTCTGCACTGTTTTTTCATCTCCATAATATCTTTCTGAATGTATGTGACCAGAACGGTACACAATACTCCAGATGGGGCCTCACCATAGATTTATAAAGAGGCACTTGCTGACTTATTTTGTATACCCTTCTTAATGATCCCTAGCCTCAAGTTTGCTTTCTTCCCTTCTGAGGCACATTGGGTTAACACCTTCATTGAGCTGTCTACCAGGACACCAAGGTCCCTTTCCTGGTTTGTTGCAGAAAGTTCAGACCCTATCAGTTTATAAATGTATTTTTTTGCCCCAGTGTATATCACTCTGTACTTGCTAATAGAGATGGGCATGAATAAAAAAAAAAAAGGCGTTTCAGTTTTTGTTTTTCATTGAGAGGTCCGTTTCAGTTCCTTTCAGTTTTTTGCAATTTTTTGGAAATTTCATTTTCGCTTTTTTGTTTTTTCATTTTTCATTTCTACCCGCCTTTTGGATGATTTTTAAAGCATTTCCGTGTATGGGCGTCCCCCAATGCCCCAGACCAGAGGGAAAACACTAAAAAAGTTAATGCTGGCAGAGACACAGAATAGACTAGGTATGCAGGGAGGCTGCAAAAGCAGTGGCGGGCATTGCCCAGGGTACAAGGCATCCGCAGAGTGACTGCACTGAGGGGCAGGGGAGGGTACTCACCGAGTCAGCAATCCCACCCTAACTCCCACCAGAGACTGCAAGGAGGATGGGGGCTGCCAGAGCTTTTTATGCCCTCTCTGGCTGCCAGACCTGCCCAGTCTGCAACCTGGTCATGCTATTGGTTGAACATGATCCCATCACATGGCTTGCCTCCATTTTGTGGTGGTGACATCCATTTTGTCATCCTTAAAGGGAAAAGAAAAATACATTGCGATGGGAGAAGACAAAAACAAACTGTTTAAGGACCCCAAGCTCCTGGTAGGTAATAATTTCAAATAATTATCACATTATTGCTGCATTTTTATGGATGTCCAGGGCATTTTAATACCCAAGAAATCAATATTAGGCATCCAGGAGCCATTTTGGGTCAATGTCCCCTAACTCCCCTTAAAGGAAAAAAATACAACGATCTGAGAAAAGACATAAATGCACGTTTTAAGAACCCCAACCCCCCTGGTAGGTATTATCAGACAGTATAAATAATTATTGCTGGGATTTTATGGATGTCCAGTGCGTTTTTTAACATTTAAAACAGCTCATTTCATTGTGCGTTACAATTAACGAAAACGAAACGTAATGAACCCAATTTTTGTGGTTCTGTTCATTTCGTTCCATTTTCATCACAATTTTCGTTATTCGTTTCGTTATGTAACGGAACGAATAACAAATAATGGAAATGAAAAAGTGTTGGTTTCGTGCCCATCTCTACTTGCTAATATTGAAGCTCATTTGCCACTGGTTTGCCCACTCCCCCAGTGTCAAGAGATCCCTCTGGAACTCCTCACAATATCGTTGTTTTTACTACCCTATATAATTTAGTGTTGTCGGCAAATTTGGCTACCTTGCTGTTTACTACTCCTCCTAGATTATTTATGAAGAGGTTGAAAAGCAGGGGTTCCAGTACAGAATCTTGGGGGACCCCACTCTTTACCTCCCTCCCCTTGGAAAAGTGTCCATTTAGTGCTACTGTTTCCTGTCCCTTATCCAGTTGCTGATCCAGGACAAGATCTATCCCTTGATTCCACGAGTGGCAAGTTTATTCAAGAGCCTTTGGTGTGGGACTTTGTCAAAAGACTTCTGAAAGTCCAGATAAACAATGTCAACTGGATCTCCCTTATACACATGCTTATTGACACTCTCAAAGAATTCCAGAAGAATAGTGAGGCATGATTTGCCCTTGCAGAAGCCATGTTGGCTCTCCTTCAGCAGTGCCTTCTCTTCTATATGCCTATTAATTTTATCCTTTAGGATAAAAGATTGGGTGTGGTGGCTTAGTGGACTAAGGCTCCAAAAACTGTTGCCTGCAAAGTCAGCAACTCGGCGGTTCAAATTACAGGTTCCATGCAAGTGGAGCGAGCTCCCCCTGATAACCCCAGATCCTGTCAACCTAGCAGTTTGAAAGGATGTGAATGCAAGTAGATAAATAGGTACTGCCATAAAAAGTGGGAAGGTAAAACAATGTTTCCTTGCAGCCATGCCGGCCACATGGCCATGGACTTGCAAAACACTGGCTCTTTGGCTTGAATATGGAGATGAGCAATGCCCCTAGAATCAGACATGACTAGCATGCATGTGTGGGGGGAACCTTTACCTTTAACCTTTACCATCACTTTGCCTAGGCCACACATAAAACTGACAGGTCAGTAATTTCCTGGATCACCTCTGGATCCCTGTTTAAAGATTGGTGTTACATTTGCTACCTTCCAGTCATCAGGCACAATGCCTGATTTGAGGAAAAGATTATATATATTTTAGCTAGGACCTCAGCAATTTCAACTTTAAGTTCCTTGAGAACTCATGGATGGATGCCATCTGGTCCTGTGATATGTTAGCATTTTAACAAGACATGCAAGAACCTCCTCCCAGGTTATTTCTATCTGGCTTAATTCTTTGGTTTCCCTCCCTATGAAGATAGGCTCTGTTTTGGGCATGTGGTCTCTGTCTTCTTCAGTGAATACTGAAGCAAAGACTTCATTGAGTCTCTCTGCAATCTGTTTCCTCTTTAATAATCTCTTGCCTTCCATTATCATCTAATGGTCCAATGGCCTTGCTAGTTAGGTTCTTACTTCCAATATACTTAAAGAACTCCTTGTTATTTGAGTGTTTTTAGCTATACACTACTCCAAGTCTTGCTTTGCTTTCCTTATTGTTGCCTTGCATTTGTTCTGCCAGAACTTGTTTCTGCCTGTTGTCCTCATTTGGACAAGCCTTCTGTCTTCTAAATGAGCTTTTCTTGCTTTTGATCACTTCCTGAACAGCTCCTGTAAGCCACATTGGAGTCCTCTTAGACCTAGCAGTGCCCTTTTTTCTTTGGGGGGTATGCATTCCAATTGGGCTTTTGTTACCATTTTTGTCAACAGCCTCCATGCCTCTTGGAATGTTTGGATTCTCTCAATTTTCCCTTATAGCTTCTTTTTTTTTTTTACTAGTTTTCTCATCTTTGGGAAATTGCCTTTTTGAAAATTTAAGGTCTCTGTGTTAGATTTTATCAGTGGTTGGCAATCTATGATTAAGTTAAAAGGTCACTGTTCCCTATTGGATCGGCCACATTAACATTTTGCACCAGATCCTGTATATTACTCAAGATCCTATGTATTACACACAAGATCCTGTGTATTACTCAGGATCAAGTCAAGGATTCTTGTACCTCTAGTTGGATTTTCAACCATCTGTTCTAGGGAACAATCATTTCTTTATCATATGTTTCGAACAACAGTTCACCCAGTCTATATGAGGGTAACTGAAGTCCCCCATTATAACCAGGCTTCCCTTCCTGGATGCCTCCTTTACAACATTCTCCAACTGCCAGTCTCCCTCAGGGGGCTTGGCTGAAGGCCAGTAGCATATGCCTACTGTTAGATCATCCTTGTGGCCTGATACTCTGACCCACAGAGTTGCTAATGGAGACTCCAATTCACCTGGATATTTTTTCTACTTCTTCAGATCTTCATCAGAAAGACACAGAAGGACAGTGTGGAAAAATTATGCTTTATTAATCTTGTAATCTAGCTAATATAAGAGCTACGACCCTTTGTATTGCTCATAAACCCCAATGCTTTTTTAGATATAAGACAGAAAAGAGGATATGGGAATTCTTCTTGTAAAAGACATATGATAAAGAACTCTTTCATATCCTTATAAGTAAAATAAAATAGTGCATAACAGGAAATCTATGAAAGATATAAGTATAAGTTAATTAAAGGATGTGCCTATATGCTAAATATGTCATTTTCATCTGTTTAAGGATGCCACGCCTCCTGGAGTGTTCTATCAAGCCTGGAGTCTCTGTAGACCCCCAATTGCTAATGAGCCCTCTTTATGCTTCCAGGTATAAACTATGTAGGCCATACCATAAAACTCTGCAAATTTTGTCTGCACTACTATACTGAGCATTTTGCTAACAAGACAATTGAACAACAGTAGTATATATACCTTTTTCTAAGCCCCTTTGTCCTGTTTCTCTAGGAAAATATAACCAGATAGCTGATAGAGTCCCTGGGAAGCCTTGTGTGGGTAAGTAATAGAAGAGGAAAGTGTAAAGTCCACTTCTGCTAACCATATATGTGCTGTTTCTCCAGGTACAGAACAGCTACAGTAGATGGCAGAGATCCGTGGAAGCCTATTGGGGTAACAAGCAGAAGACGGGTGTGTGACAACTCTTCCCAACCCTGTCTGTTCTGTTTCTCCAGGAACAAAATATCAGTTAGCTATAAGAGAAGCCTTGTGAAGGTAAGAAGCAGAGTACTAGAGTATAAAGTCAATCTCTCTTAACTATATCTGTGCTGTTTCCTTAAGTACACTCCAGCCAGATGACAGAGACCCATGGAAGCCTGTTGTAAGAAACAGCAGACTTGCATGTGAAGACAACTTCATGTTTTAAGTGGTCTTCCCAGTCCTTGCTTACATCTTGCACAAATTAGACTTTGGGGAGAGGGTGGCGGAGTTGCTTTGTCTTTCATTTTTGAGGGTTTTTCAAGAATGAAACAACTTGAATTGACAAAGACCATTTACTGGGTATTCTTTCTGTTTCGACATGGCAACTCAAGTAAAAGAAAACCAGACACCCTTCCTGTTTCATTCATGAAAGACACCCTTGTACTTCATGAAGAGAAATGGAAGCACGGCCCTATTGCTTTCCTCTTGCAAATGCCCCATATTCTAAAAGCAAGAGCTATAGTTGATGTTTGTGTGAGTGCGTGAACATTTGTGCACATCCTTAATAAAAATATGTGTTAGCTATATATTCATTTCACCAAAGGCCTCAGGGGGAAGGCAGCAGAATGCAATTTTGCCGGACAAGCCCGACAAATAAGAGTAAATTTGTTTTTAAAGTGGAAAGAATGGCAGAGATTGAAAATATTTGTGTTTCTGGATATATAAATTATTGATTTTTCATCAGTGTGTTTGGCAAGCTCCTTGGATAGATGTAGCTAGCACAGAGCAAGCAAAATCCTCACTAATAGGAGTTTCATCTCTGGCTCTCAGCACCCTCTAAAGAACAGCTGCTGCCCTGGATAATTTCATGCTGCAGGCAGAAGGGTGTCATATCTGAATGCTAAGGGATAGAGACAATGCACAAACTGAATTGGTCAGGGCCTATCTAATTAAGGACATGCATAAATACAACCCACCAAAATCACAGGAGACAATGTCAAAAACTAATACACTTTCATCTGGCACATTTTTTCAGCATTAAGCCTACAAGTCACAGTTGTAAAAAGGTGACTTCAATGAAAATGTGCCACACGATAAAGATAAAAATAAATCCAAAACCAAATGTTGTTTAAAAAAACATTCATCACTTCTCTTTTCTCCTCTCCTACCCCACCCCCACAACACACCTCAGTGGAAATATGCAATACAGTAACAAATTAAAGGATAAAAATAAAGAGAGGCCAGCTTGAAAAAAAAAGAGCCTATTCCAGTCCGTTTTCATGTGTGGACTACTAGCTGGCTAGAAAGCTAATACAAAATAGAAGTGCCGAGACAGGAAACTGGAATTGCAAATACAAACAATAAGCATCAGCCTAGAAGGCAAAAACAATTCAGAGCAGCCAGCCCAAAGTGTTACCGACCATTCGGGTGGAAGGACAGGCAACGTCAAATTGTGGAAAGGTCTGGTCTGTGTTGACACTGGCTTGCTCTTCCCCTACTGCCTGTCATGACACCATCTCACAAAGGAGTGCACATCCCACTGAGCTCTAGTAGAGTGACCTTGCATTGCCACAGGCTAGCCAGCAGCATATTAACAGAGGGAGGTCATAGTTAAAAAGGAATTCCTTGCAAATACTGTGGTGTAGAATTGCCTTGAAGCAGTACTTCTGATTCAGTCACAAAGTAAAATACTGACCCCTGCTGCAGTTGTTACTTGAGCATGCACTGACTTTGGAAAAGAAACATCCAAATGAAGCCAAACGGAGACATTACGATACTACCAAAACTCATACAGGCATACAAAATGTCTCCCGTCACATTTGCCTCCATGAGCATGAGAAGAGTAGGGCCTAGAGGTGGAGCCCTCATATTTGTTTCCCCTAGGGAAACAAATTCAAACCACAGTACCACAGATGCCGTAGTGGCCTAATCCTACACACACGCACACACACACAAACAAACAAACCTGGCAGAACCACTTAGGGCCTTTTTACACGACCCCTCAGATCCGCTGGTCCCTTAAATCTGGACCAGAGATCTTGAGGGTTCGTTGCTGTTCCTCCGTCCCCACCCGCTCCGCACTTCCTTGTTCTGTCTGCGTGAGGGGAGGGAGGGGGAAAAGCCTTAAACAGGGACAAAAGAAGAAAGCCTTACCTCCGCTTGCTCCAAGCCCCGGTCGGAGCCCCCAGTTACTTCCTGGTTCCTCTTTAAGGGGCGGAGGCAAAAGAAAAACAACAAAAAGAAGCGAGGAGAGCTCAGGCACTCTCCGCATCAAATATTTTTCACCTCCCAAAAGCAGGTACTTGAAAGGTGCTCTGGGTCGCGCTTAGGTGGGCGGGGTCGTACTTAATTGTCTGCAAACTCCGGACCTGGGGAAACATTTTTAAGGTCCGGAGCTTGCAGCCCTTTGCCGCGGAGCTTAGGGGTCGTGTATAAACGCCCTTACTGAGCTTCACACATTGCAAGGCTCAGTCATTATTCTCATACCAATCCTGGAAAGAACCTGGCTGGCTCTTCCCTGCCTCTCCACACAGCTAACCACTCATTGGCTGAGTGGGGAGACTCCCTATCCTGCCTCTGCCCAAACAGGCCCAGCTGCATGGGGAAGTGGGAAAGGGAAATGAATGCAACATGATAATTTCTACACGGGACCCTGGAAATCACTGAACATTGAGGAGGAGAGTTGGAATGCTGAAAAGTTGAACCAGAACTATTTGGGGACAGTTGCTGAAGCAAACAGAGAAAATATCTAAACAGACGATTGACAGCTGAAACCCCAGCGGAAGCCAAAATGTTTTCCTGAAACTCCAGTCATTAAGCTGTGCAGGAGGCTCACACTGAATCTCACCACCAGACTCAATTTATGAACTATGCACTTGATGGAGCCATTTTGTATCCAGACAAAGCAAGGGGAGAGGGTCGTTTATCGGACAGGCAGTGTTCTAGTATATTTTAGTTTTTCTTATAAGTAACTACATTGAGTCTTTGTTACTCTTTACAATATGGTATATGCATGTGTGAATACTCTTGCATAGGCTTTTGACTGGATAGGTCGAAGCAATACTAGGACCCCCCCCCTTGTTTATTGTTTGGTATTATCTATTTTTAATGTTGTTTCTGGCCCTTATTTCCATAACTTTTTTTTCCTGCCTGTGGTGTCTGTGTTATGTTCCATGGTAAGTGGCTGCCAATCGGGCAGTCCTCTGATTTACACTAGGCAGTCAGTGGGCACTCTTTGGTCTGTCAAGTGACCAATTGGAGATATTAAAGAAACAATTTCCACATATCTATGTTTACCTTGAGCAAAACTCCCTGAGAGGAGTGAAAGAGAGAAACTAATGACCTATCATGTTCCCAATGTTAGTGGTGCTGCCTAGCAAACCCTTGTTCCCAGTCAGTCCTTTATTTTTTATAGAAATACCAGTTAGCTGTAACATATCAGAAGAAGCCTAAGAATGTCTTATCTGGAAGTTGAGTCATGGCAACTGGACTTTTTCTTGAAAGATTGAAACATTACTCATCCAAATAGCTTCATCAGTCTGAAAAAATCTAGTTACAAGTCATCCATTTTATTAGCTCACTTTGACCTCTTGTCACCCTGGTCTAAAATAGGCTCATGAGATGAACAATGGCCTGAATAGGCTCATTAGGTAGACAACAGTATCAATAGCCTTAAGGTAAACAATGGTCTAAAGTATGGGTCATTAGCTATGGTGATGGTGGTGAATGTGTGAAGTATTTTTGCTTTGTCTATGTATTGTTGAAATCACAGCCTGATAGGTGGTGGATAGACAGATCCTGAGTCCCCCACCTCTGTTGAGAGAGGGGTTTTCAATCCTCACATGAATGGCTTCCCTGACCCCTCTCTCAAACCACCTCTCTTCTCTGTCTAATACTCTGCTCACTACCTGGGGTTCAATCCCAGGTAGCAGGCTCATGGTTGACTCAGCCTTCTATCCTGTTGAGGTCAGTAAAATGGGTACCCAGCTTGCTGAGGGGGATGTATAGCCTACATACTGCAAATAAAAACTGGAAACTGCCCACAAACTGCCCACTTAAATAAGCAGAACACTTTTGCTTTATAATATGTGTACATCCTCATCAATGAATGAGTGCCCTTTTCCTTCAAATGGAGGTGTACAACTGATTCTTGTCCTGAGGTGTTACCCCTCCTATGTTGGGCCATCCTTCTGTTTAATGGCTGTTTAGTTTCTCCAATGTAGAGGTCTGCACACTCCTCACTCCATTGGACTACATATACTATATTGCTCCTTTTGTGTTTTGGTTTGGGTCTTTTGGGTAGATGAGTCTCTGCCTTAGTGTGCTTGAGGGTTTGAAATAAACAGGGATGTGGTGTTTGCCAAAAATCTTTAAGTTTCTCAGACACCCCAGCCATGTGGGGAATGATCAGGTTCTCAGGCTGATCCCTTGTTCTTCTGGGTCAGCACACTGCTTTGTTGAAGGTCCACTTTGGATATCCACAGGCCTTAAGTGCTGTCTTCAGGTGCCTGTCTTCCATCTTTTTGGATTCTCTGGAGGTGGGGATGCTCTCTGCTCTGTGGTTTAGGGTCCTGATGACTCCTAATTTTTGTTGTAATGGATGGTGGGAGTCAAACAGTAAGCACTGATCTGTGTGGGAGGTTTCCCGTAAACTTCTACTCCCAGGCCACGGTCGAGTCTGATGATAACTGCACAAATCAGGAAAGCCAGCCTGTTATCTTGGGTGTCTTCCCTAGTTAACTTAATATTAGGGTCCACCACATTGATATGATCTGTAAAGGCCTGTACTCCCTGAGTCTTGATTTTCATCAAGGTATCATCTATGTATCTGAACCAGTGGGAACGACTTAGATCAGTTCAGTCCAGGTTGGTCCCACTTTGTATGGCAAATATTCAGATACAAACCATATGAAATGCTATCCACATGTCCCTAGTTACTGCCATTCTCACTTAACATTTCAGACATAATCCAGCAAAATAAAATGTCATTTATTTTAGTTGGAGGTGTAATGTAATTTGGAGTAGTGAAGTGTTTTTTCCCCTAGGTTTAATAGAAACTGTGAATTCTAAAGTGCTAGTGGACTTCTGTTTTAGATTTATAATCTTAAAGAATGTAAACATAGCTAGAGCAGTCCAGCAAGTGAACTCTGATTGGACTGAGAAGACATGTGACTTCCTCTCCCAGGATGTGAACTGTTGAAGCTGCACAGAGAGAGAGGAGAGAATTTTTCCATCAGAATGATTCTGCATGCTATTTCCCCTTGGACATTTTAACAACATAGAAATTAGAAGCAGGGGGAGGCTTAGCCTCTTGGTAAAACATACATAACTAAGAAGGGAAACAGCTCTATTAGTTTTAAGTCAGAGAAATATTTCTGTGAAATCTTTGTAGTTAAATAAATGCCTTAATTAATATTCAAGCCAAGGTGCCTGTTGCCTGAAGGTACCCTACAGAGAAAAGCTAAATGACAATAACACTCCAGTGGCTCCACATTTGCAGTTGGTAGTTCCTAAATGCTACCGGGAAGAAGTTTTGAAGATAGCACATGATTACATATCTGGTCACATAGTCTCAGATCAAGCTAAAAGTTTCACAGGTGAACTGATGATGAAGCTTTGTGAGTTACCTGGGACACGACAACATTTTAGTGTCACATACCACACACATTCCCATGGTGCTGTGGAAAGGGTGCAGCAAACTCTGTTCAAGATGTTGAAAGCTTTGATTCAAGAAAATTAGAAAACATGGTCAGATGCCTTACCTTACATTCTTTATGCTTATAGAACTTCCCTCCATGAATCTCTAGGATGGTATACGCTAAGTGATGTAATTCTTGGAAGAAATTTGAGAGGTCCATTGAAGCTACTTAGAGCCCAGTGGGAAGGATCGGTAACTGATATTTCAGTTCCAGTGGCTAAGTACATCAGAGAATTGCAAAAGAGGTTGCAAGATATTCAAGACATCACAGCCAAACATCTAGAAGCCCAGAAGAAATACAAGGCCTATCATGACACCAAAGCAAGACCACGTTCATTCCAAGTAGGAGATTCAGTAATGGTTTTGGATCCAATAAAGCACAATAAACTACAAGTGTATTGGTTAGGTGCAGGAATCATTGAACAGAAGCTGGGAAAAACTATGTTGGCAGAATGTCCAAACATGAAAAGAAGCCAAAAGTCTACCATGCCAGTAGATTGAAGCCTTATTTGAAGAGACAAGCAAATTTGTTGAGAGTAAAGCTAACTTCACCTGAAACCCTGGTAAATATTAACCCTGATTTACTTCAAGAATTCAGAAAAGCTGGTGATTTGTCTGAAGTATACTTGGATTCTGATGTTCCTGTATATCAGCAACAAGGAATGTATGAAGTCTTGAAGAGAGAGCTTCTAGCTTTGTTAATATTCCAGGAAGAACTGCAGTAGTCAAGCACAAGATCAACATGAAAGATGACAGGCCTATTAAGTCTCTACCATACAGAGCTAACAGAGAGCATGCTAAGCAACTAGAGAAAGAAATTCAAGAGATGTTGGATTTGGGAATCATTCAACCTAGTTGAATCCTCACAGGCTAGTCCAGTAGTCATAATGCTGAAGAAGGCACCAGATGGTCAAATACAACTTAAAGATCATTTTTGTGTGGATTACAGGAAGCTGAATCAAGTCACAGTCTCAGATACTTATTGAATGCCTAGAGCTGAAGATTTAATTGAGAAGATCGCAAAAGGAAATTTCTTATCTTGTTTGGATCTATCCTCTGGTTACTGGCAAATCAAACTTGACCCCGAGTCACACCAGAAAAGTGCTTTCACTATGCATAAAGGAGCTTATGAATTCCTTAGAATGCCTTTTAGCTTATGTAAAGCTGGTGCTACATTTCAAAGACTCATGGATATTGTTTTACACAGCTTGCCATTCTCTCATGCTTATCTTGATGACATCATGATTTTCTCAGGCACCTTTGAAGATCACCTGGGAGATGTCAAGATTGTGCTATTACGTCTGCAAGATGCAGGGTTAATGGTTAAAGCCTCAAAATGTCAGTGGTCTTCCTTGTCTATTGCACAGAAACTCATGAGTTTTCCCTCAGGTTCTGGGTTGCTCCTAGGGCATGAAGAAAGGTCACCATCAAGGAAGTTTTTTTCTCCTGGGCTGAAATGCAGCTGTCAATTTTTTGTTTTCTTTTCAAGAAGGATCTCACATTCAAGTGCTGCTACTCCACTCACTGCCTTGGTCAAAATGGCATGATTTCACTTCTGCCCCAAATGTAATGAACCACCAGCACTGTGTCATCTTACTGATTTTAGGTTTATGGTATGCCAGTAATTCACAAGCACAACACACGTACAAACACCTTTACACTGAGACATGAGCTCTGGTACCACCAAGGATGGATAGATACGTATGCCCAGATTTTGTGTCACTTCACGGTCCCAAACATTTTCCTTCTCCACCACTGCTTGCCCTAAGATTTGTCTTCCTACCTACAGAATTGGAGATGAGCAGCAATTCTCTGAGATTTCCTCTGGCAGCTTGTGATCTGGTAATGATTTGCTTCCTACCACTCTGGCAAGCTAAGTGATGCAGTATGTGAAACATACTGTAACCACTTCTTCCAAAGACTCAAACCTTATTGAGCTTCTGATGGGTGATTACTATGGGAGGTCTTTGGCTTTTATATTGGTTTTAGATTAGTTTTTAAAGAATGTTTTCTTATATTTGGGTTTTATGTGTCTTTTTTATCATTATTCACTCGTAAGGCTTCAATGAGCAGAAAGGGAAATTCAAAATACAGCAAACAAGCAATATGCAGGAAATTGGTAAGAACAGAGTATATGTTGTAGGAGGGAAGGCTGTATATGAACATAGAAGTTCTTTATCAGACAGTTGTACTATAGGGCAGAGGATCTGACACTAGGACAGAACCCAGAGTGAAACCTGATTCACTGTATGATTTAGGCTTTTATCTCTGTCCAGGTAACGTGTGAAAAGACCATAGTGACTGTCTAGAGAAAATTATTTAGAGTATTTTTATCTCACCCTTTTCCTTGGAAAGGGACCCAAGGTAGCTTACAGTAACGAGGGATAATGTACAGTTCAGTATAATTAAGACATGTTCAAGTATTGAGAACAGGGAATTGAGGAATATTAAACCTACAAACGAATGCAAGCAGTTAAAAGGAGAGTAAAAATCCATGTAAAGTTATGAGTGATGAAAACTAACATTGAAAACATAGTGTCAATGTAATCATACAAGGTCATAAGTGGCTATAAACCCAAGGTCTATGTGGTCCTATAGATTCATATGAAAGACACATAATAAGTGGTCCATCATTCAGGGAAAACTTGTCTGAAGAGAAAGGTCCTTACCAGTTTCTGGAAAGACAACAGAGATGGGGTAGTCCTGGCCTCTAATGGAAGGGAATTTCACAGTCTGGGCGCCACAGCCGAGAAGACCCTTTCATGTGTTTCCCCCTGTGAGGGTGGCAGGATAGGCCTCTCCTGGTGACCTTAACATCTGAGCTAATACTGTGAGATTCAATCTTTGAGGTAGCTTGGACCCAGGTCATACATTGCTTTGTAACTCAAGGTCAGCACCTTGATTTGTGCCTGATAGCTGATTGGCAGCCAGTGAAGCTGCTTTAATAGGGGTGGAATGTGATCTCTGTATCCTGCCCCAGTCAGCAATCTGGCTGTTGCAATTTTGACCCGTTGAAGTTTTCTAAAACTTTTCTTCGGTAGCCCCACATGGATCTCATTATAGTAGTCTAGCTGAGATGTCACCTGGGAATGTGTCACTGTGGCCAGAGCTGGTTTCTCAAGAAATGGGTGCAACTGGCGTACTAACCTTAAGTGTGCAAATGCGCTCCTGGCCACAGCCATGACCTGGACAACCAAGCTCAAGAATGAGTCCAAGACCACCCCAAAGCTGTGCATTTCTTTTTTCAGTTGGAGGGTACCTCCATCCAATGCAGGTTGTATCCCTCTCCCTTTTGACTGACCAGAAGCACCTCTGTCTTGTCTGGGTTTAATTTTTTTCCCCATCCTCATCCAGTTCATTTCTGCAACCTAACACTCATGCAAAATTGAGATAGCAATTCCCTTACAATCTGGAGGTGATGGGAGGTAGAGCTGGGTATCATCAGCATACTGGTGGCACCTAACCCCCAAAATCCTGATAATCTCCCCCAGTGGTTTCAAATAAAAGTTAAATAACATAGGAGACAGGACAGAACCCTGGGGGACTCCACCGATCAGTGGCCATGGTGTCGAATATGAATCACCTAATACCACTTTCTGCATTCTTTCCTGCAGGAAGGACAGGAGCCACTTTAATGCAGTACCTCCGATTCCCATTTCAGAGAGACGAGTCAGGAGGATATCACGGTCTATAGTGTCAAAAGCAGCTGAGAGGTCTAGTAAAACCAAAAGGGTCACAAATCCTCTATCCATTTCTCTGCATAAGTAATCTACCAATGTATTCAGTGCTGTTTCAGTCCTATAGCCAGACCTGAAGCCAGATTAACATAACTCACAGAATCATGGAGTTGGAAGGGGCCTATAGAACCATCAAGTCCAGTCCCCTGTTCAAGGCAGGAATACAAATCATAGGATATCTGCAAGCTGATTGTCTAAAATTTCTCTTTAATGCCTTCGGTGTTGGAGCACTCATGGCAATTGGCGGCGAATGGCCAAATCACCTACTCTAGTATAACATACCACAGTATGCAACAGGATGTGAGACAATTTTTATTCTATTTTTATTTTATTTATATTTCTTGGTTACACATTATTCTACTGTAGATACTTATGATGTTTTCCTTTTGTTTTTGAACAGCACTGAACAAAATGTGCATAATTAGAAAGTGGGGGGGAGACTGACATATCTGCCCTTTTAGAGTTTAAGAAATAAGAATCATTTTTCAAGAATGGCATCCAGTCATATCTCTCTTTAGCATTCTTCTAATGTGTTGAAATAGCCATTGTGACTGTTTCCTAGATCTCTTTATAGCAGTCCATTGGCCATAGACCTTTCCTATGATGGGGGAATATAGATTTTTCACTCTGGCTGTTTAAACACCTGTGGCTGATAATCTCTATTTGATTTGGTGGTTATACGGTTTTGTCAAGTAAGACTGTAACAGAGCCACGTTGTAAAATGTATTTTATTTTCATTCCGGAAAGTGTGGCCCTTGCTGCTGTTGCCATAGAAACAAGGATGCTGGGAACAGGGACAGTTGGGAAATGATTGGAAGATTCCTGGCAGTTGGAGAGAGCGAATAAAAGTGTATGTGGGGGGGGGGGAACACATGCAAAGAGTATGGGATACACTTAAAATAAAAACAAACAGGATAAGCAGCAGGAGATCGAGCAGCAGTAAGTGCGGGGGTGGGGCGGGACTAGAAGCCTGTTACAAAAGAGTTGAGCTGCTGCTTTTCTTTTGTTTCCATTTATTTGTTTATATTTATTTTTTGCATTTTTAGACTGCAGCAACTTTCCCTCAGGAACTTTGTTTATATTGTTTGGTTCCCCCTGCCCCCACTTTCCCATCTGTTGCTTGTCTTTAATATTTCAAGCAGCCCTTGGTCCTCTCGAGGAGAAAGGTGGGGTATAAATATTAAAATAAGCATACATCAAGGACTGTACTGTCATACATCACTGAATACACTTTAAGAAGGATACCAACAAATTGGAGCAAATTCAGAGGAGGGCAATAGGAATGATCAGTGGACTAGAAGCCAAGCCCTATAAGGAAGGACTGGAAGAACCAAGCATGTTTAGTCTTAAGAAACAACACTGAGGGGAGATATGATAGCACTCTTGAGATACCTGAAATATTATCACACAGAGGAGGGGCCACATCTGTTCTCCATCATCTTGGAGTGCATGGCATAATAATGGGCTCCAGTTTCAAGAAGTCAGATTTAGGCTGAATATCAGTAATAACTTCTTAACTGTCTGAGCAATACAGCGATGGAACCAATTACCTCAGGAGCTGGTGAGAGCTCCAACACTGGAGGCGCTCAAGAGAAAATTGGACAACCATCTGTCAGATTTGATTTTGATTTGGATTCCTGCACTGAGTGTGATGTTGGACTTGATTGCCTTTTCAGCCACTTCCATTCTACAATTCAATAATCACAAAATGAAGAAAAGGCAATAACTCGAAGGCAGCAGGAAAAAAAACACTACACTGTATATGAGATGACTTGATTCTATAAAGGAAACCACAGCCCTGTATTTGCAATTGCTGAGCAAGTCTCTTGCAGGCAGGGAACTTCAGAGGTCATTAATTCATAAGGTCACCATAAATCAGAGGTGACTCGGTGGTATATAACAACAAAAACAAAGAGATGGAAGGACTGTAGGTTTTTGTTGGTTTTACTAACGGAAAATCAGCGTGTAGCAGTATAACTGCTGCACAGAGAAAGGATATGCCTTTACATTAATTAAAACCTTGTTTGACTCTGAGAGTTCAACAGGGATTTCAAATTCTCATTTACCTAGTTATAAGGTGTGAATCTTCACATATACCCCACATAGCATCAAGTCAAGATGGCTCCCTTTTTGTGCAGTGAACTCCCAAATAACTCATAAGTAATACCCGGGGCATTCAGCAAACCAGTATACATATATTTTGTTTTATTCTTTTTTATGCCAATAAAGGTTTATCTATCTAAAACTTGAGGATTACAGTAAATAACAAACAGGGGTTCCAATTTCCAAGTCATGAGCCCAAGGCACTGAAAGAAAGAAAAAGTTCATAATACCACCAGTGCATCCCTGGTAACTTCAGACTGACATGTCTGAATGAGATGAGGCATTGGTGAACAAACAGATGCCTTGTCCTGACAGATCCAGAAGTAGGAGTTCAAACTGCATCAGAATGGGGCTTAAGATGCAGTTTTATAGTCCAACCATAATGCTGAACTGAATATTTTCCATGAGACATCTAACCTGGCCATGCTGACACATGCATGCACCAGTTACATTTTGGAACACAACTGGAAGTGCTTCTAAAAGTGGCTGCCTTTACACAATACTGTATTTATGATAATCAACTCTTCCATAAATACAATGACCAGACTGCAGATTGAGTTCAGGGACAAACAGCATGCAACTTATTACAAGTGTTTAATTGGTTATGTGTCCATTTCTAGGAAAAAAATCCAGGCTGATCTACAAAGCTGTCTATGACTTGAGACTAGGCATTCTGAAATACTTTATTCCACACACGGTTGTCTAGGTTATAAAATCTTCAGCCCAGACTCTTCCCATAGTCTCCCCTACCACTGGAAGAATGTTTTGAGTTGCCTGTTACCAAGCTCTAGAACTCCATGACAACAGAGGCTAGGTTCCTCCCTTCTAGCCATCAACTTTGTTGTCTGTTGGTGGGCTAAGATATTTTCATTTAGGCACTGAGTGTTGCCTCCCATGAATACCCCCAATGAAAAGGCAGGTGGACCCTAGTAATGCTCTATTTTGAAGGGCAGGATCTAATCGTGATATACCACACACCCCAACCCCTATGGAATTCCAATAATCAAGAACCTATGTTAACCCTGAATAAAACCCTAAGAGCAGCATAGTATACATTCAACTGGTCATCATTAAAAAGCATTAGGTCTTCTCAGAGCTTCAGCTCCACAGTAGCATTGGTACTAGGACCCTGTTCTCTGAACATCTGAGAATTTTATATTTAAAAAGGAAAAAAATTAAAAGAGAAAGAGGGTAGAAAAATGATAACGTATAGGATTTTGCTGTTGTATTTTGAGATGTGATGTAGTAAGATGCAAGAGTACTCCAATTATCAGTAACCAGATCTATATCTTTAAAAATAAATACTGTACATCCTCATAAAAATTCACCAGGCATTGTTCCCTTGTAACACAGCTTCACATTCCAGCTACTGAGAGAGCCCCACAGTGAAATAGGTAAAAAAAGTTCTAAGAAATATTAGAAGAAAGAAGGAGATGGAGAAAGAAGTCTTTTTTTTTTTTTTTTGCCCCCCACACACATTTGGCAGAAATCATGCGAAGATGAAGAATGTTAACATGAGAACAGTGCCAGAATTTTGAAAGATTAGCCCCAGAGCAAAATAGATGTTACTGCTGAATGCACAAGTCCCGCTGCTTTCCCAGGTTATCCACAGAACAGCAAACAAATTCAGTTTTCATTTTATTTTTGATTGCAGTAGGTAAAGGAAAATAACCATCCTGCAAGCCTGGCTGAATAGAATGATTAGTTTAAGCAGAAGCTTCTCAAACTTTTGAAATGGCAGTTGTGCAGCACATTAATTCCTAAATAATGTGCTACTGGGACATATCAGCAGCACTTCTCAGGACAACTCTAAGTATGTCACAAAAACCACAAGGCTATTATTGTGAGCACAGCATGTTCTTAGAGAAGGCTGTCAATCAGCTCTCTGAAGCACATCTCTGTCATGCTTTGCCTCAGTCCTGAACTTCAATCCAGACCAGACACAATTTATTGGTGGCCTCTGCGATCTTGTCCATAGCCCTTAATATTTCTTGCAGCAGCAAGTTATACAATTTGACCATGAATTATGTTGCAAAACATTCCTTTTTCACTCACATTTGGCACAACTGAATGGCAGTGCATTTTGGTTCACAATCTTCTTTATACAGCTTGTTTATGTCTTCATGCCTAACCATTATTATCCATGGCTGCCTGGCTGGTCTATTTGCCTACTCTTCTCTTTGCTGGATTATAATTTCTGAATTGTTTTATGCACTGAATGCATTTCCGCACAATGGAATAGGCTTGCAAAATAGGGTTGCCAGCTCAGAAATATCCCATTCCCTGACATTTTATAGCCAAAATCTGAGATCCAGAGGCAGGCTTTTGTGATGGGACAATTGATGAGCCTTTATGAAACCAGGCGGAGGCTCTTGAGCAACAATGGCAAAATGTGAAAAAAGAAAAGGAAAAGGAAAAAGTTGCAGAATTTTGAAGACTAATTGCTATATTTTAATGTGATCTTCTGTTGATCAAGTCCATTTCCTGACAAGACCTCCTCCTCCTCCTCCTCCTCCTCCTTTTCATTTGTCCCATTTGGTGGTGGGGTCCACTAATCAAACCCACTAATAAAATATGGGAAATACCTGGTTCAGCAATACTACGAGCAAGAAGGATCTTGGTGTGGCTTCAAAAAAAAAAAAAAAAAAAAAAAAAAAAAAAAAAAGGAAAATGCTACTTTATGCTGGATTAACAGAAAAATATTCTCCAAACCCCTTGAAGGGTTCTCTGTTCCTCTATTTGGCAGTCGTTAGGCTTCATCTTGAGTTCTATGTCCATTTATGGACACTGCACATCAAGAAAGATGCCAACAATGGAGCATGTTCAGAGGAGGGAGAAAAAGATGATTAGTGGACTGAAGTCCAACCCCCATGATGAAAGACTGAACGAACTGCCCTTCTTAAGGAAAGAAGACTGAGGGGAAATATAATGGCGCTCTTAAAATATTTGAAAGATAGTTATACAGAAGAGGAGCCAGATCTGTTTTCAGTTATCCCAGAGTACGGGACACGTAATCATAGAATAGTGAAATTGGAAAGGGACTAAAAGGTCATCACTTCCATATTCCTGCTCCATGCAGGAATAGAAATTAAAATATATCTGCCAGGTGGTTGTCCAAACTTTCATTGAATGCCTCCAGCGTTGGAGCACTCAACACCTCTTGATGTCATTGGTTCCAATGCTGTAGTGCTCCAACAGTTCGGATGTTTTTCATGACTGTGAGAGGAGTGACAGCGGCAGAGAATAGACTAGGAGTGTGCCGTCCTCTACAGAAGGACTCAATGCTGAAATGAGTGGAGAGAAAGATGTGGTGATGGGGGTGAAAGAAATAACAACGGGAGATGTAGCAATCAGGGAGAAAAAAGTGCAAATGACTGAAGGGGCGGAAGGAGAGACAGAGAAGGCGGGACTTCAGGCTAAGAAGTGTTGTCCAATAGTAGAAGTTTTTCTTATGATAGAAGGGATAGTAAGCAAATGGCAGGAGGTGTGGGGGGAGCAGAAGAAGGGAAACTCAGGAGATAGAAACTCAGACTGAGTGGGGCATGGAACCATTGATGCCTATAGAGTGGACTGTTAGGTCTTTCCTAGTGAAGAGAGACCACATCAAAGGGAATGCCAATCCACATGGATCCCTGGACAGAGAGAGGAGACTATGCCAGCATGGTTCCAGGCATCCATGCTGTGTCACGATATGCTCTGGACAGGGTGGTCCAATGCAGTCTTGTTACATGAGAGTGAGTCACGTGAATTATCCTTATTAAAAGTTTATTTTGTTCAGGAAGATAAGACTTTTATGTTAGTGGAAGAAATGAACAAAGCCGAAAGTGAGTGCAACAAACATAATGCTGAATATGTTGTTAATAAAAAATTATTTTTTGATATAAATCCTACCTCACAAGTGCCTTCAGTGACAGAACCATTACCAGAAAATAATGAAGCCTCACACTGACATTCAGCCAAAATCTGGGTTCTCTTAATTTGGGCACGGAGCGGCGAAATTCTCGTTTTCGTTTTCCGGCTTCCCCCCTCCTTTCCTGGGCTGTCTCTATGCCATGTGGTAGTGGGGATCCAAAATGGCGACCGCAATATTTATTTTTAAATCGTGGTCAAAAAACCCACTAAAGCACAACAGAAACATGTGAAAATTAGGTATTTTAACTGCCTGAATTTTTATAGTAGCAGCAGTGGGTTTTTCTTGCAATAAAACGTCTCCATTGATTTTATTTTATTTTTATTTTTATTTTTTTTTATTTTTTACACCTGCACATGCACAATGATGGGCTGGCCATGGGATGGGACCATGCAAATTTTTGGAGCCATTCCACCAATCGCATGGCCAGGTTTTGACTGAGGCTTCTGGATGTGCCAGAGGGCATAAAAAGCCCACTAACCCTAACCCTAACCGTAACCCTAACCCTAACCCTAACCCATACTCCAGTACACTGTCCTTCTTAGTGGGTCAGAGGCACCCAGAGGTGCAGCACACTAACCCACCCTAACCCTAACCGTAACCCTAAGCCTAGCCCTTACCCTAACCCCAACCCTAAGCATAACCTGTACGCCAGTACGCTTCCCTTCTTAGTGGGTCAGAGTAGAGGCACTCAGAAAGGTGCCTCCCAGAGCCCAGTTACCGTAACCCCAACCCTAACCCTAACCCAAACGACAAATGACAAACAAAAATGACAAATTTTTGAAAAATTTCACGACAAATGGAAATGACCCGAAACAGACCCATTCCGAGAAACGACAACTCGAAATTTCATTTTTTCTGGTCGTGCCCATCTCTACTCTGGGATGATCGAGAACAGATCTAGTCCCTCCTTTGTATGATAGCACTTCAAATATTTGAAAAGTGCTATCATCTCACCCCTCAGTCTTCTTTTCTCTAGGCTAAACATACTGTTCTTTCAGTCTTTCCTCATAGGGCTTTGTTCCAGCCCCCTGATCATTGTTGCGAAAATAAGTTACAGGTGATACATTTATAGGCCATTATAAAAAATAAAAAACAGCATCTCTGGCCCAAATTCTGAGAAATAGCACCCTTATCATGCACTTTCCTGTTTCTTTAGCTGATGCTTGCCTCCCAAGGTTCCTGTTTTGGTGTGTGTGTGTGTGTGTGTGTGTGTGTGTACAGTATATAAAATTTCTGGTTGAGGCTTTTCACAGACACCTTGTAATGAATATAAACTTAGACTGAAGGTCCTTAATAAGTCTCAAAGTGCCATAGCAATAAAATAGTGTGTGTTTGTATGTATCTGAGAATGTTAACAAGGAAGATTGTTGAAAGGAAAATTCCTGGGTCTCCAGAGGAATCACCTAAATAATTCCAACACCCAAGGAAGCTACAGGGCAAATTAGTTGGGAAGGTTAAATCCTGAGGCTAGAAACTAACTCAAAGTTAATCTTGTGATCTGGCAGTACTGCCATATAATGATGGTGTAAAATATTCAACTCTCCACATGCTTGTCAGCAATTTGTCTCTGTCTTCATTTCTACCTCCAAACCTGGGGTCCTACATGAAGGGCCTTGTGAAGCTCTACTGGATTTCATTGTATCAATGCTTTAATTGACTAATTGCATTAGGAACCACTTCAATGCTCTTATTTCTCTTCAAAGATGTAAATGGAACTTTTACAGACTCAAACAATATTTCTGTCTTACTTAAATCCTGTTTTTATTTAAAATAATTACAAACAAACAAGCAAACAAACAACAATACTGGTGCACCCCCACCCCCAGGACCATCCAGTTCTTCCTTGAAATCTTCTCCATCTTCTATTGTTCTGATGTTCTTCTTAAAGTCCTCTTCTCCAGAACTGTGTTGAGATATTCTCTCCCCTTCCATTCTACTAATACAAAGTCTATAAATTTTCCCCAGATATCATAAAAATATCCTTCTTCATTTCTCCTCGTTTAACTTTTAAGCTACAAGACAGTTTATCATTTATAGCTATATCCCAAGTTCATTATACCAATCTTCCATCCTGAGATCTAGTTTGGATTTCCAGTTTCTTGCTATAATTAGTCTTGCAGCTGTCATAAGATTTGCTATTAATTCTTTTGTTCTAACATCATGATCTTTACTAGTTAACAAGGATAACAATGCTATCTCTGGGTTACAATCAATATCTACTTGAATCATCTCTCTTAACTCTAAAAAAAAACAGTTTCCAAAACTTTTGAACTACTTCAGATTCCCACCAAAGATGCATATATGTACCAATCTTTTTCTCACATTTCCAGCACATCTTAGAGTATCCAGCATTCATTCTGTTCAACCTAAGTGGTGTCAAATACCATCTTAAAACCAGTTTAAAATAATTTTCCTTTATCCTAACGGATAATGATCTCAAGATTCTCATATTCCAAAGTTTTCCCCAGTCTTCTTTTTTTATCTCTACATTAAGATCTTGTTTCCAAACCACTCTCAGAGGATCTAGCTCCTTCACTTCCAATGAGTCCCCTATTATTTTGTATATTTTGCGTACTAATCATTTTTCTGTATTTTCTTGGTTAGATTCAAGTGATAACAAAAACTGTTCAAACTTTTGTGCATTCTCTAAGTTGACTATTTCTTCTGACCCAGTCTTTTGTCCATTTTTATAACTGAATATAGTTTATCCATATTAAATTATTGGGTTGCAAAGTGTTTTTATGTCCTGTTTTGTTCTAATTTTACCCAACCAGTCTTTTAATCTAGCTATTTTCTTTGCTTTAAATAGCCCTAAATGATGCTTCAAATTCGTAGGAAATTTTTCCAAGTCTATTACTAAACACAATGGGGAACCCTTCGGTGATAATATTTTTTGATATTTTTTCCATGTAGTCATTAAACCATTATGAAGTGGGGGTCTTAATCTTGTACCTTATTTTTAAAATTGCTGAACAAAAACTTATTTATATCCCCCTTTATGTCTAATGACTCTAGCTCCCACCATATTACCTTCTCTGTTTTGAATAAAATTTTCCCCAAACAACTAATTTGATTGGCTATATAGTAATTTCTTAAGTTAGGTATACCTAATCCTCCTTTTTGAGGTCTATACCACAGACTTTTGTTTATTCTTGATTTTTTACCACCAATACAGTACCTATTTATCATATCTTGGAGAATTTTAAGATCCTTTTCTAAGAACCGAGCAGGTAACATTCTAAAGATAACGTTGATTTTAGGCAATATCTTCATTTTTACCATTGCTATTCTACCAAACCAAGATAAATTCAATTTAGAGTAACTTTGTATTTTAATTTTCATCTCTTCTTTTAATTTAATTTTTTTTCTTTAGTCTTGGTGAACTCTTTATAAAGTTCTAGTCCTAAATATTTAATACTGTTACAGCATTTCAGCCCAAAATTTGCAATTATCTTAAGATCTTCTCTATCATAAACTTTCTGATTTTTGCCAATTTACACATAATCCGGTTATTTCCCCGAATTCTTCTAAATGAAATTTTACTCTTTGAATTTTCTCTATTGGGTCTAAAATTGTCAATAGGGCGTCATCTGCAAATAAACTAACTTTAATTTCCCCCTCTTTCCCAATGCCTTTAATAGATTCATCATCCCTTATTGCGTTTGCCAAAAGTTCTATAACAATACAAAAAAGTACTGGAGAAAGAGGACATCCTTGTCTAGTTCCCCAGCCCAGGGTAATTTGTTCCGTCATTCCATCATCGACTATTATAGAGGAAGTACCTTCAGAGTACAATTGATTTATTACTCCTAAGAATTTTTCTAACAATATTTTTAATGCAGACCATTGAACACAATCAAAAGCTTTAAAAAGATCTAAAGATAACATACCTGCTTTAATTGTACTTTTCCCCATCTCATAAAGAACATTCAAAGTTCTTCTTATAATGTTCGCCATTTGTCTTCCCTTCATAAAACCGCATTGGTCATCTTTAATATATTTGGCTATAAATTTATTCATTCTTTTAGCCAGAATTGCAGTAAATATCTTGGCATCCTGATTTAATAGGGATATTGGTCTATATGATCCAATATCCATTAGGTTTTTGTTGGGTTTAGGTATTAAAATGGTTAAGAAATGGGTCCAGGATCTCGGAACTTGTTCTCCTACCATTATTTCATTATAAAGCTTTCTTAATTTGGGTAATAGTGTTGTTTTAAAAGCTTTATAATATTCAGATCCAAGACCATCAGCTCCAGGAGTTTTATTATTCTTTAATTTATCTATTACCTCACCTATCTCTTGATCTGTAATGGGTTTCTCCATTTCCAACATATCTCCCTCTTCCAAAGCCCTCTTCAAATTTTTAGTAATATATTTTTCTATCTCTTCCTTGCTCTTATTTTTGGCTGTATATAAAGATTGATAAAACTCTTGTATAGCTTTTAATTTGTCTTTCATATGTGTACAGACCTTACCTGAAGGATCTTTTATATTGCCTATCGTGTTTTTATCCCTTCTTTTCTAAGCTAATCTGGCTAAAAGTTTTGAATTTTTATTACTATATTCAAAAAAATACCTTTTTAAATACAGTAAATTTCTTTGTACTTGTAATTCTAAATCCTCTAATTGTTTTTTCTTGGCTTCAATCTGCCTCAGTAACTTCTTATCATTGTTGGAAAAAAAATGAATTCTAAATCCGCTATCGAATTTTCTAAACTTCTTTTATTAGACTCTTCCATTTTTTTTATTATAGTGTTTTCTCTTATGATAAGACCTCTGGCTACAGCTTTTAGGGTGTCCCATATGATTCCCATTCTTCCTCCAGCCTTTTCATTAATATCCCAAGTTTCTAACCAGTCTTTTTTAACCCTTTTGACCACTTCTGGGTAGTGAAAGATTTTTGAATTCATTCTCCATCTCCTAGCTTCTCCATAATTTTTATCTATTGCTATATCAATTGACATTATGGCGTGATCAGTTGTTTTTTAATTTGAATATCAGTATTATTTACTTTAGGTATTAGACTTTGTGAAACAAATACAAAGTCTATCCTAGAATAACTCTTATGAACTGGTGAGTAAAAAGTAAATTTTCTTTTGTCTCCTTTAAGTTCTCTCCAGACATCTTTCAATCCTGTATTGTTTATAAATTTTGTTAATGTTGTGTGTCTAACCCTCCAGTCTTCCTTCTTATAAACTGATCTGTCTTTAATTTTGTCTAACACCATAGTGAAGTCTCCAGCCATTATTAGATACCCCTTTTTAACAATTTCAATCTGTTCCCAGAGTACGTTATAAAAGCAACTTTGATTAGCATTTGGTGCATATAGATTTACCAGAGTATATTGCTCTTTACCCATTAGAACTTGGAGTATTATATATCTACCTTCAGGATCTTTAACCACATTTTCAACAATACATTCACAATTCCTTGAAATTAGGATGGCTACCCCCCTTGCTTTAGATGTACCAAAACTTTTCTCATAAATATCAATATATGGAATTTTTAATTCATTAACACCATCTTTTATTTGATGAGTCTCTTGAAAGAAGGCAATATCAATTTTATGCCTTTTAATCATTTCTTCAATTCCTTTCCTCTTCAAAATTGATCCCAGACCTTTGATGTTCAATGTTGATATTTTTAAAAATTTTCCCATAATTTAGCTTTTTTTTTATAATAATCTGGAATGGTCCCATTGTGCAGAAACAAAACTTAACACCTACAATTAACAACAAAACAACTAAAAAAACCCAACCCCTCCACCCTAAACTTATATTCATTTCTCCCACCCCGCTAGCTACCATACACTTTTGCATGTGCTCTTAAAGGGGTGGGAGGGAGGAAATCCATCTACGAATGATAACCGGCCAAGATCGCACAAGCTCTTTAGTCATCTTGATACTGTATATTAAATTTTCCCAGAAAGCTGTTCTATCCCCCTCCAAACCACCCTCTTTCCCACCCCCCCCCAAGGGAAAAATAAAAATATAAAGTAAAAAAAAAAAAGGAAAATAAAGGGAGAAGGGGGAAGAGGGGGGAGAGGGGGAGAGGGAAAGGAAGAAGGGGATAAAGGGAAGGGTAGAAATGGAAATGGTAAGGCATGGGGGGAGGGGAGAGAGAGATATATAAGTTTGTGAGCTTTAGATGTTCTTCTTTATTCTGATGTTAAAGCTAATGTCCCAGGAGTCGGACTAGAAGAGGTTGGATCCACTGAAAGTGCAGACCTTCCTCCAGGGAATAAATTGTGTGCTGGATGGAACCTTTCCAAACTGTCAGAAAGAGGGGATGGCCCCATGAGTAGCGAAAATTATGCTTCAATACTATTGTTGTTACTGGCTTCATCGATTTTCACCAGTCCGAGGTTTCTTTAGAAAAATCTTGATAGACTTGCACAGTTTTATCTCCCCTCTTCAAAACATCCGAATTTGTCCTTATAGAAGACATAAGACGTTCTTTATTCACATATGATGCAAATCTTACTATTATTGGTCTTACACTTCCTTCTCTTGAATTGCCCAGATAATGAATCCTCTCGATGTCTTCCTCTAAAAGTTGTCGAGATAGAAATGAATTAAGCCATACCAGCACTTCTTGTTTCAGTTCTGCCCTCTTCTGGACTTCAAAATTAATCAGTTTTACATTCTGTCTTCGAGAGTAATCCTCCATGTAAATTAATTTCTTTTTGGCTGTCTGTAATTCTTGTTTTTGGGAGTTAATGGCGCTTTCATTTTTGGAAACTAATTGGTCCAATCTCTTGATCTCTCCTGCCAAGCTCTCTAATTTTTGACCATTGCAGTCCACACCCGCTTGTGTTTGTTTGATCTCATGCGTTAATTCTTGCTTTGTATCTTCAACCTTCAGTGACACCTCATCAATCCTCCGTGTCACGTCTTTCAAGCCCAGGCTCATTAGACTGGCCACAACTCCATTTTAATTTGCCGCATTTCTTTCATTAAATCTAGATCTGCGGGGGGAGTAGTTTCTGGGCTTTTTCCACCAGACGCCATATCTGTTTCAACTGTCGTGAATTCAAGACGTTCCAATGATGCACATTCAAAGGAGGAATCAGAAGGCTTTCTCACCCAAGTTTTTAAGAAAAAAGGATTTTTCTTCTTCTTGCCAGGCATAAAAGCATACAGGTAACAAACAAGAAAGCTCTCCCACCGGAGCCTGTAAAACTCTCTCTCTCTCTGTGGAGACTAGCCAGACTCTTCAGACAGCCAAAACCAAGAGTGACTATATCTTAGTAAATTAAGCTTATCTAACTCCCGAAGAAATAAATTGCTTTGCCTGTCGACCCCAGAGAATTTATGGGTTCATTTACTCATAGCTCCAAGGGTTTTAGACAGTAAATTTTAAGGCTTTTCTAATCTCGGCACAGAGCTCCGTGATCACGCAACCGACATCTTTCGCAGCCGGAACTTCCTCCCTTAATCCTGTTTTTACAGAGATTGGGACTAAATATAAAAGGTGCCTCGTGACCAGAAACAAAGCAAAGCAAAACAAACCCCCCAAACCATTTTTTTCTGGAGGCAAACTTGCCAAGTGCAGATACTACCATCACTTTAAAAATCTGTGTTCACATGAACAGATGTGTGTGCCTGGAGTCCAACCAAGGATACAAACACCCTATATTATTGAATTCTGCCTCCTGAGTCCATTCTCTGGTCTAGAAGACTAGTTTCTAGAGAGAGGGGCTGCTAATATGTAAGCCAAATTGTCCCTCATGATTCAGGACATCTTAAAGTCCCAGAAGGATTCACAGAGAGTCCCATAAAGTCTAGCTAGACTTATGTATTGTAGCTTCTTTGTGGTTTTGTGGCACCTGCAATAAGCAAATGCAAGTTATGTTACTGTGGGTGGGCTCTGGAAGAACTGTTGTGTAGTTTTGTGGGGTACGGAAGAACTGTCGCACAATTTAGATTAAAACAATACAAGCCCTCTGGAAGCCTTCTGTCAGTAGCACTCTTTCAGCTTGCATTGGTCCTGCTTAAGAGTTAACTTTAGAAGTTCCTATCTTAAAATTTAAATACATCTGAAAACCTTTTAGGGGCATATGGGCAAGAGATTTCATGGCATTTTTTACTTAGTACTAAATTGAAGAGAAGATTTATGTCCATGTTGGCTGGAGGATCTGGGAGACTGTATACAGGCAAAGTAACTTTTCCAGGCATTGACGTCAACATCCTCCCCCACCCCACCCCACCCAAAAAACATATGCAGCAACACATGCAAAGCTCAGGTTCACCTTATGGCTTCCTGGAGCAATTTTACATGAAAGGAAAGGTCTTTTATAATACCGTGGTATTCCTGCACACACACTTAGGATTACTAAAATACAAAATTGGTGCCAAGCTCGCTTTAATGGGGGTGATGAACTTTCCGGATATTGCCTATGCAGTCTGCTTAAAATTGATTTTTCTCTGAAGTCCCAAGTTTCAATCTAAGATAAATGGAATTTTAGTATAAAAAGTTGTCTCAGTGGTGGAATATGTACTCTCTCTATGACATAAATATTCACCATGCTGTTAAATATAAGTAGCACAAATGAAACTATATACCCTTCCTTTTTATACCCTTTTTCTTAAAGTAGTTTCTTCTGACAAAAGCTGATGTTACGCATATAGACGGTCTGGGAGAGAATATTAAAGAGTAATTTTATTTTCTACTTCCTCTCCTGAGTGAAAAGCCATAACAGCCCTGTTTCAGGTCATTGGATAGTTTCAGCAATGATTTTAGGGGCCAAGCTTCAGTGAGATCATAAAGGCTGCCAAGTTCCCCCTTGTTATTATAGAAGAATGGGGTAGTAAAAGTTATGAAATTGTGAACCAGTGTATAGGAACATGGAAATCATGTATCTGTTTGCCTATGTAGGGGGAATACAAATGTTCTCCTGTAGTTTTAGACCTCTTGCACGAAAACTATGGCAACAAATGAGTTTCAGGTAAAACTCCAATAAAATAATTTTGATTCCCCCCCCCCATTGCATTGTCTAAAGTACTTATGAGTATCAGAGCACAATCATGCTTTCCTGCCTCATCATGGGATGCAGGTGCCCCTGGGATCATAAAGCATTTCTGTTTTTCTAGGAAGTCCTAAATCAGAACTACTTACTGTATTGAAGAAACACGAGGATGCATTCATAGCCTGTTAAAAATCACTGAAAGTTATGCTTTCACATACATTTAACTAAACAAAGGGATTTGGGCCTTAAGCTGTTTTAAATAACTCATATGTTTTAAATAGTTTTATGTTGTTTTCAGTTGCTTTTATTGCACCTTGCCCTAAGATCCCTTGACACAAGAGAGGATAGCAATAATCTAAATGAGCAAACAATAAATAAATGAATAAATGTGAAACTCATCTGTGAGCCATATGAGCAAATATGTTTTAAAACCTGTCATTGGGTTTGGTGACTGTGCACAGACAAATGAGGCAACAAGCAGGGCAGAACCAACAAATATATAAGGGCACTGTGAGCAACGACCATGTGTAGCTTCTAGGCAAATCCTACTGCTATCTCTTCAATATCTTGTTCATATCCGAAACGGTTTCTGGTTTAGACGAGCGGGGAGATGTCTTAACAGGACGGGAGGCAGCTTGGTTTTGTTTCTCTCCATTTCTGCTGCCACTGAAGAGGGGATTTGGGGTGCAGGGTGGTAGAAGGAGGGACAGCCTCCCACAAGGCCAGGAGGAGGAAGGGGTAGGGTGAAAGGGAAACATAGGGTGGGTCTTGGGCTGACTTGGCGTTAGAGCAGTTTTTAAAAAGAAAGAGAGAGAAGAAGAGAGAGAAGGGAAGGCAAGTGGTTGTGGGCTTACGTGGGCTCAGCCTTTTTCTTTGTCCATGTATTTTCTGGGCACATAGTGCCCCACCCCACCCCTCTCTACCTGTTGAAGGAGGTTGGCAGGGGGTTAGCATTAGGGGACCCCTTATTGGTGCTCCATTGAGTTGCTTTAGAGACAGTTACTCCAGGGTTCACTTGGGGAGTTGATTAGCTTAAGAAAAGGTGAAGGGAAGGTGTAACCCCCTTTTTTGCTTCAGCCATTTTCGCAATGGCCCCCGAGAAGCAAAAACCTGGTGGGAAAGGGGAAGCAACCAGCCAAAGACAATGAAGACTATCCAGAAGTTGAGTGCTTAGGAGAAGAAGAGGGCCAAGGAGAGGGGTATGGCTTACTCTTTTGGGCCCAGGCAGTCTAGAAGGGAGTTCAAGGACAAGAAGATGGCAGAAATAAAAATGATGGGGGGATTGATGTTCCCTTGTATCGCTTTGTTAGAGGGTGATCATGCTGGGGGCCCCAGGCATCAAGAGGCAGCAGCACATGAAGAAGTTATGAGTATCCCAGCCTCTACCCTTCAGAGTGATCCGGAGGAGCAGCTCGAAGAACCCATTGAGGCACGACAGCCCTTGGTTGAAGATGCTTCAGCATCGGCAGAAGGGTGCTCAGTTATACTTGACCTTTCAAGGGCTTGGCGTTCAAAGGCTCCTTGCACCATGACACAAGGTGAAACCATTTTAACCTATAATACTGCTCAGATGGGGTATTGGCTGTGGGTTACTGGGTGCCAGTCGGTGCCGGTTCCTTCGGCCTTGTCCCCTGACATGCACTCAACACATAGCCTATCAGTCGAGTCAGCCACACAAACCATGCCAGAACCAGTGGAGCCCTCATCAGTGGAGACTCAGACAGATGGGGGACAGTTGGAGAAGTCAGCGGGTGTGGGCTCAGGTCCTGGCACTAATGCCACAAGTTATATGCAGATTTACCTGATGGGGGATGAGTCTTTACCATTGGGTGACCATTTGTCTCCTGCTACCATAGAAAAGATCTTGAGGGTAGACTATATTGATGTTTTTGAGCTGTTGAACAGAGAGGTAGGAGAGCAGAAATACGATAAGCTCGATGGCAAGGAGGAATTGGTTTCCTGCATTTTTAAATTTATGCTGGTGTCATTGTCCGAGCTCACACCGAATGGGCTTTTGGGTTGATCCAGTATATGGATCTTATTTACAGGGCCCACTCCTTGGAAAAGTTGCTGGTGTTGGGAAAGATTGAAGGCAAAAGGAAAAGGGGACGGCAGAGAATGAGGTGGTTAGACAGTGTCATTGATGCAACCAATATGGATTTGACCAAACACCGGGAGGCAGTGGAAATCAGGAAGGCCTGGCAAGCTCTGGTCCATGGGGTCACAAAGAGTCGGACACGACTGAACAACAACAACAACAGGGATCTCACTGAAGCTCATCTGGGATTAGGATCTCTTAAGAGAGTAAAAGATCCTAACCTATTGCACTGCATAGGCTCCCTTATCTCCGCATAGTTTCATAAGATTTTAATAAAGTTGAGGCCCTTGTTTAACCCAAAAGCAGTTGTCTTGCTTCTTTATTTCAGGTGGCGGGGGGGGGGGCAAAGCCCATAGTAAAAATAAGCCCTCTAAAGGGCATCACTAAATATAGAATTTTATTATTTAGAGTGGAGGAGCAAGAACCAGTATCAGAAAGGCAAAACTGTTCTTTCATGGCTTAACTTTGTGGCAAAATTACTTCTAGCGAAAATGAAGCAGAAAGGTTTTCAGGTAGGTGATTTCACTCTTAAAAGGTTTAGAAAGGGTGCTGGATGAAAATGTACTTTATCATATCTCAACAGACATATCCTTTGGGGAAAATATAGTAGCTCATCCCCTACCTGAAAAGCTATAAGTGAATAGTCCTAATTCATTTTCCACATGATTATGCACGTTCCATTTCACAGACAAAATTAAATAAAAGTACCATTATGAGACCTCTCCACCCTGCCACCAGCCTCCGATACCAAAAAATAAAACAAATTAAACCAATCGGACAAGCTGCTTTTCCTCCTTCCTCAACGTTTGAAAGCAGTTGACTTGCATATTCATAGCACAGCGGATGGAATTCAGTCATATTTACCATTCCCTGCTATTGACCCACCTGGACTCCATAATCTGGTAGAAAAGGGAGATATTAGTCTTGCCCCAAGTAAACATTCAACCAAACAGAAAAAAACTGCTTACAAATTACATCAAAATTACAAGTGAAGACTGCAGTCACTAACAAAGATCTTGCAGCTTATTTTGATGTAGGGAAGGAAAGATTTTCATTGGATTTGTCCATTGTAATGAAAGTGGTGGTTCTGCACCCCCTGAAGAAACATGCCTTATCTCAAGAATGCACATATCTGCTATCTTTAAAGAAAGATTCAGAGATTTATAGTGGGGGGGGGACTATGTGTGCATTTTAAAATGTGATTGTGAACATTTAAAATGTTGCTCCGATTGAACAAATGGAGCACCATTAATGCAATTCAGAAATGTTTAAATTAAGTAGAGGCATGAAGAAATAAGCTCATTGGATAGAATCTCAAAATAAATGTGTGCTTTTAGTTTTGGCCACAACCATAAACACCATATGAAATAAATACAGGGCAGGCTAGGATTGTATAAATTGCATAACAAACCTTATAAAGAGGTGTGTGAAGAAGAATTGTTTCCAGTCTGTGGCCCCCTCCAAATGTAACAGAGGTCCCCAAAGGGGTCATATGTAGAGATGGGCACGACTTAGCGGTATTTCCGTTTCCGTTTCCGTTACTCGTTTCCGTTACTCTACGGAAACGGAAACGGGAATTACTCCGCCAGACTTCGAGCTCGAACCGACGAACGAACAATTTGGTCTGATTTGTCGTGCTCGTTACTTGCATCGCGCGATCGCGCGCGATGCCAAGCGGCACAGAAAAAAAAAGTTTTTAAAAGTTAAAAAGCCCGGTTCCCGGCCAAAAAGGCGGAAAAATGCCTGCCGTGCCTCAGGGCACCTACCAGAGGGGTGGTTTCTGGAGGTCCCCGCCCGGCCTCCCCCCCTCCTCCGTCCTGGGATGCTCTGGTGTGGTGGTGGGACTCGCCCGCCGCAAAAAGCCCAGTCTCGCCGCCGGCCGCCAAAGTGCAACCAAGCGGCACGGGCGGCACAGGAAAAAACTTTTTTAAACTCTCCCCCGGGTCTCCCCCCCACCCATTCCCGGGCCAAAAAGCAGGCGGAAAATGCCCGCTTGACTAAGGGCACTCACTCAGTAGGGCACCTACCGGAGGGGGGGTTTCTGGTCTGGAGGGGGGTGTCCCGGCTTCCCCCGTCCTGGGCAGCCGGACTCGAGTCGCCTCGTCGCCATGCCATGCGGTGCAGGCGGGGGATCGAAAATGGGGCGGCGAATGCAATATTGTTTTTGAAATCGTGGTCCAAAAACACACAAGCACAACAGAAACACGCGGAAATGTATGAACTGCCAGATTTTTCACAGTAGCAGTGGTTTTTTTCTTGCAACAAAATGTCTCTCCTCTCCTCCTGTGTCCTCCATTGATTTTATTTTATTTTATTTTATTTACACCTGCGCAGTGTGCAATGATGGGCTGGCCCAGTGGCCTGGCCAGCCATGTGGGAGGGGACGACCATGCAAATTTTTGGAGCCATCTCACCAATCGCATGGCCACTTGGCCACTGAGACTTCTGGGATGTGCCAAAAAGCCCCCTAAAACTTGCCCTAGCCCCCTAACCCGCTAACCCTAATCCTTGACTCCTTACCCATACGTCACAGACTGTCTTCTTAGTGGGTCAGAGAGGCACCCAGAGGTGCAACCCAATAGCCCACCGTAACCTTACCCGTCATTAGCCTAACCCTAGCCCTAACCCTAATCCACCTTAGCCCATAGCCAGATCGACTTGCATTGCACTACACACGCAAGTACGATTCCCTTCTGTGGGACGTGATGGCAGGTGCGACCCGCTCGTGGGACAAGGTGCTTGAGCAGGTGCAGTGGCACTGCCTGGCCTGCAAATGGCTGGCGACACGCTCGTACCACGGTATCAAGTACTCAAGCAGGTCTCACTCTGCCTGCAAATGGTATGCATAACCATATGGTTGTGCATGCCATTTTGCAGCAGCAGCAGGTGAGGATGGGAGACCCCCATGTTGAGGGGTCTCTTGGAGCCTGCTGCTGCTGTCCCTTCCTTTATAGCGGGCCGGCGGAGGCACCCACCCCACAGAGGTGCCTCCAGGAGCCCGCTACCCCCCCCCCAAAAAAAACCAGTATAACGATAACGAAAAAAACGAAAAACGAAACGACTAATTTTTTCCGATTTTTCGCGAAAACGGAAACGAAACGACTCGGACCCTAGCCGAAAAAGAAAACGAAAACGAAGTTTTTTTCCTGAGTCGTGCCCATCTCTAGTCATATGGTCCTCAATAAGAAAGGCTGCTCAAATGTCTGTCACAATTCCTTGCTCATTGGAGAGAAAAATAAAGTTCCTTTGCTCTAAACTAGAGAAAGGCCACCAGTGGCCTTGCTGGATGAGACGTCCGGGAGGGGGGTCATAATTTTTTTTTAAAGGAGGGGGGAATCCCAAGTCTGGTATGCTGTATATATATTTTTATTGGTTCCTAAAGAATCTGAGGTTGATGGAGAATAACTACTTTGATTTTCATTATACTCTCTAAATTGAACAGCTGCTCTTTCACTTAAATACAGTATATTGTATGCTTTTCGTTCCTCGGAAGCATGGTATCCTTCAGTCCTTCGGTCAAAGCAACTGTTATTGAAACTTCCTTTCAATTCTGCCAAAAATATGTGATAGGTCATTGTGTTCCTTCTTTTGCAAAAATTAAACCTGAATGGTGCACAGCACTAAATTTCCTGTACTTATTTTTCTGACATTTGGGATGATTGATACCCACCTGAGCAATTACTTTATCTGCCAATATAATCCAGTTCTGATGAAGGGAAGAGGGAAGAGCAATGATACATCTCTCCCTCTCTCTCTCTCTCTCTCTCTCTTCATTTCCAGTGATAGTTAACAGAGGCTCAGCTCTGTTGGGATCTTAAACCTTGACTTAAGAAGGATCTAAATTATTTCCTTAGTCTGAGACAAAATGAGTTGCTTCCCAAAACAATTTATTTGGAGCTAGATCTAATTCTTGGGAATGAGATTGAGGCCCATGAAACAACTGGGTGGACTATACTGGATTTTTTCTCTGTGTCAGCTCTGGCCCGTGGACTGCAGATTTCTATTCCTGATCACTTCACATTTAATTAATGTCACTTAAAGGAAGGGATAAACTAATTCCATTAGTGTGTGTAAACTGATGTATCTGTTCTTTTCCTTCCACCCACCAGATATAACAAAATGTACTTAGAATAGCCTTGTGGAACAATGGTTAAGCTTGAGTACTGCAGTGAACACTCTGCTCGCAACCCAGGTTCTATCCTGGGCTTAGATAGCCACCTTGAAGTGGTCTCAGCCTTCCATCTTTCTGAGACTTGTCAATCAAGTATAGTAACCCCTGACCTATTGCGGGGATTAAGGACCCAACCTGACCTGTGATAATTGAAAATCTACAATATGCAGATGCAGGTTGTCTCAGGCCTGGGGGGCCTAGCTGGGGGCTCTTGTACTTACCCCCAGCCTGGCACTGCCACAAACGGGCCTGCGAGGGCCTTCCCGGCCCTGTTGGAGGCTACAAAAGGGCTTCCCCATGAACCAGAAGCGACTTCCGGGAAACAGGAAGTGATCTCTGGATCACTTGAAAGCACTTTTGGGCCCTCCAAGGGCCTTTCTAGGCATGTTGGGGATCTCAGAAATGCTTTTCTATGAACTGCCAAGATACTGAGCCACCCAGAGAGTGTTCAGTATTTGCAGTTGTGAGCTTAAATATTTTATCCTATAGCAGGTTTAGGGAGGTTATAGAAATTGGTTATATGTTCAATGAAGAAGTATCACATTTTGGTCTGTATGCACCATTCATTGGTTTTTTGGAGGTGCTCCAAGATGCTGTCACTTCTCTCTTCCCACCCATCAGTTCCCACTGAGTTTCCTGTCATTGTTCAGATGTCCCATTCTTGACATGGGCCATGAAGTCAGATATAGAAGTCTGAAAATCACATCATTGTAACATTCCTCTGTCAGTACATGTAGCAAAAGAAGTTTATGAAATGTATGCATCTGGCAGCTTCTAGCAGTAGGGTTTCTACTTTGCCACTGTGTTGATGCTCAATTGGGCTTTGCAACTTTCAGCTTTTTCATGTCAGCACAGACATTAGACTTGACACAGCACTGAAGCAGAAGTGTAGATGTGTTGAGACTGCTGACCAGATACAGCAAACCCCTATTCTTTTCGAGTGTACTTGCTTGTGAATGTACAAGTGGTTTGGAATTGCAGCCCAGATGTTCTTATTTTTCCTTTAGGTTTCTTCAGTGCTGTTTAATTATCCCTGTTTTCTTTAATAAGAAATAGAAGCCAACCAGAATCATCCTAGGCAAAGGGTGAGCAATGTCCTCCAGATATTGTCAGCCTTCACCTCCTAATGGCCCTATTGAGGATATTCAACTATTTCCTCATTCATCTTTCCTTAATGTGCTTGATCCATTTTTTCTTCAGGCCACTTCCACTCAAATACTCATTTCTCAGCTCCCTGTTTCTCATTTTGTAGCCCATTTGGCTCCCTTCCTTAGGCATCTTGGTGATTTCTTTGTTCAGCAAAAGAAAAAATAACAGATTGCTGTCCAAAGCTGCTTGTGAGTAACAAGCTCCTGTGCATGTAGGAATAAAACTTGGTTTTCAAAGGAAAAAAGTAAGTGTGCAAATAGGCTGCTTATATACTGCCCCATAGAGATTCAAGCACTCTCTTGGTGGACTGCAAATTAATTATGCAGAGTACACATTTTATATGTTGATTATGCAGAGGACACTCACAATCAGTGAGCTGGATACTCATTTTATTAACCTCAGAAAGATGGAAGGCTGGGTGAACCTTAAACTGGCTATCTGGGAATTGAACCCCAGGTCAAGGGTTTTAGCTTTAGTATAGCAGTTTAACTGCATCATGATCATGAGGTTCCTTGTTTAATTAGTTACATATCAAGCTTTTTTAATGGTCACAGATCTGAAATAAACACATTTTACAATATAGATCATATATATTTTTATGGGCCACGTCCAAACTAAAAACATTATACAATTTAAGATTAGATGTCATTTCATTTTACTTTTTTGTCAATTATGAACAAGAAAAAGGACATCTAGACCATATAGTATATAGATGGGGAAGGGGATAACACCTAATGTAATGTCTAAAGAAAACTAGAGCAAAGACTCATGAAATATGTGACTTTCTGTATATTCATCATAGGAGTATTAATCCTAATAATTGATAGAATATAGAATTATATATTAATATAGAATACATATTTCCATAAAGTAATCATTCTGTACCATCTTAAAATTAAGAGCAAAGTGTTATAAAATAGCCTACTAGATGGGTAACTTTCATCATGGAAAATTAGTAAAATGCAGAGAAAAACAGAAGGTAAATGCTGGTATTTAGACATGGGCACGAATTAGCGGAATTCCCATTTCCGTTTCCGTTACTCGTTTCCGTTACGGAACGGAAACGGTAACGGGAATTACTTCGCCAGAACTCGAACTCGAACCGACTAAAGAATAATTGGGTCTGATTTGTCGTTGTCGTTCATGGCATCGCGGCGATCCCGCGATGCCAAGCGGCACAGAAAAAAAGTTTTTAAAAGTTTTTTAAAAACCCGATTCCCAGCCAAAAAGCAGGCGAAAATATGCCTGCCTGAGTGAGTGCACCTACCAGAGGGGTGGTTTCTGGGGGGGTCCCTGGCTTCCCCCCTCTCCTCCTGTCCCTCCTGGGCTGCGCTGGGGGAGGGCATCCTCGTCGTCCCGCCAAAGTTGCCGGCTTGCCGGCTCGCCGCCGCCCGCCATTCAAGCACCACAGGAAAAAAAAGTTTTTTAAAGTAAAAAACAACCCGATTCCTGGCCCCAAAAGCAGGCAAAAATATGCCTGCCTGAGTGAGGGCTCAGGGTACCTACCAGAGGGGTGGTTTCTGGGGGGGGTCCCTGGCCTCCCCCCTCTCCTCCTGTCCCTCCTGGGCTGCGCTGGGGGCGGGCATCCTCGTCGTCCCGCCAAAGTTGCCGGCTCGCCGGCTCGCCGCCGGCGGCCATTCAAGCACCACAGGAAAAAAAAGTTTGTTAAAGTAAAAAACAACCCGATTCCTGGCCCCAAAAGCAGGCGAAAATATGCCTGCCTGAGTGAGGGCTCAGGGCACCTACCAGAGGGGTGGTTTCTGGGGGGGTCCCCGGCCTCCCCCCTCTCCTCCTGTCCCTCCTGGGCTGCCCTGGGGGCGGGCATCCTCGTCATCCCGCCAAAGTCACCGGCTCGCCGGCTCGCCGCCGCCCGCCATTCAAACGGCACAGAAAAAAAAGTTTTTTAAAGTAAAAAAAAACCCAATTCCCGGCCCAAAAAGCAGGAGAAAATATGCCTGCCTGAGAGTGCACCTACCAGAGGGGTGGTTTTTTTTTTTGGGGGGG
>JAHTLZ010003518.1:25497525-25512574 GCA_023846285.1 Phrynocephalus versicolor | reverse complement strand
ATTTTATTTTATTTTATTTTATTTTATTTTATTTTATTTTATTTTATTTTATTTTTTACACCTACGCAATGATGGGCTGGCCATGGGAGTGGACCATGCAAAATTTTTGGAGCCATTCCACCAATCGCATGGCCACTTGGCCACTGAGACTTCTGGGATGTGCCAAAAAGCCCACTAACCCTGCCCTAGCCCTAACCCTAACCCTAACCCTAACCCTTACCCATACACCACACTGGGCCACAGTACACTGTCCTCTTAGTGGGTCAGAGAGGCACCCAGAGGTGCACCCCACTACCCCACCCTAACCTCACCAGTAACTAGCCTAACCCTAGCCCTTGCGCTAACCCTGTCCCCTAAGCCAGATCTGTACTTGCATTGCACTACTACACGTAAGTACGCTTCCCTTCTTAGTGAGACACAGCGGATGCAGAGAGTCTGCCAGTTCGTCACTTGTGGCTCTGGCTGACTCCTGCAGGCTTGGCTCGGCAGCATGTGTGCCATGCAAACCATGCCCATCGAGGCCTGACTGATGCAGGGAAGACACCCCAAAAAGAGGGGTGCCTCTGCCAGTCTGCTGTGTCTGCAACTTGGTATGCATATCCATATGGCTATGCATGCCCTTTTGCAGCAGGTGAGGAGAGGAGGCCCCCCATGCCATGGGGGGTCTCCAGGAGCCTGCTTTCCCTTCCTAGCGGGTGATGAGAGGAGGCACCCCCCCAAAAAAGAGGTGCCTCCAGGAGCCCGCTTCCCTTCATAGCGGGCCAGAGGAGGCACCCCCCCAAAAAAGAGGTGCCTCCAGGAGCCCACTACCCCTCCTAAACCAGTATAACGACAGACGAAAAAATGAAAAACGAAATGACTATTTTTTGCGAAGTTTCGCGAATAACGGAAACGAGCCGACACGGGCCGCCTCCGACACACGACAACTCGAAAACGTCATTTTCCCTAGTTGTGCCCATCTCTACTGGTATTGTGTGAAAGGTAAAGGCAACTTAATCAATTTGTGATATACTTATTAAGAAACCATTGGGAAATTGTTAAAAATATCATAAATGAATTGTGCAAAATGATGCTACAGTTGGTTCCAAAATTATAGGCATTTTAGAGTATGGACCACGCTGAAAAACTTCAAATGCATATCATACATATAACAAATGCAGAGATCATTAATTGTGGAATAAAATGGAAATGTAATAGGAGACTTTAAAACCTCCCAGAGCTGTTGATACAAATATAAGACATAGAGTCATATAGTAAAAATAACAAATAAATGAAAATGAAATAACTGTGAAGTATTTTGTAAATGGTAAAAGACCAAAATGATGTATTTATTTCAACACTGCAGTAATAACTTACTTAAAGCCATTACAGATCAAAGAAAATACTGTCAGTCACAGTATAAGTTTGAATTTTTCCTACATATTGATGTCTGTATTTTTACAATGAAACTGCAGTCATGTTGGGAAATAAAATTAGGCATACATACAGATTCTTCTCTCGTCTTTCAGCAACACTGCCTCTGAGCTTCCTGTCCCAAAGCTCCTGTGTTTTGCTCTCTGTGAGGTCACTGATGGTTTGTGACATCAGTGCTGTCCAATCAGTTGCTGCCAGAGCCTTCATTCATGCAAATGACACTGTTCTTGAACAGAAGCTTTGAAGAAGTGGGCAACTGAAAGATGTAGTTGGGGGGGGGGGACTGAAGGCAAATGAAGAATGTAACAACTTCCTCTGTCCAGGTTTTCAGAGGATCAGAAAAAAGACAAAATGAATGTTTATCCATTCTGATCACCAGCCACTCACAGGGGCACCAGAGTGAAATAACAATGCCTTCCAGGTGAGTAGCTTGTCAGATCAGCAGCCTGAATCACCTTGTAGCAAATGAGTGTATGAAGAAAAGGGAGAAACTGAGGAGAAAGGAGGACTGGTGATTTCTTTGTGAGCTGCTGAATTTCTTCTGTTGATACAATCAACGGATAACCTCAAGAAATGCTAAGTTAGCAATAGAGACATGAACTGCAGGAGGAGGCTAATCTTTTCTTGGATATAGTTTTTTTAAGTGGGGAAGAAACAAGCTGCTCTACAATACAAGGGGTGTCTTGTCTTTGATTGCAGCAGGAACTGCCATGTTAAAATTTACATCTCCACAAAATGATTTTTTTTCAAAACTAGAAGTGGACTTCTGACCCCTTTCCTGTTCATGATGTATTTGGAAAGATGTTTGGTCATCTGTGCATCTCCATGAAGTTCTCATGGTCAGAAAATTACTCTTCTGGACAAATAAAGTTGCCCACTGTGGTGCAAATACTAATGATGAGTGAACATTTTATTCCATTCACTGCTGAAAGAAAAGCAACAATGAGTTCACCGGTTTCTTTAAAAACAACATGGAAAGAATATGTGATTAAAAAACAAAACATGCATATGGAAGGAAGTGAAGCTGACAAATCTGTTTATGAAGGCAAGAGGAGCCCTGCCATTTTGTAGGTGAAGTAAATAAAGTGTCACAGGCAGCAACTGGTCTGGGTAACATAAAATGGCAACAAATGTTCATTAATTTAAGCCATTAGTCTTTTATTTGCAGTGCTAAACATAGAGAGTGCTGCTTCTGGAATTTTCTGCTCACCCAGAATTACAAGTTGACACTTTGTAAACTGCCCAGAGTGGCACTAGTACCAGATGGTGTGGTATATAAGTCAAATAAATAAATAATAAATAATGCAATAATGCAATCATTTACCTCCGGAGGTGGTGAGCATTCCAACACTAGGGACATTCAAGAGAAAATTAGACAAAAATCTGTCAGATATCTTTTTTGATTTCTGCATTGAACAAGGCGTTGGATTTGATGGCCTTACAGAGCTCTTCCAACTGCATTATTCTATGGTTCTTTGATTATTTAACTCTATTCTGTATCAGGTAGTAAAGTGTTCGGGACAAAACCTGATCCAGACAGAAAGCTGTCTTTCTTCAGACACTTTATTTACTTGTCTCTATGACCATATGTTTGATGCTAAGTTAAAACTAGAATCCCTCTCTCTTCATCTTCAACTTCTGTATGAAAGCCAGGTGAAACATCCTGGCAAAAACTGTATCCCTCATATTTGGGTGGAGCCAAGGATTGAAAATTGGTTCAATTTTGATCAAGAAGCTACCAAAATTCACAAATATATTCAAAAATGGGATGGGAAGAATTTCAGAATTCAAACAATAACAACAACATCCTTCAGGGATCTTCCCCACCTTAATTTATTTATTATTTATTTATTTATTTAAGGGCTTATATCCCGCTCCATCTTCCCTACACGGGAACTCTGGGCGGCGAACAATGATAAAAGATTAAAAAGATTAAAAAAACAAAATCTCCACACAAATACAACGGAGAGCAAGATGGCATGGCGGTAGGAGATAGAGGGGAAAAAAAACAACAACAACTAACTAATAAGGTCACCATAGGCTTCTTTGAAGAGGAAGGTCTTCAAGGCCCTCTTAAAAGCAGACAGGGACTCCAGCAGGCGCAGCTCAGAAGGAAGATGGTTCCAAAGAGAGGGCCCCACCACAGAGAAGGCGCGGTTCCGCGTGAGCGTTTTCCGCGCCTCTCTGGGTGTGGCCACTCTCAGTGAACGCGCCTGCGACGATCTCGTGGGTCTGGAGCCGGATGCCCTCTGGGAGATGCGCTCCGCCAAGTATCCTGGTCCCAAGCCGTGGAGGGCTTTGAAAATCAAAACCAGGACCTTGAACCTGATCCGGAAGACAACGGGTAGCCAATGCAAGCGGACCAGGACTGGGGTGATGTGCTCGTATCTACGAGCACCCACCACCAGTCTGGCCGCCGCATTTTGGACCCGCTGTAACCTCCGGACCAGGGACAAGGGCAACCCCACGTAGAGGGCATTGCAATAGTCGATCCTTGAGATCACCAGGGCCTGCACGACTGCTCTCAGGGAGGACTCATCAAGGTACTGGCGGATCTGGGCGATCCTGCAGAGGTGGAAAAAAGCGGCCCTGGAGACGGCCATCACCTGGGCTTCCAGGGAGAGGGCCGAGTCCAGGACCACGCCCAGATTCCTGGCCCTGTCCGTAGGCTGGAGGGAAATACCCCCCAGACTAGGGAGGGGGCCATTGTACCGAGACGAAGGCGCCCCGAAGAACAGAACCTCCGTCTTCTCCGGATTGAGCTTGAGCCGGTTATCTCTGGTCCATTCCAGAACGGCCTCCAGGCACAGATCAAGGGAGCGAACCGCCTCCTCTGCAGATGATGAAAAGGAGATATAGAGCTGCGTGTCATCAGCGTACTGATGACAGCGAACTCCATATCTCCTGATGACCTCCCCCAGCGGCCTCATATAAACATTGAACAGCACGGGGGAGATTGCCGACCCCTGGGGCACCCCACAAGGGAGAGTCCAAGGAGCCGACAAGACATCCCCCAGCTGTACCCGCTGAGTCCGGCCGCGGAGGAAGGAACGGAGCCAGGCCAAAGCCTGACCACCAATTCCCACCCCAGCGAGCCGGGCCAGCAGGTTACCATGGTCGACGGTATCAAAGGCTGCTGAGAGATCAAGGAGGACGAGCAGGGAGGAACACCCCCTGTCGGCCTCCCTGAGGAGGTCATCCTGCAGAGCGACCAGGGCGGTCTCGGTCCCACGAAGAGGCCTGAATCCAGACTGGAAGGGGTCCAGGATTTGATTTACCTCCAGGTATGACTGGAGTCGGACAGCGGCCACCCCCTCGATGACCTTGCCCAGGAAGGGAACAATGGCGATCGGACGAAAGTTGGAAAGATCGTCCGTTGCCATGCCAGGTTTCTTAAGAGTGGGCTTCACCACGGTCTCCTTCAAACGGGATGGGAAACAACCCTCCCGAAAGGAGGCCGTGGCGATAGAGGAAACCCACTCTGGCATGTTCCCATTGGCAGATTTTATAAGCCAAGCTGGGCAAGGGTCGAAGGGGGTGGCCGCCGGCCGGCAACGAGCCATAACTCTGGAGGCCTCCGCCGAAGAAACCGGCCCGAAGTCATCCAGGAGGGGAGAACGGAGGGGTGAGGCACCGGGGGTCCCAGAGGATGGACTAGAGCAACTGGGGGGCAAGTCGGAACGGATGGCCTCAATTTTAGATCTAAAATGGGCTGCGAATTGCTCACTAGTGAAATCACTAGGAGGAGGCCGCAGCTGACTGGGATTGGAGAGGTCCCGAACCACCCGGAATAATTCCGCCTGGCGGTTCGAGGCCTCGCCAATTCTCAGGGAGGCATAAGATCTTCTAGCGTCCCTGATCGCGCGAAGATAGCGGCCAGTCAGCTGTTTAAGAGAAGCCCTATTTACTGCCGTCCGGTTTGCCCTCCATATGACCTCTAGTCTCCTACGTTCTTGCTTCATCGACCGCAACTCCTCCGTGAACCACGGGGAGGAGCGGCCTCGGCATCGTAGGAGACGCTTAGGGGCGATCCGGTCTATTGCCCCGGCAGAACCCACGTACCACCTTTCCACCAAGGCATCGACCGGATCGTCTGCCAAACCGCCAGAAAGCTCCCCGAAGGCTTCCATAAACCTGGAAGGGTCCATGAGCCTCCGGGGGCGTGCCCAGATGTAAGAAGGGCGCTCCCCGCAGGGTGGGGTGGCGATCGACAGGGAAAATTTTAACAGGTGGTGGTCTGACCATGACACGGGCAGGGGCAAAATGCCCCCAACCCCCAGACACGAATCCGGCGACACGGAGGAAAAGACCAGGTCTAGGGTGTGGCCAGCTCTATGGGTGGGGCATAAAACATGCTGAGATAAGCTCATGGAAGTCATGGATTCCATGAAATCCAGAGCCGCACCAGAAAGTTCACCCTCGGCATGCAGGTTGAGGTCCCCAACCACCAAAAGGCGGGGGGATCTCAGCAAAGCAGCCGAGATGAACTCGGCGATCTCTGGTAGGGATTGCGCTGGGTTGCGGGGAGCACGGTACACCAGCACAATGCCAAACTTATCTCGCTGACCCACAGATAGATGAAGGCATTCCGCCCCAGAACACACCATCGTCGCGGACCTGCTAACACAAAGGGATTCCCTGTAAACGATGGCCACCCCACCCCCCCTACCCTCCGATCTGCCCGCCCACTGAACCTGAAACCCGGGAGGGCACAGGAGAGAGAGGGAAGCCCCTCCCTCCGCGCCCACCCAGGTCTCGGTTATACACGCCAGGTCGGCGCGCTCATCCAAGATGGAGTCTAGGATGAGCGGGGTCTTATTGTGCACCGACCTGGCGTTAATCAGCAGGCAGGTCAGATCGGAGGCGCTGGCGGGATGGCACCCAGGTAGATGGCGGTGGACGAGGGGATCAGAACGGGGGACAGGCAGTAAGTGCCGGACCCTGGTTCTTCTTACCCGACCGATCCCGCCGTCCGGAGCATACCTCCCACGGCCAGACACCACAGAGATACGAGTCCCTGCCGACATGGTGACCTGAGAGAGAAGGGGAAAAGGGGGAAAAGAGAAACGGAGCAAATAGCAAAACAGTCAAAAACTAATACAATTAACAAATCAATTTAACAACAGCAAAAGCACCACGAGGGTGCAAAGATACAGGATAAAATACAACTCAAAACAAAAAGAGAGGAAGGATAAAACAAAAGAAGGGCACAAACCAGGGCAGAATGGAAATTCAGGGAGGGGGGAGGAAAAGGGGAGTGCGGGACGGGGTCAGCTGGTAACGCCGGCCATAAGGGAACCACCCAGAGCCCACAGAACCACCCAGGATCCATCCAAGAACAACTGTGAGAGGGGGCCGCCACATCCTCGACGGCGGCGGCGATGGAGGGGCCGCAACGCCAACGAGGCAACACCAGTCTGCGTCAGGCATCTCCGGGGTGGCGGAATATGGATAAGCCGCGGCGGCGAAAATAGTAGAGCCGCGTCAGCCTCGGAGTAATGCCAGTAATGAAGATGGTGAGGAAGATGAGGAATACAAATAACGTCCAAATCTCCTGGGGGGAACTGTGGGGGGGAGCAAAGATGGAGGGCTCCAGCCCCCCATGTCCCTAGCAGTCCAGTCCTCGGAGGGTGTGGGGGCAGATGGAAGGGCTCAACCCCAAAACCCTTAACAGCCATTAGCAGTCCAGTCCTTGGGGGGGGGAGCACGGTGGAAGGGCTCCAACCCCCCAACCCATCAACAGTCCAAAAGGAGACCAGGAAAAGGGAGGGGGAAGCTCAATGCTACTAACCCCTCAACAGTCCGGTCCTTGGAGGGGGGGTGGGGGGAGCAAGATGGGAGAGCTCCGCACCCCCACCCCCACAACAGTCCGAGAGGCAGCCAGGGGGAAAAGTTCCATGCCCCCAAGCCACCAAAGCAGTCCAGTCCAAGAGGGGCGGAGGGGCAAGGCAGAAGGACAACCAGCTCTGAGCTAGGAATACTTCTCTACACCAGACGGGGGCTGCATTGGCTTCTGATATTTCAAACTGTTTGCCAGCCATGGCCCAGGGGCATTCTGACCTCCAACTGTTAAAGCTATTAGGAGAATATTCTATAACAACTGGGAGAACAGTGATGGCAATTTTCAGCAGATTGTGGATCAGGAGGAGCTATCCTGGAAAGGGCACTAACTCGGGAGGAGATTGTTCCCCTATACTCCCATAACCCTTCTCAGTCCAAGTTAGGGACTGTGCTGGATGTAGGGGTATGTGACAAAGATGGAAAGACCTCAAATAACCTGTGAGCAGTTATTTTATCCAGCATCTAATTGCATCCCAAATCACTCTAGGGGTCACAGACAATCCAATAAATAAAGGGAAGTGGTCAAAAGTGGTCAAGTAAATGGAAGGCACTCACTTCTGTGAGCAAATTGCTGAGAAGGGAGATGCTCCAAATTGATTTTAAAACTGTTGAATACTTACCCCGCCCACGTGGTGTGACAAGGTTATGGATGGACTTCCATAGCCTAACAATATCCCTTATGCTTTCCTGGATGAGGAGATTTCTAAGTTCCTTTTCCGTAGCTACCAAAAGAGTCTTCTCTGAGGTAGAACACATGCTCAATCAATCATCGGGATCCAGAAAGTACATTGTTTCTCTCCATTGGCAACAAGGTCATTACGACTTGGAGAGCAGCCAAGACCTAACACTATCAAAAAGCCTCTTCCCAGGACCTATCAGCAAAAGACTAAACGTTGTCTGACCGTTGGAAATAATCATGAACTGGACAAGCCTGATTCCTTTAAAAAAAAACTGGAGGAACTAACACACTGCCTTGGGAAATCCCTTCTTCAATTTAAGGCTATCCCAATGTTCCAAACGTCAGCAACAAAGGTTCCGGTGCCTGGCAGTCCAGCAGCTCTGACACTTTCAGAGCCTCAGCACACATTCAGCAGTGTAACACAAGACTTATTTGAATTATCTGATGCTCCCCCTGAGGCAGACACACAAATGGAGCTAATATTGGAAGGGCCCCATTCAAGCAGGGAACAACTACTTCCAGCAGAATGCTCTCAGAGAGCACACTTTCTCTCACAGCCCTTTAACCCAAGTGACTCCACTGATCCTGTCCTATGGGAAATCTCATTACAGCTGGATCTTGACAATGAAGCCTTGTCAATGGAAGACCTCAAAGTGGCCAAAGCACATTCTGAGGAAAAAGAGAGATTGCTGCTCAAAAGACTGGAAATACTCAGACAGGAATTAATATTATTAGGGGTCACTTCTACTCAAGACCTCATCAGAGGGTGTTTCTTTCACACCAAAACACTCCCAAGGCTCCAACCTTCAGTGGGAGCATCAGCTGGAGCAACACTGACCGGCGCACAATGCCGGCTGCTCAGGCTGAGGTTCACCCCGTGCCACCTGTTTCCTCTGCCTCTCTACTGCCCTCTCTTCCTCCCATAGGTGATTGCCCACTGACTCATATTTATGAGAAGAAACTTCCAAGCTCTAAGGGCCTGGTGATCACTCCACCTAAAAACTCTTTTGCTGTACATGAATATATCAGGCTGTGGCATAACTCAACATCCTGTGAGGAAACACTTACTCTGTCCTTTTCTCCTTAACTTCTACTACCAATGAAAAAATCTTCAACAGAGCTATCCTGTTACCAATGTACAACAGCTGATGTTTCCAATGAAGGACCCAACCAAGCAGGGCAGCCACCTGCAACAGAGATTGTTGGGCCTACCCACGCATCTGCAAGACTGCCTGCCCCACATTCTCTTCCTTCCCCTTCCCTTAAGCAAAGGAAGGTCATCCTGCACTTGGACAGTATTGGATCTCAGCCCTCTCAGCCCATCAATGCACCACTGGCACTATTGCAAACTTCTAGATCCATTTCAAACCAGCCTAACATGTGCTTGGGCATTCACAACCATGAGATTCCTAGCAGGGGTTTCATGGACTTACAGTAATTGTTAGAACCTTTAGCTATTCCTTCCATAGACCATCTACTTGGAGCTAACTCTTATGCAACGGACCTCCCATCATATCCAATGGACTGTGCTCTAATTATGCCTCCTGAATGATGCACTGCCCTCTCCTCCAATGTCAACCTCCATGAAGGCTTAGAGTGATCTCATGGACGTGGCTGGGTGGTACAGAAAGTTGCAGGATCCTGATTTTATAGACTTTCTTCAAAGATTTGACAACATCTTACTGCAAGAAATGTGGGCAATTCATTCTGTCCATCCAGAGGGATATACTATTCATATTCACTCCCAGCACATAGGCTCCTTGGCTATACTGATTGCCGATTGCCTACTATCATACCTTATGTATGATGGCATGCTGTAAAATCTAGATCATGAAACTTCAAATCAGGTCAAAGGAAATACTGATAGCCGAAGTATATATGCCCCCAGCTCCTTCCAAGAAGTGCAGGGCCTGCCAATGGAAAGCCTTAAGTCAATCTCTGGATCATCTTGACCATTGATTCCTAGGGATCCCACTACTTCTAGCAGTAGACTTTAATGCCAGAGTAGGTCAGGGAGAGATTATATTCCATCATGTACTAGGTTTAGTGATGCCTCCCTGCTACATCTTTATGGCTCCAGAGAGGCAGTCTAAAGACCATCAAATTAATGATGTGGGGGTCCACTTGGAAAAAGCTTTGCTTATTTAGATGCTTAATCTGGATAAATGGCCTTGCAGAACTCAATGACAATGGCAAAGTCTCCAATATCCCCCCCACCCCCGGATCCAGCACGATTAACTATATTCTGATGCCCATCTCTCTACTACCACGCATTACTGAATTCCAGGTGGGCGAGCCTCTGGCTAGTGACCATCTCCCCTTATGCTGTAGTCTTGCTCCTGATACAGACTCCTTCATCCAGCCTATCATGACATCACAAGAGTCCTCACTGATCCTCGCGAAAATTAACTGGAATCATAGAGCAAAGCATCTGTTTTATAAAGTAATTAAGCAAGATACCACACTTCATGATCCCTTTAACTAGCTATCTTCAGTAAACACTGACAATCACATCAAAGGTTTGAAAGCCCAATAGACCCCATATTAGCTAGTAGAGATGGGCATGAATAAAAAAAATGGCATTTCGTTTGTCGTTTGTCCTTTGGAGGGTCCGTTTCGGTTCGTTCCCGTTTTTCGTGAATTTTTGCAAAAAAATCATTTTTGTTCGTTTTGTTACCATTTCGTTACCATTTATTTCATTTTTTGTGATTTTTTTTAAAGGATTTTAAGCAATTCACTCATATTGCAGTAATGGAAACAAAACGCATGACAACATTTCTGGTGTTTCTGTTCGTTTCGTTTCATTTTAGAGACAAAATTCGTTTGTCGTTTCATTATGTAACGAAACAAAAAAACGAAAACGGAAATGAAAAATTGTTCGTTTCATGCCCATCTCTATTAGCTAGCCTTGGCCAGTTTCCTCAACATGGCCAGAGGAATCAGACTTTCATTATGAGACTGAGGCTAAATAAAGAATACCTTACCCTTAAACTGAAAATATGGAGGATTTATAATCATTACAGAACTTCAAGGGCCCTAGGCTTCCTACACAGTATTTTGTGCTCAGAAAACCACCTTAGAACAGCTGTTAAGAAGCTCCATCATCACTTCATTCTGGACTGCTTAGACCAGGGCATCAACTCTGGCAACAACAAAACATTCTGGAAGTTGGCCTTGTGCTTCCCCACTTTTAACAAGAACTTATACAACCTTTCTTCTATTCCAGCTGGAACATGGGAACAGCATTTCTTTGCAACTTTTTATGACAGCTGTAAGCCCAGTATGCCCTCCAATAAGCTTTTACTTGACCATCTTCTGTATTGGCCCCTGGTCTCAACCAGTGAACTCAAAAAGTTCATGGACCATCATACATCTGAAAAGGCCCTGATGTCTGAAAAGGTCACAATGCCCATCTTCTGGACCTGTTAAAAGCTGACCCTGACTGGTAGGCACCTGTTCTCACTACTTTATTCACACCTGTGTTAACCCATCTGGTATTATGCCTAAAGTATGGACACCAGCATAAGTGTTCCCCACCCATAAGAAGGGTGAGAAGGAATCTCCATGCCAACTCCTGGCCAATAAGCCTTCTTGCCATCACTGGAAACTTATATGCCAACCATCTACTTACAATAATTACAAGACTGACTCCTAGACCATGACATTCTGGGTTCTGAAGTAGTGGGGCTTAAGGCTGAAAGCCCACATTAGATCATCACTTGATCCTCTCACATCTAATTTCCAAATATGCTTCACAAAGTAAAACCTTCTTGCAGCTATTTTGGACCTAAAAGGGGCTTTCGACTCTGTTGATAGACATCTTATAGCTGAACCTCTCAAGACTGGGCATTGATAGGAGGCTGCTTCTTTTGATTCAAAACTTACTGTGGGCTCTTCTTGTTGCATAAAAATCTCAATGAAGGGTGCCCTTTCCAGTCAGATTCTCTCTAAAAGAGCAGTAAGTCAAGGCTGTGTCACGGCACCAACTCTGTTTAACCTATTCATTCATGATATTGTTCCACTCTTACACGGTATCAACAGCCACCGTCCCAAATTGGGCTCTATACAAATTCCAGTCACACTATATGCAGGCGACATGTTTCTTCTGTCCCACACTAGGATCAGCCTAAAATGATTAGTGTGCAGTTGCCATGGTTACTTGCTATCCAACAAACTTCAATTAAACTTTGCCAAATCCAAACTTATGGTGTTTGGCAAGTCCTGGAAGCCCTTTCTCTGGTCCTTTACTGGTAATACCATCCAGCAAGTGAAAGAGTTCAAGTATTTGGGTTTCTTTTTTCATTATAGACACACCTGGGCAACACATTGACAGTCAGTGGTTAAGCCAGCTAAGCTCTCAGCGCAGACTTTCCTACATTTTCACCATACTTGGGGCAACTCATACATTCCTGCCACATTGAAGATTTTCAATGCTAAATCAGTAGCAGAGCTTCTTTATGCCTAGATTCCACAGCTCTGTGAAAAGGGTTCAATCAATGTTTCTATCTGCCTCACTGTGTTCCATATGCAACCCTATGCCTTGAAGACAGCCAATATAGGCTTGAGGCCCCGGCCTGGCTAGATTCCTCAAATTCTGGGTCAGAATTTGTTTCTTTGTGATCCAGGATACCTTGTTCCAAGTGTTGCTTTCTGACAACATGCTCGGGAAAGGGATGGCCCTATTTATTAAGAAGATCAAGGCTCTGGGGCTGTCCCCAGACTTGTTGAGTTCAATACCTTTATCTCAGGTATTCCATAACAATCAAAACTAGAGTTTAGGATATCAAGGGCAAGCCCTGTCTAGTGCTGCATCCAAGGTAGTGCTGCATCCACTATATTTCCATCTGCCACTCTCCCATGGCAAGAGACCTGCTTATCTTCATCTTTTGGAGTGTCCCCGGGATCGCTAGGCATTCACTCTTGCCTGGTATGATGATGTGCCTTCCAATTTGGTGCAGGGTAGATTCAGAGTATTACCCACAGAGTTCAGAGTGTGCCCCTGCGGCCAGGGAGAGGTCAACTCATTACAGCATACGATGTTTCATTGCAACTGGTACCAGGATATCCACCTGTGTCACTTAATTACTTTTCTGTTTTCTCACCCTGTTTGGGACAACCTGGCCAAAATTGGCAGCAGTAATATGGAACTTACTGCAACAATTGCTGGATACATCCATCTCATCGTTCAGAGGTGTCACATTAGATTGCCACACGCTACTGAGATCTAACTATGTCCCCCAGGTATCCTCCAATATATGCTTACTGATTAGAGATGGGCACGACTCAGAAAAAAAAAATTCGTTTGCGTTTTCGTTTTCGGCTAGGGTCCGTTTCGTTTCGTTTCCGTTTTCATGAGCTAATTTTCAAAATTTTTCGTTTTCGTTTCGTTACGTAACGAAAACCGAAAACGAAAACGAAAAAAATTTCATTTCTCCCCATTTAGCTCCATTGAGTGCTTTTCCAGTAACGAAAAACGAAAACTGGCTCAAAATTAGTCGTTTCGTTTCCGTTTTCGGTCCATTTTTGAACCGTTTTTCGTTTTCGTTTCGTTACATAACGAAAACGAAAAAACGAAAATGAAAACGAAAATACCGCTAAGTCGTGCCCATCTCTATTACTGATATATGTTTATTTGTAATGTTTTTTTGTGCCGACAAAGCTTCTAAAACTGAATATAACTATTATAAATATTATGAGTTCTGGATAGCAACAATATTATATATTTTTCATATTCGGCCTGGTTTTTTACAAAAAAAATCTCTTCCTGGCTTTGTCTAAGAAACTAAGAATGATAGTAGCTTGTGGGATTTTGTTTTGTTTGTTCGGCAGAGGAACTTTGCGCACCTGTGGGCCCCAGACATCATGTCACAAACTGATGTTCAAAAGACCTGATATGTTTCATCTCATCTTTCTCCACCTTATGTGCCCAGGCAATGGTTGTAGCTTTTCTGAGGCTTAGCACTCCATAGAGACTTCAGGGTCTTAACCTTGACATTGTCAGCCCTACTTACTTTTGATACAGTCGGAGCGATAAACTAAAAAGCTCTGAGGTTTTTCTTCCTTGTCTCTGAATTTCTGGGGATGAAAAGGAGTTTTGGCAAGACAGAACAGTAGCCCTAGAAAGCAGTTCCCTGTAACAGGGGCAGGGCAAGCGGGAAGATGCAAGTGACTACACAAACCTTGCCTCTAACATTCTTGAACTGTTGCCTGCCCTAGAGATCTTTGTGCGTTTGAGACAAAGAACTGGGAAGGGTTTGATACATTCAGCATAGCTTACAAAATTCCTGCAGTTGGAGATGCTAAAAAGCGTCAAATTCACAAAAGTCTTTCTAAAACTTTATACTGAACAGGTGGAGATGTTAAGGCAGTAAGGTATATATATGGGATATTGGACCAGAGGGCTTGCACATACAAGCACTTTTCTTTTCCACATCTGACATACTTGCATTACAGACAAGCATATATACTGTACATAAATAGCTTTAAAATCAGCCACTTGTGCTAGAAATTGGTTGAAATCCTGTTGTAGTAGGTTGCACTAAACCAGGTCTATTGAATCAATGGGACTTTGGTATCCCATCTCATCTGTATGTTGCATTGATTCAAATAGGTCTACTCTAGTTGTGACTTTAGGTTATTGAGTTGTGACTTGTGAAACTAAAGTAAAACACAACTCGAGAAGGCCATTTGAACAACTGAACTTATAGAACAGTCGATTCACCAAATCCCCACTTATTCCATGGGCCTATTTTACTGTGACTTAGTACACTTAGTAATATAATTTCAATGACTGTCCTAGGAATCTGTACCCTTAAACCATTGGGGAGCTCTATCATGTTGCATAAAGTGAAACTCAAGGGAAATTTGAAGTGTTCTGGTTGAAAATCCTATGGAAAGTTGATAGGAAACTGACAGGAGGAATTAATAAAATTATGGTGATGGTTTATTTCTTTATGAATTCTTATGAAATATTTATGATGAAATTAGAAAATTACACAGGAGTACATGTGCATTCTTGCACACACTGAGATGGGCATTTTGCTGTGTGTGTGAGAGAGAGAGTGAGTGAGTGTGTGTGTGTGTGTGTGTGTGTGTGTGTGTGTGTGTGTGTGTGTG
>JAHTLZ010003518.1:25472047-25497515 GCA_023846285.1 Phrynocephalus versicolor | reverse complement strand
GTGTGTGTGTGTGTGTGTGTGTGTGTGTGTGTGTGTGTGTGTGTGTGTGTGTGTGTGTGTGTGTGTGTGTGTTGCGTCATTACATTACTTGGTGACCCCATGTCCATGGAGTTTTCTTGGCAGGAATACTGTAGTGGTTTATCAGTTCCTACTCCTGGTGCCTACAGCACCTGGTATTCCCTGGTGGTTGCCCATCCAAGTATTAACCAGGGCCGACCCTGCTTAGCTTCCGAAATCAGGTGAGACTGGATGTGCGTAGGGCATCTAGCACCTAGTTGGGCACTTTGCTACTGTGATGTATTTGTCCTTCTTGTCCAAAGTTCTTGTAGTTAGAAGAGATTGGGGGATAATTGTTATGGAGAGCCAGGAGGCATAAGATATGCCTGTGGTTTGCTATGCAATCAAATTGATCTAAAGAAATTGCCCGAGGAAAGAACAGTTGATAGCAATTGGTACCATGGGAGTGTCATGCAGATAAGAACAGAAGTCTGTGTCTCTCATGGTTTATAACGTATGCAGGACTAAAGTGAGTAAGAATGGGATTTTAATAGCTGTTGCCAAATCCAAAGCCCTGAATGATCCCATGCCCTTGAATAATAACGAGATGCAATAATAATTAGGAGAGCAATTTAGTAATTAACTTCGTTCTTGCTAAAATATGGCTGGATGGGCTGAAATGAACCAGTGTATTAATACAGAACAAAGAGATACAAACTTCATCCATCTCTCTGTCAGGTAAATGCTCTAGAAAAGTTATCTTTATGTAATTTGGATGTGTCCTCACAAGTGCATTAGTGTGCCTCCAAGTCTTTATCCTGGGATTTTACAGCTAGAATATAATGAGAAGGTACTGGTTGCCTCCTTTCCTGCATTTGCTTTTGTCAAATGAAATTCCTTTCTGTAATCAATTTTGCCTCCTTGTCAAAGGATGGGTTTTTCTACTCCTCAGTATTCCTTGTGTTGTGGATAAGTGACTGATGATGATGATGATACTGGGGGCTATGGGTGTGTGTGTGTATGCATACACAAATAATGTGGTGTCACGTTGGGAGAACACACGATAGGACTATTTTTAATCAAAGGGCACATGACTCCAAAAGCAAAGCAAAGTGTGTTGTATATATATCCTCCATAGTTCTTAAAGAACTCTCTGAATACTTACAGTTTAATCATGCAGGCTACATACTGCCCCCTACCTCCAAACAAGCTGTGTACTCCGTTTACTGATCTTGGAAGGATGGAAGGCTAAGTCAACCTCAGTCCTTACCTGAACCCATCAGGATCAAACTCAGCTTCACGAACAGAGTCTTAACAGCAGTACTGCAGTTTAATTACTGCACCACAAGGCTCCTATTTTAAGTGGCATAGTGAAAACATTATTGTCTTCATTTGTAACATTTTGAAACACATGATTAAGTTTTTAACTCTGTTCCTTTCATCATTAAGGAAGTGCCTTCTACAGAGTAAGAACCTTGACCCATCTAGTTCAGTACCATTAGTTCTGGTGATGGTCTTCCACTCCATAATTCAACCAGAAATGCCTAGTATTCCTGGGAAGCCTTCTACCAAAATACTAAGTAGACTGACCTAACACAGTTTCCAAATTCTGGCAAAACCAGGTGTTTCTGTGGTGATACATGGGACAAGATGGTCTTAAGTTTTTATTTTTCCTCATTATTTGATGGTGTTCTCTTCTTCCTCTCACAAAATACCAGAACTAGGGGACATTCACTCAAATTGAGGGTTGGGAGAATGAGAACAGACAAAATACTTCTTTACACAGCATGTTGTTAAGTCTGTAGAACTCCGTCTGGCCTGGATGCCTTCAAAGTGGAATTGGACAGATTCCTGGAGGAAAATGTCATCACAGGTTACAAGCCATGATGGGGATATGTAATCTCCAGGCTTAAGAACAGGGCACATCAAAGGCCAAATGCAGGGGAGTGGTATAAGATATCTAGTCTCGTGTGCTCCCAGAGGCCATTGGCTGTGCCACTGAGACATACAGGAAACTGGACTAGATGGGCTCTTGGCCTGATCTAGCATTGCTCTTCTTATGCTCTTTGGTTTTGTTATGAAAATCACCTTGGGGGTCACTGCCAGGGACTTTTGAGAGAACTCAGAAAAGTTCCAAGATAAACAAGATAAATAGTGAAAATTCTGTCCAAGTTTGAAATATTGACCCTACTGAAGATACATCCGGACACCTTCTAATTATAGGGACACAGCCAATGACTGAGTTAGAGTCTCTGCTATATGTTTTTGGGAGGCAGCCATAGTAGTATCCTCTGTCTCTGCCATTCTTTAAGGTTTAAATAAAATAGCTATTCATTCTATGGTATTTCATTAGAGCAAGCAAAATCTACAATCAGTCAGTCAGTCAATCAATTAATCAATACACAGAACTCAGAATTTTGAAAATCATTAAAATATAGGAGGTAAGGAAGGAACACATTTTAATTAATAATCCGGATCTATAACCTGTGCAGATCTATAACCTGTGCAAAAAATGGTTTCAGTAATTGCAGCCAAACAATTCAATTTTGTACATCAATGTCCAAAGTAAATAAAGTCCCACCAAATACTGTGAAACTGGATCCCAGCTAGGTATATATTCTCCCCTAGGAGAAAGCCTCATTCAACTCAGAAGTGCTTTGCTGTGTGTACATAGGTACCATCTTGGCCATTTCAAATGAGCCACCCCAACGTACCAAGAAAGAGGCAAGTGGACCTGCAATGGGACTGCAACACTGGGTAATCCTTTCCTTTTATTTGATGCAATTAGCTATACTCAGTGGACTTTTACAAATTTTATTCCAATCTTCAAATGAAATGCATGGGCCTTCTACAGCAAACCACCCCTCCCGTCGCTGACAAATCAGGGAATTTTGGTCTCGAGCAAGTCACATTGAGGAGAGGTGAGAATGTGTGTAGTGAGATCCGTGACATGTGTTTGGATTGACTGGGACAATAAAGAGGCCATCTCCCCCCCTTCCTCCTCACACTTCGAATGCAGCCCAGAGAACATCAAGGCTCCAAGCCTGCTGCCTGGCTTTTTTCCATCTTGCCATGGACTTAACATCTAAGAAATAATGCCTGGCAAATCCATCTTTTGCCATGTTATTACCTATTGGTACTGCTCTTGATGAAGGGGGCTTGCCCTCGAAATATTAGCAATGTTTTGTTATTTTTATAGTAGCCTAAAGGTATCGCCTGTTCCACTTTTGTATCAAGGAAGAAAATATTTCTGTATCCTAATGCAAAGTTGTAACAAGCCATCTGTGTTGAATCCGCACTGCCTAGTAGATTTCTTAGACAGCTCAATGGCAGGGCAGTCTGTAGGTTCAGGAGGTGCAAGCTAGGCCCCAGGAGGAAATGAGGAGACAGTTAATCACATCTACAGGATGAAGTAGCAGCTGGACTTGAAGAAGGAGGATGAAGAGGGGGGAACTTATCACAACAGACTCCAAAGGGAAAGACTGGGCAGAGGATTTGGAGGATTCCTCTTCCATCTGGCCACTTCTGCTGAAGGAGTATTGTATGGGCAGAAGGTCCATTTCTCTGTAAGTAAAAGGTACAGGGAACAGTGCAGGTGGTGGCCCAGCTGACTCCTCCCTATCAATGGCACAGGTGCCCAGCTGAGGCCAATCCATGGGTAACTGCTTGACTCATAAACAGCACTGGTGGAGGAAGCACCACAGCGAGCATCTATAGCAGATTCTCCAGAGGCAGGACAAATTGTTGAGACTTGGTTACTTTCATTGGCTCAGAACTACCTCTCTAGATCTCAGACCCAGACTGGAAATTCTGGGAGCCCAGTGAGCTGAACTTAGGACTGGCAGAGGCCTGAGAGTGATGAAGGGCTAGTTGCGGCAAATAAGTTATCCTGTGGATTCTTGGGATGGAAAGAGTTGGATGCCCCTTTACATTGCTCTTTTAAAAACCATTTATAGCAGTGTGAGTCTGGGGTTCATGAAGCATATGGTTAAGGAGCAGCAGTCACAGAAGTACTACGGTACTCCAAAATTAAAATTTAAAATTGTTTAAAGAAGGCAATGCATGTAGGAAATATATACAAAATGTATGTTCTTGGTTTTCCAAATGTGTTCCTCATAAACATTCTCCAATAGAGATGGGCACAACAAAAGAATAAGAGCACTGTATTTTGTTTCCTTTTGTTATTAAAGATTTTTTTAAAAAAAAACTGTGACAAAACAATATGAAATAATACTACATGAGTCTGCTCCCCTGGGTCCTAGAGGTACCCAGATTTGTGGATGCCTCGAATGTTGGAGAAGCAGGATAGAAATTGCAAGAGATGGGACCTAGGAATGGAGGATGTACCAGTAAGATATTGTGGTACATTGGCTCCTCTCTCTTTAAATTTAAATAAAAGAGGTTTATGGATAAAAGAAGCTGGATATTACCGTATCCTCTTGATTTCATATGAATTTTTTCATGAGATCTTTCCCAATCACCATCAAATCATCCTCCGCACTGATCTACCTGGTGGCCCATCTCTCCCCAGACAGACCAAAAATATCATCCATTCCTAGGCCCCATCTCTTTGCACACAGATTGCAATTTCCAGCTTGCTATCCTGATTCCCTAGGATGGTATTGGTATGTTTTGACATGGTAGGATGAAATGTTTCATTTCTAAAATGGAAAAGGGCATTTTGTTACTTAACAAAACACTTGTTTTGTGTGTTTTTTCAGTTTGTAACATTTCATTAAGCAATGACATGATGAAAGACTATGTATTTTTCATTTTGTGCCCATCTCTATTTTCCAGTTAGTTTCCTTGCTCTTCCATTCTCTCAGTGAAGAGGTAACATCTTGTGTAATCATTTGATTGGAACCCTGAATGAGAAAGGGATAAAAAGTTAGAAAGCATCTCTTTCTCCTTCTGTTCCCTTGTGGTGTTCACAGTTTCCTTGGAGGAGGGAATTCTCTTTCCCCCCAGCTGTTGGCTTTTACATCTCATTAGGTATTTTTCCTACTGTTATTTTCCCCCTTTCTTCCCCTCCCCTTTTATTATTTCACCTCATTTATTTAACCAAAAGAAGGTACTGTTTCTGGATGCATTGTCTTCCCTGCTTTCATTCAGATGTGCTTGTGTGACTTCGTAAATTAAACACCACCAGAAATCCTGTTGCACAGCTAAGTGTCCATCACAAAAAACAGTGGGAACAGTATACAATCTTTTGGCTAAAAATACAGACAGTCTTTTGGAAGCTATATCCACAAAGCACTTCCACCGGTATGTTGCAGAGTGGTCACCATAGGAATTGTGCCATTGGTTACACAAACACAATGTGAATCATGCAGTTGTCCACTGCATGATCATGAGCTACACAATCAATAGGGCAACCTCAACATAATTACAAAAACATAATGCAAACCTCATGATTCACTGCACAATACAGTGGTACCCCAACTTAAGAGCAGCTCGAATTAAGAGCAATTTGACTTAAGAGTGGAAAACTGTTGGCATTTTAACTGCTGCCTTACTAATTTTAGATATGGTCTGCTCAACTTACAATGTTGTTTTCATTTTTTTTTAAACTTATTTTTTCAATTTTTCTATATAGGTATCCCGACTTAAGAGTAGTTCGAACGGATTCATTCAGAACGGATTAAATTAGTAAGTCGGGGTATTATTGTACTGTCTTTCTGAGCATAAACCCTGGCATAATTCCTTTATTGCACTACATAATTACTTTACATAATGCCAACTTGAACAGGATTTCAGCTATAGGTACAAATATCAGATAGGAATTCCTTATTTCTGCAGAAAAACACCAGAGATGTCTCAACAGTCCAATTTTTTCAACCCTCCATCAAACAGCCAGTGGCTGGCCAGGGACAATGTGCACACAGAGTTCTCATTTATTAGACAGCAGTGAGTGCATGAAGAAGTCCTTCAGCCCTGAAATATTCTGAAAATAGTTCAACAGCCAGTTTAAAGGGGAGGAAATGATACAACTGTGGCATTCATTCACTGAACCTAATTCTGTCTCCCAAGTACTGTTTCAATTTATAGAATGTGGAAACAAATTGAGTTTGTAGACGAAACATCTACTGGTGCCAATTACAAACTAAAATTTGTGCTCCAAGTGTGGATGTTATTGACCAACAATACTCACTAGTCCATTTCTGAAAACAATGTCAAATACTCTTTTGGATGTATAATGCCCCATGTGCCTTGAGTCCATGTTACCTGAAAGACTGTCTCACAGAACAGTGGCTAAATTGCAGTACTACTACTGTAATGCAAATTTTGTTCACGACCTGGGGTTCAATCCCAGATAGCTTAAGGTTCACTCAGCCTTTCACCCTTCCAAGGTCAATAAACTGAGTACCTGGTTTGCTGGGGGTGGTAGTGGTTGACTGAGGACAGAGATGGCAATTTCCCTCAGGGTGAGAGTTGCGTAATCATTTTGTTAAATAAGCAGTGTTCGCATATCCAAGTACACACATCACATATTCATACTGCTGCAGATACCCAGAGGCCTTTCATGAAGAATGTTGCTTTTGACTGGGGTTAGGATAAACTTTTTTAATTGTTCACACTAGAGATGGGCACGACTCAAAAAAAACGGTGTTTCGTTTGTTGTTTGGTCGTTTAGGGGGGCGTTTCGGTTCGTTTCCGTTTTCGTGAGGTTTTTTGCAAAAAAAAATCATTTTCATTTCGTTACATAACAAAACAAAAAAACAAAAACAAAAACGAAAAATTGCTGTTTCGTTACCATTTAGCACAATTCAATGTATTTGCCGTAACGAAAATGAAGCAGTCGAAAAAATTTTTCATGTTTTGGGTCGTTTCGTTTCATTTTGGAGTCAAAATTCGTTTTTCATTTTGTTACATAACAAAACAAAAAAACAAAAACAAAAACAAAAAATCGCTCATTTCGTGCCCATCTCTAGTTCACACTCATTTTTCAAAGGTTAGAAACTTCATCTCCCCCCCCCCAGTTGCTCTTTCGCTCATTCTTGAATTTTCCCCTTGCCTCAAACTTGATCCTAATTTAGCCTTATCCTCTGCTTATTCTCCTTCCCTGCCCCTAACCAGTCTCTGTCTTGGTGTTTCCCTCTCTGAAAAGTGCCAGGACTCTGCTGGAGGGAAACATGATATAGAAGTGCTTATACCTCCTCTGAAGAATTGAGTCTCTCCACCTTCACCTCTGCAAAAGATTGGTTCTGTTTATCTACCTCCTGTTTTCCCTTCCTCCTTTTGTGGTCACTAATCTTTCTGCCTACTCACTCCCATGCTCATTCAGCTATTCCACCTACTTGGTCTCCCTGCCTTTTCTTACAAGATGCAATGGATTTAATTTATTTATTTCTATATTTCCTGTGTTTGGACCATTGGAGGTTCCTGCAGAGAGAAGCAACACACAGCAAGGTGGCAAGGGACCTTGTGAAGTAATTAACACCTCCGAGCCTGTTTGTAGCATTGTCTCTAGGGGAGGTTAGTGAGACTTGTGGCACCATTCTTAAAGATGGAACTGCAAACTACAAACACATATTAATTATGTAAACCTCAATCATGAGTTTCAAAAGATAATCTTGAGATGCCTGATATTATCTTCTCCTTTATCAACCATATCATGTTTCAGATGGCTAGGTTAGCTGGAAATGAAAGGACGTTTGTTTTCCTATGTGCCATACAATTCAACTTTTAAAAAGTACAATAAAAAGTACAACAATAATATAAGATGATACAACCCAGCACTGTGACTTTGAAAGCCAATTTTCCTCCTCCTCCTGTGAACTGTTCACAAATCCTTGTTTCTATTTACTAATAAATGGTCTCTCAGCATGTTGTTTGTTTGCATATGTGTTTTAAGCAGTTGCTCATATTTCATTAGCAGGAAATCCTCTGAAATGGGAGATGGCAAGAAAATGTGTTTTATTTAGCAATTTCCCTTTATTGTTTTCTCACTCTTTCTTTGCCCCCCTCCCAAACTCCAAAATTCACTTTGCATTAGTGTTTCTCTCCCTGTATCCCCACTTTGTTGCTAGCTGGCACATCAACAGGAAGCTTGAGGCCCTGATAGCAATCTGTGCTGTGCATGAATCTATCAGAAGTATTGTCTGCTAAAATATGGCGGAGGCTGCCTTATTCACAGAGGAGTTACATGCAATGAGGTAGGATGAGGAGGCAGAAGAACTGTGGAACCTATCATTTTAGAACAGTGTCGAGGACTTATAAAGATGAGTACTCATGGGTCCCTGTCACAGGGCTGCCAGAGGAATAGAGAAAACATCTGAACAAACTGCTTGTTGAGGATTCCAGCTTTTGGAATACCTGTCATAGGCTATGCAGGTTCTGGCTGTTCTCACCAAAAAAAGCAGTTTTTTTCCCCAGAGCACAGCCCTCTCACAATCAGAGAGTATCTACATTACACAATTATAGATGTTTGACATCTGTGTGATTCCCAAAGCTTGATGCTTTGGGATCCTGGGACCAGTTGTTTGATGAGCCCACTTCAACTTCTTATACAGAGAGCTCTGTTGGGGCTCCCCTGAACTACAGCAGAAAGTTCTAAGTATCTCAGGATTCCATAGGATGGAAGCATGGCAGTTAAAGTGCCCTAACTATGTCATGTAGAGACAACCTTAGATATTGGTGTGACTGGCACTTAAACCCTTCTGTAGCATCCTCATGGAATGCAGTCCTCTGCCGTATCCGAGGACAAGAGGCTAGCTTATGGGATGGAGGATGGGTTGCTTAACACTGCCAGTTTTACCCTCCCAAAGAGGGGACTCAGGCTCAAAAGAAATGGCTGGGAAGTGGGCCCACTAGAGATGGGCACAAAACAAAAAATGACATGCTGTTTCATTGTTTCATAATGTTACAAAACAATTTGTAATGCAACAACACGGCAGACTACGTGTCATCACAAAATGAAATGAATAGCTTTTTTTTCCAGTTCGGAAACCGAACCAGGGAGCCACCGGATCTTGCTTCAGGCAAGGGGCTGCAGCCATGATCACAGGTGCCACCAGTCCTCCTTCACCTGGGTCTCTGTGGGTGGCATTGATCCTGGCTTTCCAGTTCTGAGCCTTACTTAGCTTTCTGGTTGTAAGCCAGGTAAGGCTTAGAATCAGAAAGCCTGGATCAAAGCCTCTGCCACTCCTCCTTCACCCGCAGAGACCTGGGCAAAGGAGGGATGGCTTCAGCTGTGACCTTGGCTTTAGGATCAAAGCTGCCACTACCTTTCCTTTGCTCGGGTCTCTGTGGGCAAAGGAGCGGTCCCGGTGCCTTCAATCCTGCCTAAGAACTGGAGAGCGGAGGAGGCTGTTGAATTTCACGCTACACCAGCAAGGGTGCTAGAATGGTGTGGAATTTAAAAGCCTGCTTTGCTCTCCCGTTCTGAGCCAGGATCAAAGCTGCTATCACCCCATCTTAGCCCAGTTCTCTGTGGGTGAAGAAGAGGTGGCGGCAGCTTCGATCCTCGCTTTCCAGATTGAGCTAGCCGGCTGGTTTTCCCCTAGGGCAGGAAGGGGGCCTGCTAGTCCTCCCACCACCTGCTCTTCCGTTACAGCCATCACCACTGACACCCAGCTGCTTTTTGTTTTGACAGGTTGAGCTGTGGGGCCCCCTCCCCACACCCCAATCTGTCAAAAAAAATCCAGCTAGTTGCCGGTGGTGGCAACAGAAGAGCAGAGCAGGTGGCGCCAAATTTAAAACCCTGCTATGCTCTCCTGCTATTGCCACTGCCACCCAGCTGGTTTTGACAGCTCGGGCTGTGGGGAGGGGGGCCTCCTAAAACCATCCCCCTCTCCCTACAGCCTGAGTTGTCAAATTTCCATTTCATTACTCATTTTGCTTAATTACATGTGTTTTTTTTTTAAAAAAAGATCATTAATTGTGAAATGAAACAAAACACTATTTTCCCATTTCGTGCCCATCTGTAGGGCCCACCCATCTGTCACCAGGCTCTTCTGCTTCAGGTCTATGTCTCCCTCTTCTTCAGACTGGCCTTGCCTCTGTATGACATAAACAAGCACATAAGTGAGAAGGCTCGGCTCCATCAAAAGGCTCTGAAGGGCAGAGCCACTTTGCCTTACCAGCGAAGTAGCACGAGACCTCCAGGAGGCTCGTGAGAATTCAGGTGGGGGAAGGAAAGCCCTGTATAAAGCAGGGCTCCTAGCAGGCCAAAACCTCTTTTGCCATGGATCATTCCCCACCCTCCCACAGCTTGTTCTGTGTACTAGTGTGAGTCTAACTGGTCGCTGTATGGAGCCTGGATAGGAATTTTTGACCCATTCCCAGAATTGGCCAAGGGTGAGTGGTGATTTTTCATCTAACCCACACTGGTGCATGGCGGTGAGGGGTTATTTAGGGCATCCAGTTAATGGCCACGCTGGCAGTAGTGCGGTAAGGTTAAGGCACTCAGTGGGTAAAAATCTAGCATTATCTTCTCAGCCATCTAACCTCTGGGTGCTGTGGATCAGGAGATTACAGTGCCAGGAGAAGGATGCACTTGGACCATTACTGACCAATAGCGGGGTTCATGGACCTGGGAAGTGGTTAATGGAATTTATTGGCCTTGTGTGCGCAGTCCGGGGGACTGGGTACACAGGGGTTGTGACTCACCCAATAGTTTGCCAGTTGGAGGGGTCCCGGGAGACCCCGGGATTCCAATTTTAGTCCACACTACTGCAGGCCCATCTGCAAGTTACTGTTGGTTTAACTGATGTTGATGAGTTAATAAAGTGTGACCCAAGTTTATATCCCAACAGTCTCGCCTGTTTCGCCGTTGGGGGGGGGGGGGCAAAGGAGCATAGCAGGGATTTCTCTCCTCTGGTAGGTTATTAATGCAAGGAGCTCTTAGAGGACTCCTTCTAAATTTGATTACAGTCCTCAGTTTGACTGTCTCCTTGGGTGTGGCAACTTCACACCAATGTCAGCCTCGTCCATGCCCTTCAAAATATATTATGGAAGATGTGATGCTAGCTGCCCCAAACGCTTTTAGTCTTGCCCATTTGGGGGTGAGAACTGCCTGATGTATTTATTTACTGTGGTCTTTCCAAGGCAAAGAAAGAAAGAGTGACCCAGAAACCACTGGCTCGTCTTTCTGGTGGCCCATGTTCCCTGCAAAACTCCCCTTCAACAATATATGACAAAGGAATTCATTTGTTTCTTAGTAATCTCAAATATGCCATGGCCAGAGTTTTTGTAATCATCACATGGATTGCATTGTGGCTGATTTTCAATTCATTCCACTAAATGCAGAGTCAATGTTAGGGTAACACAGAGGGCTACAGCAGTTCTGCCTGGCCTTTCTCCTTCAGTACGATACTGACATCTTGTGGCCCTTAACCTCGCTAATGCGGGAGTGAGAGAGAGAGAGAAGGATTCTTCAGAAAAAGGAGGAAAACATAAACAGCTGGGCATGAGCTGCATCGATTCTCCTTCACTTTCAGTTCCTCATATTTTTGCCAGAGGCATGCTCCAGTGCTTTGGGTGACCCATTTTGCTAACAAACAATTCTGTTTGTAATCATACTCCCTTTACTGTGATCCAGACACCAGAGGTAGCTATTAGGAACTTGTGACAACAGCAGCCCAGCATGGCAGTGATGGATAAATTCCCTATCAAGAAATGGACTATTTCTGAATGGAACGTGGAGAGGAATACAAAACACCAGATATATCCACAGTCAAAGCAGCCCTATGTTTTGATCTTTTTTTTCCAAGCTGTAATTGTGTGGCTTGGCCAAGGAAAGGAACAGTGATTTGTGCAGGAAATTTCTTCTCAAGCTGGATAGGAATGCAAGGAAAGCCTCACTCGAGTTTTTTTGTTTTAAGTATTTCAGACATTGTTTAATCCTGCTCTTCAGCCAGAATAACTCCCAGAGTGGTTTAGAGATCAATAAAAAGAAAAACAAAAGAAGGCTGCTCAGTGTTATGACAATGTTCTGGGGAAGGAAAAGATATAATAGATCTGAATTCTTGTATTCTGTTTTTTCTAATTAATGAGCATTGTAATGCACTATAAGGTTAGTGTGACAGTACTGCCACTAGGTAGTGTTGGTCTTCTTAATGTAACTGACTAGAAAGGAAGCACATCAAGCAGAGGATCGAGAAATTGCTTGTTTTTCTACTGGGCAATGGTTTCTTTTTTCTTTTGGGTTCTTCCAGAGGTAGGCTTTTGTTACAGGCATTGTCACCCTTGCAAGCCTTCCATACTACAGTTTTAGTTCCTGATATACTCTCCTGTGAGCCCCTATCAACATTTGTGTGTGTTGTACTGTATAAAACAACTTAAGTGACACTCCACATCTTCTCCCACCCTTCTTTTTTCTTGAAGTTCATAACATCTGGAGCAGATGTGTAGGACTGCATTGTCAACTCCCCTCCTTTTCCCTTGGGAAAGAAACAGGATGGGAACTAAGTCACTCTCTCTCACACACACACGCACACTTTTTTTAAAGCATTTTCACATAATTTCACCCTTTCACCATACTCATAGGGCAGTGCTTCTAAGCTTTGTGTTTGGACAAGGCAGCAACTGCTTTTGAAACATATGATGATTGTCAAGTTTACCTTCACCGAGGAAGTCTTCATCCCAACTTAGAATCTACGTTCACTTGTATTTTCCTTTAATTAATTCCTCCTCATCTGACATCTCTCTCTATTTCTTCATATAGTATGATGATTTCCACTGGGACTAGCACTCATTATTAACAATAATAACATGTTATTTATTTAATCCTGACTTATGGCAACATTTTCTAGAGATTTCTAAGTACAGAAGATGTAGAAGTAGGTCACCATCTCCTTCTTCTGAGATTGCCCTGTTTGCCCAAGGCTACACAGGATGGCTTTTCTCTTAAGAGACACAATGGGGTATCAAATTTCCAACTGTGGCTCCACAGCCAGGAAATCAACTCAATGAGCTATCCAGCTAGCACTACCTGTAGGCCAAGTGAGACGGCACACTCTCAGAAATGGCATATTGCACCTTTCTGCCCATGGAAACAGCTTCAGGCTCACCATCACATCCTCCACCCAAGTCGCCTACTTCTTTCATTGTGTCATGCCTCCATTCCCTTCCTTCTTTACTTGCAGTAGAAAGGAGCTGCAAGTACCTTACCACTGTTGCCTCATCCTTATTCACAATTGCCAATTCACTTAACACCACACCCTGCTTTCCACCTCCCCTCTCTCCTCTCCTCCCTCACTTCAAGCATCTCCAGCTTCTTCTCACAATTCACCCGGTAGACAATCATGTCCCAGATAACTCTGCAGACAGGTCAAAGGAGGTTTTGCTTATGGAGTGTTTTAGCCAAGTCGGAATACCTGTCGGAGCGTATCTCCCAAAGATCAACTGAGGTCCAGCCCACTGGAATGTTGCAGGTGCTCTCACTCCAAGTGGCCACGCCCAGGGAGGTGTGGAAATCAGCTACCTGTAACCGCGCCTTTTCTGTGGCTGGCCCCACGCTCTGGAACCATCTTCCGAGTGAGTTGTGCCTTGCACAGTCCCTGCCAGCCTTCAAAAAAGCATTTAAAACCTTGCTTTTTAGGGAGGCATTTGGCGACCTGAATTAGGGTGTTGTTGTTTTTTGTTGGGGTTTTTTTTGCCATCTTGCCCATGACTTTTCAACTCCCTTGTTGAGCCGTTTTATACCATATACTATATATTTTTCTTTTATATACCATTTTTATTTTGTCTTGATTGCTGTATAGTTTCTTTGGGGTCTGGCTTTCCCTCTTTGTTCACCGCCCGGAGTTCTTTCGGGAAGACGGGTGGTATAAAAATGGATAAATAAATAAATAAATAAAATAAGTAATATCATTCCACAGTGACTCCTCAAGTGTAAATAAAAACTTGATAAGTATGGTGTAAGTAACTGTGAAAACAGGAGTAGAAGAATGGCTAAAAATGAAAGCAAAAATGAAGCCATCTTTCTGGACTTTAGGGCTTCATAACTGTGACAACAAAGTTACTGGGGCACAAAACCCCCACAGGCCCAAGTGCTCCTTCCATGACCACTGTCCCCTTATTTACAAATGCCTCCCTGTCGCCTTCCCATTCTACCAGTGCCTTTTACAAGTGTGGTAGTGGTGAGGCAGCACAGTCGCAGTGGTGGAACAGTGGCAACAGCAGCACAACAAAAGCAGGTAGATCATCCCTACTGGGCACAAACTGGTTGCTTCATGGTAGTTCATGGTTTGTGGCTAACCATGAACCATCACCAACCACCCTTTTTCAAGTTTGTGCCTATCTCTAATCTTAGGCCTTCCCATTTTTGTTCGTTAACATTCAGGTTGCTCCCTGTTCCTGCTAGCAGCGCAGGCACATTATTGTGATGCAATCTCATAGTACAGGCATGTCCAAAGTCCGGCCCGGGGGCCAAATGTGGCCCATTTTCAAATTTTGAGTGGCCCGCGACCTCTTCTGCCCACCGGCTCAGCCAGTCACACATCCCCACCTGCTGGCCCCTCCCCATACTGGATGGAGACATCAAAGCAGTTTTATGGTTTGCCTGGCCTCCCTGCCTCTGTCCATCCCCCTGTTGCTGCAGCATCCTCCCTGCCTCCTTGCATTTGCTTGTCCAAAGTCCGGCCTGGGGGCCAAATGTGGCTGAATGGTCGGCCCCCACACATTTTCACCTCACCAAATCTGGCCCTCCTTGCAAAAAGTTTGGACACCCCTGTCCTAGTAATTTTGAATTGCGTATATACCATCTCCCATTTTTAAAAATAACTGAATGTACATACCACACTATAACCTCAGACTGAGCCTTTGGTGGTGACTCACTGGTTGAGGTTCCCAGGGGAGGTCTTGTCACTCACTTTCTCCTTTGAGACACTTTGGGCCTTCACCTGTTTTTCTGCCCTTGATCCCTCAAGCTGAGGCATGCCTTCTTGCCCTTCCTCCACCAAAGAAGACTTTGGCAGATAGGTCATGACATGAGGAAAACATAAAACAAGGTGTTTGTATGTGTCATGCAGTTCATCCATGTAGAAAAGAACCAACCTGGATGTCATTCCAGGAAGGAGAAGCTTCAGAAATTTTAGTTCCGCTACCCCACTCACCACACCACAGACTCAATATTCATCACCAACTGTCACTTCAAACTGCCAGTTGTTCTTGGAGTGCAGAATTTAATGGAAATGCTATCTGCCCTATCCTTTGGCTTGAAATCTAAGTCTGAGATAACGGTAGCCCTCCAAGTATTGGTAAACTACTGCTCCCATTACCCTTCAACACTGGCCACAGTGGCCAGTCTAGTTGGGAATGATGGGAACCTGAGTCCAATAACATCCAAAAAGTAAACTTACAACAGTTGAATGTTGGATTGTATGAGTTTTTACAATATTACAGAACAGATTATCGGCCACCACGAAGATTGCTTCACTAAAGTGGAGGTGGTGAGCCTTCAAAATAAATATGTGATAGATTTGAGCAGCACAATGAAAGAATAGGATAATATTAAAATCAGCTTTAGGGAAAGAGTAATCATTAACCACGCTGCTGTTTATGCCACCATGTCAGAACTGACTCCAGTGGGGAGGGGTTGTAGTAGAAAAAGACAGAAAAACAGTAAGAAAGAAAGTCACAGAAAAGAAAAAAGCAGCCCTGTTACCCAGAAAGTCTCAATTTTCTTCTGCATCAATCTTCAAGCACTTACTTATATGCCTGCCAGAACCTCACTAACATTCCTGTCAGGGCTCTCTTTTATGCTGATGCCTGTTTGAATTTCTGCAAAGAAATTACAGTCTGTTAGAGCTTGTTTCTTTGCAATGGGTTTCTTTTGTGTATGTTGAACTGTGATCAAATTTGTCAATGGTTTCAATAGGGGAAAAAGAGGAAGGAAGGAGGCAGTGGGGGAAGAGAGTAATGGAACCTCCAGGCAGTGACTGGAGAGCCATATTAGTATATTTGAAATTGTGTGTGCTCAGTAATATGAAATAAACAAAATGGATGTGGATTATGGAGGAGAAAAGGGAGTCCAATGAAAATAGCCACAAAAATAAATGGCATCGTCTAGGACTGTTAAAGGAAGGCCAGGATTTTGCAGAATCGCAGAACGAATCTCTGTCAAAGAAAGGGAAAGGAAAGGAGTGTGTGAGAGAGAACTTCAAATCAGGAATATGAAAAAGTTGTATGGAAAGCCATACTAAGACAAAGAGAGACTTTAGGGGGCAAAACATGGTTAGGCATAAGTTTTATTTCCACCACATAAAGCAAATTATTTCAGCCCGTAGGTTGTGTAGTTAGCTTAATTACGCATATAACTACACATAAAGGTCAACCTTATTGCATTAAAATCGAAAAGAGGAAAAGGACTGTCTTCAGCAAGACTTCATTGCCTGGAAAATTAGGACAGTGTGGGATGGGGCCCATAGCTATTCCCACCCCACTGGGATGGAAAAGAAATATGTTAAATTTCGATTCTGAAATGCCCATTCTGCACCCAGGAGACTGACAGAGAAATGGAACACATCTTGTGTGACAGAAATCAATGCTTTTTCAAAGCCTGGAACCTGTTTTTTGGGGGGTGGGGGAGGAATTATGCATATAGAGCCATACTTCATTTCAAAAATTTTGTCAAACAAATCTGTGTATACCTGAAAGAAGGATGTAAAAACATGATGAGTTGGTATAAAAATCCTTAATAAAATGAAACAATGTGGTCAGTTATGCACAATATCACATACTGTACAAAGTTTTTTGGGGAGGGGGACATCTTGCATTCCAATAAGAAATGTGAACAGGGGGAGACAAAAATGCAGTTGGGAAGCTAAGGAACTCAAGAAGAATTAGATTGAGAGATCTTTGCATGGCTACACAATTAATCCTTTAACATGGTTGCCTGTTGAGAGCAAAAACTTGCCGTGCAAATGAAAGACTAAACTGTTGCTGTAGAGCTGGATCCCAGGTAGCTTAATTAGAGAGCAGATGATATAGTTGCATCACCACACCTCTCTATGAATAACACCAAAACATCCAGAGTTTGTCTGTTCAGAAGGTATGGCTCACCTTTGTATCAAGTGAGAACACCCAAGCCACCTATTTTCTGTTGATAGCCACATTGCCTTAAGGGTACACTGCTGGAAGCTGCATTCCATCTATGGGCAGAGTAAAAAAACAAGTGGTAGGTAAATGTAGCCAGAGCCCCAAATAGTTGTGCCAGCCCATGCTCTCTTTCCGATATCATTTCATTCTCTTTCTGATGCCTTCTTCTTCTTCTTCTACTAACTCCTCCTCCTCCTCCTCCTCCTCCTCCTCAAGGTTGGCTCAGGTGCTCACTTGCCCAAAGGTAGCCAAACAACAACAAAAGGCTCTTTGGTAACCCCCCCCCATTCACATTAAACCTTTCCCCCTACCCCAGTGCCCATCAGATGGCAGGCGGGGCTTGGGGGGAGGGGGAAGTTTTTTTTAAAAAGCCTGAGGCTTTTTGAAAAGCTTTTCCTCCAAAAAACATTTTCCCCCACCTTAGCACCAATCAGCTGGCAAGCAGGGCTTGGGGAGGGAAAAAGGTTTTGTTTAAAAGCCCCATGGGACTTTTTTCCCCTCCATTAAAATGCATTGGCTAAATGCATTTCAATTGAGAATTTTTTCCTCATTGGAATGCATTGGTTCAATGCATTCCTATGAGGAATTGCTGGGGTGCTTTGTTTTTTTTGTTTGTTTGTTTGTTTTTTGTTTTTTTTGCCTCCCCCAGCCTGCGAGCCAGCTGATGGGTGCTGGGGGAGGCAAAATAAATAAATAAATAAACTCCCACCTTTTCCCTGCCTGATGGGGCACAGGAAAAGGTGGGATGTTTTTTAGGTTTCTCCATTGAAATGCATCGGCTCAATGCATTTCAATGATAATGTTTTCCTCATTGGAATGCATTGGTTCAATGCATTCCAATGAGGAATTGCTGGGGTGCACTTTTTTTTTGGCTCACCCAGTCCTGATGGGTGCTGGGGGGCCCCAAATTTTTTTCACCGCCCCATCCCTGATCAGCTGGCAGGCGGGGCTCGGGGAGGGGGAAAAGGTTTTTTTTTAAAAAAAAAGCCCAGGGCTTGTAAAAAAATTTCCCCCTCTGCCACTTTCCATGACCCCCACCACAAGCCATTTCATTAATGATTCATTTCATACATTATTTTTTTGAAAAAAATCATATGTAATGAAACGGGGGAAAGGAAACATAATTTTTTCATTTCGTGCCCATCTCTAGTCCTTCATTGAGATTCCAAATTCAGTTGAGCATTTTTAGTATCCTCTTTTTCTGATTTATCTTCAGGTTCATAAATCTTTTATCTTTACTTCCACTAATTCATGGATTAAATCCCTCACTGACAACACCTTTCATCTCCCAAATAAGCCACTAGACTTCTCTCAATCTTTCCGGAAGTGATACAGTAGTGTAGTCCCAGATGAATATTTGCCTTGCAATAGTCCTAGAGAGCTTTCTCCTAGCACTGCAGTAATGAACCCCTAATGTTTAATTTTTTTGCACTTCTAAATTAACTTTTGTAAGACAAAAATTCTACTCTGTGCTAGAGGTCCCTATAGATTCTGAAACTTTTGAAATACCCCAAAGGGACCAGCTCTATTGTGTGTGTGTGGGGGGGGAGTTTCCCATTCAGGGTTCTGGTGTTAAAATTCAAGGAAAGACTAGATGAGGGAAAGGGAAGACCAGGGCTGGGAGAAGAGCTGCAGAAATGAGGCAATGAGAGGAAAAGGGAGTAGGGAGAGCTGGCACTGCCTCTCAGCTGGGATTTGCCTCTCAGCTGAATCTCTCTTGTTGTTGTCTAGTTCTAGTTAGGGATAAGACTTTAGGGTTAATTTGAATGGGGGGAATTACCAAATAAGCTTTTGTTGTTGTTGCTTGGCTCCCTCTGCGCAAGTGCCCACTGGAGCCAGCCTGGAGGAGGAGGAGGAGGAGAAGAACGATGACGACAATAAAGTAGGGGGACAACAGGGGGCAGCGGGAAGGGAGCCTGAATGGCAGGTTGTGGGGAGGAAGCTGCCCTTTTTTTACACAACCATGGGGCTTTCTAAACACACTCACACTCACACTCACACTCACACTCACTCACACACACACACACACACACACACACACCATTCAGTTCATGGTGGGGAAGATATGTGGTTCCTCAACTTTGATGAACCATGAACCACAATGGCCTGCCATTTTGGTGATTTGTCCCCACGTCTAGTGTATATATAAGGGTCAGATACAGGTAAGCCAGTGGATGAACTCTGTCCATATTTTGGCACCCTCTCTTTTGGAATCCAGAATCTTACAGATTTCAGATTCTTTCAAATGGGAAGCTACAAAAGACCATCAAACAAGCAAGCAAGCAAGGAAAGAAAACACAAAAAAGAGCCTCTTTTGGTGATACTTTTGTATTTGAATTCTAAACTGTTGTCTCTAACTAAAGCTAGTCATCTTACCAGTGACAAGAGAGATTTTTTACATTGCCTCTGAAAAGGCATATATGGCTCCTTCTACAAGTTCCAAACTCACCACAGCGTGTTGTGTGAAGTTGCACTATCTATTCTACCTCCTTATTCCTTCCATGTGGGTAGAGAACAAAAGCCTTGATCACAGAGTAAGAAAATGGTTGAATATGTGAAGAAGACTAAATGACTCGGCTTGATTGCTTCTCACCTTCACTGTTGCAGTGTAAGAGTCTGAAGACAAAACTGTCTGGTACACATTGAGCCTATTGATGGATTCAGGGAACCTGAAAATATCAGAGTCCCTAAACAGCAATTTCTCAGCCTTTGTCTTTTTAAAAGTAATTGGAATGTTATCATTTCTTTTCTAATTAAAAAATCAGGATGCTACATGCTGCTGGTTTATAATATGAAGCAGACTTACAGTACAGTATGTACTGAAGTGAGACTATAATCCCCTACTACTAAAACAAAAACATTTAAAAGCAACCAAAACTACAAAAGTAATTAAAATAACTACTTTTACACTACCACAGGCATTATATTTAATTATCAAGTACTCATAATGTAGTTATGGCTTAGTTGTGACATAAATTTATAAGCTTCAGAAGAATGTGTCATTGCTTCCAGGGGCAATTTTTCCATGCCATCTTGATCCTTCTGTAGGGAAGGTGCCTCAAATAGCAGATTTCAGAAGTCACAAAATGATAGCAAAACATTAGTTATTAGGTACTTATGGTTGCATTTTTACAGCTAGGTCAAGGAAGAGGCATTAATCAGTCATTCTATCTCAGGTACCAAAATCACCTCACTTTGTGTATACCACACATCCTGATTTGGGAAAGTGGCTAGGGTTTTCACCTCAGGCAACACAACATCTTGAATTGGGTCTATTTTTAATCTCATTGCATTTTGACACTGCATGTTCTGGACATGTCCTCAAAAGCAGAAATGTGGTTTCCCCCAAAAAGATCTGAATGGCTATTGTATATTGAATGCAGATTACTGCCTGCAGTCGTACTTCATGTTCCGTATTCAAAAGCACAGGTAACACAAAACATCTGAATCATTCCTACCAGCATCATGCAAATTCCAGCACACAACCATCAGGAAAAATTAATGCAGATTGGAATTGCTGTCTTGTATCACATCTCCATTTGTGTTTGCTGATCAGTACCTTGCAGAAATAAGGATCTGTCTTTTTCCTGCGGATCTGGTGATGATAATCACAACTTTCTGCTCCTTTCAGCGAATAACATTGGATTATTCTAGAAACTAAGGTCAATAGTTTTTGTAATAGCTACATGCTAAAATGTTTCTTCATTTGTTAAAGAAAGGGGAGGAGGATGAATGAAATCATAAGCATTTAAATATATACATACATGAATACACACATCACAGCACAGCCAGTGTCCTAAAAATACATCACTCTTCCTAGCACATTGTGTTATAAGACATATTGTGGAAAAAGCAGTATGGTGGTCAAGCTGACAGAACTCTTGCTGATGCCAAAAGTTGCCATAAAAAGAAAGGAAGGAAGGAAGGAAGGAAGGAAGAAGTGCTACTCGTGGTGCAGTGCTTCTACTCAGTACTAGACATGGGCACGACCAGAAAAAAATGGTGTTTTGGGTTTTCGTTTGTCGTTTGTCGTTTCCACCACGATAGCGCGATTTGACTTCCGAGAGCATGGGGGCGTCCCGCAATCAGGGCTGGCGCTAGGTGTTTTTGCTCCCTAGGCGGTGGGCAGGGTGGGTGGGCGGGCGGCAGGGGGAGGTGCGGGCGGGCGGCGGTGGCAGGGGGCTGTGGGCAGGCGGTGGCAGCAGCAGGGGGAGGTGCGGGCGGGCAAGTGGGTGGGCGGTGGCCGCGGGCGGGTGAGTTGGCAGGCAGTGGCGCAGGCCACAGGCAGGTGGCGGCGCAGGCAGGCGGGCGAGTGGGAAGTTGGATATCACTTATCATAGAGGTTCTGTTCTTGGCTTGTACCCCAAATGTGTGTGTGTGCAAGCAAATTGAAGTTGGGAAAATAGAAAATAAATGGTAGTATATATATAATATATTTTTAAAATAAATCCACACCTCCCACTCTCAGTCGAACCTCCCTCTTTATCCAATATCAGAAAAAAATCCTCACAAACTGCCAGAGAAGAAATAAAGAATAAACTGCTATTTCCTTCAGCAGACAAAGCTGCAGGGAATCAAAGAAATTATTTTCTAAATTCAATTCCCTCCCTGCCTGCCTAACTTAAATCTAAAGCCTCCAGCCTCCCTCCAAATTTGAATAGCCAGCAGCAGCCAGCCACACAGCCCTCCACCCTCAACCACATCCAAGCGCAGACTGCATCTTCTGGAAGGTGCCTCAGCTTTTTATGCCCTCTGGCACATCCAGAAGTGTAAGTCAAAACCTGGCCATGCCATTGGTGGAATGGTTCAAAAAATTTGCATGGTCCCATGCCATGCCCAGCCCACATGGGCAGGTCTAAAAAAAAAAGAAATACAATAAAATAAAATAAAATCAGTGCGACCTTTTACTGCTATAAAAAAACCCACTGCTGCTACTATAAAAAATCAGGCATTTACAATACCTAATTTTCACATGTTTCTGTTGTGCTTTGGTGGGTTTTTGGACCACGATTTAAAAATAAATATTGTGGTCGCCATTTTGGACCTCCCCCCCACTGCATGGCATGCAAGACAGACGACGAGGATGACCCCCCCCCCAGCCTGGTGCAAGCAGCCCAGGACAGGAGAAGAGGGGGGAAACGCCGGGGACACCCCAGAAACCACCCCTCTGGTAGGTGGCAAAGCCTCAGGCAGGCATATTTTCGCCTGCTTTTTTGGCCGGGAGTCGGGTTTTTTTTTAAAAAAAATTAAAAACTTTTTCTGTGCTTTGCATTGCACGATCGCCGCGATGCCACAAACGAAAATGAAAAACCCGACCAAATTTTTCTTTTTTCGGTTCGAGTTCGAGTTCTGACAGCTTAATTATTGTTACCGTTTCCGTTACGTAATGGAAACAAAAACGGAAACGAAAATGAAAATTTCACCGAGTCGTGCCCATGTCTACTCAGTACTGCAGCCAAAACTGCTCAAGATCCAGGGCCCAATCCCAGGTAGCTGGCTCAAGGTTCACTCAGCCTTCCATCCTTCTGAGGTCAGTAAACTGAGTACCCAGCTCACTGGGGGGTTAGGGTTAGAGTTAGAAAATACTTTAAGTGCTAAGGTGCGGTATATAAAGAGTAAGCTTAGTACTGCTTTCTTCTTTTTACTACTACCACTACAAATGCAGGATCCTCTTTTTGAGAATTGGCTGGGGACTTTATCCCCCAAGTAGATGCATATGATGAAATCCTTCCCTTACTCCCATTATCTAGTTGCAGATAGGCTGGCAAAATAAGAGAGGCCATTAATAAGAAGCTGAGATGTTTGCTGTGGCCTGCACTTCTTAAGGAAAACACACTGAATTAAATGCAAATGATTTGGAGCAGCAAGCCAAATCGGATTGTAAAGAGGGTGATAGAAAATTAGATGGGGGAGAAACCACAGCTGACCAATTTATCTATCTAGTCACTGCACTTCCTACTCTTAGCTTTTGAAAGCTGGGCTTTGAATCCTTGTGCACTCAAGTACATTACTGCTGAATTAGGGCTAGCAACTTTTCCCTGAAAGACTCCTGAATTGCAATATCCATTTATGACAGGCAGGAAGGCAATTAATGATGTTCTCCATGCAGGGTATCACTCTACCTATTGAATTTGGCGAATGCAAGTGTATTTCATTTCAGTTTGCTTTCATATGTTTGTAAACTGCATATTCAGAATGGAATATGTTGATTTTTTTTTAAAAAAAAAGGAATGCAGAAAAAAGAAAAAAAACCCTGTAGATTTCCCAGATATTACAAACAAAATAAAGTAACAAACTTTTTTTCCATTCAGCACTTCAATGCCAGGTCGCTGACTCTCAAAATGGCAGCAACTGAGGAGAAAGAAGAGGCAGCAAGACCAGGAAGGGAGGTGATGGGGGCAGTTGGTGGTTAGGTTTTGCTCCCCTGCAAACACAAACTGGAAAAATGAAACATGAACTGATTTAGTTTCTGGGATTCCCAGGTGGTTCATGGGTAGCCACATCCACACCAATTTGTTGTTTTTCCAGTTCATGCCGATCTTTATTTCCAAAGCTGTTTAACCTATTTTGGTACCTGAGGTACAGAATCCTACAAAGAACAATTTATTGAATAAACTTTACAAAAAGCCCAGCTTAAATAACATTTGTTTTGAAGTAAAATATCTCAAGTTTTTTTTTCCGGGGGGGGGTGTTGTTTACTTTTTAAAATTATTGATTTCTATCCACTCAGGGTAAGATTGTCCCTGCACAGGATTAAGTTATATAAATGCCATGTAAATGATAAATAAATGACTACACTGAAGGCTTCAAAGAACTTTCGAAGAAACTAATTTGATACTTCTTCACAGGAAATACCAATATCCAAAATATATAATACATAGAACAAAGCATCAACATAGAAATCTCTAGTATAATAATGGAACTGCACTCTGCAATCATTATAGCAATGGTTCCTCATAATTAATATATTGATAGAAGTCCAACTGTAACATAATCCACTTTAACATCTGAAGAAAAAGGTGGAATGCAACATTCGCAGTTTCCTTTCAATGAATCCTCTTACAAACCCACCCACTCCAGATTAGATTTAATAGTGTAAACCAGAGTTACACTGTTACTGCTCCCCCCGGATTAATTGGTTTTCAATGCATTCCTATGGGAAACCGTGCCTCTTACTGTAAGACATTTTTTTCATAAGATGAATTGACCTGTAGAACAAATTAAATTTGTCTTATGAGGCACTACTGCATTTGTTCTGGTTCTGTAGGCTACATGTGATACCTTGTGTGTGTGTGTGTGTCTGTGTGTGTGTGTGACCAACTCTTCGTGACTCCATGTCCATGGAGTTTTCTCAAGTTATTAAGTCAGCATGGATAGTATCCACTGCAGTCTGAGTAGTGCAATTCAATTTAACTTGATACCAGCATAACTATAGAAGATGATTTAGGGCAGTGGCAAACTGCCAATAGTTAGGAAGTAAGGGGTTATATTTGTTGTTGAACTCTTATATTTGTTGTCTGCATGACTGGATGATGTCATTGGGTTCCATGCTGATGCTGCCTTGTTGCAAGAGAGAGACTGATCATTGCAACCTTAGGTTGGTGCTGGCTGGTTGAATGAAAGAGATAGGTCTTTGTGACTCATGATGTTCCATTGTGACCTTTGATTGATTCTGTCTGCTTCAGGAAGAGGCACAGAGTAGTCACTATGATCCTATGGCAATGCTGCCCGCTTGAAGGAAAGGGACACACCAGGATTGTCATTGGCCAGTCAAAGAAAGATCTGAAACTTTTATCAAGATCAAGGTATTTTGATTGAACAACTTTCTTGGGGTGTTTTGTTTTTTTTAGTTCTACTTAGAATCAGGTTGTTATTGCTTTGTTTTGGAAAAACAATAAACCAGAAAGCTTCTGGCTGGCTGGTAAATCAGTGAAACTTTGTAGTCTTAAACAATGAGAGAAAATCCTGGTTAAGCCTCTGTCTTCTTTTTTCATACCAGGGTACAGAAGTGGTTCTTAAATAAAATAGAATGTTGTTCCCTTAGACAGGACTCATCAGAGCACAATGACTATATGGGATAGGAGCAGAATCAGTTTGCAGTTTGCACATGCTGCCCTGCCCTGCCCATGTGTTTTAACCTTGACCTACAACTGAGGCCAACTCAAGCAATAAGAAGGCAATTCACAGCAGGCGATTATTCATCTCTCATTGCCCTGCTGGGACTCCTGGCTAGGGTAGCAATTAGAGAGGATTTCTCAACAGCTCAGTTGAAAATCCTCCAGCTCTTTCTGCTTCAAGGTTTTACAATAACATACCACAAGGAGAACTGGAAACTAAATATAAGGAAGCACCCCAAAGGAAAATGTTGCCCACTAGGTAGCAGAAAGAAAGAAAGAAAGAAAGAAAGAAAGAAAGAAAGAAAGAAAGA
>JAHTLZ010003518.1:25440287-25467423 GCA_023846285.1 Phrynocephalus versicolor | reverse complement strand
AATAATAATAATAATAATAATAATAATAATAATAATAATAATAATAAATAGCAAAGGAAAAGGGGGTACTGCTTTTGAAGTGAACAAGGGGGATCACTGGTGGGTTTGAGCTAATTAGGAATTGAGTTTGTACGTTTCACAGGAATTGGTAACCTGCCCACTAATTCTTTATTGGATAATAATGCCTTCCATTTGGTGAATTTATCTTTGGCATTTATGATAAACAAACAAATAAACAAATAATTTAAATAAATAAATAAATTGATAATTGTTTGCCTAAATTTCATTCATAATTTTATAGTTACAAGGGCTATGGCGGCTGGTCTTGAAGGTACAAGCATCCACAAATTAGGGTGGAGATTCCCAGTTTATATCGGCAGGATGAGATACACCTGTCTGATGGTGGCCTCAGGATATTCCTGAGTGGTGTTCAGGTGGGCCTAAAGTCCGAAATTTCATGGTGGGGGAGGGTATACGATTTAGCCCAGTGCCATGGCAGATAGTGGCAGAAGAGAGGAAAAATGAAAGAGTTCAAAGACGCCATAGGAGTGTTTGCTGGCTCATGTCTGGGTTTTGAAGGCCTAGAGGACTCTGAGAGGTGGGAGAAGGTGAAGGTCCCATAGGTGGCCATTGCCCTGAGGGGGGCCCTCTGGAGGTCGTTGCCTGGTGGTGACACTCATTATTCGTTGAATTCATTTCAGGCCTGGGGCTGGGGTGAGGCCAGCTCCAGGCCCGGAATATTCTTCCACCCTACTGTAAGGCCCCCTTTGTTAGGGGCAGTAAAGTGTTATATGTTAATAAAGTGTGGCCCGTGTTTTCATCCACTTAACTGTGTCTCGCTTCGTTTCTCCGGGCTGGTTGGTCAACGTGTTTGAAGTTAGTTTGATCCTGAATGGATAAGTACAAGCTTTTAATTTAAGAAACTGCCTGTTCCTGGTGGAAACAAACAAACAAAAAAAAAAACATTCTAGAATGCACTTGTTGCCGGCACTTTGGAATGTCCTTGCAAGAAGGTGGCTACGGATATGGTTGTGATGAGCACCTGCACATCCCTAACTACCACTACACCACTGGATAGCATTCAGAGATACTGTATCTCTACCATCTCATTTGCTGTGTGGTTGAACAAACATCAAGATAAGTATTTATGGTAAACATCCAACATCCCTCTTAGAATGAACAGGAGGCTCCCCCACAATGCAGCAGGATGAATAAAAGCCACTTTGAACTAAATGAAAAGTACTCAGTCACCTTTTAACAGGATATTCCCTTAAGGCTATTAAGTCCTGAGCCTAAAGTTATTACACCAATGACAACAAGGTATATCTGGAACCTTATACAGTGTCGCATGCTACAGCTAATTGCAGCTAACTGACAAGACACTGGAACACATCTTGATTGTGCAGGTATACGCAAGACAAGCATATAAAAAAATCTGTGCACCTTGTCATTTTGCTGTGACACAAACCTTATATGAGTACTAATAGGATTCTGACTTTTGTCTCTTCAGCTGCTTCTTGCCTGCCCAGCAAGAGAAAAAGTCCTTTTGTCTGCTGAAGTTGGTGGAAAACATAGGGCCACCCCGCAAAACTGCATCCTTCTTTCAACTTTGTTGAGACCTGCTGCAATGTGTACTTGCACATTTGCCTGACTCTCAGCTGGTGAATGAATGAACCTAACAAATCAATTAATTAAGTTGGGGAAGATTTTAGATCATGACACCCTGTATATTATAAAAGGTATTGTGAAGAATCTTGACAGAATTTGCAACAGGTTTTTTACCTTCAGCAGTACAGAGGTGCCATTCTTTTCTGGCACTGGGTTTTGCCTGCAGCTGGTTATATGGTACAGAGGTGGACAACTTGTAACTCTCCATATATTATTGGACTCCAATTCCCATCATTCTTTATCATTAGCTATAGGGCCAGGGCTGACAGGAGTTGCTGCACAACAACAACTAGATGGCCTGTTCTTGATTCAACAGGTGAATGGTTTGTAACCAGCTCAAAGAAAATGACTTTGGAAAACTGGCAATGAAGAACATTTCAAAGCTTTCCAGAGGATTTGCAAATTAAACAGTGGTTGAATTCTTTTTTTATATTGCTGCAACTTGAATGATGTGAACTTGTTTCTTAAAAAATGTAATAAGAAAATTTTATTCATGCCAGGCCACACTTACTTTTTATACATTTCAGTAAAGAGCAGTGCCAAGAAGTTCTGGGAAGAACTCAAGCTGTAACACTCTATTCATTTTGCTGTTTTTTTTTTTCTTTAATTTAGAGTTGATTATAAAGCATAAAAAAGACAGTTCCAATTAAATTTATACCATATTTCAGTTGCCAATGGCAGACTGAAAATGCAATCATCTCTATGAAAGATTGCAAAAATCCTCACACTTTATATATATATTTTCAACCAAGCATCAATAACAGACTCAGGCACAACAAACCTAGAATGATGGATCACATACTTTTGTCAAAGATAACATTCCTTATTAGAATGACCAGAATAAGCAAGAGATACTATTTCAATGTTCTTCATCAAAATGATGAAAATAAAGAATAGGTAGGTTGCCTGTAAACCCTTTCCACTAAAAGAAAGTGTTCTGCTTATATACCACCCCATACCACTTCAAGTAGTCTCTGGGCGGTTTAAAGTTTTTAATAACAGTATGCGGGCTACGCATTGCCCCCCCACAAGCTGGGTACTCATTTTACCGACCTCGGAAGAATGGAAGGCTGAGTCAACCATCAGCCTGCTACTGGGGATTGAACCCCAGGTCGTGAGCACAGTTTTACCTGCAGTATAGGCATTTAACCACTGCACCACAGGCTTTTAAATTCACTTTTAAAGACTTTTAAATTCACTCCCAAACAGTCAAAACTTCATTTCCATATTTTTATTTGGTCAAGTAAAGCAACATTTCCTTCAATTTTGTTAAAAATAAAACCCAAATAAGTGGGTGCAGATAGTCTTCACTGAGAACGTCTCAAGGAAATCCAACTTAGATGTTGGGATTGGAAAAAAGATTATTTGAGCTGTGAATTCGGAAGTGAAAATGCCTACAGCTTATTAAATAATAGGATCCTTTCAATCAAGGGTGTCCTTTGACTAAATCTGGCTCTTTGAAGTTCCCCAGATGATCATACTCCATACCTAATGATTTATTTTTTTAATTTGGTAGTTTCCCATATTCACTGTATGTTTATGTGTGTTCATTATGGAAGAATGAAATCTCTCTTTTGAGGCTTTACTATTGCAGTAAGTTTTAAGCTAAATATATATTTCCATTTTTGGACCTGCAGGCTTCACCCATCACTGGAATGTGTGCCTAAAAACTGAATCTAGCCTTTGGGCTTTAAATAAATTTACTTTAAATTGTCTATTAACAAATCACTCCATTGCCCTAGTGTGGAAAGCTACTATCTGTGGATGATCCTGTAATGAGAACTCACTTATCATCTCATCCTGCTTTTCCTATGCAGATTTTGAGGCACAGAATAATTTAAAGTGCTTTTCTGTGCCAAAGCCACCTCATCTACATTAGTGACATGAGCAACTATCCCGTCTGGGATTTAAAGCTCACTCCTTTTTCTTTGATTTTTTTTTAAATCCATTGTTTTGTGCCTACAAACACTAAACAATAATACTGTAGCACAAATCCCATTCATATGATGTGGTCCAGTAGGGAATACAATTGGCAGAAGATCACACATTCAAATTGAATCTTATGTCACATCCCACTTAGGTCTACATACCATCTTATGCATTGCCTTGGTCACTTGGCCATGCTAGAGAACCAACCAACCAACCAACCAACCCCCAATCCTTACAAAGATGTCTGCCTACCTATTTTGAAGATAGATTCATATTTTTCATCTGTGAAAGTTTAATCCACCATGAAAGTACTGTAATGTTGTGAGTGTAATGCTCTAACGCAGGGCTGTCCAACCTTGAACAGGCAAAGATCTACTTTTTCCGGACAATGGTGCCTGAGGGCTACTACACTAAAACCTCTACTAATGAATTTTATGTGTTCCGAGCATATGCTCATACAAAAATAATTTGTAAGTAGAGCAGCCTGCCCTGCTCAGCTGAGACAGTGGGCTGGCAGACCTAGAGCTTTGCTGGAGCAATGGTGGTCCTTGGGTTGGGGGAGGTAGAGGTGGAGAACTTAGCCCCTCACACTTTTTATTGATGGCTGGCGGGCTACTTTTGAACCCTTCATGGGCTACTGGTAGACCCCGGTCTACCTGTTGGGCAGGCCTGCTCTAACGGATAATAGATAAAAGGTGATGGGGAGGGGAAGAGGCGAGTGAGCAAGCAGTGGGTGGAGCAGGAGGGGACCTCAGAATTTGCACCTACCCACTCTGACTGGGAAGGTCACCGAGGCGTCCACATATCACGGATTTTCCTTTATTGCATGTGGTTAGAGAACCTACACCCTGCGATAAACAGGGAGCTACTGTATTCCACCTCCAAAACAGAACATCATTGATTTGCTTGCAAATAAAAGTACCCTGCAGATACTTCAGCAATCAAATACCACCTGAGATCAGAACCACATATATTCCCTCCAAAAACAGGGCAACTTTCTAGGGCATCAGAGAGGTCATTCCAGACTTTAGAATCTAGACAGGCATCGTGGAATTACAGGATTTGTTGTCTGTGTTTTGAAGCCCAGATGTTGTAGCAACTGTAATGCCCTGATACCTAACAATAGAAATGAAAAGAGAATTGCAGACATAAACCATGTCCTGTTCTTTCCTTATATCTTGTATCAGTAGGGATCTCCATAGATGCCGCCAGTTCTTATCTGCAGTAACGTTTCATTTATAAATCTGCTTTAGTTCAGTACCGAAGTTAGCTATCTATTCCTGCTGTCTTATCAAACTTCTGATGTCAAAGCCAGTACCTCTCAATCACTGTGCTTTCTTTAGGTTCAGAATAATTCCATCTGCCTTTAAAGCTTCTGGAAAGGCTTCTCATACTGTTATATATATATAAACGATGTCCTTTCCTCCCCCTTCCCCTCCAGAACCCATGTGTAATGGGTTTCAGCTGTCTAATTTATCCAGCTGCACATATCTCGGCTTCCCAAATGCCCAATTTCCTTCTCCCAACAGCACATTTTCTGTCCTGTTCTACATTTTTTAAAAAAGACCCAGAAACATGTGGCCCTGCAGACAGGAACCCCTCCCCTCAGCCTTAGCCAGCACAGCCAATGGTGAGAGATGGTGTTGTTCGCAGTATAAATATTTAGGTCAAGTTGTCATTTCCCCCCTCAGAGTTTAGAAGTTCTTTTAAAATTTCTTTTTGCCTTATAATAGAAATAGAGAGAAAATAGAGAGACTATCAGGAGAATAGCTACAAATTCCCCAGAGTTCACTTTCTCATTAACTGGCACTAGAGATGGGCACGACTCAGAAAAATTGTTCTTTTTCGTTTTCGTTTTCGTCTAGGGGTCCGTTTCGGCTCGTTTCCGTTTTCGTGAGCTAATTTTCAAAATTTTTTGTTTTCGTTTCGTTGCGTAACGAAAATGACAAACGAAAATGAAAACGAATTTTTTCGTTTCTTCCCATTTAGCTCCATTAAGTGCTTTTCCAGTAACGAAAAATGAAAATTGGCTCGAAATTAGTCGTTTCGTTTCCGTTTCCATTCCAGTTTTGAGCCGTTTTTTGTTTTTCGTTTCATTACGTAATGGAAACGAAAAACGAAAACGGAAACGAAAATTCCGCTAAGTCATGCCCATCTCTAACTGGCACTAAAGTCTCAGTAACTTACCCTGAGACATTTTGTAGGAGAAGGAATAAAATCATTTCTTTTCTTGGAGTTGCTTGGTATTACAAACAAGTACTGTATATAGTATACAGTACTGTTTTCTTTACTGCAGTCATGCTTAGCAATCAACTGAACTGATCAGATGAAACATCTGATTTCAACAGACAAAAAAGGGTGGAAAAAACAGCAGAGAAGTGAGGCTCTCTTTGAATTCAAATGCTGATTAGTGCTGGATAGATAATCAGATAATCACCCCAGCCCAGAAAACTCCCTCCCATTCAAACCACAGGCAGCATGCAAGGCTGCAAATGAAACTCCAATATTTCCTGTATTCACAGCTGCATGAACCTCCAAGAAACTGACATGTTAAAATTTGATGGCAATGATTCTGCTGAATTGCACTGGCATACAGATGAAAATCATAAAAGCAACCATTGACTTTACCTTTTACATTATATGCTTCTGGAGGAGGAATCTCATTAATGGAAAGGACATGCAGGGTTTTAGGATCAGTGTTCTTTCAAGAATGTACAGTAGGACCCCTGTATCCACTGATTCAGTTATCCACAGTTGGCAGAAGGAAAAAATTAAATAATTCAGCAGCCACATATCAAGCTATTGTCACAAACAGCAGCTGTAAAGCAAGTTATTATCACAAATAGTATCTGTAAAGCAGGCTACCATCACAAACAGCAGCCATAAAGCAAGCTATTGTCTCAAAACAGCAGACATAAAGCTATCTACTGTCTGGAAACAGCAGTTTGGAGATGGGTGGGCAGGCGTCCTCTCTTATCCACGGTTTTCATTATCCACGGGAAGGCTTGGAACCAATCCTCAGCGGATACCAGGGTCCTACTGTAACTCTCTTAACTATGCAGGGCTTTAGCAGCAAGCATCAAAAACTTAGATTACAGCTAACAGGCCCACTCAAAACATATTAAAAGCAAGGCAGAGGGACATTCAGGACCAGATACAGCTTTCCCCTTAAGTTTGAAGAATGTTATTGTCTTTTCTAGACCAGGGAATGGAAGGAACAGCTCAATACGAGCATTGTAGAAACAAAGGAACCTGAATCTAGTGGTAATAAAGACACAGCCAGTTTCTTTGGACTCAGGGTGTTTATGCCTGAATAAAGGAACTTCAGATATACCAGTGGTTCCCAACCTGGGGGTGGGGACCCCTTTGGGGGTCAAATGACCATTTCACAGGGGTCGCCATGAGCCAGTGAAGAAAAAGGCACAAACGGCTTAGGTCTGGATGATGAGGGAGAGGGAGAGGAAGGGGGAATAGAGTGAGTTACAGCTTGATAGGTTTGAGGGGTTGCCAGTCAATAGCATTAGAGGCTGTGATTGGCTGAGGGTGCCTGTAGAGGGAATCTCTCTATGGCATCTGTGGCAGTGGCCTGCCAAAGGGAGCTTGTGGCACCTTCCAAGCAGGGCAAGGGGTCACCACAACATGAAGAACTATATTAAAGGGTCGCGGCATTAGGAAGGTTGAAAATCACTGAGATATGCTGTGTTTTAGAGTGCAATGACAAGGTTAAAACATGGGATTTGTTCTGGTTCTTAAACATGTGAGTTTGAAATATTTTTCACTGACCACTTGATGCAAAGGCTGAACTGAAATAGCCTAGCCTTTTTTGCTCCCAAAGTGGCTCCCCCCTCCGCCACTGAATCCATGGAGATTCTCAGTCATCCACGTGACGTAATCTGGGAGTTGAGTCATAGCAACTGGACTTTTTTTCTTGTGAGATTGAAATGTTTCACTACTCATCCAAGTAGCTTCATCAGTCTGAGGGAAGTTGGTGTGAGGCTTCTGACTTATAGTACTTGGATGAGCAGCAAAATGTTTCGATCGCAGAACAAAATAAATGCTTTGGGGAAGGCAGCTGTGTTAGTCTGTGGAAGAATTCCAACCAAAAATCAAAGAAAAACAAAACAAAAAGTGTGGCACCTTAAAGATTAATTTTCATAGTTTAATGTAATATTTTGTGGACATGTCCATTTATTCAGACATATGGCAGCAGAATGAGATGTGCAATATAATATGCAATGGGATATACGTTTCATGCCAAATATTCATTGGCTATTGTTCGTATTTGTATGTGCATGCAAGGCGTGTTGTATGTTGCATGCAGCCTCCTTGATCTGATCTGGTGTCTGTTTTTTGTCCTTTGAGGAATTTTTACCACAGAGCCATAAAATAACACCAACCCTATCAACAAACCCAACTTCCACTACAAGATCCTAGGCAAAAACTGCTTGCAATTCCCTTTTCCCCCCATCATCAATAAAACTAACCAATTCCCCCTTCCTCTTCCCCCTCCCATACCCACCCTCACCCAGCTCTGTCTCTATAGGAATTTTTACAAGAGGGCTTGCATGCAAATACACCTACAAACAACAGCCAATTGATATTTTTATTTATTTATTTATTTATTTATTTATTTTTTATTTATTTATACATACATACATACATACATACATACATACATACATACATACATACATACATACATTTCTATACCACACTGTCTTCCCGAAGTGACTCCTGGTGGTGAACAGCATAACAATACACATCAAACCATTAATAAACAACAAACAACAAGTAACAATACTCAGCAAAATGGTGGCATAAAAATGAAACATATATTCCATTATATATTATATTGCACACCTCATTCTGCTGTTATATGTCTGAAGAAGCAGACGTGTCCACGAAACGTTACATTAAAATATGAAAATTAGTCTTTAAGGTGCTATGTTTTTGTCTTTTGTTTTGGTTTTCTTTGATTTTTACAATAAAATAAGTTGCCATGACTCAGCTTCTGGACTCTGCCATTGAGGGGCTTCTACTATTTTCAATCCAGAAGGACCCAAACTGATTTTTCTCTGAGTGGTTAATTATGATATATTCTTATAAAGACCAGGGGTGTATCTCTGTACACGGTATCTTGGTGACACAGGTAATTTAGGTATGATGTTCAGGATTAAGGTGAGGTGAATGAGCAAAAACCAAAGCATTGTGAGCATGAATTGCTATGAAGCTGCTTTCTCATTTAAATCTTCTCAGACCACTACATTTCTAAAGAACATTCTTCTAGAAAATAACATGGAAAGGTACCTCATATTCTCAGAATGCAGAATATCAAAAGTCTGAACAGTAATTTTGCAAAATACAAAATGATTCACAATTCAGAATGACTCCATACAGAGTCATCATTTCCCACCATCAATTGGTTGTTCCTTTTCCTTACTTCCAAATACAGCATGCAGGAATTACTGATCTCTGGAGACATAGACGAGTTAAACTAGTTTTAAACTAACTATCCAAATATGGCATCAATGAATTCCAAATATCTCTTACTATATAAGGTAGGACTGTGCATTGGACAAAGATTGTGTTCATAGCTATTACAAAGAAAAATTGAATATAGGTAAAGTAGAAATGTACATTTATTGCTTCAGGAAATCTGTTCAGAAGTAATGTAGGTGTCATTTTGAACTTGGTTTGCCTTGAGCTAACTTCTGTTGATGGGTGTATGATGGTAGTACTTATGAACACACCACACACACACACACACACACACACACACAGAGAGAGAGCGAGAGAGAGAGAGAGAGAGAGAGAGAGAGACCAATTTAAGTAAAGGAAGAAAGCAGAAGTATAATAATTTACATATCACTGAACCACGACCCAAGATAACCATGTGCAAATGTCTATCTGTCCCCCCCCTCACCTCAGCCAGTAGGGTTGCTTATTACATATATTGGTGCCCATATCCATTTACGAGTGCCCAATTTCACTTGATGGGACATACTTCTGAACTGTAAAGCATAGGAAAAACCTCATTCCAGTTCCTCATGCAGGGAAAGTGCAATTATCTTGTTTCCATGTGGAAATCCATCCAGAAACCCCTTTTCAAAAAAACAAGTCACAAATACATAATCCGTGACATCTCTGACTATATTGCTGTGATTTCTGTGTTTTTCTAATATATTAGAATCTTTTAGGAGAACTGCTCTAGCAATATGTATCAAAGGAGAAGATGCTGACTGAGAAAACCACCTGTTTAAAAAGCAACAACCTGTAATGTTTCTTTTGAATCTCATGATGGGAAAACTCTTCAATGTAGGGTAAGCCATCAAGCCATTGCTCCACTCCCCCCAAATTATCCAGAAATTATAAAAGGTTCCCATAAGCCCCTGTTCTGACTGCTGTTTTATTCTGCTACGCCCAGTTCACAATCCATCATAAGAAGAGATAACTTACAGAGCAGCTTGAAGGTACTGTATATATACACACTCACAGATAAGATGGAGTCTGTTAAATCAGCTTCCTTGTCTGTGGCTTCTGCCCAATATCATCATCTGAGAAGCATTGCTCCATCTTCAAGAAGCCTGGGGGAGATTTGGCAGATTAGGTGAGATTTAGTCTCAGGGAAGAAACTCTAATATGTTTTGTTTCAAAAATTCATAATTTTCCTCTCTCCTCGCCCCCCCCCTTTTCTTCCTTTTTGACTGCTCAGCATGACAATAGTAGCTCAGTGTCAGATACACTGACTGAGGACCAGCTCTGCAATTTGGAGAGAGCGGAAGCGCCCCTTGAGCTGTGAAGCTTTTAATAAAAGAACTCCCAAATTATGAGAGAATAAATCTGTAAATGGCTCCTCCCTGGCATGAGTGGTAAAGGGATTGCTTTGAGTTTACTTCACACATTATATATCATTCATGTAAAATACTAAACCGGAAAAAATATCTCAATTACTTTAAAAATTAAGCTACAAGCAGTATCTCATTAAGAGCTAGTTCCCTCTAGCTCAATCAGGACCAGACCAAGACAATTTTGCCCTTATATAGAAGGATGAAAACCTGCATTCAACATTCCATGTTCAGAGAAGCCAACTGACATAATGGTTAGGCCTTATTGGCTGATGGACCTACATGTGGAAAAGGTTAGTTTGTCAAAAAAGAGGGAGATAGGCGGGGCTACTGCTCTGGCCCCCTCATGTTCTGCTCTCAGAGGCAGTCACCCCACTCTAAGATTAACACTCAAACCCTTCACAAATTCTTCACTCTTTCCAGTCACATTTCATACTCACAGTATCTAACTCCACACACTAGAGATGGGCACGAAACAAAAAAAATGGCATTTCATTTGTCGTTTGTCGTTTGGAGGGTCCATTGTTTTTGTTTGTTTCGTTACCATTTCAATACCATTTATGTCATTTTTGTGACATTTTTTTAGGATTTTAAGCAATTCACTCATATTGCAGTAACGGAAACAAAACGCACGACAAAATTTCCGGTGTTTCTGTTCGTTTCGTTTCATTTTAGAGACAAAATTCGTTTGTCGTTTCGTTACGTAATGAAACGAAAAAACAAAAACAGAAATGAAAAATTGTTCGTTTCGTGCCCACCTCTACCACACACACTTAACTGTATCTCACTATCTTTGCTGGCCCTCTGTAAATGCTTAACTGTCTGAATACGGTTCTTATTTAAAAGCAGGTTGTCCTTGTAATGTAAGAATGGGCAACATATGCCCTCCAGAGCCCCAAATGTATTTCCCCAAGTTTTAATTGATAAAATTGAAGCAAAATATCACCTTTTTGTTCCCTTAAGGAGAATGGGAAATTTCCCCTCCCCCATATTTTAAAGGGTCCCCATTGCCTTGACACCCTCTACACATCTATAACACTTGTGGTTTTTGTTTTATTTTTTAAAAGCTCTCCTCACTGCTATATGGAAGAAGGTGACCTTTTCCTTTTTAAAAAAGCCCCAGTTTTTGTAACAAACTAAACTTTAGGGTGAGGGGAACTAGAGTGGGAACAAGTGGTCCTCCAAGGCCAAGGGATGGAGGCATACAGCCCACAAATGTTCTAGAAAATGGCCACCTCAGTTCTTAATGGATTAGGGGTTTTGAAGATAAGGGAACACCTCCACCTCCATGTTTGTGCCCTGCTGTAGGTGCCTGGAGTAGGAACTGGCAAGCCACTCCAGTATTCCTGCCAAGAAAACTCCATGGACATGGGGTCATGAAGAGTCGGTCACAACTGTAATGACACAACACACACACACACATTTAAAACAGAATTAGAGGATTTAATAATATAATGGTTAGATTATTCAGTATTAATCTGTGTAGGGTGAAGATTAACATAAAAGTTAATATTTTACTTAATCTAGGGATATGTGACCCAACTCTGTTCATCACTGGACTGCAAGTCCCATCAGCCCTAACCAGTAGAGCCAACAATAAGGAATGTTGACAGCAGCTGCTCAGCAACACCTGCAGGGCCATGCTTTGGAAATCCTTAGTGCAGACAGTACGCTTTGGCTAAGTCAGGCATGTCCAAACTTCGGCCCTCCTGATGTTTTGGACCACAATTCCCAGAATACTAAGCTTAGATTGCCAATGGCAAAGGACTGTGGGAGTTGCTGTCCAAAACATCCAGAGGGCCGAAGTTTGGACATGCCTGGGCTAAGTCACTGGTCTGCCTCAGTACCAGGCAGCTTCCTGTATTCCTAAAGATGTAGAGTCTTGCCTTACTTTCCCTCACCTGCTAAAGTCACCATGTCCCTTTGAATGCCCGCTTCCCCTCAGACAATGACAAAGGCAAAATTAAAGCTATATTTCATCTGTTATCAATTCAGCCACAGCAAATATAATCATGAAAAATTAATTGACTCATTTCATTTTCAACAGAGTAGCAACTAAAACTAAATGCAGACACATCTTGCTGGTGGTGACTTCATCAGTGCAGGCCTTATGAGGACATCAGCGACAAGATCAAGCTCCATTTCACAACTGCTCCAAGGTGGTTACCACAAAACCAGCAAAAAAATTGGTGCCATTTACCATAATTTGAAATTTATCTCTCAGTTCAATCCTAGCTATTTTCCTAGCTATGTCAGCCAGAAGTTGGCGATATGCAAACCAGCTTCTATGTCAGAGTACAGAACTGTAGAAGAGTGTGAATTACTTTCTTAAGAGCATGAGATAATGGGAATCTCAGTTCTTATACATCATGCCCCTGTACTCAATTAAACTTCAGCAGCTTTCAGTAGCTTCAGTATGAAAAGTCTGTACCCATGTGCCTAGACTCTAGTGAGAAAGTGTGAGGTTAAAAATTATAATAAACTTGAACTGAATATATTATATTTTCAGGGATTTGGGAATTGAATCCTATCCATAAATAGCTATGTAATTTCATGTACGCAATCCAAACCTCAGGGCAAGCACATTCCCTTCCAGAGTAAATATCCTTAAGAGAAATAGAGAAAATGTGCTTACATTATAGTTGTAGAAGAAGGTAGAAATTGACATCCAGAATTGGGAGAAGCAGGACACCCCTTTATTAAAGCATACTAATCAGTGAACTGGATTAGTAAGGGTTTTAGCAGACCCCTGGCCAATTAAGCAAATCCTTTCCTACATTCTTGGTTCCTTATTATGCCACTGCAGGCAGAAGGCTTGGCAGGGCCATAGCTGCTGCTAGAACTTGGATAGGATTAAGAAATGGTGGAGTTCAAAAGGACCCACAGAGCCAAGCATGCTGCTTCCCTCAGAAACTCTGGGAAATTAAAAGAAAGAAAGAAACAATTAATTAAAACTATGGGTGTGAGGCTCCAGAAACAGCTAGTTATCATTTTGTCTACCATTTTCTAATTTAAAATAATCCTGCATTCTTCTTTGTGGTCTCTGTGATCCACACACATGAGTTCCTCTGCTCCTGCACACACAGTAGCAGATGAACTCTGTTTGAGAGTATTTCAGAGTTTCAAAGATCTTACACCCCCTCCTTAGTATGCATGCTTCATTCAACAGTCGCTCCTCATATCCCCCTTAACTGCTACTGAGGCCAGACCTTGGGAACATTCCAGCGCAGTTGTTTTTCTATTTCACTTACCTAATTTTTAAAAAACCATCATTTACCGTTCTCACTTATTATGGCCCCAAGGGCCTCTTTTTATACTCTCTGTGGTGTAATGAATAGAACAATGGGCTAGGACTCAGGAGGCTTGGGGGTCAAACTGATAAAATGGCTCCTTGAATGCCTCACTTACTTTGAAATGTATAGTAGGGTCTCAATAAGTCTCTTATATAACCTGACAGCACATAAAAAGAGACCCAACAGTATGTTTCTTGTGTCAAGGTCCCTCTTTTAGTTAGGCATAAAACCTGTCTTGACTTCTTGGGTGAAGGGTACCAGACCCAGCAGTTTGAAATTGGCTGGAAGTTTACCCGAGTGGCAGTTAGGAATAGACAGTTCCATTTAAAAAGGTACAGGTGGTAAAGGTCAGTACAAGCTGTTGAGACCATATCAAAACAACCCTCATCAATGGCAGCATCCATTTGCCAAATTCTTTCTAAAAGATTCCTTGTGGAGGCAATCTACTCTGACAAACCAACAACCGCACAAAAGAATATGAGTCCACCCCAGACTCAACAAGACACTGATGTCAAAGATACCAGTACTTAGAAATTTTGCCAAATTCTTTCCAAAAGATTATATTTTTTAAAAAAATAGTTACTAACGAAATGAAACGAAGCGAGAGAGACGACGAAACAAAGCACAATTTTTCTGTTTCGTGCCCATCCCTACTCACAACTAGCTTTCCTCAGACCAATGAAGCTGTTTGGATGAGCAGCGAAATGTTTCAATCTCTCAAGAAATGAAGTCGAGTTGCCATGACTCAACTTCCAGACAAACTCACCTGGATGACTGAGAATCTTCACAGACTATTTACTTCATTCTTCAGTGCCCATTGTTCTCTAATCCCTCCCTCCTTTCACCAACAGATTCAATGATAGCAGGAAAACATTAGTGCCAACTGTATCACCTTTCCCTGACGTGGCTCTCTCTTCCAACCTGCCTGTCCCAGTTTTTCTTCTTCCTGCTTCCTTTCTTTTAACTGCTTTGTGAGCCTGAAGTGCACTTTGTGCTTCTAACTGTGCAAGGTAGTCCCAAGCGGTGATGCACATGCTCGGGTGGCAGCATAAGAGCCTTCTTGTTATTTCCTCCTCAGTGCCTGAGGTGCCAGAAACCACTTGGCTCTCATGACACAATGTGACATCTGCACCAACAGGAAGGTGAAGCAGTGGCCTGAATTAAATGGTAGGAGAATTGCCTTTCTAGATGCCAAGTTGAAGGAACAGCATCACTTCTTTCAAATGAAGAAGTTCCTCTTCTTCATAAGAGGAGCTTCTTATGGAGAAGCGGCCTCATAGAGCGCCATATCACTGGCTCATCGACCACGGTTCCATCCTGAGTAGTCAGGAGGCGGGTTTGAGCCCACAAAGGCTTATAAATCACATCCTCCAACTGACTGAAGTAGATATAGCTTGAAAAACGTCTTAGAAATAGTATATCATGTAAGTAATCAATAAAAGACCCCCCTTACTAATATTACTCTCAAAGAAACCTTTTAGTAACTGATTCATATCTTTCTGTTAGCTTTTATTAGTTTTCTATTACTTTAGCAAAACATGTTGTACTTGATAGACTAGAATACTTTGGATATCCCACTCAAAAGGCTTTTAAAAATCATCTTGGTAGGAGCTGGATAATATTGCCTGTTGCACCAAAAACAACTATCATTTTCACTTATCACCACAGAATCACTGTGTTATTTTTGTAGTGCAGATTTCATTATGCCTTCATTACAGGAAAGGAAAAAAGTTACAGGTAACTTATTTGCAAGTCATAAATTGCACACCCATGGGATGGGGCATAAGGAAGGCTGCATGAGATTTGTTGTGTGTTACGTGTGTATGCATGGCATACATTATATGGCACGACAAGTAAATTAAGATGAACAAAGGTTTAAAAACAAGGTATAAAAAGAGTAAGGCCAATTACAAAATGGATTTATCCCCTGAAAGAAGCCACAAGCTTGGGTTGGCAAGAGCTGAGCATGAGTCAGAGGTGACTTGATGGAACATAAAATACCATGGTAGTACGTAGTACAATGAAATGAGAATCCATGCAGGATGGCAGTCTTTCTCATATGTAGACAAAGTTGCAGTATATATCTGTATTTTCTGAAGGCTTTCAATGGCATCAATGGCTGTACACAACTACAGTGGTACCTTATATAAGGGAATTAATTTGTTCCAAATGAAATTATGTTAAACAAATTTTCCTTTATACAAATTCCCATAGGAATGCATTGAAAATGAAGTAATCCCATTTTATGTTGTACAGATTTTCTCCATAGGCAATTATGTTAAGCAAATTTCCCCTATCTCCAGAATTTTTTATGTTGTACAGATTTTATGTTATACAAGCTGTTTGTTATACGAGGGTCCACTGTAATTGAGTGTGATTCATATAAGTAAAGCAGCAGCAACAAGACCCCAAAGAAAAATAAAACAAAACAAAACAGAACAGAACAGAACAAAACAGGAGTGCTCAGTATGTTCTTAAAATGAATGAAATAAAGATTTAACTGAACCCCACTTAGGAACTCTAGTTGATTTGGATCCAACCCGCAGAACCTGTAACACTTAGATGCATAGGCTTTTTACCATCTGAGGCCCAGCATTATGTGATCATGGTGTTAAGTTATCATTACAAAAGCGAAATAGCAACAGCAGTAGCAGGCAGGGAGACTGATGATAAAATGAAGCCTGATGATAAAATCAATGCTCCACAGATGTCAGATTTTGAAAACCCACTATACCTTTGAATTGAAGGTACCCCCACCCATTGGCATGCATGTCTGACACATAAAGAGGCAGTGGACCTTTTTCTCCCATTTACAAAGTCATTTTTTAAAACATACGCTTTTCAAGCAAGATGTATGGAGAATTTTTTTAATGGAACTAGGCATGCTAAGGGTGGCACTCTTAAATAATAAGCAGGTATATCGATAAAGAAAGAATTAAATATTTAGAGCTCATGAATGTTAATGCTCTGTTTGGGGGAAAAACATTTGCAATTAGTAACACTATTAATCATGGACTCCATCTGAAATGGGTAACACTCTTCAAATTGTTCTGTTTACATTCTTATACAGCTAGCACTGTACAAACGTACAGTACTACTTTTTATTCCCCCCCTCATACTTTGATTTTGAATTACAAAGAGGCAACAATTTCCAGAATCTGATGGTGCAATTCTGCCTTCAAGCAAAACCAGTGGCATCCTCTCCATTCTGCAGCCCCCTGTGCTTCCAGAAAATCTTCTCCAGAAGAATGAGGAACTCGTTCATCTAAGTTTTCATCACCATGGACAGATGCAGCAGCAGTGGGAAGATCCATCTAGAATAGATCCACTGTTTTTGGATTGGCTTGTGTGCTTCACTTGTATTAAAGAATAGATGCAATTGCAGGTGATCAACAGCATAATCCTACACCCTATTGTCAATGGCTAGAGCAGAGAAAGCCTTCTGCTGGTCTTCATCTACAGGGAATTCTACCGCTCTGCCCAAGAAGGGAGAAGGCCACCCAATGCTGTTTCCTAGGCAGTATGGGGATCGAGCACAAGGAAGATTGGATCCATTGGATTTGGGTCTTCATAGAATCCCTAAAGGACCCTATCCTTAGCCTCTAAAATCATGTAAAGTCTGGAGCTGGCAGAGCTAAACATTTGCCCTCCCTTCATCTTCCACACTGTTCAACATGAGGCAGCAAGGTCTGTAATGGAGGAACATGTCTGGCATTCCATGACTCCCACTTCAGAATGCTCCAGACGTGATACCAAAATCAACCAACAGGCAATCACCTTAGTTGCTAGTATTTTCAGAACTGGGTGAAAGTTTGTTTGCATTTGGTTTGATCAGAATTGACCAAAATGGACAACATTCCAAACATGGCATAAATTAAAAACTGGCCCATTTGCCTGTCTTAAAATACTTAGTATTCCAACATGTTGGCTGAAATTCTTCTTCTTAGCATAGTGAGTCACAACCAAAAGCAACCATTTGAATCCATGGAATTTACCAAGAGGTTGATTCACAAAGTCCGCACTAATTCTATAGTCATACTGCACTATGGAAGTCTTACTGCACTGTGCAACAGGATTTCAGCCAGTATTTTTTGTGTAAACACAGAGAGCTACCAGCAAAATTACTATGATACTTTCATAACAGGAAGAATTAAATTATCTTAACTCACAATTGTTACTAACTAAGAACTCAACAAACTGTTCAGATATGAGTTCATGAAAGAACTGAACAGAGTAGAAAGTTGTTTTTACTTTTATTCATGTTATTATATTTTATATAGTAGGACCCCAGTATCTGCTGGGGATTGGTTCCAGGACTTCTGGAATGAAAACTGTGCCAGAACACTTCTGAATATATAAAAATAGGAATGAATGTCTCCCAAGGATATGCATGTCATAGGGAAGGGCACAATGCTATGATAGAATGTGAAAAGATGGCAGATCAAATACCTAATGGTTTGCCAAGATACCCTCTCATTCAGTCACCCTAAGGTTTCCATGTGCCTTTATTCTCATCCGGGATCATGGATTTCTCATGGAAGCACCCAACAATGGACTTTTAAAAACATTAAAATCCTTTGACATTTATGTTTTGTTTTTATTTCCTTTCCTGCCATTTTTTCCTCACTCAGAAAGTTCGCTGTTCCATCCGTGACAGTTCCATCTGTCATGCTTGCCTCATTTTTCATGCCTCTGTGTGTGATATAAGTTAAGCAGATGCTCCAGATGCAGATTTGATTACTACAATCTGTTGATATTGTTGCTTGAAATTCAAAAACAGTGGAAGCAGAAGAGGGTAGAATGGTGGCAGTGCTTCCCAAAATAATAAATTGAAACATACTTGGTCTGCTCCAGTGATGTCCATTCTATCCCATCAACGCTCTCACATATCTTTATAAACAGTGGTAATCCATAAAGTAAAGCGAATTATCTTAAAGATAATAAAATACTCTCTGTCCTTTTGCTGCCACAGTCACCTCTTTTTTTGCTATATACTGTTGGTTTTGTTTTAATTGTAAACCACCCAGAGTTCCATCTGGAAGATGGGCGGTATAGAAATATAACAAATAATAATAATAATGTATGCAGAGGCTAATTTCTATTACCTTGTGCTGAGACTCAGGTATATGATATACTCACACATCATTCAGAACAAGTTACATGTCCCAGATAGCTTCACTCTTCTGGTGGCAGACTAGGAGGTGAACTAGAGGCTAGAGAGCTCTCACTAGTAGAAGCAGCAATTTTTTAAATGTTAAAAGATGTCCAGCTATCATTGCATTGTTGTGATTTGCAGTTCCAATTCTATTACAATGCCCATGTATAGTGTGCTGTTATGATAATAGGCACCTCTGACTAAGAAAATGAGGGGACTGCTCATTAAATACTCTGCTGTTAACAAGATCAATCATACCGTGGACTCATCTCACCCTCTGGGAACTCAGACGCCATCATGCCAAGAAGTATTTAGGGGAAAGGTACTGTACTAAGCTTCTCTTGAAAGGAAACAAGAGAGAACAAGAGACATCAAGGTAAACCAGTAATGAGGCTGTGACGTCACCCCTTTCACAGACTGAGTTTTCAAAGGCACAACTGGGTTTATTTCGACATCCCACTGCTGTGCCATCAAATTGTGACAACACCTCCCTTTTACACACTGAATTGTGATGGAAATGGTAATGCTGCCACCTTTTATTCACTTAGTAATGCTGCCACCTTTTAAAATCGTCGCCTCATGAATTGGGACAGACTCATATGTATAATATAAAAATAATAACAAAGTTTATTGAGAAAATAATAAATATAACAATATCTGAGGAAGGTATGCATTGCCTTTAACATATAATAGATTTCATCAACTCTTCCAGCCCCCTGTCTTCAGTAACTAGTAAACAGTATAGCCCTCGCTGCCTGACAGAACTCTCACAGAGCAGTGCTCTTTCCCAGCACTCACTCTCAACTGCAACTTGACTTAACTCACTGAACTCCCCCAACTGACTAGGCTCCACCCTTTTTATATCATACCATTCCCCGCCCTCCTGCTGGGATTGGCTGATGATTTCTATATTCATTACTCCTGTTTCCAGGGTTTTGTCACAGAGGCTATCACAGAAAAACAAGAACCTTACAAGCTTAACCAAATTCTAGGATTTCCAGATGTTGAAGCGTAAAGACACACATTATCAGCCAAGGAACCCTGTTTACTTCCTGAACAATAACTTTTAAAGATGATCATCTCTGGATCCAGTGACCATGATGACATATCATTACTGATACTGAATCTAAATAATTGTGCAAGGTTTTGAATTATTGGCTTATACAGGCACAATGCAGAGAATATAGCCAGCTTCACAATCTATTCAAGAATGTATCGATTCTAAATCCTTCTGAGATTCTCAAGCTCCCAACACCTGGTGATGATTTTGACTCAAATCTGCAAAGTTCTCTACTTACAATGGCACAAAGGATGGGATCCCATTTTGTGTTTTGTCATTTGTTGCAGCTAAGAGATCAGGGGGCAGAGAACATCTAGGTTGCGCAATTCGCCTCTGCCAACACATCAGTTAATCCCAATTAATCCAAACTGTAAGCGGTGAAACAAGGGGGAGCTCTGAAAGGGTCTCTGCAGGAAGGACATATAAAAACAGTTTCTTGGCATTAGTGGTTATAAATAGAGTTGGGCAATTCGTATACGTATAGAATACAAATACGAACACTATCGTGTCCCACAACACTCCCTCCCAAACTGAACTGGCCACTTAGCGAGCTCTGCACATTGCACATGTCTGTCATCCTCGATAGTGTACCAACCCCAGCAGCAGCCAAGACTGCCCTTCCCCACCTTCCTATGCAGCCAATAACTAAGTTTCGGAGGAGGAATGGAGAGTCTCTCTGCTCAGCCAATGAGTAGTCAGCTGCACAGAAAGGCAGGAAAGGGCTGGGTAGGCTGCTTCTCAGATTGGTGTGCAATCGACAATGATGGACATAATCTGCTGTTGTGGCTTGTTTCCATAACCTAAGGATACAAATCCAAAGTGCCGAACTCTAGTTATGAACATGAATTTCAAATGGGTTCCTTACTTGTGGTCTCAGCAAAAGTGCGGTTGATTACCAATAGTGGCACTCTAACACTGTTAACTGTCATTCAGCCAGTCGAGAATTTAATCCAGTCTGCAAAGCAGATAAACAAAAAAATGTGCAAAACAAGCAATACATTAAAATGAGTTAAATGGCATCAAAATATATACTTGGACACATACACACATTGCATAAAAATGCACGTGCATGAGCACGTGAACACATTGCTAAAGACCACAGACAAGAAAACGTAACCAGAAAAAATCTAAAACATATCAAATTCTTCTTCAGATAACATTTGGTGTCTTCTTTTTATTGCACCAAATAAGAGCCTTGCTGCTGTTTTTGTGATTGAGAGTTCTCTACACGAAAATGGGTTGCCACTAGAGATGGGCACGACTCAGAAAATTTTTTTCGTTTTCATTTTCGTTTTTGGCTAGGGTCCGTTTTGTTTCGTTTCCGTTTTCGTGAGCTAATTTCAAAATTTTTTGTTTTCGTTTCGTTACGTAACGAAAATGAAAAAACGAAAATGAAAACGAAAAATTTTTCGTTTCTCCCCATTTAGCTCCATTATGTGTTTTTCCAGTAACAAAAAACGAAAATTGGCTCAAAATTAGTTGTTTCGTTTCCGTTTTCGGTCCATTTTTGAACCGTTTTTCGTTTTCGTTTCGTTACGTAACAAAAACGAAAAAACAAAAACAAAAACAAAAATACCGCTAAGTCGTGCCCATCTCTAGTTGCCACTCATTGATGTCATCTACCCAAGCAAGGAATTCAGCAAAGAATGGGGATCCTGACTGAGGTTATCATGGAGGTGATACAAGAGGAGTAGATGAGAGGCTGTCTAGATTACTGCCATCATGCCACTGTCTGGCAAAACAATTCCACTTTGTTGGATGCCCCTTGTCAGCTAATGAGGAATGATGAACCTCTGGCTTCAAATATGTTCTTGAACTGCAAATCCAATAATCTTTGTCCCCGGCCAGGCTGCCTAAGGCAAATGGAAGCTGGAACCTAACAATGCAATGTTATCTAAACTGGAACCTAAATTGTCCAGGCCTGTACTAAAATGAGAGTATTTTTCCTCTTGGGTTGGTGGTGGTCATGATTCCATGGTGAGCATGGAATATATAGTAGATTGGTTCTTCTGATGTTTTGCACTGAGATGGGAAATCCGTTGACAATTAGAAAAAACAATACATTTACATGCTCATTTAAAGCTGATGAGCAGAGTGCATCATTTGCATGGAAAATCTGAATGGAAGACCTTCCCACTGAACAACAAAATTCTGCCCAGGTTCTCTGACTTCCAGCTGTCACATCCACGGTAGTGACCAAGCTGAACTACAGAAGTCACCTCAACAAGGAAGATGACAAGAGACAGGGGGACTCATACTGACGCCTGACCTCCTGTAGAAAGGCACTTGCAGTCAAATGTCATGGATGTCATGGCCAAATAATGTATGTACACACACACACACACACACACACACACAGAGAGAGAGAGAGAGAGAGAGAGAGAGAGAGAGTTCAGTTTTATGCTCAGCTCTTCAGGAAGCATAAGCACTTGCTACTGGCCAAGGGAACACACAAAGGTCTGTGATAGCTGCTACTGTTGAAATGTCATCTTTTCACACAGAAAATGGCTAGGCAGACTTGAGTTCAGCAATTGCCTTTGCATTCCTCTTCAGTAGTCAGCCAGAGTGGCCCCAGGACACTAGGCTGCATAAGGCCGAGTAGCAAATTAAAGTTCCCCAACTTATTTTACCCCATTCCAGTACTGAGTACTCCAAGTCACCCACCTTATTTTTGCACAAGAAGTAAAAAAAATCCACAAGTTCCACTTCCCAAACCTAGCAGTAAAAATACCGTGATGACACATTAAATAAGTACTGTATCAATATCCTTTACAGAGGATCTTCACTGTAATGAAAATCTGCTCCTGACATGGCCACCTAGCTTTGTCTAATACTAGGGCTGGCCCCGCTGATAACAGAACAGCCAGCTTGTAGTTGAAGGAGAATCCATAATTGAAGTGGGAGACTTGGTGTTAGAATCTAATTTCTTTCATTCCTATTTAGGCGGAGGAAATGCTGTTGCTGACAGAACATGGACCATAGTATGGTTCAGATCTCTATTAATCTGTGTGGCCTATTACCAGATTTACTATGATTTTGTCTTATTTAAATTCGTCTCCCACTTTAATGGCCCCAGCACAGAGACTACACTTCAAGATGCAACAATTCCTTCTAAATTCACACTTATGGCATTTGACAAAACAGAGTTGATTGATAGTTAACCCAAGTCTTGCCTCTGTTATCCTTTAAATAGAAGCTGTGGCATTTCTTCAATGGAACATGAAATGTGTGCCAGATAATGGAAGACATGGTGCAGAATGTCAGCCCAACAAAACACGCTGACATTTCTTTCTCACAATTTCTCTTTCTGCTTTTGCAAAAGAAAATTACCTCAGAACCACTCAAAGCTCTGCTCTGACTTGAATACAAGCTGTCAAACAGATCATTCTCTAGTCTACTCCAAGGCACACAAAACTCAACTCATTCACAGCAGGAAAACCCTTTAAGATATTTGTGTTCCTTATTTTTCAAATGCCAATCAATCATACTGGGGAACACCAGGCACAGTAGCCAAATACGTAGTAGGCCCAGCAACATTCAAAAAGTGCCTTAGAAAATGATTTACTGCAATATTTCTGTCTGTCAGCTTGTATCTACATGGTAGTGCTTACACAAAGCTTAGAAATAACATGTCAGTGTCAATGCATTAATGTTAAAGTTGTTGTTTTTTGTCATGGCACCACTAATAAATAAATTGTTTTCAAAATAACATTTTGCAAGTAACAATAATAATGCTTTCATTCATTAACGATTGCTCCAGACTGTGACTAGTTATGCTGGCTTATAGGAAATGGTGGAACTAAAAATAGCAAATTGCCACTAATTAGTAAGTCTCTCCTTGGAATCTTCATTTTGCCAGTCAAGTTCTTTGGTGCAACCAAGAATTCAGGTAGGGACTTGTTAATTAGCAATGCCATTGTGAGCATTGCCATTTCCTTTCTTATGGCACACCAATGGAACAAGTTTTAGCGGTTGGCATTTGCTGCAATTTTTATTGAGACAAGGGTGTGCGTGCATCCCTATGTTGGAAAAAGTGCAACACCATAGAAACTATTGCAAAAAGAATTGATGAGTGTTGTCTGTTGAAAGAACCTTTTATTCCTTCTGTGACATGGCTGTTTCAGGTCACACCAACCAATTGCCTATTGCACCGAGCATCTCAATGGGACAATCACACAAGTAAACACGGCTAGCTTCTAACCTCCCATGGGTAATGGTGTTTAAGCAGTTCTCATAGAATGTTGGACTTGAAGCAAAACCAACCTCCTGATAAATATTTGGGGTGATAGAAGTGGGATAGAAGGTGGGGAATTAAATGTTGTGTCATTTCAAATCAGTCATTATAGAATAGCACTGAATGTCTTCTCCCCAGCAAAATTCTCATTCACATCACCAGAGAAGGCAACCTTTTAAGAAATTTAATTGTATTTAAACTCCCCCCCCCAAAAAAAAAAAATCAAAAGACTTTGGCAATGCTTGAAATACACAAAACACAATACTGGGTAGAGGGGAAGTTCTGGAAGGCATTCATATACACATATCACCATGCCCTAGCCAAATAATTTTCAGCAAATGCCCTCCCTCCCATTATAATTGCCATTGTACGTGCTCCATTCTGTACTCTTAATACTGCCATGTCCCTTGTGTGGAGAAGACAATAAGGATGAAAATACAGTTCTGGCAATCAATAAATGCTTTACGGATGTGTAAGGTTAGAAATGAATTTTGTTGGATTCAAAATTCTCAGCAAAAGGATCTGTTTCTTACCTTTCAAGTCCAAGAGTGAATTTATATTACACACAGCAGTTCTATCCTGCATTAACTGCCTATGGAATCCTGGAATCTGTAGAATACTTAGAATTCTCTGCTGTAGTTCAGGGGAGTTCAGGGGAGGCTCTGCAGTGGAAAATTCTAAGTATCTCATCAAATTACATATCCCAGAATTCGAAGAGATAGAGTCATGGCAGTTAAAGGAGAATTATATGATCACAGCTATGCAATCTAGATGCACTGATACGGTAAAGTGAAACAGACTTTGTGTCAAAAACCCACACACCTGTGAGAGCTGTGGTGCATTTCAAAGAAATGAAATACAGTATACAGAAATCATAAGTGCATGCTAAAACCGTTAATGGTTAATAATGCACACTACTGGAAAACACTCTTTGGAGCAGTGGATCTCCAAGTTGGCTCTCCAGATGTTTTCTCATCAGCAGGTCTCAGAAGACCCTTGCAGAATGGACAATGCCTAGGGATTCTGGGTCATGAAATCAAAATATTGGTCAACTGTTTTAGAGGAGATGTACATTACACAGTTAATGAATTGCGCCTTAACTGCCACTTTCTCAATCTGCCAAATGTTGCAAACCTGTAGTTTGATGAGATACCTGAAATTCTCTGATGTTATTTAGGAAGATGCACTAAAAATCTTTAGCAGTGAATTCTAAGTAGCTGAAATTTATGAAACCCTGGAATCTAGAATATGCTGAGGTACTTGCAATTTTCTGCTAAACAGCTCTCGAATACAGCCATAGCAATTAAAAGAACATTAAATAGCTAGGGTAGCGTAGATATGCTTTCTGTTAATGGAAAGAAGATGTTCAGAAAGGGGTATATTTTTAAAAGTGGAGGGGAAATAGACACAAATTTCCTTGATGTGGGGGCAAGGGTTTCATGGCCTGATTCAAACCAGTCATAGGACAAGAACTCTGATGTTTCCTTAACATAAAAAGCAAATAGAGATGGAGATAATTTTGTATCTCTAAACATTTATAAACTTTGACCCCCCGTGGGCCTCAGAGATGCAAAGTTCAGTAAACCAGCCATGCCTAACCATGAAGTCCTGTGAGAGATCTACTTTGCAAGCCTTGGACCCTAAAGGCAGTATATAATGAGTGGAAGTTATGGCCACGACAGTGGATAAGGAATAAATTGGGGCACCAAATGTAGCCTTGATTATGACATGCTTTTTATTTATTATTTTATTCTTTTAATTTTAAAATAAAATTTACAAACAATAATTAACAAACAATAATTGTGCACCCCACCCCCTGGGACCGTCCAAGTTCTTCCTTTAGCTTCTTTTTCTTCTCTTCTAATTGCCTTCTTAAAGTCCTTTTCTCCAGAACGGTGTTGGATTATAAATTGGTTCTTTCCCTTTCCCTCTTAATAATACCTAGTCAATCAATTTTTCCCATACATCGTAGAAGATGTTTTATTTTAAATGTAACGGCATGCCCTATTCACCCGTACCCACTCCAGCTTACACGAGGCATTTTGAGTTGAGCGGACAGTTTGACGTAGGCAGATTGTATTAATTTCAGTGCCGGGGACCCAACAGCAGAAGCAATATTAATTTGCATGTAACCTGGGGCTGCAGGAGTTATAGACAGAGCCAAGAAACACTCAGCAAGCCGAGAAATTTCAGCAGGAGTGCAACGGGGTGGGGTGGAGGGAGTGAGCTGCTTGGCTCAGCAAGATGGGGAGTCCTTGCTGCATCTCCCTTACAGGCTAAGATGCCCCCATCCTTGCTGTGCTGTTCTGGGCATGGATTAGGCTGGCAGGGAGAACTAAACCCATTGACACTCGAGTTAGCAAACCAAGAATGAAATAAAGACACCATAGAGGATGTCTCTGCTGGGAAGGCTTTATTAACGGTCGAGTCCACCCTCACACTATGCTAGCTTCTAAGGAATGAAAACCAAACTTAACAACTGCAACCCCCATATCCTCAGCTACCACATGCTCTTTATAGCAAGGCACAACGCTTATTCTTACAGAGGCATTGTTATCGGACTTTGACCTGCATTGCCCATCCAGAATCCCACACGAAGGATCCCTCTGTCTCCAGGAATCTGTTTCTTTGAGACGGGGATGCTATAACTAGAGCAGGGCAACCAGGGCTGTGAATTAGGATAGTGGAATTGGGGGGGGGAGAGTTTTTTTCCCTCCCGCCGTTCATATCTTGTATCCTAGGAAAGTTTCCCTCTGGGAACTGTACGTATTGTCAGGGCGCTTAGCCGGTTAGAATAGTTTGTTTTTTGCTCTATTTTGTTGTCTGATCTTATTGTGTTGTTTCTGTTTACCATTGTAAGCCGCCCAGAGTTCCCACAGGAAGATGGGTGGGGTATAAATGCAATAAATAAATAAATAAATAAATAAATAAATAAATAAATAAATAAATAAA
>JAHTLZ010003518.1:25415965-25434632 GCA_023846285.1 Phrynocephalus versicolor | reverse complement strand
AAATAAATAAATAAATAAATAAATAAATAAATAAATAAATAAATAAATAGTGTGCTTCTGGCCATCCATAACTTTTTGTTTTACATGAACCATATGATCTTATTTAGTATTTCATCTGATTGGTTCCTCACCTTTCTGTGAAATTAAAGGAGGATACATTTTTAAAAAACCAATGTGTTATATGTAGAAACAATTCAGTTGCTTATCACATTCAAGTGAATATAAGAAAAGTTTTCAATAATATCCCAATTAAAACAGTACCCAAAATTCTATTGTTATTTGTGGAAGAGGTGCAGAAGTTGATGGGGGTAAATGTTGGGGTACAACTCAGCTGTGCAGTCAGGCATTTGACTAGGCAAGCAGCCAAGATCTGTCCCACTCCTTGTCTATTAGCCACCTTTAGTTGCAGCAAGTTCCAAAACCTGACACAAACACCCCTAGGCTTCTACTCAGGAACTACAATTAAATGGTCAATCTGTTGCTGGAGGTCTGTCTCAATAAGAAGGCCTTTGTGTTTTGGCAGAAGGAATTTGATTGCCATGACTGGCACATGTTGGCAAGGTTTTCACTAGCAGAAATAAATTCTTTCCCATTTGCACGGGCCCAGGGGGAACAATGACATACTTGGCTGTCACAGTGATATTAATAGTGGAGAAAATTTCAGGGGGGAAAGATGGGGCAGGTCCGATTCAACATTCACATAGTTCAGGACACAGGGAGCGGAGACTGGATATTAAAGGGTTACAGTGATACCGTGGAGTTGTAGCAAATCACACCTCCAATGGTCTTCTTTTCTCCATGTGTATCTGAATGGCCGAGCCCCCAGAAGGGGTTGTGGTAGGTTATTCCTTGGATCTAGGTAAAATCAGTTACTTACTGCAGGTTGTATTCAAAAAGTAGTTCATTTCTTTGTTATTTCATTCTTTATCTATTTAGGATTGGAAAAAGTGTGAGGGGGTTTTATATTAGGGTATTTTAGAGAAACAGGGTGTAGCATTCCCGTGCTTTGTCCCCGGCCCACAGGCTATTGACAAGCTCCATTTTTAATTTTCCTCTTTCGCTGCCACCAACTAGCTTCTCTAGTAAATTAATGCCTTCAGACTGGTTTTAAATTGAATAACGATAAAAGAAGTTTATTTATTACAAAGCAGAATCAAACTCATAAAGGGTAATGCATTTAGGTACAAACAAAAGGAAGAATATAGCTCAATCACACTAAAGTTATGTTACAGACTACACAGGTCACTTGCACACCCAGTTCTTAAGTTTTCAGACACTCATCATTTAGTTTTCCTCACAGAAGTTCTAAATCATATCTCTTCAATCTTTAGTAAGTATAAGTCTCACAGTCAGATCCAATCTGTCTTTTCTCAGTGAGTATAGGTCTCTATCTGACCTTCTCTCAGACAGTGTCAGTCCCTATCTGTCCCTATTTGACTAAATCAGTGCTGGGCTAAGCTTTAAATCTCCCCAGGCTGCCCCTCCAGACTCTCCCATTGGTCAATAACCAACCAATCAATATAGACACTTCCTATGAATTATTCATCAACAAGCGGTAAATGCCACACAGGGTTCACAAAGATATGTGCAGACCTGAAAACATAAAAGGATAAATGTATAGAATTCCAACCAAACCAAACCCTACAACAACAACAAAATCGTGCTTCAGTCAACAGGGGAAAATATGGTGAAAATTTCTAATTTCTGGGAAAATAATGAGTATGCACAAATTTAAATACAGGAAGCAACCCCCTGTCCAAATCTCTGATCTTTATCAAAGGTAAAAGAAAAGGCACATGAGGTTTTCTAAAAATAAGACAGAAAGATTTTCACATCCTTAAATGGATTAAACTGGAAGCTAGAATTGATTTATTATCTTACTTAATAGGAGACTTGGTTTCACCCACATGCTGGCCAGGAATTACAGGAGCCTCTGGGGAAGAAATCTGCCCTTCCTCATTAAGAGTGTAAACCTGATTTCTTGCACATCCATTAGATATGTTTTAAAAAGTGAGTGGTGACAGTCCATCCCTGAAAAAATATAGACCCCCTGGGAGTCTAAAGTCACTATTGCTCACCGAGCCAGAAATGCAAACACAATGCTTGATCCTGGGCCACTTTGTATTCAGAAAATGTTCCTCTGAATCATGAAAACTTCTATAAAGCTCATGTTATGCCAATGCTATGAACTATTTATTGCAGAACAGTGTGATCCTGGAAGAAGACATGACCTCCTGCAGCCAGGCATAAAAAGTGTCTGTTCAGGCAACAGCACCCTAAAAACAGAGACAAAACAATGGCTTTGATCAAGCGTCTATCAATCAGACAACTCTACACCAGCCAATCTTGTGTTTCTCATGCAGTCAGCAGGTTCCAAATACTCCTGGGATATGGTGTGTGATCAGCTTTCTGTGCAATGTGGTTTCCCAAACTCCGAGGCAAGCCAGCTAGCTTGAGAAATATCAAGGGACCCACCAGTGGTAATGAAGACTAGCTTACTACTGAATTATCCCTGGTCAGGTGAGACCTTGAAGGTAGCAGGGATTCTGTTAGTGTTATTTCTCAGTGTAAAATAGTCCAAAACTGCTAGCTTCATCTTAGTGCTATAATTAAGATGGGTGTGTTAGAATAATTTCTCAAGTACAAATAACACAGCTCTTCTCCAGCAGGGTTCTTTATTTTAGGTTGTAACCAAGGAAGGAACAGAGCAGTGTGAGACTCAGAAGGTTCTCAAATGCAAAAGTGAAAGGTGTGCAGAAACAGGCACATCATATACATTTCATTCATCCTAAAACAACAATAGTGGAGTGTTCTGACTGAATGTGGTCCACCTGGAGTAGGAAATAGCAATCCACTCCAGTATCCCTGCCAAGAAAACTCCACAGACAGTAACAAAAGGCTAAAAGATATGACACTGCTACTGAGGAAGAGCAGAGGACAAGTACAAGTAGCTCCAGAGCTAATGAAGTGGCTGGGCCAAAAGCTGAAAGGACATTCAGCTGCAGACATGCCTGGAAGAGAAAGGGAAGTCCAATGCTGCAAAGAAATATACTGCATGGGAACCTGGAATGTGAGATCTATGTAAGCTGGATGTGGTCAAACGTGAGATGGAAGAATAAACATTGACATCTTGGGCATTAGTGAACGGTGCTTTGTGGCGCAGTGGTTAAATGCCTGTACTGCAGCTAAAACTGTCCTCATGACCTGGGGTTCAATCCCAGGTAACCAGCTCAAGGTTCACTCAGCCTTCCAGCCTCCCGAGGTTGGTAAAATGAGTACCCAGCTTGTGGGGGGGGGATGCGTAGCCTGCATACTGTTATTAAAAACTGTAAACCGCCCAGAGACTACTTGAAGTGGTATGGGGTGGTATATAAGCAGAACACTTTCTTTTAGTGGAAAGGGTTTACAGGCAACCTACCTATTCTTTATTTTCATCATTTTGATGAAGAACATTGAAATCCACATTGGGTGGATTTTAAACTGTCTTTAAAAGGTGAAATAAAGATTATGGGGTTTCATGACATATGGGAAGAATTATAAAAGCTGTATTATGGAAAGGGAAAGGGGAAAAGCCAGGCAATGGCTAAATGTATTTTTGGAAGGAATTCGAGGGTAAATAAAGAAACAGGAAGAGTTTCATTATAAGCAAAAGTATGTAAGCTATAAAGGTCCCTAGGGGGAGGGAAGCACTAATACTTTGATTGTATGTATTATGTTTTATTTGTAGTAGTATATGTACTTTGAAACCTAAGATTATTATAATTTTTTTAAAGGCGTGATTCCCACCCTAGGGTATGCCTACCCTTAGAGCCCAAATCACAACATGGGGGGGGGATAATAGTGGGAGAATGCATATCTGTCAACAGTATAAGACAAGATACAAGTCAAGTGATGCGAAATTAATTGAGTGGCAGAGTGGGTTATTTTATATTCTTTGTTATTTAACCCCGAGAAAAGTCATGTTCCCTTGCTTTGTTATTTCAGTGAATAGTTCCCTAAACAATGTTTCGTGAATACATCATTGCAGTACGCATGCTCAGTGGTGCAGTCCTCATGAAAACTGAGTGCTACCATGCTGGTACTGAAATATATTTAAACCAGCACTTCAATCAGTCTTGCAAGCAGTATTTCTTGAGTGAGTTCTAAGTCTGTGGTGATATATTTATTTGAATTCATTGTCTCTTTTGAGTGCTGACTGTAAATATATGGAGATGGGCATGAAATGAACTTTTGGTTTGTTTTGTTATTCGTTATTTGTTTTGTTACATAATAAAATGAATAACGAACTGCCCCCCCAAGAGAAACGAAATGGAACGGAAATTTCCATTTTGGTTTGGTTCAGTTTGTTTGCTGGTGTCTCCTACCTGGTGCTGGTCCTTCCTGGTCCAGTCCTCCTGGCTGCATGGAGGGGGCTCCACAAAAAATATATAGCTGACAGCTGGTAGGCACCCATGTAGTCGGCAGTAAAAAAAAAATATCAAAATAAAATAAAATAAAATAAAATAAAATAAAATAAAAAGGAGCGCCGACACAGCCCCAGGGGTGGCCGGGTTGGTGCTCTACAATAACTCCCGTGGGAAGCCCCAATCTGTGAGGCTTGAAAAGTTGCTTGCCAACTGTAGGAATTAAATCCAAGGGAATCCTTAACGTTTTAAGGATTGAGAGTAAATGTGAACCCAGCAGGAAGGCTTAGCCAGCAAGCCCCCCCTAATGGGTTGGAAAATAAAGAGTCCACATGTGTTTCTCTTGGTGCAAAATGGATGCTTCTTCTTCCTCTCTCTCTCTCTCCTCTTCCTCTTCCCAGCACCCAGGCAGAGCCTTTATTGAAAACCACATGACTACAAATCCCATATGACTTTGCAGTAATCTCTCAACCACTTATAAACTTACACGTCTACATAAAAACACAAATACAGATATTTCTTTGTTCTAAGAACAGCTCACTACGCATGTGTAAAACTGGCCTGGGAAACTGATGAGAAGTGAAACATAGTATCTCAGAATCTAAACCTTGACTTTTCAGAACAATACGCTTGTGTTAAACTGTACTCACTTGTTACGTGATTTCTAGCTTACAATTAATGGATGCCACAGAGAGGCACTGTGGAAAAGATTTACCACAGTCCTTCCTGGTCCAGTCCTCCTGGCTGCATGGAGGGGGCTCGACAAAAAATATATAGCCGACAGCTGGTAGGCACCCATGTAGTCGGCAGTAAAAAAAATATCAAAATAAAATAAAATAAAATAAAATAAAATAAAATAAAAAGGAGCGCCGACACAGCCCCAGGGGTGGCCGGGTTGGTTCTCTAAAATAAATTAACAAACAAACAAACAAACAAACAAACAAACAAACAAACAAACAAAAAAACAAAAAAACAAAAAAACAAGGGCCGATCCCAGGGGCTGAGTGGTAGGCGCTTGGGAAAAAAACCGAGGCACTGGCCCCAAGTCAGCGCCTCAAAAAGCCCCTGCTGCAGGGGCCAGGATCAGCCAGTGCCACCGCCGCTGCGGCGTGGCTGCTGCCCAGTAAGGACCCAAACCGGTTCTGGGTCGGTTTGGGTTTGTACATTTTTTTTCTAAAATTCATACGAACCCAAACCCAAACCAAACCAAAGGTGGGCCCGAAACAGATGAACCCGAACCATGGGTTTTTTGTTTCGTGCCCACCTCTATAAATATATGTGTCATTACCTCATTATCCCATTGGTTTTTTGTCCCATTATGAGGCTATTTGTTTACAGGTATATAGATTTTGAAATAACAGAATTCATGTTCATTATAAACATTTTACTAATATGAAAGGTACAATTTATGGACATGCTCTGCCAAGGGTTAATCAAGTTAAAAAAAAGTTGGGAACCATTGGGATCCGATAGACAAAGTGATGATATGAATAAACAAAATAAAGCACAGGCCAGGTCTTGCTTTCATGTTCTCTGGTAGAGTTCCTACTGTAAACCTGAAGTTCAAATGAGAACACAAGGTGTGTTGCATTTCTAATTAAAACCTAAAGACTGCATTTCAGCCAGCTGTTATTTCTAAACGGAATGACAAATTACAAATTACAATAGATCTAAGTTGTAAGCATAATTTCCCTAAAATAAAAAAAAATACTATTCTAAGTAATCTTTCCCAATTCTTTACTGAAATCCATGACTAATTTAAATAATTCTGAACTCTAGCTTAATGAGGAATCATCTCAAAGCTAAGCGAAGCCAATCTTGATAAGGATTCTTTGCTGTCCCATCCACGTGATGCTGAAATGTCCAATAAGCATTAGAGTCCAAGCTTCCAGAAACTTACGTTTTGACTAACACATTCCTTAGATGAAGTCTATTGCAGAGTGAAATCTGTGCTGCTAAGACTAAGAAAATGACTCTATTCCCTATCATCCCTAATTTCCTTACAACCACCATTCCTCAAATTTATGAATGGACAGTGGTGGGGTGGGGAATAAAATTCAGATAATATTGGTAGCAAATATGAGATTGTTCATACTGCATGCATATCCCTTGATTTCATTGTGCTGTAACTCACAATTTGAGGATTGGAAGCTCACAACTGGGCAAACAACCGCACTGAAAAGAACTATTTGAAGCTTTGTGCATTGATTGCTCCCAGTGTTTTATCAGTGATTAGTTCTTTGTACATGCGAGTCATTACTTGGTATTGTCATAGTATGTGGTGAGCCGGCCCTTATTTCTTTCTTCACAATTGTAGGTACTGTCTTCTGCAAACACAGATGATGACTTTCCTTCAGCAAATAGCATGCACAGTTTCAAAATGCACATTGTCTATTGAAAGGAAAGAAGAGAGGCAGCAAGATGCACAAATTCCTCAGAAGGTGTTTAACTTTTCAAATCCACTTTCCCTTTGTATCACAATCATTTGAAATTTTGCCATAGGCAGCCTGATGAGTAAGCAAGCAAACTGTTGCCGACAATCAATCTCTGGCAGACTTTTTAACCAATGAATGAGGCTGATAGAAACCCATTTTGTTCCCCTGGCTAAATATCTCTTAAATCATCAACCACCTCTTTAATGGGTGCTAATGAGTTATTAATTCTTTCAGAAGACTGGTCTCATTTCAATAGCAGGTGCTTAATGGCAATGACTTTAAGGAGTGCTCTGACTATTGACTTTAGCAACCGAAAGAGTGTGAAAAGATCTAATGCAGTTTGCTGCCAGAATGGAATTTCCTATTATTTGGTGGTACTGGGGTTTCTCCTATATTTAATGACTGATAACAAGTTGATTTGGCTTCGAAGTACTTGGCCTCACTAAGTCGACATGAAACCATTTTATATGCTAAGAAAAGACAAACATAGGTTTTCTTAGTGATGAACTGGAACCAGAGTCTGCTGGTTCAAAGATCTGGGGCTTTTTGATTGCCAGGGATTATGGATATTATCTGGTTGACCCCATTTCTATTTTCCTTCTGAGTACCAGAGCAGTTCTCATCACATCTGGGACTGGGCTGTGGTACAGAGCAAGGTGGTTTTTCCAGTAACAATATATTTTTGTAAGTAATTCTTGTTGTAAGTGAAGGGCGTTTAGGGCAGCCTGATAATACAAGGACAATTGAGACCCATTCACTTGCTCAAAGAACTGGAGAGGAAAATCCCTAGACCTGGAACTGGCTGTATTTTTCAGCTCTCTTTCAAGGCATAGGGATAGGGGCTATCATGATGAATGCTTATACTTCAGCAGTTGCCGCTGCGTCAGGGTAGACATGAGCTAAGCACACTGGATGATGATGATGATGATGATGATGATGATGATGATGATGATGATGATGATGATGATGATGATGATCCTTGCCAGGATTTGTACTTCTCTTCTTCTACCAATGCTCTAGGACTGTGCAGCTAGCCCAAGGCTACTTCCAACCCCTAAAGCTGTGGTTCTCAACCTGTGGGTCCCCAGATGTTCCTGGACTGCAACTCCCAGAAATCCCTTCCAGCACAGTGAGTGGTCGAGGCTTCTGGGAGTTGCAGTCAAGGAACATCTGGGGACCCACAGGTTGAGAACCACTGCCCTAAAGTATGGGCCAAATCCAAAACCATTGTGATTATTGATCACATGAACAAGAACCAAAGCTTTCTGGTCCAAATTACGGGCACCACACATTTACAGCTTATGGATGGTGGGGGGCTTGAGTGTCTCCTGACATCACTGCCTCACTCAACACTCATTGTTCTTCTCCAAAATGATTTTTCTACTCTCAACAGAACCTTTCATATCCCACATTCAGGAGAGGGGCTTTTGCTTGATCTTGCATATTCAGAATGGTCAAGAATGTGTTAAATGTTAAATCAGACCCAACGTCTTCTTGGTGGGTCATCCTGTGTTCTACAAAGGCCAACCAGATACACATGGGATGACCATCTGAATATGATGAGCCCAGCTCCCACTCATGTTTCCCAGGAACTGATATTTAGAGTTCCACAGCAACTGAAACTCATATTGCCTCTAGTGCTGTCAGGAATATGTATCCATCATGGCCAGAAGCCATTAGGAGGTGTCTCCTGTAGGAATTTCTCTGTACACAATTCAGAAGCTGTCTATGTTGGCAAGCTTCACTCCATCCTTCTGGCAGCAAATCCCACTCTCTGACATTCACCAAAGTTCAGGAACAGAATACGAGAAAACCTGCTGATGTATAAGGAAGGCATCCCCATCCTGGTACCTTCTAGATATATTTTAATTCTCCAGATGAAGATGATGAGAACAGGGGGTGAAGTGTGCCATGCTGGGGAAGGCTGTCATATGTTCTTCCCTCACCCCAGGGATAGTTACAGTCCACTGGAGTGATGAGGTAGGAACAGCAAGTAGGACTTTGACCTTAGGAAAGAGGAAAAATAATGAGATGCAGCACTGAAATGATGTGGAAGTTGTAGATGTCTTCAAAAATTGACAGGGAAACCATGAAAAGCGGAAGGCTGGGGTAGGAGGCACACTTCTTTCCATCACTAGATTAATGAGAAAGGCAGCTTTGTGTTTTCTTCCTTCTGCTCTGTAATTTAATAGAGAGCTATTGCTTCCCATGCATTTATTGAAGTATCTTGTATAATTCATGACAAATGTTTTACTCACTGCCATGGCCTTACTTAAAGTGATGCAAATCTATCTATCCATCTATATAGAACTGTAGGGGAGACATATGCATTTCAATCAAACTTTTGAAAAGCAATATATATCCAGTGGAGGCCAAGAAACTCATACAACCTATTGCTTCCTTGGTTTCCTTTTTTCTAAAAAGTCGAGCAAGTACAGGCTTCGAGAGCCATGGGTAGCATTTTATGATTTCATTTTCTCCACAGTTATAAGGCTCCTCAGCGGGATGTTCATTACTGAGAGGAAGGACTAATTGCTGAATTTTCATTCAAGGATTTATTGAAATTGAACAAGCGAGTCGGGAAAGAAAAAAGGAAAACTTGGCCGTGTTATAACCATCTCAGCAAGCAATTGGATTAAAGAAAGGCTGTGCAAATTGTGCCCCTACAGATCTTACTGGATTGCATCCCCCATCATCCCTAGCTACCACTAGCACAGCCAGTAGGGGTGAATAATGTACATGGCACTCCCACAATATCTAGAGAGTCACACATTCTCCCACTTAAAGTAAGGCACGCTCTACCATTAGGTAGGACAAGGTGATTGCTGCTTAAATTGTGTGCTATCAGTTCTGGAGCAATGTATGGTGAACCTAGCAGGGCTTTCAAGGTAAATGAGACATTTAATGAGTGGTTTTATTAGTTCTGTACCCCACTCCCATTAGTTTCCATGAGCAAGTATGGATTTGAACCCAACTTCTCCTGAGTCTTTGTCCATCTTTCTAGCCATTGCACCACACTGAGCGCCACTTAACAGAATACAGTGGTAACCCAGGTTACAAATGCTTCAGGTTCCAAAAATAAATTATTGGAAATTGGGATGCCTCTGGTTAAGAAATTTTTCAATGGAATGCCCCGGGTTATATTTTTTCTGTTAGGTATTGCAAAATAGTGTTCCTGGGATGCATTGCCCCCTTGTAGTTTGTGGAGGTGTGAGAAAAGTTGGAGCTGTTTTTTTTTTCCATCGAGTTTTGGAGCCATTCTGGACCTTTTTTGCAGCAGGTTTTGGACTTTTTTGTATTTCTCAGAGAGCAGCGTTCATAAAGCAAGTTATTCGTTTGTCAAAGTAACCATAAGTCAAGGTACCAGTGTAATTACCTGTAATTACATGTGTAGCCTGCATAATTAAATTGTAAACCACCCATAGAGTGATTTAAGTGCTACGGGGCGGTATATAAGCAGAACACTTTAAAATGAGGTACCACTGTATAGGATTTAGAGGGTGGATGGAATGGGTGAGACACAGAACTAGAATACAGAGTGAACCTGAAAAGTCAGATGAGTTTATAGGGGTGTGTTACTCTTTGGTTATATTTTTGGGCACCAATAGAGATACTAGCAGCCCTTTGTGAAGTTTTGGATAGATTTATTACAATTATCATCACAAATGACTCTTGCAACATTGTCAAAATGGTATTTTATTCAGAGTATTTCTCATCTTAAAGAGACATAATCATCTGGTAAATGGCAGAATTGTTACATCCACTGACCCACCGATTATCTCCATCTCTTCTGCTGCTATGAGTGTCAATTTTTAAATGGTTTTGCAATCCACATTCTCTTTTGTGTGAGCTACAAAGTTTGCTGTTACTTGACACCAAGAAATATATTACACAGTGGACTGAAGCGGTTTATTTGGGATGTCATAAAAGGGCAGGAGGTTGTTATTTATTGGATGTTGTTGCTATTATAATAGTTTTCATTCCACAGAGAGCTGGAATTCTGCCACAGTTGCCCGTATCACTTGGCCAGCATTAAAGGGCACAGGGGGAGTCACCATTTGCTGTTGTGCCAATTGGAGGGAACAAATGTCTCAGACTGAGGCTCATTTCTGTACTGGAAAACTTTTGTCAAAGTCACAGGAACTGGTTCAGAAAAAAAATCAAGCTCACAATTCTGATAACATTCTTATGTCATTTTAGCTGGGAGTCCCATGGGGGTTACAGTTGCTGGTTTCTTGTAATACCGGTGGTATCTCCATTTCTAAAGAGAGGTTATGTAGACATTGCCACACATACCCATGCACTCACACTTGGGTGTCTTCACTTTAAAGAAGGGATGGGCAACCTTGAATCTACTTTCAAGAGTCCCCAGGTAGGGGGTCCCCAAAATCAGGAAAACTGTAGAGAGATGTTGCAGAAAGGGAAAGACCCCTCCTCCCTCAGATCCTACCCATTCTGGGGTTCAGTTCCTTTACTTCCCTCCAGAATGCAGCTTTCACTCTAGTTGTGGCCCACTGTGCTTGGTGTGGCTGAAGGAACAGCCACCAACTGTGGGATAGCAGCCAGAGACAGGGAAAAAAGGAAGTATTCAAAGGTGAAGGTGGGCAGGTGGGCAGACAAGCAAGCAAGGATTCGCTCTCTTTTTCTGAGATGTTGCCTCCAGAGTCATATTTTGGGCAACCTTCTCCAAGTCTCAGGATTTGGCTCTGAAATATCAGGGCATAGGGTGCTGCTAATCTTGGAACTGCTTGAAGTAGAGGTCTCCCCCCCCCCACACACACACACACCCTGAGGAAATGTAGTCCTCAACAGAGAAACAGATCTGAGAAGTTCATTTCTCCTCCTGCTCCTGCTCCTCCTCCTGCTCCTGTTCCTCCTCCTCCTGCTCCTGTTCCTCCTCCTCCTCCTCCTCCTCCTCCTCCTCAATGAGGTCTGGAGACTATGTGGTCTCCCAGATGTTGTTGGACCACAATCCCCATTGTCTCTGGCTAGGGATGATGGGAGTTGCATTCCAACAATGTCTGGCTCCACAGTGTTCGTGTAAGAAGTCTTAGTTAATCTTCCAGAACTGTCCTTGTTTTTCTCCCTACCCTCTTAAGACCTCTTCTGCTTCCCCTGTCCACCTGTTGACTCTGCCATCCTCTACCACCTTGCTGGTATCCATACACCAGGACAATACATATTCAGTGTTATGTTCATTATATGCATAAAGTGAAACCTATTTAGAGTAGGCCACTTCGATCAGATGCTCAGTGTACAGCCAAGACTTAATTAAATCAAATTAATTCAAGGGGGGTACACTATTTGGGATTATCATTTGGATTCATGCTATGAAACTTTTCTTTTCTTATCTTGAGGTTTTTCTTTTTCTTTTTTTAGTTTCTTGAGCTTCCATTGCCTTTTTTCCTGTGCATTGCAAGAAGGGGATTTTCCATCAGCATTCTCATTCGTGATCACAGCTTCATGGACCAAAGCATTTGGTTCTAAAATATGCTCTAACTCATACATATAATAATAATAAAAAAACCTTTGCTGCCTTCCTGTTCCTATTCAAATTGGACTAAATAGGACAGGTTGCATGAGAAATGAACAGGAAGGTAGAAGTTTCAGTGGGGATATGATGGGTCCCGCTTGCTGCTCTACTGAAATGTTTACAGTGCTCACTCATGTCTATGAATAGCATTCTTCTTTAGCGGTTCCCCTGAGGCAATGATATGGTACAATTTCAGGAAAGCTGTGTAGGCTTGAAAAATAAGTTGATATCCTTCTAACGCATGCACAAAAAAAAATGAAGGTGCTCAGAGTTTTTTTTTAAAAAAAAAACATAGAGATGATGTGGTGGAAAGCTACAGGGTGGAGGCACTTGAATTCACATGGCTTTCTATTTATGTACCTGTGATTCCCCGACCCCTTTCCATCTAAAAAGTGCCATGTTGCAACCTTGAAAGTTTAGCTGAGGAGGAATACAAGGTCAGACTATTTGTCCATATAGACTGGTACTGTTGGCCCCACAAACGAGCTACATGTCATTCTCGGGATAAGATGGGATGGAGATTCTCATTACCCCTTATCTGATGAGAGCACACAGAGGACCACAAGTTTTCCATTGCTGACCTATTCTGACTAGCAGCAGTCCCCAGTCTGTCTTCGCTGGTTCATTATGCAAATTATATTTTCTATTCTACCATTGAACTAAGGACCTTCCCTATATCTATTAAGTTTAATGTTACTGAGGCAATGGAACAGGTCACCGATGGGGAAGAGATGCAATGTCTTCTGCTGAATTAGTAGTGCTTAAATGAAATATAGTATGAGTTTTTTGATCTGCAGTTTGGCAATCCTAAAAGGTCTAGCAGATTAATTTTGTGGATTCTGGCACAGATCTAGTATGGGGAACCTTCAGATATTTCAGAATTTAACTTCCAGACGGTCTAGCTTGCAAGGCCAATGGCAAAGTATTGCAGAACATATCATCTAAAATCAGTTGTTCCCAGAAGTTCTTGGACTTCAATTCCCAGAAATCTTCACCAGGACTGCTCCTAGAATTCTCTGCATGTGCCAATGGAAATGTAATATACATGACTGTAGTATCATTAAGAGTCATATAGGGGTTTTCCTCAGCCACTTTTGATTGCTACTGTACTCAACTAATGTGCCATTCAAAAAAGTAACATATTTCATTACTGATGTAGTCCAGGCCTTGGTGCATTGGCATTATAATTTTAGGAATGGCCCTAGAAAATTGATGGTTAGTAGTTGCCAAAAACATATGCTCTTGACTTTGTTTGCACCAGGAGGTTCTGAAAGGTCTGGAGATAAAATCACTTTTGGTCAACTTCCTCCTATATGCATTTTGAAGAGAAAAACATGACATGGTTTCAGAAGTGGATTAATTCAGAGTGCAACTCACAGTGTAACTAAAAGAAATTTGTGAGCAGTTGTGAGAAGCCACTCCTCTAGACAGCTGTGGCTAGTGGTGCTTATATTTAGAGGTTCTACAGAGTTATAGGAGCACCCGATTGAAAAATGAAAGGTCCCCTTTCCAGTTCTTAATGGGGCATTGGATTAGAAGTTTGTCTATCCCTGAAAATCTGCGATAGTCTCAAATCCAGAAGCTGAAGCAAAAATACTGCTGTGACAAGCTCATGCCAATTCTAAACTTAAGCCAGGAGACAATGATTTGTCTAAGAAATTATTCTAGCAGCACTTTGGACCAAAAGGGCATGACGATGCTTTATCCGATCTCCTACATAGTACACCCTGTCGATGTGTAAGATGGTGCTGCTCCAGCAACTCTCACCCAGCAGGAAATTTATCCTAGCAACAACATCAGTTCAATGGATAGTCTTGATAAACAAACAGTGGGCTGTTCGGGGGGGGGGACTTCAGAACATCTTTCAATGACCAATTAGCCTGGAAAAAGGGAGATAATGTACTTTACATTTTCTGTAGCTACCATTGTCCATGCGTTCATCTCCATGCATTCATCAACCATTTAATTGCAATGGTTATTTTTAATAATTAAGGGGGGGGAATATCATGATGGTTTATAATTGTTGGCACGCCTTTAGATTTAAGGGATTTGTAAGTTAGAAAGTAGTCCTAGAGACTTGGCGGATATTTACATAAAGGGCCCATGAGTGTCCCTGTAAAAAAAAAAAAAAAGATCCAGGAGACTCTTTAAAATAAAATTCTGAACTGTTCAACATTCCTGCACCCTTGCTTCTCAACCATAAAACATTAGAGTTCATAGTTTATGGCCAGTAGTTTGTGCTTATATCGGAGACATGAGAGCAATGTGTCTCACGCTTGTGAAGCTACAGTAGTTTGGAAAGGTGATATCTCTTGTTCACAAATTTGCTCCACAGCAGCCCTTTTGCTTGCAATTCTGCTGTTTTGCCCATTATTTGCGTCAAGATTTTTCTTACCTCCTCAGAAATATGGGTGTCAAACAGCTGGACCAAGTGTGGCCATACTGGTCTACCCCCTCTGTATGATTTTTCTTAGCCCTCTTTCCAGAATCTTTGTCCTTTTTCCGCTGTCCTACCATTCCTGTTTCCTTAGCTGAACAGCAATACACTGCATATAGCAAATGGTCTGGTAAAAGACTTCTGCTCCTAGTACTCAGGCTGACCTTCTGTCTTTTAGTGTAAGTACAGTCCTGAATTACATTAGCTGTTAATTACTAGAGTTCTTAGCGGAAGTGGCTCTCTCCTTTGCAGGCTACTCTTTCACCACTTAAAAATAATGAGAAACTGCAGACGATGAAGAAAGAGAAAGTACAGAGTCTTCCAGTTTAATCAGGAAAAGAAGTACATTTGGGCTACAGTCCAAAAGTACTTAGGTTCAACCAGAAGGAAGATGTACTACAGAGCAAAAATTCACTACGTGCATTAATGCCCTTAGAGGTGAGGGAAAATTTGCACCAAGACTCTAAGCCTTACAGAGCACTCTTAAATATATCTATTCAGAAGTAGGGGTGTAAAAAGTTATTCTTTTATGCTCCGGCACACAAATGAGAAACTGCAAACTTCAATTTTCACCTGTGAGACAGTGAGGTGTTTTTTGCCCTGATACTGGAAACTGTACAGAAGAGATGAAAGGATGGCAGACTCCTTTGAAGGAGGGTCATATGATGAACAACTTGCAGTTCTAGAAACTGAAATGAATGCTGCTGAAAATACACAGGGAAGAATAAATAATCAGGAGTAGATGCATTACCAATACAATTCATATTCAGTGCTTTGCCTGGAGACTGGCTTACCTTCTGTACAAACGATGGCATGGCTAGAGTCTTTCAATATTGGCTAAAAAAAAAAATCTACAATCTAGATTTGGACGCTCTGCTATTGCAGTTCCTTTCTGATTCTGTCCCTCCCTATGGATCTGTTACCCTTTTCAAAAAAATGAAGCTGATAGGCTTAAACCCTGATACGCAATCAAAAGTTGGCCTTTGAAACTATCCAAAGAAGACTGTTGGATATTGACTTTCAGCAATTGTGGGTTGCTGCAAATAAGACCTGTTCTCCCCTGTTCTTCCACATACCATCCAAAATTGGCCAGAGAGCTACCTATCTCTCTTTACTCCGTTGTCCTCAAAAACGGAGAGCATTTTCCCTTACCAGATCATGTAATGTTATGCCTTCTGCCCTGTTATGGGGCAGATTCAGGGGAATAACTCTTAATGCAAGACACTGCTCATGTGAGCAGGGCGCTGAGTGGAAACCCTAGTGCACATGGTTTTGTATTGTATTGTCCACTCCATCATGACCTGCGGTCAAAGCATATTGCTCCCATTTTACAAGTCCTGGAGGGGAAATCAGACCTAGACAAAATTCGCTTTATGTTAACTGTAGACCAGACAACCTCTACTGAACCAGTGGCAGACTTTCTCAGAGAAATTGTGAGGGAACGTAGCTATGTATCTCACTAAAAGTTTTTTTTTATAAATCTCAGCATCAAAATGTTTGTTTTACGTTGTCTGTTTTATTGTTATATATGCCAATAAAGGTGAAAATTGTCAAAATCCTCACAGCAATATACAAACAAATATGGGAAACGAAATAGCAGCCCACAGACTGAAAACATTCAATAAGCATTCCAATCCCCAAGAATCCAGACCATTGGCCAAATTTCCCATGAAAGCAAAGACACCTTCCATGGAGCAATAAATGCCCAATATTCAAGTTGGATGCCAAAAAGAAAGAGGCACTTGAGATCATATTGCAAATATATGCTGCCCACTAGAGCACACTAAAGAAGAACAGTCTGTGCATCATGGACTACAGCAAAGCCCTTGCCTGTGTGGATCATGAGAAGATATGCATTTGTATAAAAATAATTTTTCATTATGGTAATAATAGTGGAGAGGTCCAAAAATGAATGGATTCCAGTCAAAATAACAAAGCAAACATTAAAGCTGTTCCAATAGAATTGTCAATCATGTCAATTAAATTTTTGGAGCTATATCCCTTTCTAAATAACAAATGAAAGGAAATTGAATTTATAGTCACCCATAGAAGACACATTGAAGTGAGATAGATATAGGGACGGCGCTTCGATTAAGGTGAACTAGGCAGCTACCTAGAGCGCCGAAATGGAGAGGGTGCTGGCAAGCCTGCTGCCCCCTCCCCCCACCACCGCCCTCTGCCCTCTGAGCTCCCGTGCCCTCCTAGCTCTGCCAGCTGTCCGGGAAGGTGCGCACATTCCGACCAGGCAATGCCCTCTCCCCAGCAGACTCCGGTCACCCCAGAAGCCTGAATGAGAGGGAAGGAGGGACGGCCGGCGGAGCCCCCACACCTTGCCAAGGGCTGAGCGGCCAGAAAGTGAGGGGGAGGAGAGACAGAGGGGGGTCCGCCCCCTCCCACAGCTGCCCTGGAACGAGGAGGCTCGTGGGGGCAGCAGGGGGGGTACGGTGCTCTGTCCAGGGTCAGAGCCGCCCCCCCCACAGTGGGCTGTCCGTGGCTCCCACTCGCCCGAGAGCCCGGCATTGGGGGGCTGGATAGGCCGCGGGCCTCCCCCTTGGAGGGGCTCTGCCTCACCGGATTGGCTGCTGCTTGCCCCATTAGGTGCACCGCCCTCCTCCTCCTCCTCCTCCTCCTCCTCCTCTTCAGTGGCACTTCATAAGTCCAGCCACCTGCAGAGCCTGGGCGCAGCAGAGGTGTGATGATGGGGTGGTGGGCGCCTGGCTGGGGGGCGGGGCAGCAGCACCCCCACCGCCCGCCATCCGCCTGTCACCATCCGCCCACCGCTGCCCGTTGCTGTCCACCTGCCACCCCCGCGCCCATCGCCACCCACCCCCTTGCCTGTTGCCGTCCGCCCCCCACCCATCGCTGTCCCCTGCCATCCGCTGCCCCTTGCTGACAATGGGAAAGTGGGCAAAGAATGAGATGTAGTAGTGAGTTAAGGGGGCAGAGAAAAGACACCAGAAGAGGGTGATGATGAACTGGGGGCATGTAATATATAAGATAAATGCTATTGATTTGATCTGTCTAAAATCTTCTTGCACATTTACACAAATAGTGTAACTTCACCCTGGGGACCAATATATCTTACTCAATTTCCCCCCTTACTTATATCTGATTTTCTTTCAGTTCTTTAACAATCCCCATATCCCTTTCAAAAGTGCATATAATCTTGGTTTGGCATTCTCCCTTTCCCTTTACCCAGTCCACCTATTATAAATTCATCCCATCTCTCATTAAATCTACAGTATTAATCTTCAACTCCCCCTTTTAAAACTTAATTTCAGAAATCATCTTATCATTAATTGCATTATTCCAAATTTCATTACTGTAATCCCACGCCCTTTCGCAATTCATATACTGCGGTCCCTGTGAACCGGAAGTCACTTACGGATCACCAAAAACCACTTCTGAGGCCTTCGTCAGGCTTCTGTGGCCTGTTGGAGGCCCCAGAAGTGCTTTCCGGCAAATCAGAAGTCACTTCCGGATCACCAGAAAGCACTTACAAGGCCTCCAACAGGCCCCAGAAGCCCGTCAGAGGCCTGTTTGGGGCAGTGCCAGGCCTGAGGTAAGTGTAGGAGGCACCATATAAGCCCCCCACCAGGGTCCCACATTTTTATTTACTGCTGGTTGGGTTGGGTCCCTAACCCCTGTCATAGTTGGGGGGGGGGGGGTTCTGTATACCATTCATGCAATTGGAAAATTCAGTTTTACTTCCATTTTTTTGCCACTTTGATCCACAGGTTGAAGGGAGCACTGGTGGTGTGGTGGTGGTGGTGTGGTAGTAGTAGTAGTAGTAGTAGTAGTAGTAGTAGTAGTAGTAGTAGTAGTAGTAGTAGTAGTAGTAGTAGTAGTAGTAGTAGTA
>JAHTLZ010003518.1:25397491-25415173 GCA_023846285.1 Phrynocephalus versicolor | reverse complement strand
ACACACACACACACACACACACACACACACACACACACACACACACATGCCCTATTGGGTTTAGCTCTACTTACTCTTAAGAACACAAGGAATGTTTTGTTTGTATAAGTAGATAATTAGCAGCAAGTGGGTCATTAAGCATGTATCCTCCAGCAGGTTTCCCTTCTCCCTCCACTCCTCTAAGCATACCTCTCACTCCGGAGATAACAGGTCACCCTAGCAATAATTAAACCCTTCCCCTACCCCATACAACTCTATCAATTGACCTGGAGTATCTTCTAGGCTAATGAAAAGAACAGAAGCAACACACAGTCAAGAGTGCATCAAAAAAGGCAGCCATCTGGTAAGAATGCCAGCAGATTGGAAGGTGTTAATTGGGAAGATCAGAAAACCGCTTTCTGTGACATGAAGAATCTGCATTAGTATTTAGCATATTCTTTTCTAGTTTAGAAGACAGTTTTGCAAGAAGAAGGTCCAACTCATTTTGTGTAGGGCTGATCCCACTTTTAGGTAAGCAAAGAAACTTGCCTCCAGCAAAATATTTGGGGGCATCATGGCATGGAAGTGAATTTTGCCCTGCTTTCAGTTGCTGCTGTTTTTCTGCTTAGTATGAGGAGAGGCACTTGACAGAACAAATTGGCTGGCTTCAGGTGCCTGTCCTGTTCATTTGAGTTTTTGAGTGTGCCTGCATTTGTGGAGGATTGGGCTTGGGGAGGGGGTTGTTCTTCCATCTGAGGCAGTAAAAGCTTTAGGACCACTCCTGATCCCATCACACATAGGAGTTTTGCAGACTACTGACCAAGACCCAGAAAAAGACAAGAATTGAATGCATAAGATGATGCCTGCATATTTAACACTGCCCTTTAAGGTACCTAAATATAATTTTGATGAATATATAAATAAATGCAACATAAATACCATTCTTAATATACTATGGGCACATAATATAAAATTGGTACCCCCAGGAATAGGTGTATTATCACTTGCTCCGCTCAAACAAGCATAGAGAAAGTTACTTCACACACTAGAGATGGGCACGACTCAGAAAAATTTTTTTGTTTTCGTTTTCGTTTTCGGCTAGGGTCCGTTTCGTTTTGTTTCCGTTTTCGTGAGCTAATTTCAAAATTTTTCATTTTCGTTTTGTTACGTAACGAAAACGAAAAAAAATTTGTTTCTCCCCATTTAGCTCCATTATGTGTTTTTCCAGTAACGAAAAACGAAAATTGGCTCAAAATTAGTTGTTTCGTTTCTGTTTTCGGTCCATTTTTGAACCGTTTTTTGTTTTTGTTTCATTACGTAACGAAAATGAAAAAACGAAAATGAAAACGAAAATACCGCTAAGTCGTGCCCATCTCTATCACACACACAAACAACAAAAGGGTTACAGTTATAAGGCCAGAAAGTTACCATTATAACTTGTGGTTTTAAAAGGGAATCTTAATTTTTCTCACTGTTTGATGGGTAAACAAATTTGTTACATTGCTTTTTTAAAAAAGTGTTATTCAAGATGTTGACCTATGGAAAAAAAGACATCTGAGCCATGAGGCCACACATATCTTATAACTGTAACTAAAGCCCTTACCTCTATTAGTGTTTCATGGAACATGTGGAGGAGGGGGATGTCTACTTGGACCATGAGGAGTCTATGGCACATTAAAAGGGAAGGTCTTTCTTGTTATGTAATAATTAGAATTCACCTTGGGAGTGCTCGACTTATTGCAGCAGCAGCAGCAGCAGCAGCAGCAGCAACAACAACAACAACAACATCAACAACATCATCATCAACAAAAACAACAACAACAACAACAACAACAACAACAATAACAATAATAATAATAATAATAATAATAATAATAATAATAATAATAATAATAATAATAATAATAATAATAATAATAATAATAATAATAATAATAATAAATCAGATTAAATTAATTAGATTCTTCCAAGCTTTGAATTCCTGGCAAGTGTTCCTTGCAAGTTCTCAAAATACACACAAGAGGCTTTGTAAAGAATGCTGGAAGAGGCCAGGAAATACACAAGAAGGTAGAAAATACACAAGAAGGTAAATAACTCTACAAATTACAATTATAGTGACAACTAAATACTGAGGTAGGAGAGTCTTCAGACTACAATATTAAGTAATTACTTTATTATGAGGAACTTGGCAGAGTGCTCTGGTATCGGATCTACAGCCAGTTGAAGCCTTTTGGAAGAGAGGAACAGCCTTATTTTGTAAAGCCTGCAGCTCTGGTGGCTTTTAAAGGCAGAGGGCAGACATGTAGGTTGTCAACTCTAATGAGGGATGGGAAAGTGCATGCTTGGAACTCCTTGGGTGCTACATTCCATGATCTGTCCATGTTCCCTCAGTGTCCATTCTGAAACCATTCCAGCCGCTTCCCTGTGCATCTGTGGCTGTGTAGGGGAACTGCCATTGGCTGTAATAAGTGTCTAGTATCAAACAGCTGCCTCACTTGGGGAATTGACTGCAGGCAACCTCAGCCATACTGTGGTTGTTAGTAGAGAGGAAAATCACGATGGAGATAGGAGATACGAGTATAATCACACACAAATTCCTGCCCTCCCTCCCCCGAGCTGATGAAATCCAATTACTGTGCTAGCGAGATGCTTTTAAAATCAAGGGGTGAAGGACACAGGTCTTTGTAAGGGCAGACTTAGCTTGTCTCTTTCAGAAGTAAAGTGCATCATTAGGTTGGTCCCCCCCGCCCCACCCCCGCAAAGAAATATGCCATTTGACAGAGTTTGGCTTTCATTAATGTATTACATGTGAAAACAGATTCCAATGGGAGCCCAAAAGCTGGCAGGCAGAGAGGGGAGGGTGGCAGTGGCGGCTAAGAGTAACTTCAGAAGCCAAATGAAGATGGAAATTTTCAGTTTTATACTTGTAATTATGCTGAATAGATCCATCATCCAGCTTTTTCTGTCAACACAGTATCAAATGGAGTGCTGGGTCTCCCAGTTGCAGTACATTTCCTGAGACTTGTGGTGGTTTGCAGGTGTAGCGTTTATTAGCAGCTGGTGTCAGTCAAAGAGATGGACACTGATGAAGTATTTGGCATAATCGGAGGCATTTCATTTAATGTATTCTCGAAGGTTTTCACGGCCGGGATCTGATAGCTGCTGTGAGTTTTTCGGGTGTTTGGCCTTGTTCTGGAAGTTTTTCTTCCTGATATTTCACCAGACTCTGTGGCCGGCATCTTCAGAGGGCAATTTGCTCAGGGAACTAGGTGTTGTTCTCTCTGTGTTCTGGGGTTCTTTCCCACAACTTAAAAAACCTCAGTCTCACTCACTTTATAACCCAGAACACAGAGAGAACACCTAGTTCCCCGAGTTCCTTGCCCTCTGAAGATGCCAGCCACAGAGTCTGGTGAAATATCCAGATGAAAAACATCCAGAACATGGCCAGACAGCCCACACTTTGGGTTGAACTGCAATATATAACTCTTCAGTAGAGATGGGCACGACTCAGAAAAAAAATTTCATTTTCGTTTTCATTTTCAGCTAGGGTCCGTTTCGTTTCGTTTCCATTTTCGTGAGCTAATTTCAAAATTTTTCGTTTTCGTTTCGTTACGTAACGAAAATGAAAAAACGAAAACGAAAACGAAAATTTTTTCGTTTCTTCCCATTTAGCTCCATTATGTGTTTTTCCAGTAACAAAAAACGAAAATTGGCTCGAAATTAGTCATTTCGTTTCCGTTTTCGGTCCATTTTTGAACAGTTTTTCGTTTTCATTTTATTACGTAACGAAAACGAAAATGAAAAAATGAAAACAAAAATGAAAATTGCGCTAAGTCGTGCCCATCTCTACTCTTCAGAGAGCAGAAGATCGACCAGGCTTCAGGGACCTGTGTGGGAGAAAAGTGGGATGTAAATTTTAAATCAATAAATCTTAGTGCATAATTATCACATATTTTTCTGTAGTCCATAACTATGAATATAATTGGAAAGGAATAATGGTTTTATCTTTTATTTTATTTTTCATTTTACTCAAAATACATTTATTGGGAATTTAGCCATAAACACCCATCATTCCCTATTCAGAATTTATTACTATTTACCAATAATTTTATTTTAATAAGTGTAATAATATGTGTTCCTTAAATCAAAAATTAATCACATAATAAAACATTTAAAAAGAAATAAATTGTTGTTATTAGGTGTTATCAAGTAGCCTCCAATTTATATCAACCCTATAAATGAGAGATCTCCAAAATGTTCTGTCCTCAACAGCCTGCTCAGCTCTGGTAAACTTTAGCCTGTCGCTTCCTTAATGGGGTGAATTGATCTTATATTTAGTTCTCCTCTTTTCCTGCTGATTTCAATCTTTCCCAACATAATGTTGTATTTTTCCAGAGAGTCTTGACTTCACATTAAGTGCCTAAAGTAGGACAGTCTCAGATTCATGATGTTTGTCTCCAGAAATTATTCAGGCTTGATTCGATCTAGGAATTGCTTGTTCATCTTCTTAGCAATCTGGGGGATTTACAGAGCTCTCCTGTAACACATTATTTCATACAAATCAGTTTTTCCCCCTGTCAGCTTTCTTTACTTTTCAGTTGTATACAGCCAGACAGGAATAAAAGAGCTGATTACTTGATAAAATATACTTGGTCTTGATCTCTAGTGACTAGAGATGGGCACGACTTAGCGGTATTTTCGTTTTCGTTTTCGTTTTTCGTTTTCGTTACGGAAACGAAACGAAAACGAAAATCGGCACCAACCTGGACCGAAAACGGAAACGAAACGACTAATTTCGAGCCAATTTTCGTTTTTCGTTACTGGAAAAGCACTCAATTGAGCTGAATGGGGAGAAACGAAAAATTTTTCGTTTTCGTTTTGTTTTTTCGTTTTTGTTACGTAACGAAACGAAAACGAAAAATTTTGAAATTAGCCCACGAAAACGGAAACGAAACGACTCAGACCCTAGCCGAAAACGAAAACGAAAACGAAACTTTTTTTCTGAGTCGTGCCCATCTCTACTAGTGACACATCCTTACATTTTATAATCCTTCTGATTCCTTCAATTGCTATCTTTCTCAGACCTCCGCTGATTTCTTGGTTGCAGTCTTCATTTGGACTGATGATGATTGAAAGACGGTATATAAAATCTTTAACAATTTCAGTTCACTGTGAACACCAAAGTTGTGCAATTCCTTGCTACTTTCTGTCAGTAAGATTTACTCCTTAAATATCTCACTTACTTATTAGGGTCCGTGTAAGTCAGTTCTGTAGTCACAGCACATAACAAGCCATTGTTGGGCATGCGTCTTAATAATGAGGTAATGAGCTCCTGTTAATCCACCTCCCCCTACTTATGGTGTCACAATGTCATGTTCTGCCCTACCTTTTGTGGTTGAAACCTAATTCCAAAGTGCAATTAAAGAACTGGTGTGTGCTGTAATGGAGTGATGTAAACAGTAAAGGCTGATTGAAAGGTACCTCTTTATTGATCAATATAAGTTCTTCAGAATAAGAATGTCTCCTGCTTCTACAAAGATTGTCATACCCTCTTAATTTCCCCCACGTTTTTTCTAATTAGAAAGGATTGCATGCAAACAAAATCCATCATTTCTGCTAGACTCCCTGTTTTATTCTGCTTTGGCCCATGCCACACTCAGGCTGCATGCGAAAGATACAACCTGCAGGTTCTTGTTAGCCAGTGTTCTGCTTTTTCCTTAAGTATATTTGGTCTATGATTAGGTAAACAATTCTGCTCCAAGATAAATATATATGCTTCCTATTGCAGGATACAGTAAATGTGCCTTCACTCAAAAATTGGCAAAAATGCAAAATGGTTTGTTTTGTTGTCTCAGCATAATACCCTTTCCATTGGATTACATTTCAAATGGAAATGCATGTGTTCCGGAAATTTAGAGTCAACTGGTATTACATTTAGTGGAGCAGAACTATTCTCCTTATATCTCTCTATACAATTGTACTCTAAATACCTGCCCTTCTCCAGGCTTAAAGTGCATCATGAGGACATCTGGTGGCTGCTTGAGCTAAACACATTTATTATCACACTGCAGAAACTAGTGCGGTGCAGAAATGTGTATTTCTGAGCATTTCAGCTCTTTTCAGCTGCTTGACAGAAAATAAATTTTCCTCAGAAAGGATTCCAAAAGGAGAAGGAATTCTTCTGACTCATATTCCGAATCCTTGTGTATATTTTACTTCCAAGGCGGCTGAGGAGCAGAGATGCATGTCTTGTTCTTCTTTGTGCAATCATTGCTATGGCAGCCAACAGCAACCCCTACTCCTCTCATCTTCTCACATTTTTGGAGGGAAAGGCTGTAATGCATTTCCTTCCACAGGGCTTTTCCTCATCATGAAGGGTGAACATCCAGGATGCTTCAGAGCTCCAATGAGATACTTAACAGAAAGGAAAAAATGTAATCTTGCAGTTTTCCAGTAAACTCAGAATATGTCTGTGAAGATTCTCTTTCATCCAGGTGAATTTATCTGGAAGTTGAATCATGGCTACTGGACTTCTTTTTTCTTGAGAGATAGAAACATTTCACTGCTCATCCAAACAGCTTCATCAGTCTGAATACAGCTAGTGCAAGTCCTCCATCTTATAGTCAGCTTTGACCTCTTGTCACCCTGGTCTGAATAGGTCCGTTAGGTAGACAATAGTATCCATAGCCTTAAGGTGAACAATGGCCTAATGTGCCATTGAACAGTACCCAGACAAATAAAAAAACCTTCACCACCAAGGCCATAGCTAACGACCCATTCTTGATAGGTTTCAGCACCTTAGGCCATTGTTCACCTTAAGGCTATGGATACTGTTGTCTACCTAAGGAGCCTATTCAGGCCATTGTTCATCTTATGAGCCTATTTCAGACCAGGGTGGCTCCACAGCCGGAACCCTTTCCAAAAACTGCTCCCCGCACGCCTGCAACCCCCAGGGAAGGCCGGGCGGGCAGAGAGAGATCCTTGAAGATGGCTTTGGCTGCGGAGGCAAGCGCTTGCCTCCGCAGCTGGAGACATTTCCAAAGACTGCTCCCGGCGTGCCTGCAACCCCCAGGGAAGGGGAGGGCTCCGAATCTTCTCGGAGGGGTTGGGGGGATGGCGGGGAGCCATGTGATCAACCCACCCCACCCCCAGCGGTGCAGGTACTGCAATCCCGCAATATAGTGGGACTGCAGTACCTGAACCACGAAAAGGCAGGGGGTGACTGTAATCAGGTGATTGATTAAATAAGAAACACTTTTTTTTCCAGGCGAACACTCAGAAATGGTGCTTTAGCTAGTATAATTTTGGTTCTGTTCTTAAAATCTTGTGTGATGACTCGGATGCAAAATGCTAAGCTTGGCATCTCAACACTGAAGTAGTTGCAAGAGAAATGGAAATATATATTTCCCAAGCCATTATGAACAAAGGCCTCTTCATTACAATGTTATTGCTAGAGTCGCTTGGCTCTTACCAGTCTTTTTTTCTTCCAGTTTCTCTGTATGTGATAATTTAAGTAAGATAAAGACTCACATTTGGTAAAGGCCAACAGAATGATATGCCCATTCCCCCCCCCCACAGGCTGTGCACACAGCTGTGCTCAGATACAATGGATATTAGTCTCATTGATGTGCTAAAAAGGGAAGCAGAAGTTCTATGAGGCTTGGGGTGCACTGGAAACACAGAAAACAAGAAAACAATCTCCAGGAGGAGGAGATGACTGAAAGTGACATTATTTTAATTCTGAGCTTGAAGACATCACTTTTTTTGAACTATAGTTCCTACCCACCAACATAGATACTTGCCATTATAGCTGGAGAAATCTGGGGCTGATACTCTCGTGCGGAGGGGGGGTAATTTTTGTTTCATTTCTCATTCTCATTAGCTCCAAAGTGAGTCTTACCAGGGAGAACACAAAAAGCTGTTTGAAATAAAGTACAATGGTACCTTGTATAAAGGAATTAATTCATTCCAAATGAAATTTTCTTAAGCAACTTACCCTTTATACAAATTTCCCATGGGAATGCATTGAAAATGGAGTAATCCCTAACTGTGACCATTTTTATGTTGTATGGATTCGCCCCATAGGCAATTCTGTTAAGCAGATTTCCCCTATATCCGGAATCTTTTATGTTGTACAGATTATATGTTATACAAACCTTTTGTTATACAAGGGTCCACTGTACCTGTCAAGATCATGTCAGAGAAGCCCGCACTAACCATTTAGCCACATTGCCCAGCTTTTCCTAGTGTGAGTACATACCAGCCAGCCACAAGTACTGATGGCTGAGGAAAATCGTCCTGCCTGGTACCCTTCCAACACTTTGAGTCTACAGGGGTAAGCGCTTTGACTATCATGCCAAACCTGCATAGTACACAAAGGTTAAAGACTTCCAGTAGATGATCGAGGAAGGACCTGATTTGGAATACTAACAAGGTTCTTTATTCCAAAATAACCAAAAGAGATGTAAAATTAAAAAAAAAAACACAGGCAAATAGTTGTGGCACAAATAAGCATTCGAAATGGCTTTAGGGCAAGAATAATACCACTCTAAGGGCCAGTCTGCTCAGTCTTCCTTGCATCATGATGACCACATATGTACTTTTTCATGGGACAAGCACTTATTGGTTGCAAACCACGCCAAGAGCTGCAGGGATTTCAGCTAAGCCTTTGACGTACCTCTTTTTCCAAGGCATAGTAAAAATCATAGAATCACAGAATTATGGTACATTTCTGTCGGAAGGGCCCTATAAGGCCAATCGAGTCCACCCCCCTGTGGACACGATTGCCTCCAGTGCCGGAGTGCTCCCCATCTCCCAGGGGAACAGGTTCCATTGTTGTACTGCTCTAACAGTTAAGAAGTTTTTTAAAAATGAATTTCAGTCTAACTATGGCTTTCTTTAGCTTGAGCCTGTTGTTGCAACTCATGTATTCTGCAATGGATGAGAACAGGTCCTGCCCCTCCTATACGACTACCTTTGAAGTACAGTATTTGAAAAGTGCTTTCATCCTCTCAGTCTTCTTTTCTCAAGCTTAAACATGTCCAGGTTTTGCAGTCTTTCCTCATAGGCTTGGTTTCCTGTGTGTGAATTCCTATGATAACCTTACATGTGTTCATTACAATGTATTCACTCCTCCCATATTTACATAGCATGTGTACAGGGGCTCAGTACACCTGGCCAAGATCACTTCTTGTTTACATAGATGAGTGTGTACACAGTGCATCTGTGCATGTGTGAAGCGGTGTGGATCACCCAGTGTGCTGTCATGGATAGAGTGACCAATTAAGACTCAGGAGAACTGAGTTAGAATCCCTGCTCAGCCTGCATGGACTATTCAGTGGAATTTTTAAATCATGCAATCCCAGGTCTTCTCTGCCAATGTGAGCAACACCCAGGAAAGAAATTTACTGGGTGAACTGGTGCCAGTCACAAATGCTCAGCCTTACCTGCCTTACAAAACAGATGTGAGGATAAAGCTGAAGGGAGGAGTGACATATAACCTGCTTTAAACTTGTTAGATGAAAGATAGCTTACAAATGTGGCAAATAAATGCTAAATTAATATTAAATGCTGTATTCAAAGCCTAGATGCCCTAAACACATCTGATCTTGCCTGATCTCAGAAGCTAAGCAGGGTCAGGCCTGGCTAGTACTTGGATGGGCAACGGCTAGGGAATACCAGGTGTAGGCGCCTGGAGCAGGATCTGGCAAGCCACTCCAGTATTCCTGCCAAGAAAACTCCATGGACATGGAATAACAGTCGGTTACAACTGTAACGACACAACACACACACAGTTTTCAAAGAGTTCCAAAGTCTAATTACCTATGTGTCATTAAGTCAGATCTCACATACAGCGACCTCAGCAGGCCTTTCAAGGTAAGTGATGTATCTAAGGACTGGTTTTACAATTTCCATACCTCGAGTCTGTTTCCACGGTCAAGCAGAGATCCAAACCATTGTCTCAAGAGTTCTAGCCCATCACTCTATCCACGCTGGCCACATGACTGAAAGGCACTTGTAGCTGCTTGGAAGGTTTTATATTTATATCAACAGCTACTTCTTCAGAGGCGGTTAGAATTTCTCTTTTTTTTTCCATAGATGTTTAAAATGCTAACAGGTGTTGAACAGCCTGAGTGGCTTCTGGGAGGCCAGATGCTGAATAATGCATCTTGTCCCATGAACAGTTACAGCCCTTTAGCTCATCATTTTAGTAGCTTCCCTGGGACAGAAGCAGAAAATGATGATTTTTAATTAGGTGTTGGGAAGCACAGGTTTATTATTTTCTTTCAAATAGTGCAGTCCTCCCTCCCTCCCACACAGCAACAGTACAAAGTAGAAATCTTGGCCGTATGGCCACTAAGGTTTGCATATTCATAATGAAGCTTGTTGCAAACATAAGGGTATGTGCAGAAGTCTAATTCCCAGGTGCTTATTTCTCAGGCCAGAAATATTTAACTTATTCAAGTGTAGCACATATTGGTGGTGGTCCCCAAACTTTGGAACAAACTTCCAGCTGAGATAAACCAGGCTCCTTCCCTTCTGATATCCTGATATAATCATTGAAAACAGAATTATACAGAGCTGCCTTCAATAACTGGTCCCCTGGAAGCTGTTAATAGTAGAGATGAGCTTTTCATTTCGGAATTGGTCAGCTTCTGAAACGGAATGCAGGAGCCCAGCTGGCATTCGAAACCAGAGGAACACAATCAACCTAAACTCCAATGAGTTTATATTTCCTTCTCCTTGGTGCTGGCCAATCAGACAGGGAGGCGGTATGATGCATTTCCCTGCACAGCTCCTCATTGGCCACTGGCCAGTGCCAGGGAAAAGGAAAGATGACATTGGAGGCTTCTTCCTCATTGGAGTTTAGCCCCACGTGACCCCAGAACAAGGCAAGGGATTGGTTAATTGCATTCTTCCAGTTATGAATGCCAGCTGGGATGAAAAACCCATCTCTAGTTAATGCCAGTATTTTTTTCTTTTATTCTTTCTTTCTTTCTTGCAAAACTGACAGTACCTTTTTTGCCCTGTCCCTGCTACTCCCACTCCTGCAAAATTTCTTCTCCCATTTCTCTTCACATGTCATCTGGCTAACCCCAAAGACGGGGATGAATTCTAATACAGATCACACCCATGAAATAATGAAAGAAAAGAAAAGAAAATCAATGTATCTGAACAAATAAGGTGATAAAGATCTCATAGCCTATTACAACGTAAATGATCAAATGCCAGCCCGCAGTGAGGGGAATAAAAGGGATATAACTGAAGACCATCTGTGTGGAGCAATTCCTTAATTGCCCTTGCTGTCTGACACAGTGAATGGAAGAATCAGCTTGGCACAGGAATGCCAATGAGAAGGAGTTATCTACAGTGTCCAGAGTACAAATAGTGAGGTCAAGGTGTGTGATCCTATAATTCTCTGTTCAAGAAGAAGCATGATTCATTTGTGAAGGGCATGCCTTATATGCAAAAGGTCCCACTTATTTCCCATACCTCCCAATTAGGGATGGAAAAAACCCATCTTTGAGGCAGAGAACTGCATACTAGGCTGGCTTGGACACTGGTCAGCCTGGGTGGGGGACAACATAATGGCCTGTCAATACCATATTTCCCCGTCTATAAGATGTTCCCATGAATAAGACAACCTCCACTTTTCAAACCCCAAAATGACAGTTTCACAAAGACACGGTTCTCTTCTCGGCTGACTTCTGCATCTAAGACTACCCTCAGTTTTTAGTCTATCAATTTTAGACAGAAATACAGTCTGGCACATAGAAAAATAATGTATTTTCGGATTCCTAGAATCATGTACAGTTTTGACTGATGGCAACCCTTTCCATGGTGTTCTAGATAGAGAGTACTGAGAAGTGGTTTAGCATTCCCCTTTTCTGGGAGTGCCCTGGGACTGTGGAGCCTAGTCATGGCTACACAGGCAGGCCCTTCTCTCTAGAGGCACAGTAGGGAGCTGAACTCTCAATTTCTGGCTCTGCACTCAGGTACATATAAACCATCCAGCTATCCAATCAGCACCATTTACAGATGTAGGTGTAAACTGATAGTGGCAGGATATATCCATATATCAACCCTGTTTCCCTGAAAATAAGACCTCCCCCCAAAATAAGCCCTAGCAGGATTTCTATGTGTTTGTTAAATATAAGCCCTACCCTGATAATAAAACCTAGTGATGGGTGTGGCTATGGTTGTGTGCAGGGCTGACATTCAAGCATATTATACTTAATAAAAGTAAGACATCCCCTGAAAATAAGCCCTAGTGTGTCTTCTTGAGAAAAAATAAATATAAGACAGTGTCTTATTTTCGGGGAAACACGGTATAACTAAATCTGTCTGTCTCTTACTGTATCAAGATAAAATGGATGTGAAGATTAACACCTGATTCAGAAGGTACGTATATTTGAGATGATCTGGCTTGAAATACACAGTACATTTTATACATCAAAATTTATTATTATTATTATTATTATTATTATTATTTAATAATAATAATAATAATGTATTATCAAAGGCTTTCACGGCCGGGCTCTTATAGTTGTGAGTTTTTTGGGCTCTTTGGCCGTGTTCTGGAAGTATTTCTTCCTGACGTTTCACCAGACTCTGTGGCTGGCATCTTCAGAGCCAGGGAACTAGGAGTTTCTGTCTGTGCTCTGCGGTACAGAGTGAGTGAGACTGGGGTTCTTAATGATGTGGGAAAGAGGAAGCTTGTCCTACGCAGGACAATAGGTGTTAGTCATTGTACAGTGATGGATGGATTAAGAAATTTCAATGTAATCAGGGGTAGCAACAATCCTAATATGTAGTTGATGTAGGTTGTTAGTTGTTCTATTGTGTGAACTGGTCACCTTTGCCTGTGGCTGGATAGGAATTATTGAAATCCACAAACATAAGCAGTTTCAACTAAAAAGAAGAAAGTCTTAAAATCAACAAAGTCTGGCTTCCAGTACTAAAAACTGCAGAGTGCAAAAGTGTCTATTATTATTATTATTATTATTATTATTATTATTATTATTATTATTATTATTATTATTATTATTATTATTATTATTATTATTATTATTATTATTATTATTATTATTATTATGCTGCCTACAGAGTCATGTGACAAGGTGCTTTTAAAAATTCCAATGTTTGAATTGTGCCAACATTTTATGGAAAGATGGGTCCAACTGTTCATTAATCTGGAGGCATACTGTCTGAGATATTTTGTGAACTGAACTGTTTGAATAACCTGAAAGAGTACTGAGATGAAAAGGGAGTGTGTGAAAACAGAAAAAAGGATGGAGGTTTACCAGGAAGACAGAGAGCACCAAGATAGGGGTATGGGACTCATACAATTTTATGCAGGTGAAACCAGGTCCATTGGTTATTACTGAATAGTATATAGTCTGTGATCTGATAAAATCATGGATTCTTTCAAATCTATTGAAAATGAATTTACTGGGATATTACTCATTAAACTCTAAAGCCATTTTCTTAAGAAAAGAGATTCTTACTGTTTGAGGGTAGAGAATGTGTAATAATGATGGGGGAAATAATTAAAACATTTCTGCATTCCTTAGATAGTTCCTTTCCAAATTTATTATATGCAACAACAACAACAACAACAACATCTTTATTGATTAGCCGTTCAGGCCATATCAAGTACTAAAACCACATAGGTCCAGAAAGATACAAAAAATACAAGTTGTAACTGAACAGTTTTCAAAGTTAGGGTGGCCAAAACGAATGTTATCATTCAAGAGTCAGCATCGCCCCTACAGTAAATGCCAATTTGATCAATATAGGAAGATCTTACTCTGGCTGCCTTACATATGAAATTGGCAACACAATTAACAACATGCACGTTTGAGCTTTGAAGCAAAAAGGCAAGCTGAAAGTTCACATTCCAATGGGCAATTTTGGCCATCATTTTTGATAAGTAAGACTGTCTGAGGGCTGTATATAGTTCACAGTCAAATAGAATATGGGCAATATCCTCTATAGCGGGGGCGCTGCAGATACATGTTCTCTCGTGGTAAGGTAGATTATGAAAACGGCCAAATTTATTCATAGATTCCAGTCATTCGAATCTTAATCTTGTATAGGCTCTCCTCAAGGAATTGGGTAAACTAATTGTTAGATATTTCTCGCACTTGAATACCAGTTTGTTTTTAGATAGCCAGCTTAGGGCTCTGTTTTTGGAGAGGAGCTCCATATCCTGTTGTGCGCTGACATCCAGAGCTCTTTGTTTAAAGATAGTTTTGGCCTGTTGACTACTGACAAGTAGGCTCTGGGTTGAGAGCCCAAAATGTGCGATAATGATACCAATTTGTCTGGCCCAGGAATTGGGGATGACAGAGTTAGCTTGTTCAATTAGACATAACTTGGGAAGTCTATCAGTCCCCATTGACTGGACCTTCAACCAGAAGGAAAAAGCTCTAGATACTGTGAAACTGGAAATAGAAAAAATTCCTGTTTCGGCCCTGACTGCATAAGCAGCCGTGTTTTTATCTGTCCCAAGTATTTTTTCTTAAAAAGCTTGTCTGAGCCGATTCGAGCAAGGGTGCTTTGTTTAGACCCCAGATTTCTGCTCCATAAACCATCAATGGCACAATTTTGGCCCTAAAAACTTTCAATATTGGAGTAAGAGAACTTGGGCAATTATAACTAATTAATTTGAGAATCTGATTAGCACTTTGCTCTGCCTTCAGGGCAGTTCTTTTAAAATGATTTATCCAGGTCCCTCTGTGGTTGAAAGTTATTCCTAGATAAGTGAATGAATTGACCTGTTCAATGGGCTCACCATTGATGTACCAATTATGTATTTTATTGCGTTTGCTGAATACCAGCACTTTTGATTTAGATTTATTAATAACCAGGAAATTGTTGACACAATATTGGTGCAGCTTTCGTAACGACCTTCTTAGGCCAATCTGCGAGTGTGATATCAAGACCATGTCGTCAGCATACAGCAAGATATTCAAAGATTTGTCGTGAATTTTCAACATATGTAAGCTGACATCGTCTAAATAGTCTGGTAAATCGTTGATGTAAAGATTGAAGAGCATGGGAGCTAGGATACAGCCCTGTCTGACACCTTTATGTGTAGAAATTGCTTTGGATAAGGAACCATTTATGCCTACGCGAACTTTCAGTTGCGTATTTGCATATAGGGCTTTGATCAGAGCAAGGAGTCTGGGTTCCATATTTAGCCTTGCCAATTTCCTCCACAATAAATCTCTATTTAATGAGTCAAAGGCAGCACTTAGATCAATAAAGGCAGTGTATAGTTGTTTGCCTTGTGAAATTTGCCTGGCTGCAAGGTGATGAAGGACAAAGCAGTTATCTATTGTTGATCTTTCAGATCTGAAACCAGCTTGCTCTTCCACTAAAATATTTTTTTCTACAGACCAGTCTATCAGTTTGTTCAATAGATGTTTCGCGTACATCTTGGCCACTAGGCTAATTAAGCAGATTGGTCTGTAATTGCCTGGGTCGCTTTTATCACCCTTCTTATGAAGGGGGATGACAATAGCTACTTCCCAACCCACTGGAATATTACCTGTGGAATCTATATATGAGAATAAACCCGCTAGCAGTGGGGCCCACCATCCAATGTGGGACTTGAAAAGTTCAGGGGGAAGACAATCTTCCCCCGGGGCCTTGTTAGACTGTAATGTTTGAATAATTGATACCATTTCTGCCGTCGAGACTGGGGGCCAGGTAGGTAGATCTTTGAAAGACACTGTTTCTTGTACAGGAGTTTGAGTATGATCTTGTGTTGGAGCAGCAAATAAATTTTCATAAAACTCTTCCCAGGTTGCTGCAGGGATAGGAGAGTCACATTGGACTCTTCGTCCCTTCAAAAGCCCTGAGACCGTATTCCAAAATAGTACAGAGTTTTTGCCTTTGGCTTGTACTTCTAAATCAGCCCATATTTTGGCATTATATGAAACTTTTTTCTTGAATAAGAGTTTTTTGTATAAGCGTCTTAGCTTTAACATTTCATTATGGCTTTCTACTGAGGGGTGTTTCAAGGCGTGACGCATTGCAGCTCTTAAATGTCTTCTACTCTTATAACAGTCCGAATCAAACCAATGCAACCTATGGTTTGAGTGGTTCCTGCGCTGTAGATTATCTGTTAAAAACTGGGTTTTTAGAACATGGCAAAGCTCAGCATAATAGGGTAATACTATATCGGAATTGTATGTGTTTGAGGCAATTGCAGTTTTCCATACCTTAGCCTGCTCAGTGTTTAAAAAATTGGATACGGCCTCCGTATTCACCTTAGCCCAACAAATTCTCCTATTTTGTCTTACTTCTACATTATTAGCTATAGCTTTATCAAGTGGAGTGGCAGATCTGGTGTCTGAGTTACCCAAAAACTGTACCGTGATTGGTTGATGGTCACTGTCTTCCTTTGCTAATATTTGGAAGTTTGAAAATAGGTTTATTTTATCATAGGAAACGCAGATATAGTCCACCACACTGCTGTGGTTGCTAGCATGGTAAGTAAAGGGGTGGATAAAGCCCGTATCGTTCCCACCTAAAATAAATAGGTTACATTTATATAACAAAGAGACCAATTGTACACCAGCTGCATTTCTTTTAACGTCCCTTGATTGCCATGATACTTGCTTTGATAGATACTCCCCTGGGATTACACCCCGCTGAACAAAGTCCAATAATGATGGACCAACTCTGGCATTAAAATCTCCTACTAAAATCACTAAAGCTTTAGGAAAGGATAAGTTTATCTTGACTAAGAAATTTTCCAAATCAGCCCACATATGAGAGTGATAGTAAAAAGATGAGTAGGGTGGTATGTACACATTTACAATTATCCAGAGGGAGGTTTTAAAAGCAAACTTAATTGCTATAAAACAGGAAGCATCGTCCCTCTTGAGTTCTTGTCCCTGCCAGCCCAGTTCAGCTTCTCGGCCTTTTGGCTAAGATCAAGTGTGTATTATATGCATCTATGAGAAAACTGCCCTTCAGGCAATTATTAAAAATGGACCAAAATAAAGGATGGCAGCATAAAAACTGGATTTTAAAATTGATTGAGAATTCTGAATTGCTGTCCTTAGTGCATTGCTGTTTAGAAAACAAGGGGGCAGCAAAGAAATTTCATTGGCTCCCATCTTTGTGTAACTTAGGTGTTCTTGGACTGCAGTTCCCAGAAGCATTCACCACCAGCGGTGTGGCTGGGGTTTCTGGGTGTTACAATCCAAGAACACCTGTTTCACCCAAAGTTGGGAACCATGGTTGTACTTAATTGTGTAATCCCATCTGTCGGTTCACTTTAAAAAGGGAAAGGGAAAACCCCTATGTCTCCTCTGTTGAAACTCTGTAATGGGTGTTGAGAATGGTTTTAAAATAGATCACATATAGAAACAGAAGAACTTAAGCTAGATTTGCTTGGATTAGATCAACCTACTTTGCTATATAGAGCTGCCTAGATGCCCTAAGCACATCCAATCCGGCCTGATTTCGGAAACTAAGCAGGGTCAGCCCTGGTTAGTACTTGGATGGGAGACCACCAGGGAATACCAGGTGCTCTAGGCGCCTGGAGTAGAAACTGGCAAACCACTCCAGTATTCCGGCCAAGAAAACTCCATGGACATGGGTCACAAAGAGTCTGACACAACACACACACACACACAGAGAGAGAGAGAGAGAGAGAGAGAGAGAGAGAGAGAGAGAGAGAGA
>JAHTLZ010003518.1:25375207-25397481 GCA_023846285.1 Phrynocephalus versicolor | reverse complement strand
AGAGAGAGAGAGAGAGAGAGAGAGAGAGAGAGAGAGAGAGAGAGAGAGAGAGAGATGTATTTGTGCGAAAAAAATGCCATGCTTCTCAGGCTCACTCGGCAAGCAAGCAAAGGGAATTGAACCAGAGATCAGTGGGGTCAATCAGTGACTTTTAAACCTCAGCTTTCCCAAGTTCTTTGCCTGTGTATGAACCAGAATGATTCGGACAAAACTGACTGCCATGCCTAATGGTCACTAAGAGCAAAAGGTAGAGGGGAAAGGTAGACACTATGCTGCTCAGTGGATTGGAAATGGAAACATACACCATTGCTATTCCTCATCCCTGAATGCAGCCATTCATTCAGCTGAACGGGTTTAAGAGTGGCAGGGTCACGCCTAGGCCTCTCCATTCATCCATCCCAACTTGCACCGAGTAGGCTAGTATTGAGCGGTTCCTTGCTTTTCTCCCCAATCTTTGCTATATTTGGTCTAAACGCTTCCTTGGTGTGGCTCATCTCTTTCATCTGTGCTCAGATTCCAAAAGCAAGGTTAGTGGAGCAGCAGACTTGTTAGTGAAGAAACAACCAATTTCTTCTCTTAACAAGTGATGGCAGGCTTTTTCTTTTTAAACAATGAGAAAATAACAGTAGGACACACACTCTCTGTTTTATTCATTGTAAAATGCTCTGGCACATTTGTTTTCCTAGATGTCCTATTTCATGGTGTACTGCCCTTCGGATACATATAAATGGATTACAGTGGCTTGGCTTGGGTGTTTTTATTTTTGAAAAAAAAATAGTCAGAAAGAGTTTTGTAAGTGCCAGCGATGCACCCAAATGGTTGCTCTTACACTAGCTTTTCAGCTTTAACATGAATAATTTGGGGGCCTTCACAACCACCTTTGAATAATCAGAGGACTGCAAACTTCCACAATATTGGAAAAAAGAAGATAAAAACAGCAAGTATCCCCCCCAAAATCCAGTGACTCTGGAGTATTGATGATGGTCTGATAGGAAACTGACCTCAACACTGTTAAATAAATATGATAATTTTTTTTATCCTATTTGATGTTGAAAAGAGTGACTGCAAATATGTAAGTTTGTTTTTAAAGTTCTTTGGGAACCCCAGAATAATCCAGTACCTCCAGATAACTCAGAAATTAGTAAAAGTTCATAATGTACACCAGGAGTGTCCAAATTTGAACAGCCTGTGGGCTCCCTCCCCCCGTGGGCTCCCCACCAAGTGCAGGCGCATGCACATGTGAGTGCTCTCACTCCCTGCCGCTGCCTCACCCCCCACGCTTGAATTTGGTGCTGCACAAGCACCCTCGCTAGTGTGGTGCCAAATTCAAACAGGTTGAGCCTTCCCTTCCTCCCCTTTGCCATGGACTGGAGGAGGGGGAGGTTCAAAGAAGGAGATTTGAGCAGCCCGGGAGGACACTGAGGCAAGCAGTGGTGGCAGATCCGATCCACCACCACTGCTTGCCTTGGTAAATTCCTGGGCTGCTTGAATCTCTTCTTCAAAAAAGGTGTGCTTTCATACCCAACCTGCCCGATTGGGGGGGAAGGTGCACCTTTTAAAAAAGAGATTTCAGCCCATGCACCACCATGGTCCCTCACACTGGGTGCACACTGTCCCTGCTGCCACCCGCCCCAACCCTGCTTGCCTCGCTAAATTCCTGGGCTGTTTGAATGTCCTCCTCAAAAAAGGTGCACTTTCACCCCCAACCTGCCTGATTGGGGGGAAGGCATGCCTTTTTTAAAAGGAAATTCGAGCCCACCCACCCACCAAGGTCCCCCACACTGGGCACGGTATCAAAACCCTCTTGAGTGCAAACCTTGCAAACTCAGCATAGGTAAGAAAAAATGTGCATCGTGTCCTAAGGGCCAGAGCCAAACTCGTGGCCCTGTTAGCTGCTACTCTGCTGGCAGCATCTCCGGGTAAGGTGAAGCCTGAGGGGCCAGCCACCTGAAGCGCCTCATCTGCTGTCGCGAGAGAGCATTGATGATCTCATTCTGAACCCCTGGGACATGGCAAGCCTGAAACACTACGTTAAACTCCAAACATTTTAACATAAGGGCCCTAACTAACTTCATAACCCTAACAGAATGTGACAAAAGTGAGTTCACGACCTGCACCACCGCCTAGTTATCACACCAAAAGCAAACCGCTGAATTAGTCCGGCAACCCACCTACAGCCAAACTGCGCCCAGAATTGGGAATAGTTAAAAAAAAACACCCTCAGGTCTTTGGTTACACCCCCTTGTATCCACTCACTGGGCCAGGGGGCCATGAACCATTTATTCTTGTAAAATATACCATAACCCAATGCACCCAGCACATCAGTCTGCTCCTGAATCCTGGCCCCCAGCATGTGCTCCTTCCTCCAAAAGGATATCTCATTGAAGTGGGACAGGAAGCTCAGCCATAGTTCAAGGTCTTCCCTCATGTCAGCCGACACCCTCCGCCTGTGATGCGACTTGGAGGACTTCTTTTTAGCCAACTCTCTGCTTTTCTTGGTTGCCATGGCTAGCTATACCCCACAAGATCCCAATCTTGTATCCTATAATGAGTGAGAAGAGCCCCAGCCCCAAGCAAAGCCTTTTTGCTGTATTGTTGTTGTTTTCCTTATTAATCTAAAGTCTGTTGACTAGATGGCTAAATTCCCTTAGTTCCCTACAGGACAAGGGGCCTGATTACCAGCAAGTAAGCCAGCTAAATAGCCCCCCCAGTGGATATGCCCTGCTAGTGCTAACACCATGTTCAAATCACCCAAATGCTGTCTATTTATTCTCCATATAATTGCCTCAATATATACCTAGAAATCCAATTTTCTAAACTAGCCCAACCCCCCAATACCCCCTCCCAAGTGGCCACGCAAGAAGCTCACTTGGCCCTCCCTTTCCTCTAATCTCACTGGCTAACTACAGTAAAAGCCCCAATCAAAAATTAAAACACAATTCAAACCATGCAGCCTGGCTGCAGCACGGGCTAATTTCTATCTCTGATCTGCCGTTGTTCTCTTCTGTTCTTAAAAAAAAAAAAAACTCACTCAGCTATAGACGCACTGCTGATCGGCTCACCAGAGAAGAGACCAGGCTGGGGCAAGAGCAGCTCTATATCGGCTCCCAGCCCCAAGCAGCTAGAGACCCAGATTGGCACGAAGTCTTTGCACCAAAAGTCCAGGCAGGCAGGCAAAGGAGCCCTGTCCCTGAACTCTGTTGGGCTCAGAGCCACCATAATTTTAGTGAGAATTGCTCTCATGAGATTGATATTTTTTCCCACCCATGAAACCACAGTATCATGTGGTGACATCATGAAGCAAAATGTTGAGGGGCAAAGACTTGGTTTTAGTGTCACACAAGGATTATTAACTAAAAGGCAACCCACACGAAACATTCTGCACTCGTGCCCCCTGGCAGTTTTATCAGCCTTCGGACACAAAACCATGGTTTAGAAGATGTACATTTGAAAAAAAAATGGTACTGTATAAATATGCTTTAACGGAGATGGGGAGAAAATACAAAAATGCATACACGGGGAGGCGGGAGGGATACACACAAATATAGAAATGTTTCCAAGGCAAAAAGAAGAATTTTGAAACTTGATAAAGAAATGGAACTTGACTGAAATGCTAGTGGGACACTGGGGGACAAATCAAATATTAGCTGAAATGCACATTTCCAGCTATTAACATTTCCCTTCAGATCAGCCACTGCTTCAAAATACCTTACCTCAGCAATCAGATTTCCTAGTGGAGACTTGTGTTTCCAAGCTAATTTGGGGGAGGGAAATGAATGAAAGTATCTGGAACAAGGCTAAATAGCCTACTTACACCTCTTAATGGAGATCTGCTTCTAATGGCATCCTAACTTCACTGCTTCATTTCAAGTTGAGAAACCCAGTAAGAATAATCAGAAATCCAGAATACAGTGGTATCTCAATTTACGAATTTAATCCATTCCGAATACATGCTCTTAAGTCGAACTACTCTTAAGTCAGGGTACCTACCTATCTAAAATTGAAAAAAAAAACAAGTTAAATAATAAAAAAAATTGTAAGTCAAGCAGATCATATCTAAAATTTGTAAGGTGGCAGTTAAAATGCCAACAGTTTTCCCCTCTTAAGTCGAATTGCTCTTAAGTCAAGCTGCTCTTAAGTCGGGGTACAACTGTACATAGAAAAAGGCCTGTAGCAAGTTAACTCACAAGCAAATTGGTGCAGAATTTAAGTAATAATGTTGGGGGTTTCTGATGGTTTGTACTCAATCCTGATACATCCCGCTTTACAAAAAGATTGGTTTTTAGGTACTGTGGACTGAGAGTTCCTGTATTCTAATAAAGGCTCATTCATAATAATGCATATTATGAGTCACTCCAGATCATATATACAGACGCCACCATATTATTGTGAACAACACTAACAGAGTTCAGTCACTGAAGTTGGCTGAGTTTCATTTCTGCAAAGGATGTCCAACTAGTTGGTTGCTGCCATCTACAGAAAGAGGCAGACAGCCAAAGGTGTCCCAAGACATTCTGCTGCCTGGGAGTAAAGACTTGATGATAATTCACAAATATACCTGATGCATCTACAAAAGGTGACTACTTGGACTGTTGAATTGTTTTCCCCAACAGCCACAATGGACAAACACCTGTCACTATATCTGCAAGCAGCAAGCTGACTTAGAGTAAGCCACATGGCAAAAAAAAAGAAAGAAAGAAAGAAAGAAAGAAAGAAAGAACTGCAACATCCAGGACCACTCTAAGCAGCACCCACCTCAGACAGGTACTGTACATCTGAGTAAAAGAATAAGCAACACAGGAGAAGCATCTTTGATAAGATGTTAGTAAGCCTAGGAGTCAGCTGAATATGTTGTTGCCCAGACGTCCTTTAAACAGTGTTGACTTTCTTCCATTCTTCTGTTTCAGAGTGAGTAACCTTTCTCCCTTATCGAGACTATCAAGATTATTCAAAAGTTATCTATTAGGTAGACATGGGCACGACTCGGTGAAATTGTTGTTTCCGTTTTCGGTTATCGTTTCCGTTACGTAACGGAAACGGTAATGATAATTAAGCCGTCAGAATTCGAACTCGAACCGAAAAAAGAAAAATTTGGTCGGGTTTTTCGTTTTCGTTTGTGGCATCGTGGCGATCACGCAATGCGAAGCACAGAAAAAGTTTTTAAAAGTTTTTATTTAAAAAAAACTGACTCCCGGCCAAAAAAGCAGGCGAAAATATGCCTGCCTGAGGCTTTGCCACCTACCAGAGGGGTGGTTTCTGGGGGGTCCCCGGCCTTTCCCCCCCTCTTCTCCTGTCCTGGGCTGCTTGCACCAGGCTGGGGGGGTCATCCTCGTTGTCTCGCCATGCCATGCGATGGGGGGGATCCAAAATGGCAACCACAATTTTTCTTTTGAAATCGTGGTCAGAAAACACACCAAATCACCACAGAAACATGTCAAATTTATTTATTTTAAATGCCTGAATTTTAATAGTAGCAGCAGTGGGGGGTTTTATAGCAATAAAACGTCGTATTGATTTTTTTTATTATATTTTATTTTTTATTTTTTTAGACCTGCCCATTTGGGCTGGGCATGGGATGGGACCATGCAATTTTTTTGAACCATTCCACCAATGGCATGGCCAGGTTTTGACTGACACTTCTGGATGTATCGGAGGGCATAAAAAGCTGGGGCACCTTCCAGAAATCACAGTCAGGTGTATGGATGTGGTTGAGGGAGGAGGGCTGGCTGCTGGTGCTGGTGTGATCCGATCAAGATTGAGGAGGGAGGCTGGAGGCTTTAAGATTTAAGTTAGGCAGGCAGGGAGGGAATTGAATTTAGAAAATAATTTCTTTGTTTCCCTGCAGCTTTGTCTGCTGAAGAGAATAGCAGTTTATTCTTTATTTCTTCTCTGGCAGTTTGTGAGGATTTTTTTCTGATATTGGATAAAAGGGGGTGGTTCGGCTGGGTGTGGGAGGTGTGGATTTATTTTAAAAATATATACTACCATTTATTTTCTATTTTCCCAACTTCAATTTGCTTGCACACACACACATTTGGGGTGCAAGCCAAGAACAGAACCTCTGTGATATCCTAACTGCCCACTCGCCCGTCCGCCACCATCCGCCTGCCCGCACCTCCCCCCCGCCGCCTAGGGCGCAAAAACACCTAGCGCCGGCCCTGATTGCGGGACGCCCCTATGCTCTGGGAAGTCAAATCGCGTGGTGGAAACGACAAACAACAAACAACAAACAAAACGACAAAGTTTTGAAAAATTTCACGACAAATGGAAACGACCCAAAACGGACTCGTTCCGACAAACGAAAACTCGAAATGTCATTTTTTCTGGTCGTGCCCATGTCTAAATTAGGAGAGGTGTTCATATATCTCTTTTATCATATTCAGATGCATTTTGTAGTTCTGGAATCATTTAATCCTCACCTTGTTAGTCAAACAAAGTTAAGCCTTTACCTCATTTACTGTATTTGTTTTTCTACTCTGTATGTGTGTCATCACCACTGCTTCCCATTATTCTCTCATTATCTCTCAAAGATCAACATGAACAGATTGTCTTAAGAACAGAAACACTCTCAGAACATCATACTCCCTCTCTTCCACACACACAAACACGTCATTATCTACTCAGATAAACTGTCCCTCCTTCTGTTTATCTATTCCTCCCTCTCTTTCACAAACACACACATCCATTTCATTTCTCTCTCTCTCTCTCTCTCTCTCTCTCTCTTTCTCTCTCTCTCTCTTTTTCTTCTCTGCTTTTCTATTTTTCAGGAGGTGATGGATATTCCTTTACTGGAATGTTTCTGGGCACTTGGTTGCCACTTGATACAATTCCTTCATTTGGGGTTCACTTGCATGGACCCCCCCCATCCAGGGTCCACCACAAGCATCCAGGGTTATAGACACATCATCTAGGACAGTGGTGGCCAAACTTCAGCCTTCCAGATATTTTAGACCACAATTCCCAGAATTGCAAGCCTGTATTGCCAGTGACTAAGGACTGTGGGAGTTGTGGTCCAAAACATCTGGAGGGCCACAGTTTGGCCACCACTGATCTAGGAGTTTAGCCTCCTGGCCCACTGAGGGTCCTGAATATTAGACATGCAGACATTCCTGTGTTGGTGTTGTGGGGGGGCTGAAGATCCTCTACTTGGGAGGACTCATGTGGTGGGGGGGTATGGGGGCTGTCGCTGCACACACTGATGACTCCCTTCCCCTTTTCATGTTTGGGGAAAATACACTTTAGGAAATATGTCTGTGAAGATTCTCAGTCACCCAGGTGAGTTTAACTGGAAGTTGAGTCCTGGCAACTGGACTTCTTTTTCTTGAGAGATTGAAATGTTTCACTGCTCATCCAAACAGCTTCGTCATTCTGAAGAAAGCTAGTTGTGAGTCCCACAGAGATGGGTGGCTCAGGCACAGTCTATCTGCCACTTATCAGGCTGTGACTTCAACAGTACCTAGATAAATAAAAAATACTTCACATCTTCACCATCAAGGCCATAAATAATGACCCATACTTTATTGCTTTCAGCACTTTAGACCATTGTTTACCTTAAGGCTATTGAGACTGTTGTCTACCTAATGAGCCTATTTAGGCCACTGTTCATCTTATGAACCTATTTCAGACCAGGTTGACAAGAGGTCAAAGTGAACTTAAAAATGGAGGACTCGCAACTAGCTTTCTTCAGACTGACAAAGCTGTTTGGATAAGCAGCAAAATGTTTCAGTCTCTCAAGAAAAAGAAGTCCAGTTGCCATGACTCAACTTCCAGATACACTTTCGGAGGAGGCAATCTGGAGCACAGAACAATTGGCCAGAGGCTCTGAAACCCTCTTCCTGCCCACCACTTATCCCCAATCAATCATCCACCATTCCCTTCGGCTCTCCAAAGTTCTAAACAAGTGTTTGTTGAGGTAATATATTGTCTCTTCCCTTCCAATTTTTAATTACTGCAGCCTGGCAACTAAGCATGCTGAGACCATTACAAAAGCTGCACGCATCCCAGTGCTTTCCCTGACTGAGCTAAAGAAGAAGAAAATTAATTAGAGTAATTTAAACTCTTTTGAGTCAGTTTCTCTCCAAGGTCATTGTTCTCAGTTCTGCAGAACCAGGAAAACTGTGGATGGTTATAAATTATACATGAGGAGTTGCCTTCCTCAAGCCCCTTTCTCAGGGTTTCCTAAGCTGTTGCTACCTTGGGCACTTTCTCCCTTCCTGCCTAAATTGAAACTGGAGGCACATATTTGCTGTCGCAGAGGTATTTCCTATATTCCTGATCTTGATCAGTACAGAAGATGGGTGAACAGGCATCCCTGTTGCCCCTATGGATCTGCCCAGCTATGTAGTATCTCGTACACGACTCAACATTGAGGGCCAGTGATTGGAATCATAGGAGCACAGAATAAATGAATACTGCAAGGAGCCTGTAAGGCCATAAAGCCTCAGTGCAGGAATAGAAATCAAAGCAGTTCTGACCTACGGTGGTCCATTTTTCTTTTGAAAGCCTCTAGCATCGTTCCTATTAGAATTGCTGCATCTCGAGGTACTGGGCGAAGGACCAGGGAATAACTCTTCTTCCTAGATCTCCAGGACAGGAGACGAGTGTCAGATGAAAAAGAGGTGGTGGTGGGGAGAAAGTTTGGTTTTCTTGTGTGTGGTGGCATTAATGCCTTGTCAGCCATCTTCTCCCTTTTTTAACAGGTGTCAAGGCTGGTACAACGAGGTGCACATTAATACCGCAGAGCATTCATTAAGGAGGGAGCACACAGGGAATCTACATCTTTTATGGCAGGTTGGGGTTGATGGCTTGAGGTGTTTTGAGCCATTTTTTCCCTAAGCCTATAGGAAGCTGGTGGGTTGCAGTCCTTCAAATTCTAGAACCATGTAAACAGTCCTCTAGACCAGTGGTTCTCAACTTCTGGGTCTCCAAATGTTCCTGGACCACCACTCCCAGAAATCCTGGCCAGCTCAGCTAGTGGTGAAGCCTTCTGGGTATTGCAGTCCAAGAACATCTGGGGACCCACAGGTTGAGAACCACTGCTCTAGACCTTCAGGCATTAGTCATCCCTGCCATAAAGGCAAAGTTTTCCTATTTCTGCACAGTTCTTATACTGCATGCTGATGCGGCATCTAGTGTTTACCTTTCTTTGCCAGCACAGAGAAGATAAATATAGAAGAATGGCATTTCCACAGTCTTTCAAGAACAATTGTGCATAAGACAAAAAAATGGCCTCTCCTTTGTGGTGAGTTTTGGCACCTTATGAAGAATGCTTGGCTTGTTAAAGTTATTCCCCACTTTATTCACTTGTATTTGTCCTGATTTGACATAGTGATATCACTGCCGTGACAAATCGGATTTATTGTGCTCTTATTTACTGACATTTGTTGTGTCTCTGAGTCAGATGCACTATAGAGGAATCATCAGTTCCCCATGTAATCCCCAACTGTGTGGGATGAACAATGTGATTAATTCATGAAGAGGAAGAACAGCAAGGAGAGACATTGATACCCAAAAAACAGATAAAAGAAAAAGGGTACATATTTGCAGAACTTTTGTTTTTTGAAAGAGGGAAGAAGGGGGAAAATACTCCAGTCAAAATAGCTGATCTGAATCTCAGAAATGAACCGGTGACTATTTAGTGCTGCTGTACATAAAATTCCATTGCTTGTTATTATCGCAAAGAGGCAACTCTGGGTTACACCATGAAGCACTTTGCCCATAAGATGGAACAGTGGGTTAGAGTATTGAAAACTGTCAGTTGCAAGGTCGGCAGCTCAGCAATTCCAATCCCGGGTGCCTCACAGCAGAGCAAGCTTCCGCTGTTAACCCCAGCGCCTGTCAACCTAGGCGTTCAAAACCATGTAAATGCAAGTAGATAAACAGATACCACTGTAAAAAGTGGGAAGGTGAAACAGTGTTTCCTTGCAGCCATGCCAGCCACATGGTCACGGACTTGCACAACACTGGCTCTTTGGCTTGAATATGTCCCTAGAGTTGGACATGACTATCACACATGTGTGGGGGGAAATTTTACCTTTACCTTTATTCTAACAAGTAAATCCAACGATATCGGTACAGAACAATGCTCCTTGTATTCCTCACCCTACAGGGGATCTATTCTTGTTTAGGGTTTTGTTTCATTTTGTTTTTTTTTTGCTTTGGTTGATATACTTCCACAAGTGACCTGTGTATTGCTGTGATGCTAGCAGGCATTTTAGTTAGAGATACTCAAGGATCTTGTGTTTTTCACATTTCTAAGCAAATAAGCCTGACTTCGCCCACTTTGTAAGCTAGTATAAGCAGATAGGAAAACAGTTACATTTAAGCTTATGCATTTTTGCAAATTTTGTGACATGGTTCTTAGCTCAAAGAACATCCCATAGCAATTATAGAAATGTGTACTTCAGGTTAAAATCGACACAGAGCTGTGCATTCTATCGTAAACTGAAAAAAAAGAAAGAAAGAAAAGAAAAGAAAAAGAAAAAAGAAAAAAGAAAGCACCATGCACATCTCTGAGTGTGTGTTCAAGGCTTCCTTGATATGTCAGACTGACATGGAAACTTAATAGAAAAAATTATAGATGAAATATGCAACCCTGATATTGGATCAGAGTTAAACTAATTTGAACTTCCCAAATCTTCACACACTTGTTGCTGACACTGGATATCACTCAAACTTTAGGGGATTTTAAAATTGTTTAAAAATGTGTATACTGCTAAAATATATGGAACAGTTTCCCCTGGGCGAGATATCATTCAGAGAAAAGTTGTCTCCCATAACTGATCTTATTACTGAAGAATCTCTTTGGGATATCTGAGTTGAGGTTTCCCAGGTCCCCTCTAGTTGCTTTTGTTTCATTTTCCCCCCTAGAACCCTTGAAATTCCTTATTCTTTTCTCCTACAGAATTTGCAAGGCATATATCATCAGTAGAAACATCCCGGGCCATCAAGAGATTTCTCTTTTAGGCATGTAACTTTGGCAGCCACAGTAGATTCAAGGTTTATCAACATGGCACATTGCTTGGGGAATAGCTCGCCAAACCTCTGATTCCCAACAGCATTTCCATTGCTTGTTAGAGGCAGATAAAAAAACACATGACATCTTGGCTGCAAAGTGTGTCTCATCTCATGGTAGGTCCAAAGTGCAGAATCATCTTGAGAACATCTGTTCTACTGAGAGACATGTTTTGTGCTTCTTTAAATTTCCTCCAGGGTTTCAGCCAGGTAAACACATCGAAATGTGATAATGAATTTCACCTTAGGTAAAACTCTCTGGCAGCCTTGATGAACACTACAATTCCTAGGCATAAACTCCTTATGAGCCACTATCATAGAATATATACACCGGCCTTGAAATGTGAAACTTTGGAGTTCTTGGAAGACAAATGTAGTGATGGCAGTTGACAGCTGTTCCTTATCTTTAAAGAAATGCAATTGATTTTCACACAGCACAACATCATAGAACTTAACAGCTCCTCCTTATTTCAGACATTGTATTTCTTCTGCTATTACAATGTCCAGAGGGAGTTCATCTCTGCTGCTATGTGAGATGGCATAACTGGACTATATGAGGATTGCTATGTGCTACCTTATCTACGAGCAAGTAACCATTTTTCAAGTCACAGAGGCAAGAATTTATGTATGAATTATAAACGAGCATTAAAGTACTGCCACCTGCTTATAGTGTGTGACTGACAGCTGCTCATATATAACTTGATGCTCTCTCATTTCATGGCTTACCTCACTTCATGACTTTCAGATGAGTGACTTCCCCCAAATGTATTGGTCTTGATGTGGTCTTATCTGAAGAAAGCACTGCTCCCTGTCTTTGATTTCTGAGAGCAGGTAGATGCAAATGTACAAGTTACCCTTGGATGCTGCACCTAGCCCAAAAGTATGTGACTTGGCGAGAGTTGCTGCCACCACTTCCAGGACTACCATGATTTACACTACCCCAAAAAAAAAACTGAAGTTGGAAGTGGTCAAGAAGCCAACAGTAATTTTTGCAAAAATGTCATCTGAGTGCAAAACAAGATGCGGGAAGAAGCATTTTGCCTTTCTAAAGAAGACCTGCCTCTCCTCCAGGCTTCCGGGATTGGGACGCCTCTTGACAACCTTTCTGGCAGGGGTGGCATGCAGATGGGCAGAGACCATGTGAAGTCCATGTGTTGTCATCTGATCTATGTTAATCTTCTTCAGCAAATGTCTTCTGCAGGAACATCCTCAAATCCCGTTGCAATAGATTTAGGGCAGGCATGTCCAAACTTCGGCCCTCCTGATGTTTTGCACCACAACTCCCAGAATTCCAAGCCTGTATTTCCAATGGCAAAGGACTGTAGGAGTTGGGGTCCAAAACATCTGGAGGGCTGAAGTTTGGACATGCCTGATTTATGGAGTAGCAGGGGATGTGTGGATTCTTCTACCAGCATTCTCTGTTTTGCTGGTGGACAGACTGGCTTGACTGCAACCCATAGAAACTCTTGGGGAACAGACCTGGGGGCTGTTTAAAGAGAAACATGGGATAAAAATATTTTAGATAAATATTAATTAATTAATTAAAATATTTTTATCCCACCTTTGTCTTTAAAAGGGACCCAAGGCAGCCCATATCATTAAAAACACAGTATTGAAAAGCTAAAGCAGTAAGTATGCAAATATTTTAAAATAATTAAACAAGTGCTGTAGTATATTAAAATGGCAAATATAGTAGGACCCTTGTATCTGTGGATCCACTTATTTGCAGCCTGAAAATATTACGCATAGCAAGGTATCAACAGTGGCCAGTTCTGGTAATGCATGTTAAAATATTTTTCTTCCCCCCCCTCCCCTGCCCCCATTGCTACACTATGTATTGAGCATTCACTATTATCAGTAGATTTAAGTATCCCCAGCCCCCTGTGGAACCAGTCCCCTATAGATATGGGAGTCCTACTATAAAATCAATACTAAATTTAAATAAATTATGCCTTATTCCAGAAGCAAATTGAAGTGCTACTCACTGTTCATATAGCACTTTTAGGACACAGTATTGTTGCAGATAATGGAGATGAAGCCTATGGAACTCCCACTGTAAGCACAAAATCACTTTAAAATCTCAGACAGAGTGATCTGCACAACCACACTGAAATATTGATCATTCTCACTGAATAGACTGTAGAATTTTAAAATGCCCAAAGCTAATTTCATTAATTCGTTGATGATGTCTCTGAAAACTTTCAGTACAATACCTAACCATAAGAAATGGTTGCGTGAAGAGGACAAATCTTCTCTCAGAATGACTTATTTTACCAGCACAAGAAATGTTTCAATCAGGCATCACATGCTGGCTTTATATCCTAATCCACTGTCACTCAAGAGCAAAGAGGAATACCAGAATATCCACTGCCCTCCTGCAGTGCTGAAGGGTTATTCTCTGTCATTCACCAGGATTAGAAAAGATGGACGAGGAAACCTGGAAGAAGAAAGGAGGTGTGCTACATGAAGTAAGAGTCTACAATTGCACCAAATATTTCCCAAGCGGTAACTTGAGGAATTTGGACGTTCTTGCTTGACCAAAACATCGAAGACTTCTAAGACAAGAGTTTTATCAAATTTGTGGAATTTTGTAGGTGACCTGCTCCAAATCTATAGGAATAATAGTTGAAGCAAAACAAGTTGAGGAGCCGTGTCGCCATCACAATAACCAAATACAAAAGTGGAACAGGTGATACCTTTAGGCTACTAGAAGATTAAAAAAAAACATTGGTAATATTTTGGGGGTAAAACCCCGTTCCTCAGAGCAGTGCCACTAGGTTATAACATGGCAAAAGATGGATTTGACAGGAGCTATTTCTTAGATGGGGAAAAAGCCAGGCGGTTTCTTAATTGAGGCTTGGAGCTTGGATGTTCTTAGGCTGCATCCGAAATGAAGGGAGGGAGGTGTTTTATTATCCCAGTCCTTCCAAAGACATGTCACAGCTCACGTAGACACATTCACACCTCTCCTCTATGTGGCCTATTGAGGCCAATGGCCCTGGCCTTGCCAGCGAAGGGGGAGGAATAATAATGTCACTCCTATTCTGAAACTCTGCTGCTTAGCACAGTACAGTAACTGTCCACCTATCATGGGGGTTAGGGATCCAGCCTGCAATAATTGAAAATCTGTGATATGTGGGTTCTGGGTCTGGTCAGGACTGGGGGGGGGCTGTCTGTGGCCCCCTACACTTACCTGAGGCCTGGTGCTGTCCCAAACAAGCCTCCAACAGCCTTCCCAGCCCTCTCAGAGGCTCCAGAAGTGCTTTCGGACAATCCAGAAGTCACTTCTGGTTCTCTAGGAAGCACTTTTGGTGCCTCCGACAGGCCCGGGAAAGCCATCAGAGGCCCATTCCGGGCAGCACCTGACCTGGGGTAAGTACAGAAGGCCTGAAACAGGCCGATCCAGCTTACACCAGGGGGCCTTGCCTTTCATATACTGAGGTCTCGCAATATACAGGGACCATAGTATATGAACTGCAAAAGGGCAGCGGAACAAGTCATTCAGAAATTCAGTTTAAAGACTGATGTTGGAAAAAAAATACCATAAATAAATCACACAGTATTTCCAAAATTTGTAGTTTTCCCCTGATAAATTTGTTTTTTCCCAGTACTGTAACATATAAATGACTATCAATAGCAGACATGGGGAAATTGTAGCCCTCCAAATGGTGTTGGGCTCCATACCCCATCCACCATTGCCAGCCTAGCCAGTGGTGAGGGGATGATGGGCATATCCATTCATCAGCATTTAGAAGGCCACGTTTTTCCCATTCCTTGACTTATAATGATACGTGCTGCCTTAAGGCCACTACGTAGCAGTTGAGGAATCTCAAGATATAGTTGAGTCTACCTCAAAGCTGGACCACAAAAATCTGGGCTCAAGGTCTTGCACATCTATGAAACTTGGCTAGTCACAAAGTCTCAGCCTCACATCCCTCAAAGGTTGCAGCACGGCCAAAATAAGATCAACACCAGCCCAGGTCTCCTCCCTCAAATTCCCTGGAGGGTGAACAGCAGGACTCAGCTATAATGAATAAATAAAGTCCACTACCTTCCATGCTCACCCTCCTGCCAACCAGCTTTAATTTCAGCGTTATTTATATATGGCCAGGTAAAAGCTTAGCTGCAAAAAGAAAATCGGATTTCTCTAAGATGACCCCAGGTTGACTCTGGAGGATATTTAAAAGCTGGCTGCATCATCCTAGCTGGCTGGAGCAGACAGAGTTAGGGTGAGTCCCCACATTTTTGCGTTGGCTTTTTACCTGGCAGTGATGGCTGGAAGGGAGTATTATGACGGGATCAGACATTCATGAGATGAAGGGGTGGAGGAAATAGAAACCCATGTTGGCCCATTCACACGTGGATGTTTTTTACTGGCATGGGAGATGTGTCATCAAATTTCTAAAGAACTCCATGAAAGACACCCTTGCTTGATGGGAGCTCTGTGGCTAGAGACGCCTGGTTTCCGCCCATAAATACATTTCTGAACAACCATGCATTAGGGTGGGACTAAACTTTTACTTTCCGTCTTTTGCTTGTCCATACTTCCTCATTTCCCTGTGGCAATTTAATTAATTCACCACATTGCACGATCAAGGGTTGCTGTAGCTTGTGACTGAAGCTGAGAGCAACTCGTCTCTCGCCTGTTACCATAAAATTCCTCCAGGGCAACATTGCTGATAAATCCTCCTTATATCATCTTACTGGGTGACATTCTGTTGAATGCCATCAAACTGCCTCTGCTGAAGCCCCCTTGCCATAAAGGTTGTGTTATTGCAGAAATGAGATAAGATGCTTCCAGCGAGGACTACGTAGCTCAGTATTTGACATCTCAGCCCCACGTACATTATTTGGTAGTTAAGTAGCACTGATTTCATAGGTGTTCAGGTGGGCTTCACTACTCAGGCAGATGGTGAATGACCAGCTATGAAAGATTCCACTTAATATACACACTTCAACAGGCTCAGATAATACGAATTTTAGTGGTGCAATCTCGGTTTTTACATGGAGAAACTGTCTTGCAAATGCAACCCACAGAGTTTAAAAAACAACAACAATTTATCATTACATTTGGGTGTGTTTCCAGATGCATTTCCTTATCTAAAGGTTACCCTGTCCTCTCCATTTATGGATGAGATTTGGATTTGGCCGTTGAACCTTAGATTGAGCCTCGTGGCGCAGTGGTTAAATGCCTGTACTGCAGGTAAAGCTGTGCTCACGACCTGGGGTTCAATCCCAGGTAGCAGGCTCAAGGTTCACTCAGCCTTCCATCCTTCCGAGGTCGGTAAAATGAGTACCCAGCTTGCTGGGGGGGCAATGTGTAGCCTGCACACTGTAATTAAATTTGTAAACCGCCCAGAGACTACTTAATGTGGTATGGGGCGGTATATAAGCAGAACACTTTACTTCTGCAATAGGCACCGGAAAATGCTCTGTACCATACCTGAAGGTGGCAGGCCAGTTCAGAGGGAGACTAAAATGGTTGCTTGGTGCAGAAACACAGTTCGGTCCTCCATGACTGTGCAAGGGCCACCGGGCTCAGAGGGTGACTAGAGGGGTTGGCACCACAGTGCTTCAGCATTGGCCAATGGCTGCCCTGCTGCTGTCCTCAAGCCTATCAAGCAGTTATTTCTTTTCCCTCAACTTTCTGCAGAAAGAAATAACAATAGAAGAAAATGGATGAAAAAACGGGATGATACCCATTGTGGTGTAGTGAAGAGAGCAATGGACTATGCCTCAGGACGTCTTGGACTGCATCCTCAGTCATTGAAACTCACTAGTGCATGCGCTCATTAAATGTATTGCTTAACTTGGAAGCTCTATACAGTGGTACCTCTGATAACGAATTTATTTCATTCTCAGATGCAATTTTGTTATCCAAAAAAATTGTTATCCAAAACGTGGTTTCCTATTGAAATAAATAGGAAACCGATTAATCCATTCCGGAAGTCTGAAAGAAGGCAAAAAAGTGGGGGGGGGGGGGGTTGTCCAGACCTCTTTATAAAATGCACTGTTAAAGGCTTGCAGTGCTGGAACACCCTCCAGAACATCCCCCTGCAGTACAATGCAAATATGGACAAGAGAAACCAGCAAGACTACCCCAGCCTGTTCCCACCCAAAGTGCAATGGGGGGAAATGCAAACAAACTTACATAAGCAGAAAGAAAAATCCAGCTTATTTTTGCCTGTGCAGCAATGAAAAAAGACTGCAAACACAGAGAAAATGAAACCAGCAAGACTACCCCAGCCTCTTCCAGCCAAAATTGCAAAGAAACACAGTGCAAAGATTAATAAAAGCTAGCTCCCTATCTTACCAAGTTTGAAAGGTCCAAATCCCTCAGCAAAACATGTCCAGAATGGCTCCAAAACACCATGGTGTGAAAAATGCTCTAACTCCTCCAACCCTCCACAAACTATGCATCCTGCAATGCTTGCAGGGTATACATTTTTTGCAAGGCATTATGAAACATTTCTTATCGGAGGCAGCCCATGGGGAACATTCGCTATCCGAGGCAGCCCTATACCTGGAAATTTCCATTTGTTATCCGACGCATTATTTGTAGGAATAGGAATAGGAATAGGAATCTTTATTGTCATTGCCCCCTTGCAGGAACAATGAAATTTTGTGGTTGCTATATAAAACTCATTTAAATCATTTCACATAGATTTAAAAACAGGTACAACACATAATATGACATATAAAATGACTAAAATATGACATATAAAATAAGCTGACTTCAAAGTCCAGGATTTCCATTTAAGGCCAATATTGCTCTAAAAAAGAAGCTATTTTTGAGATGGTTTGTTCTTGCCCTCAGTACTCTATATCTCCGTCCCGATGGAAGCAACTCGAAGAGGCGATGACCAGGATGTGATGGATCTCTTAATATATCTAATGCTTTACAGTGGCACCTGGTAGTATAAATTTGTTCTAGGATGGGGAGTGAACAGCCCACAATACTCTCTGCAATTCTTATGATTCTGTGCAACACTGTCTTATCCCGGTGGGTACAACTTCCATACCACACACATAACCCGTAAGTAAGTACACTCTCAATTGCACAATGATAGAAGGCCAGCAGCAGCTTTTGTGGAAGATGGTTTTTCCTTAAAGTTCTCAAGAAAAATAGTCTCTGCTGAGCCTTCTTTGCAAGCCCCCTTGTGTTGACACTCCAGGACAGATCCTCCTGTAACTCTATGCCCAAAAATCTAAAACCTGTAACCTTCTCCACACCAGTCCCATCAATCACCAGTGGTTGAATATCAGTTTTCTGGCTCCTATAGTCTACCACAAGCTCCTTTGTTTTCTTTATATTTAGGTGCAAGTTATTTATTCTGCACCACTTGGTCAACCTCTCCACTTCATCTCTGTAAGCCATCTCACTCTCCTTGCCAGAGATGAGCCCAATCACAGTTGTGTCATCTGCAAACTTAATGATCCTATTGCTAGGACAGGCAGAGACACAATCAAATGTGTAAAGAATATAAAGGAGTGGGCTAAGTACACATCCCTGTGGTGTTCCAATGTTGGTCCTAAGAGTATTAGAGGTGTAAGGGCCCAACCGGACCCTCTGAGAACGTTCTGACAGAAAATCCAAGATCCATCCACAAAGTGATGGTGGAAGCCCTAGACCTTCCAGTTTAGAGATCAAATGTCGTGGAAGAATGGTGTTAAAAGCCGAGCTAAAATCCACAAAGAGCAATCTAGCATAGCCCCCCCTCTGCTCCAGATGTTCAAAAACAGCATGAAGAGCACACGCCACAGCATCCTCTGTTGATCTCTTCTTTTTATAGGCGAATTGGAATGTGTCCAGTCCCTCTGGTAAACAGGCAATAACATAGTTCAGTACCACCTTTTGAAAGCACTTCATGATTACAGGTGTAAGTGCTACTGGACGAAAGTCATTCAAGTTTTCTGGATTTGGCTTTTTTGGTATTGGAACAATAATGGCAGAATTTAGGCATGACGGCACAATAGCTTGGGATAGGGATCGATTGAAAATCCCAGTGAAAACTCCTGCTAATTGATCTGCACAATCCTTCAATACCCTTCCGGCAACTCCATCTGGCCCCGTAGCCTTCCTTGGATTGATCCCCTTCAACACCTTCCTCATCTCTCCCTCCTCCACATTAAAAATTACATTCCCTTGTGCCAATGCTGATAACAATAGTGAAGGTGGCTGAAACTCTGCTGATGTCTCTACTGATGTTGCTTCAAAACGGGCAAAAAAGGCATTCAATTCCTCTGCCAAAGATACCCCTCCCTCAGCTACTGGGGAAACTTTAGATTTGTACCCAGCCATTTCCTGTACACCTCGCCACACCTCCCTAGTGTTGTTACGCTGAAAATTATTCTCCAATCTCTGCCTGTATGCCTCTTTAGCCACACAGATGCCCCTCTTCAGATCTGCTCTGGCTGCACTATACAGTGACCTGTTTCCACTTCTAAAAGCAGCATTTCTTGCCTTTAGCAGCTCCTGTACCTCCCTTGTCATCCAGAGTGTATTAGGATTGCAAAATGTTTGCTCCAATTTAATGGCTCATAACTAATAATTGCATCACTGTATGTATGTATGTATGAATGAATGAATGAATGAATGAATGAATGAATGAATGAATCACTGTATATTTTAACCCTAGTATGAAATTAATTTGCAAAAAGTCTTTTAATCACTCTTCTTCCAGTATGTCTCCCCAAGTGATGTGCAATAAAATGCAATTTAAAAATATTATTTAGCTTTTTTTAAAAAAAAATCCTTAAAAGGTAACACTAAAACCAGTTTTAAAAACCCAAGATGACATAGAATAGTGTAGTGTTGGCCACCTCGCATCAGCATCAGAAGGATATAGCTTGCCTGCCTCGTCTTTGGAGAAAGTTCCATGGTTGCAGTCTTGCTACTGAGAAAGCCTTGTCTTTTCTGTTCACCTACCTCTTCTCTCAAGTGGTGAGACATATAACAAGGCTTCCTTGCTTTGAAGATTTCATATTCTGAATGGCTCATAAAAGGAGCAGGTGACCTATCACAGTCCCAGGCAATGTAGAATTTGTGTCAATACCAACACCTTGACCTGAGTTTGGAAGTAAACTGGAAACCTATGGAATTGATTCAAGACCAATGATATACATTGGCCAATAGGGATGGGATTTTTTAAAGAAAAGTTAGAGTACAAATCCATAATTCCTGAATTTCTTATCAGGGAAAGACACAAATAATTCAGCAAATGGTCCCATACTATCTGACATTGGCAAAGGGCTGTGTTTATTTACTCCTAATCAAATACAGTTGCCCAGGTCATTTCCATGTGGTTGGTGGTATCAAGACTAGAGGGAAGAATAACAGATTGTGCACTTGGTGAAACAATCAGGTGGAGCCAAAAAGAGTCTACCTTTTAGTAATTAATTTGGTTTGCCATCTTCTCATGGGACTTAATCTCACTGTAGGCCTCATGGCCACAATAACTGTCTCATCACAGTATTTTTCTCTCTCTTTGCTTGTCTCCTGTTCTGTAGCATCTAGTCCAATGGAGATGTTTGTTGAATTCTAAAGTTCGCATATTTTTGTGAAATTTTCAGGTAATGGAAGCAGCCCACTACTAGTAATGTAGTCATCCTATTTAGTTCCTCCTGCAGTAATGAATAATGTGATTTACAATAAGATGAATAAGAGTTATACAGTTATGAGTACTTTATAGAAGTAACAAGTCATACCCAACTTGTAACACTTCATATCTAGATCTAATGACAATAGCTGGTTGGTCTTTTGCTTTTCTTCAATTGATATACAGTGGTACCTCAATTTACGAATTTAATCTGTTTCAAATGCATGCTCTTAAATCGAACTACTCTTAAGTCTGGGTAACTATATAAAAAATTTAAAAAAAGTTAAAAATGAAAAAAATGAAAAAAATATAAGTTGACAGACCATATCTAAAATTTGCAAGGCAGCAGTTAAAAACCAACAGTTTCCGGGTCTTAATTCGAGCTGCTCTTAAGTCAGGGTACCACTGTATATCCCAATCCTGACATATCCCAACTCCACAATAACAACATGTATGATCTGAAACCAGAGCTTAGATGTAATACTCAACAAGTAACAGCATCACCTGATGCATTACTTTATGAGGTAACAATGAGCTAATGATGGGCAAAATTAAATAATGATTAGTAGTGTCAATAGGCCTTTGCTTTTTAAATACTTGAACATCAAGAAGACAAAAATCATGACTACCGAAGAACCACACACCTTTAATATTGACAATGAAGAAAATGAAATAGGTTGTATTTACTTTGGTTTAATCATCAATCCAAATGAAAACTATATCCAAGAAGTCAGAAAATTGTAACTAGAAGGGCAGTAATGAAGGAATTAAAAAAGGTCATTGAGTATAAAAATGTGCCACTGGAGACCAACACTAAGATCTTCCACACTCTTAGATTTCCAGTCACCATGTATGGGTGTGAAAGCCGGAAATATAATGGTGGAACTTCCTAAAGGAACTCACAGGCTTGAGTTTACTAACTGAGCAGATCAACTCAGGACAGGACATTTTAGGGATCCCTCAGTCATAGGGTTGCTAGGAGTTGGGCGCAACTTCATAGCACATAACAAACACAAATGCTATTACATTTTTGATGTAATGAGCACTATCCCATTACTGTCAACATATTTGGGAGTTTTCATGGCTTGCAGCCATTTCTGCCCATTTTTCTTTAAGAATAGTACAAGATTAATATTATTTAACATATTATTTAAAAATAATGAGTATCATGCTACCTTTTTAAAAAAGAGTCTTAATACTAGTCTTAATGCCAAAAATAATGTCCCCTGTTCTGCTTAAAGTACAGCAATTAACTCCTACAGAATATGTAAGGATATTTCCTGAAGGGTGACTTGTTAATTTGTTCATTCACTCTGTTTTTTATACTCGGGCAAAAATTGACCATTAAACATGAAGCATGAATATGTCTGGCTATTTGAGATGATGGACTCATAGTTGTACGGCTCATTTGAAAAACATTTTAACAAGGTATTAGTCTATCAATAAATGTTATACACCAGTTGCTTTTGCTGCTCTGTAGCCTCCATTTCTGGAAAGTAGTTGTGGGGGCAAAGTCTGGTAAAAAGATTTACTGCCCCCCTCCAAAAAAATTGAGAAGAAAAATTGATCCATAGCTGCTTTATATATCTTTCATGAAGTTATACATCATTTGTCTATAATAATAATAATAATAATAATAATAATAATAATAATAATAATAAT
>JAHTLZ010003518.1:25359329-25375197 GCA_023846285.1 Phrynocephalus versicolor | reverse complement strand
ATAATAATAATAATAATAATAATAATAATAATAATAATAATAATAATCCCTACCCTGTGTAATGCCTAAACTATATGGAAAATTTAGAGGAAAAGTCTTTACAAAACATACCAAAGAAAATATTTCTGCAACATTTAATGTTCTCTAGAATCAAAGTTATGTAAGAGCCTCATGATGCAGTGGTTAAACTGCTGTACTGAAGCTGTAACTGTGCTCATGATGACCTGGAGTTCAATCCCAGTTAACCAACTCAAGGTTCACTCAGCCTTCCATCCTTCCGAGATCAGTAAAATGAGCACCCAGCTTGCTGTGGGGTGGGGGGGGGCAATGTGTAGCCTGAATAAATAAATTTTAAAACCACCCAGAAAGTGTGATCTGGAAGTCAGGTCATAGTAACTGGACTTCTTTTCTTGAGCGATCAAAACATTTTGGTACTCATCCAAGCAGCTTCATCAGTCTGAAGAAGTTGCTTGGATGAGTAGTGAAACATTTCAATCTCTCAAGAAAAGAAGTCCAATTGTCATGACTCAACTTCCAGATAACCTCACCTGGATGACTGAGAATCTTCACAGATACACACAGAGAGTGCTTTAAGCACTGACGGTATATAAGCAGAACACTTTACTTTGCTCCCCCTCTTTTCTGTTTATTTCCTCTTCTCAGTAGAGAAGAAATGATGTATTTGTAAAGCATGTATTAGCCTTTAACATCTCTCAGATACTGTCTAAACTACATCTCCCTACCCTGCCTACAATATTTTTAAAGCAGAAGAACTGGCATAGAGTGGCATATGAAAGAAACTTGTGTAACTGCCACTGCCTTAGGACTAAAGGAGACTGCTCCACTGGAGGAGAAAAGGAGACTTCTTTGTTTTTGGAGGTACTGTAGGTATAGTGGGAAGTGTCTTCTGTTCTTTGCTCCCCACTACTCCTCACTGCTTCCAGAGCTGCACTTGACCCTTCAGTGGGTGCCCCATCTAAGGAGGTCATATTAACACACACCCTTTCCATCAGTTTCTTCCAAACTTGAGTGTGAAAACAAAATCCTTAAACCTTTGGGTCTGTGAAGATTCTCAGTCATCCAGGTGAGTTTACCTGGAAGTTGAATCATGGCAACTGGACTTCTTTTCTTGAGAGACTGGAACATTTCGCTGCTCATCCCAACAGCTTCGTCAGTTTGAGGAAGGTTTGTGGCGAGTCCTCCATTTTATAGTTCACCTTGATTGATACTGTTTGAATCAAGGTGAACTATAAAATGGAAGACTCTCCACTAACCTCCCTCAGACTGACAAAGCTGCTTGGATGAGCAGTGAAACATTTCAATCTCTCAAGAAAAGAAGTCCAGTTGCCATGACTTAACTTCCAGCTCAATGCTAGTCTCCTCGTGCTGCATATTGATCCTAATTGGGCAGGAATGTGGCCACAACAAGATCATAAAAAGAGTCAAAGATGAAGATGAGGATGGTGCATCAAGTGAATTCTGACTTGAACTACCCTTTCTAGGGCTTTCAAGGTGCAAAATGCTCAGAAATGGTTTACTCTTCCCTTCTGCTTTTGCTCAACAGCAGTACAGCTTTTCCAAGGCTGCACAGGGCTGTCTCTTCTCCTGGGAAACACAAATCTCAATACCTCTCCGATACTTCACTGAGCTACCCAACAGAGGTAAGATGTGAAGAAGGGCTTTTTGTAGATTATGTTCCAGCTACAACACCCGGACCAGTGCTTGGATATATCATGAATGATCCTACTCTATGACTCTCCCACCTCTCTCTTCTTTGTATATTTCTTAAATAGCCTCCATGATGCCAGAATCAGAAAACAAAGCTTCTGTTTCACACATGGTCAGCAAGGTCCCTATTCACCTGGGGCCCTTGGTGTGCTACACCATAAGTCTCCCAGCAGAAGGGTAAGGAGGAGCAAATCACTCAGGAGACCGTTTCCAAATGCAAGCTATGACTTCGTTTTGGCTTCTTTGCTTGCACAGTAAGAAATGTAGCATCATGAATTTGCAAATGGCGTTATGCTAAATGATACTGTGCAAAAGAAAGCTGGCAAGGGAGAGCAAAGCAACTTTCATCTACAAATGTGCAGATTTTAAAGAGAATAGAAATCGATACTACACTGGAAGGCCTAGACCCCAAGAGAATGTGTTCCTTATTATTGTTATTGTTATTTATTTTTACTGAAGAGTTTGTATGAAAGTCACTCAGTGAAATGTAGAAAAAATACAACAGATCTCTGCTAACCAGGAATATCTATGGTATTTAGTCCTGAGGAAGTCTAAGTGCATTTCTAAGAGCTTAAATGCGATGGTCTTAGTTGTTGTTTTTGAGAGCCCTAAAAACATTGCACAAGGTGTAGTAAAGGCCAAGAAAAATAGAATAGCAAAAGAACTCATGTTTAACTTTATTTTTTAAACATGCAAATATATTGGGTAAACTATCCTTCCTTAGGAAGCCTTTGCCTTCTGATCCAAAAAGTAAACATAGAGTCCCACTCTTGATGACTTTCCAAGTCTCACCAAGCTAGGAACTGTCATATTTTCTCCTGTACCAGAAGATACCCCAGATTCCTGTGAGAATAGACCCCCTTATTTCATTTCCCCCCAATTTACTGTTTCTTTGCTGCCTATGGTTCTGCTTGAGAGAGAGAGTTATTCTGAATATTTTTGAATATTTTACCCCACCTTTCTCCCTGGAAAAGGACCCAAGCAGGTTTACATTAATGGGGGACAATATAAAGTCCAGAACATTTAAGACATATTAAAGTTAAGAACAGGGAGTTTGAAGAGGCATCTTAGAACATTAAAAGGAAACATTAGAGCTACAGAGAACATGCAAGAAGAAAAGAAAAATCCATAATGAGTGGTGAAAAGCAACATGGAAAACACTAGTATTCTTATGAAATCAGTCAATGCAATCATGCATGGTAATCAATATAAAAGTCCCATCGTAGGTTGTCCTTCATTCAGGGAAAGCTTGCCCGAAGAGGAAGGTCTTTGGCTGTTTCCAGAACGACAGCAGAGATGGGGCTGTCCTGGCCTCAAGTGGGAGGGAGTTCCAAAGCCTGGGAGCAGCAGCAGAGAAGGCCCTTTCATGTGTTGTTCTGAGATGCACCTGTGAAGGTGGTGGGATGGAGAGAGAGGCCTCTCCTGATGACCTTAGCACCCAAGCCAGTTCATAGTGTGATATTCGATCTTTGAGGTAGCTTGGACCCAGGCCATTTTGTGCGTTGTAGGTAGGTAAATATATGTTACATGATATACATAGAATTCTATGTGTTTAAGAGATAAGATACGGTAAGGTACCACTTTCATCTTTTTACACAGCTTTCCCCATGCTACCTATTTGGTATTCATAGATTGGTAGAGGGATTTCTTTTGGCTGAGAACTACATCAAGATATTCAGAGAACTATGAAAACTGAATCTGTGTGTTAGTCTGGGAAATATGAATCAGATCAGTTTGTTTGAATAATGCAGGGCGAATCCATTTTTGAGCCTCTCTAAACCAGATGCTTTATTTGTCGAGTATTCATGGAAGCTGATCCTTTGAAAAAGTGGGAAACCCTTTTCAGGACAAAAGGAAAGATGCTTACTATGGAAGACAGATCTGGAGATAGACAGATATGGTTAGGGAGTAAAGGTGTGCTAACTCAAAATCAGGAGAGTGAGAGGAATAAATCTGAGAGTAGAGCAGTGGTCCTCCAACTTGTTTTGAGGCATGGCCCCCCTTTATAATAGGCAAGTAGCCTAAGACCCTTCTACTATGTTTGCAAAGAAGGGGATTTTTAATTGGGTAAAGTCACCTTTTCTCAGAACCCAGAGGTTTCTTTCTCCCCGCAGCTCCAAAGGACCTCTTTCTCATACATACACATACACACTTACGTTTAATATCCTGCTCTGAAAGGTCAAGGAAGAAATTATTTGACAAGGACTAGAACACATGTACATCACCTGTAAGGTGACCTGTGGCTATCCCCCCCCTCCGCCGCCACCACCACCACCAGAAAACACTTTGTGATTCCCCCCTTGTGGGACATCACCTCTAGGTTGGAAAACACTGGTTGACAGCAATGGAGAGAAAATTGTTTAAGAGAACGCTTCATGTAATGTTAGTTCTCTGTAGTGGAGCCTGTTGTTGTGGTGGGAGCAGTAAAGGTTTTAATCCAAAATTTAAGGGAGCTATTCATTGTCTGAACTTTTGTTTTGTTTGTTTGTTTGGGGTTAATTTTGTTTGCTTGGTTGCTTGTTTGTTTTTGAGGATGGATTTTCAGATAGGTCCTAGTAAATTCCAGCTACACCATGGGAGCAGACTTACCACCAATACATAACCAGATGTTTCAGGCCTGACTTCATTTCTGTCTCCGCGATGCCTGACCCTGTTGGCATGTGGGTCACTTGCAGCTGAACTCCAGTGGCAGCATTGCTGAGGGGGTCTTTTCATTCTCTTAGGCAGCCCAAATGCAGTCGTATCCTTCTCACAATTCGTACCTGATATGTGAGGGAATCAAGGAACATGGGAGCTTTTTTTTTTAAAGGAAATGCCTAATAGAACAGTTCCAGTGATAAAAAAAATAAGAGTAAGAATTTCATGAAGGATTGGTTGCCATCCGTTCACCAGGAAAGATCCGAAGGGAAATGACTTTTGTGACCAGGACTTACTGCAGGAATGACATTAGTCAGCAAATTTATATCCAAAATTTATCCCTCTGCCATTTGTCAGGAAGATGTTTATGTCATTCTTCACTGCATGGCAGTCAGCAAATCACATTTGCACATGTGCCCTGGGCATGCGTGAGCATGCACCTCATACAATAGTCGATAGGGCCAGAGATAGGAGAAGGAAGGAAGAATCAGCAGAGGTGGGACCAGCATGAATCTGCCCTAATTTGCTTTTGTTTTGCAGTCAATCTCTAGGAAATAAACATGGGCTTCATTTGCATATGTGAGGAGGCCGGTCAGTGGTGTTTCTTTTTCTTACTCCCGCTGACCACCTTGTCCATGGGGAGGCCAGTCAGTGGTAGTTTTTTTTTATTTGCACCAACCAGCTGGCAGGAAGGTTGGCCAGTTGTTTGTTTGTTTGCTTGTTTTTATTCCCACTGACCAGCTGACCTGCGGGGAGGCTGGTCTTTTTTTTTAACTCCCACTGACCAGCTGGCCCATAGAGAGGCCGGTCAGCATTTTTCCCCCCACCGATCAGCTGGACAAGATTGGCGCTTGTCAAAATGAATAATAAAAAATGAAAAACGGAATGGAATGAAATGAAAATTTCCATTTCATTTCATGTTGCTTTTTAAGAGCACTTCGTTTTTCGTTTCATTAGGAAACGAAATGAAAAATGAAACAAAAACATTTGTTTCATGCCCATCTCTAGTGGCAAACAAAAGTGTTGTTCTATTTCCCACGCATGCATCAGGCCCTATCTGAGGTAAATTCTGTGTCATCAAAACCATGTCCTGTTTTCCTTGTACAACACTCTCAAGTTTTAGGGTTTTTTTTCTTAAAGGTTTATAGGAATTTGCTTAATTATGTAAAAGCAGTGATATATTCTTTCAGTTAGGATTCTGTATTAAGGATTTCCTTCACTAATGGCCACTTTATGAATGACAAAATTAGGCACTATTTTTAACCAGCCTTTCTTCCTTTTTAAAAATAAACATTCCAGACATATAAGATAATAGGACAGCATAAATGAGAATGAAGAGAAAACATTTCAGGTCAACATCAAGGGAATGGCTTGCGTTTAAATCAGACCTGAGTCCCACAGTCTGCCAGGGCAGCCCTGCTGTGGCTGCAGCTTGATTCCAGTGCCTTTCAGTAGGTATGACATTATTTTGCATGACATGACACCACTGGGCACACAATATGATATGACATAATGTTGCCTACAATAAGAGAATGTTAGATGAAAAAGCTGAAGCAAGAATGACAAAGCTGGAACATCCAAGAATAATTGTTCATCAAGAAATAAAAATCTTAGATGTCCAAGAATAAAACAAGGAGAGTGAGGAAAAACTGGGGAAAGTTTATTTATTCCACATGTGAAATCCAAATTTTACCCCCCCCCCTCAAAAAAATTGAGGGCTTCTAGTGGAGGGTCAGGGGAAGCCTCTTTGCAACGTTGGCATTTTTAGTTACTTGTGGGATCACTTTATAGGGTTTTAAAGGGTGAAAATGAATCAACAAATCATCAATTTATTGGGTGGGGGGGGACATACACTTATTATTTGTGATTGTCAACCTCAAAGAACTACAAATGGAAATGGATTGCTATATTTCTGATTCATGCCCTCTCTATGTTGAGGGTTCTTTTTAGTTTTTCCACCACTTTTGTTCCAATTTCCTCCCCAGTGGATCAGGCATTCTTGAAGGACAATTTAAACTGGAAAAATACTTCCATGGAAAGGCTGTTTGTTAATTGACTTGTTCAGTTTTCCCCAGAACCCTTAATCCAATGCCCATCTACCACATGATGCAAAATATAGTTGGGCTCTCAACCTCAGACTTGTGACAACATGTGACAAGAATCACTGCATTAGCTCTGCCCTGTAAACTGTCACTTGCAACTCAGATAGTAACTTTCTAAAGAGGGAGATACTGTTCATTTCCGTTTCACATAAAGAGCACAAACAGGCCAACTATTCTTTCCATCATCAGATAATCATAAATGACTTACTAGGTCTGTGAGAAAGAGGAGACTACGAGTAGTGTGCCATCCTCTCTGGAAACGTCACTCAGCAAAAAACCCTCTCTTCTGGACATAAGGTTGGGACTATCTGATTTGAATTTAAAAGAGGGGGGGAAAGCTTAGGAGAAGGGGAACAGTTAGATTTGGTGGGAACAGGGATCTAGAAGGGGAGGAGGAAAAGGAGGAGTGACCTTTAAGGCCATTACTTCACGTCTCTTTCTTCCCTCTTTCCTGTCCCGCTTGGGACCGGTACGAAAAAAACTTACTTCAACTACGCCCCCTGAACCAGGAACAGAGCGTGATAAGCCGTACCTGCCCCTGGGCTGGGGAATTCTCTTGTCACGCTTGGTTCCTGGCTCCTGTTCTGAGACAAGGGAAGTGAAGTAACAGCTGTGGCCGTGGAGGCGGGACAGGAAAGAGGGAAGAAAGGGACCTGAGGGGTGGGGTGCGTGGGCTAGGGAAGAGAAGCTACAGGTCCTGCATCCTGTAGAGGACATTTTTTTCCTGCCAGAAGGGAATCCCACCAGTCGCTCTGATTGGATCCAGGCCTGGGACAAGTGCCTAGGTGCCATTCATCCTCCATCCCATCCTCAGCCCAGGGACAGCAGGTAGATGGCTGCAGGGAGGGCAAGTTGCACCACCAGCTCCACCACCAGCAGGCACAGAGGAATGGCCGCCCCATGGCCGGCGCTGGAGGTGGGGCTGAGCTCTCCTTGCCAGCTCGCCTGCCAGACCGCAGACTGCTGAGTTCAGGGTGAGGGTGTCTCAGCCCACCACCCATGCTGCCATCTCCACCACCCGCCCACGGCAAGTGGTGACATTGCACCCAGGAAATCCAGCAGCTGTCCCGAAACAATGACGTGAAGTAACAGATGTCACGATACTAGTAATCACACCCGTGGGTAAGCGAAAACAGGGACTGAACCAGGACGAAACCACGTGACCATGAACAATGCTGTCACAGAACAAATGTAATCGTGGAACGAGGTAGGACGTGAAGTAACTGCCTAAGTTACCATGAGAGGTGGTGAAACAGGAATGGAGGAATAAAAAGGCATAGAAATCTCCATATTCGGAGAGAGACAGCAAGAAAGACTTAGGAAGGAGCACACCTTTTTCGAATGGGAGAAATGAAACCGAGAGAATCTGAGATGTCGCAATGCCCTTGGGACAAGCAGCGGGAGGACACCCTTCCCCCACCTGTGTGTTGAGACCCAGGGTGGAGAGCGTGGGAGCAGGGTCTTGGCTGGATATTCTACAAGAACCTGCAGTTTATACTGAAGAAAGCCCAGGATATGGGCCAGAATGTTTAGTGCCCATTGCATGACTGTTGGAAGAGCCCAACGTATCCTTCGGGACTGTTAATGATGGTTGGAATAAGCCTAAGCTTTTAGTTGAAGTATTGGAAGAAAAGTATAAAGAAGTTCCTAATCTGTTTAAGGATGTTAATAAAACTTTTAAAGCAGAGCACAAGCCTGTCGTGTCTACTGGGAAGCCAAACCAATGGGGAGGCGAGGGAGGGGGCTGGCAAGGTTCTCACAAGGTCTTATTGCATATTCAAAATCCAGTAAATGTGTGGGTCTGTATTATGCTATTAAAAGAATGCTTTTAAAGGGAGCTAGACTGTCAGACAATACCTTCAGTATTAAAATCATTATAGGAAATAGCCATAACATTGCCTGAAAATAAAGTACTTTTAAACTTGCAGCATGAAAACATTGTTTATTACAATTATCACTGGTATTTTCATTGAAAGAATAACACTTTTTGACAACCAACTATTCCATTTTGCTTTCCAATCTTTTATGGGAGATATGGAAATAGTATATACTTTCCTAACTGATAGCTGGTGTAAATACATTTTTGTTTTCCTTTTAGAGAGGTGCGGCATCAAATTATTTTTCTTTCTGCTCGTAAATGATAACAGAACCAAAAGTTTGTTGCTGCTTAGCAGTACTATGTTTTCAAGAATGAAACTTGAAACATTATTTCTGCTATTTGTTTCTATTTTGTTCCTATAATTTGAAGCTACAGTATGTAGACAAATACAACTTTTGAAAAAAATGCAAGAAATTTGGAGTTGCTGGAATGACTGCAACAAAGAGAATACTTATATTAGGATACCCAGGTGAAGTTTAAAATGACTTTCTATGATCGTCTGATCTCATTCTTGTTTTAACCCTTTACTGGTCTCTTGTCAGCTATGATGAACCTAGAAAATGATTGTTGGCTGTTATTAAAAAATAAAGGTGGGGGGCTTCATTGATTTGCCCTGTAAGTCTGCCTGTAAGTTAGCTTGTAAGGGAAATTGTGCAGAATGCCTCCCAGTGAGGTCTGATAGAGTGGGGAAAATGTCGCCTCCATTGTGCACAGCACTTCTGTGACCTGATCCTCCTTTTGTTTCCATGAAGGGGGCACTCATGGCCTCTAAAGAGCTATTTATCTGAGGGAAGGATTTTTTCAAAACAGAAAAATGGCATATACTATCCCAGAGCTGAAGCATTTGATTATCCTGGAAAAAAGAAAAATTGTAATAAACCAAATGTAATGATGGGAGGGCTTTAAAACTCCATGGTGGAAAAATCCCATGGTTCCTCTATTTTTCTTCCCCTATGGTGTGAAATATGTGGAATGGGAAAAGGAGGGCATTTTCAAACATTTATGAAATAGTTCTTTCTTTCGAGATGATGACAGCAAAACTTGTGCAGTGATTTTTCGAAGCAGCGTCGCAACTAGTTCACAGGGCTGCAAACCTCAAACATGATGAAAGCAGATATGCTCGTTCAAAGTCAGGTCTGTTTCGGTATAAAGTAAAGGGGGTGGGGGGGGAAGGCAGCTGTCCCTGATTTTTAAAGCATCACTTCTCTTCCCATAACATCTGCCCCAAGCACTTTACTCCCAGCAGAGTTCAGTTTAGGTAACAGAGCTCAGTTGAGACAAAAAAGAGCATGAGGGAAAAGAAAATATCTGAAAGAGAAGTTAGACTTCTTTCAGACTGACAGGGCTGAATGTAGACCTATCCTTGTGCTCCATCCACCAGTCACCCCAATCCTGTTGGGCCGTGATTCCCAACCTTGGGTCTCCAGATGTTCTTGGGGGCTACAACCCCCCAAAATCCTAGCCTGCACAGCTAGTGCTGAAGGCTTCTGGGAGTTTTAGTCCAAGAACATTTGGAGACCTAAGGATGGGAACAGCAGCTGAAAGGAATGATGTGCTAATTTATTATTGAATGACCAATTTATCTTTGGGCTAGTTGGCATGGTATAAAAATCCATCCATTCATTCATCCATCCATCCATCCATCCATCCATCCATCCATCCATCCATCCATCAAATCTTTCACATTTCTTCCAGTAAACTCAGCATAAAGGACTCTCCCCACGTACTCATCTTAAAACAAAAACAAAAACAAAAACAAAAACAAAAACAAAAACAAAAACAAAAACAAAAACAAAAACAAAACAAAACAAAACAAAAAAAAACCATAAAATAGGTCAGGCTAAGGAAAAGAGTGCTTGGCTTAAATCACCCAGTGAATTTTCATGGCACATTTGGCTGCCCTATGCAATATTAGCTCTCATATTAATTTTTAAAATTGAGACAGAGTACCAGCCTACTGCCAGTTATGCCAGCTCACGTAGGTCGTGTTTGGTATGGAGAAAAAAAACTGGACAAGGGGAATATAAGAAGGGATAACCTGGTCAACATGGGACATAGCGCTTTAATTTGTAGGTATAGGTGTATTGCCCTCCTAACATCCCCATTCATGGGCACAAAGCGCCAGGGTTGTATCTGTTTAGCAATAGGTCCCAATTCCATTTTATAGAACCTGGAAAGTTTTTCACTATGACTGGTTTGCAGAATGAATTGTGCTGGAAATTTTTCTGTGCCTGTCAGAAGAGCAGGACGTCTTGAAATATGCATGTGTGTTTTTGCCAAACTTCTGCTTTGTGGCATCTGCAGGTGTCAAGTAATTAAAGTCTGCTCTAGCCTTAGGTAGTCTTACTTATGGTATCACAGGCCATTTAGTTCAATAGCAGCAGTGATTTCATGCCAGCAATAAGAATGGCAGTGATGCACTCAAGCGCAGGTCTTAGCCAGGCTGCATGGAGCAAAATACACTTCACTAGATCAATACACATTTGCTCTGTTTGCAGCCACAGCTGGTCTCTGGGTGATGGATAATTTCACCAATTTAATAATATCTTTGTCCCATTCTGCACTTTTTTTCAGTTTTTGGCAAAAATCCTTTTGGGACTGCAGCTTCCACAATATCCCTGCAAACATGATAATCTGGGGCTCCTGGAAGCTGTAGTCCATAAAACTGACTCCCTCAATGTATTTTATAGATGCAATCTGATGTACTTTATAGATGCAATCTAGACCAAACTGCCTCATCAGTGCATTTCTGCACTGCATGTTTGAACCTTCAAATCAAAGTCCCTAACAAGTAGCCAAAGGACTGTAGGGAACTCAACATTTCCACTGAAAGATCCTAGCCTTGACTAGAATTTTTAGACTTGCCCCTTTATGTTACTATATGAATCACTATACAGTATTATGTTTTGTGTTCATGATTCAAAGAGACCCAATATTCTTGGGTTTTCCCTTGCTTAATGTCACTTTGACGGTTACTTCACGACCCTCCTCGTTCCGAGATTATGTTCATTTCAAGATAACGTCGTTCGCGGTCACATGGTCTTCTCCCGGTTCTGTCACTGTTTCTGTTTACCCACGGGTGTGATTGATGGTATTGTGACGACTGTTCCTTCACTTGCTTGTTTCGTGACAACATCTGAACTTCCCTGTCTTCGTTTTCCCTTTTTTGGGGTCCGACCTTCCATTTTTCAATATTTCGATTCTCCATAACTTTGCCTTTCATGCATTAAGTAGCAAAGTTCAAGGTCTTATGCCTTCTTCCCTCTCTACGATGCATTGTTTACGCCATTGGGATTGTACTGGACAATGCAACTTTGCACTCCTGCCACTAGATGGAGAATGCACACGTTGTGTGATGAGCCTTACTCCATGGGCTCTCTTCTCAAAACATGAACTGAGACAAGAGAATTCCTGAGGTCAGAGAGAGGTATGGCTCATTACGCTTAAATCCCAGTTCAGAGAGCGTAGTTGGGACAAGCTCCTGTCATCACGCAATGGACGTGCAGTAACATTTTTCCGTGCCGGTCCCAAGTGGGACCGCAACTACGATGAGAGCGATGTGAAGTAACCGTCTTTGTGAATGATCATTTGTAATCTTTCATTGCCTTCCAAATATCCCCATTCATGGGCATACAGCTGCAGGGTTGTATCTATTTTGCAATACTCTTGCTGCCAAATTTATACTAAGTATTAAAGTATTTGTTTCCCCCTTTTGAAATGCCTCTTTTAAGGAACAAAATTTCATCCCCAGCAACTAGACTCCTTCCACATTAAAGAAAGCAGGGAGAACTAATCATTCTCCTTCAACCCTTCTCATTCTCTTGGTGTTGTCAACTTGCATGAGTTCTTTTAAATCTGATGAGAGGAGAGGACAGTTAGAACCCTTGTGGTGCAATGACTACATTGTAGTACTGCAGTCAAAACTCTGCTCCTGACCTGGTTTCAATCGCAGGTATCCAGCTTGAGGTTGATTCTGCCTTGGAAGGATGGAAGACTGATTCAGCCTGAGCAAATTGAATACCCTACTTGCTAGTGTGTGTATGTGAGTGTGTGTGTGTGTGTGTGTGTGTGTGTGTGTGTGTGTGTGTGTGTGCTGAGAGAGCTTTAAGTGCTATGAGACAGTATATAATCAGCATGCTTTTTGCTTTTTTGTTTTTGCTCTGCTTGTGTGTGTGTGTGCAAAACTGTTTCATGTTTTTAAAAAATCATAACTCAAAATTGTGTAGCCCAAAGAAAAGGCAGGCTGTCTGCTATACCTGGGCCAAATTTAGTGCCCATCCAAAGTCGACTTTCAATATTATACCTTTTTTCTCATCCCCTCCCAATTTTATCAGCCTTGTAGAGTGCTGATTTGCTCTGCTGCATAACCGGACAAGGGAAAAACAAGAGATAACCTGGTGAACATGACAAACAATGCTTTAACTACTAGGTTTCGATTCCATTTTATAGAACCTGGAAAGTTTTCTACTACAACCGGCTTGCAGAATGAATTGTGCTGGAAAGCTTTCGGTGTCCGTCAGTAGAGCAGGATAACGTCTTGAAATATGCATGCACTTTTTTGCTGACCTTTTGCTTTGTGGCATATGCATAACTGTATAGATGTAAAAATAATGATGAATATGCTACAGTTTGTTAGGCATAGGCATAGAGTAATCATAAGAATAAACCCCACTGAACTCAATGAAAGTTGCATTTGAATATACATGCATAAGGAAAGATGGACATTTTTCCAGTGATGAAGGGAATACTGGATCCTCTCATTCCCAGTGATATCAATACTGGCATTCTGAAAATGTGCATCTGCATAATGTGCATCTGCATAAGTTCCAATTACTCTAACTTCCACCAAACATTAGCCACAAATGCTGTGGCTCTCCATGGTGTAGGAAGGGGTTAAACCTACAAGCTCTCCTTGGTGCAAGAAGGTGTCAGTGTGACCTTTTACACTATAGAACCCTGCACATTTGCACAGCATTGTTTTATTTCTTTAATTTAATTTAATTTAATTTCCATTAAACTTCACATTCTGGAAAGGACAGACAAGATGCAAAGGTGGTTTCTTTGTGGCAGGGTCAAATTTCCTTTGTGCCAGGGTCAACCATTCCTATGGTTTCTGTGGCCAAACCAGTTATGCTTGTGACAACAGCCAATGGGAGCCACGTGTAGTTGGCTGCCTAATAAACATGTCACTGCCTTGCACTGACCAATCAACCCCTGCAGATATCTTAGCCACAGAATAACATATAAATATGTGTGCATTGTCATATTTGATATCGTTGAAGTATGACTTAATGAATGTGGGCAATCCCTTCACCAAGGGAAACCATGCCTGTTTCATGCATATTGCACAGAACTGTAATCTCTCCATATTCGTGCTAGGCAGGTCCTTAGATAAAAACTCACTGCCTGCAGTGGGCCAAATTTGAAAACATACAACCCTGGTAGAGCCTACCAGAGCTTAGACTTATCTTCTGAGAATTCAACGTGAATGACACCATGATGAGGTCTCATAATGTGAATTTGTGGAGGACCTTAAATCCACCAGGCTGAATCTTATTAGTTATTTACACAACGGTATAAATCTCAGCAGTGAATTGCCTCCTGTTGAGAAGGTAAAGCTTGTCTTTCTCCTTGCATGCTAACTTTCATGACTAGCATGTGATGAGGAATATAAGCATCACCTTCTTATATAGCAGCATAACACCTTTGAGATTTACATTGTTTGACTTCTGCTGACAGGTATAAGTAATAAGTTTCTGACCACCTCACAAAACAGAGTAGTACATATTTGTGTTTCTCACTGATGGAAAAAAACAACAACAGCATCGTAGGCCAGTAAAGGGGAATATATCTGAGCGGTGTGGTCTATAAGGAAGCCATTCTGGACTCAAAAACAACAGGCCTGATAAGAGGGTTCTATCAGAACTTCCTGTTGTTTCATAAGGCAATAGAAGCATCTTTAGGAGAAGTGTGTTTGGGTTGTTCAGGATCAGCTCTCTAAAAATGAAGCTCGGTCAACCATGGATGGAAAGTCAAAACTTTAATTCATTTAAAAAGCAAGTGCCTTTTGATGCCTGAGACTCAGCTTCTACTTCAGTCCTGATATATATATTTTAAAGTCTCCTGCTACATTTCACAATGTTTTCACAGCAGATGACAACTCTGACAGTGACATGAAAGCAAAATCGGAAACCACTTGCCTAGGGCTATTGCATGCCGTGTGGGCACACAAACATCACAGAGACACATTTCTTCCATATGATATGCCCCAGATGCATTCACTTATAGGATACTGTCTCAACAACACAGTTAGGTAGACGAACCCAGTATTGTTTAAAGCAGAGTGGGAAAGTTGGGATCATCATCTCCTGGATAGCCTGGTGTGCCAGCAGAAGAAGCTCAAGGATTTCGAAACAAATATATGACCCATAATCCACTAAAACAGAGAGTTTGCAAATGCATAGCTGTCCAGCAGTAAAAACCCAAAACAAAACAAAAGGAATACAAAAAAGGTTGCTGTTAGAAATCCATGTATCTGAGTTCGTTGTGAGATCAGTTAAAGGATTTTTTTTAAAAAAGTGGATAGAAACCTGTTTTGGAGGTCAGGCAGGGGCAGGAGGTATTCCATTATGCCTACTTTTGAATATTCCCATTACCTCCAGAAGCAAGTACTCAGCTTCTTTTAAATGGCTTCTTGTTATTTTCCCCACCAATTTTAGCCACAAACCCCTACATTGCATTTAAGGCAAGTCAAATGATTGTTTTTTCTACATTGCTCTTAAATTTGGGTTGGCTCAGAGGGATGTGGTCCAGGAGCAGGTCCTGGGTGATTACAGAATTACTCCCCTGACCTCCCCAAAAGGCATACCCATTACCCATACATCAATGCTGCTGTTTGAAAAAAGGCACACAAAAAATAAGAGCAGCTTTCTTTCTCCTGTTGAAAATATCTTCATGGAACAATAAAGCACAGAACTAGCACTGAATGAACATGGAGGCAGGAAAAAGAGGAGAACCAGAGAAACTAGGCAGATGTGCTCATCCCAAAATACACTCTCACACACACGTCAAAAGAACAAAACAAAACAAAAACATACAGGGCTGGCAGGTTTGTTTGACTTGATGTCTCACTGTTATCCGACCCTTTCCACATTTTATCTGGTATGAAGTGACCATCATTGCTTATGAGTTGACTTCATATCCCCCATGCCCCCTCCAATACTGTTTTTGTCTAAGCTTGTTAAAATGCAGGTCTCTATAATAGAGGGAGACATTCTACCCCAGCTAATAACTAGCAATAAATCTGATTTAAAAAATGCCTAATTGATTTACAGTGCCAGGTCAAATAGCCAGTAGACACAAGAGAATCTAGGTACTCAGCTGCAAACTCCAGCAGTCTATCATATCCTTGGAATGTGTGCATACAATAGCTATTGTTTCTTGCTTGCTTGTTGTTGTTGTTGTTGTTGTTGTTGTTCTTCTTCTTCTTCTTCTTCTTCTTCTTCTTCTTCTTCTTCTTCTT
>JAHTLZ010003518.1:25339024-25359319 GCA_023846285.1 Phrynocephalus versicolor | reverse complement strand
TCTTCTTCTTCTTCTTCTTCTTCTTCTTCTTCTTCTTCTTCTTCTTCCAGAACTTCATGCTTTTAGGCTTTGGGCTGCATTCTTCATTAGATAAGGGTCAGCGATCTCAAACATATAATATGCTGCCACCCCGATACATGCATGCATGGAGAAACTTGTGTCCTGCTCACCCATCACCTGCATGCATCTCAGCACACACATAAACATATAAAGGCATATACATGAACCTATATATCATCATCACACTTTCATCCGCTAACATTGTTCGTTTACTCTCTGCTCCTAGAGGCAGAAAAAAGAGATATTTTGGTAGCCAGAAAATAGCACCTCCTCCTACCCACCTGCATTCTGGATGGATGAACTATGGAAGAGTAGATGAGGTTCTGCCATTTCTGGGATACGTTTTGCTATTAAAACAGGGGTGGGGAAGATTGGCCAGATTCTCCCGGGGGATGAATAAACTTTGGAAAACAACCCCAAAGCAACAATAATTGAACTGGAAGTAAGCAAAACAACAACAAAACCCCTTGTCACTTTTTAAATAGAGGAAGTGTTAAACAGGATCACCACTCCTGCAGATCTTCTAGAACTGTGATTCACCTTCTTTTAACACGTTTTTAACAAAAACAGAGGAGTGCTGGGGTCATAAAACCAACTTTCCCCTGTATTATAAGGACGCTGGCTCTGTCAGCCATATGCTGTAATTGGGATGGGAAATGGGAGACGGGCAGTGTGATATTGACAGCAGGCATAAACTACACTGTATACGGTGACATCTAAAGCGATAAAAAGCAGTGAATTCCTGCTACTAGCACACTAAATTTCTTTCCAATACAATCCACAATCATGTAAACACGCTCATATATAATACATGGGTGTCTGAGCTGTAGCTAAGTGTTTTCTGTCCAACATAACAAAGGCAGCTTTGAAAAAATGAACCCTCTTGCGGTCAGACTTTCCACGGGGAAGGTCTTTCTGAGACTGGAATCTCCTTTGAACATATTCTTGATAGAGGTATGCTTTTGAAAAACAAGAATCCAGCAAGCATTAATGGCAATAAAACAAGACTAATTCAGACCCCTCTATTCCAGTATTTGCAGTGCCATTTCACTGGATTATTAAAATACCCACCATAATAATGGAGTGATTATTTAATATTTAAAGAAAAAATTTCAGTTTGACTCGTTGAGTGTCTGTGTATTTCCCCAGTTTCAGTGTGATGTCTCTCAAATGAGGAGGTCAATAATGATACAATTTTCCATCGCTAAGGCTTTTGTACAAGGGGAAAAAAATCAGTAAAGCAGGATGGGAATGCTTGAGTAAAACCATCACATAGAGTGCAGTGAAATTATTAAATTTCCAGGATCCCATTCCTCCCTGCCTCCCCCCCCCCCAGCCCTACCAAGGGGTTGCTAAGCTTTGTCCATAACACACATGAAAGTAGCACTGCAGACTGAGGAAGTCAACTAGTGCCAGATTCCATACATGCAGCCTGGAAATAAGTCAGAGGGAAGAAGCAGTCTTCAAAGACCAGCAATTGACTCTGCCCAGAAATGTCCTGAGTCCTGACATAGTTCATTAGCTTATTAAGGGTGTTTATACACGACCCCTAAGCTCCGTGGCAAAGGGCTGCAAGCTCCGGACCTTAAAAATGTTTCCCCACCAGGTCCGGAGTTTGCAGACAATTAAGTGTGACCCCGCCAACCTAAGCGTGACCCAGCTCACTTTTCTTGTACCTGCTTGAAGAGGGTGAAAAATTTTGATGCGGAGAGTGCCTGAGCTCTCCTCACTTCTTTTTGTTGTTTTTCTTTTGCCTCCGCCCCTTTAAGAGCAACCAGGAAGTAAGACCGGGGCTCGGAGCAAGCTTCCACGCACCGGAGGTAAGGCTTTCTTCTTTTGTCCCTGTTTAAGGCTTTTTTTTTCCTCCCTCCCCTCACGCAGACAGAACAAGGAAGTGCGGAGCGGGTGGGGACGAAGGGACAGCAACGAACCCTCAAGATCTCTGGTCCGAATTTAAGGAACCAGCGGATCTGAGGGGTCGTGTAAAAAGGCCCTAAGAAGGAGACTTCCTCCTCACACTCCTCTCTCTCTCTCTCTCTCTCTCATTCACACACACACACACACACACACACACACACACACACACACACACATGTGGGGCCTATATCCAATATGCAAAAGTATGCAACTTTAATTAAGAAAAGGTGTCTCCAGAGAATCATGTGTGAGTCAATATCATATATGAATATCAGCAGGAGGGTCAGATACTAGGTCCAGGGTGGCTGAATTAACCCATTATAAGCTCTCCATTCAGGGCATAGGAGAGCAATGTGTTTGTGTATCTTTGTTGATCGGCTTACCAAAGGCTGGGGCACACTCGCAGAACTTCTGCCCAGCTTGGAGTGCCATGTGAGAAAAAAAGAGTCTGGCTATGTACGAAGATTGGTGAACAGGCCAGCCGGCTGTGGGTGGGTAGGAGATGGACCCATATGGCACTGGTGGAGCTGCATGGGACCCTTCATGTGAAGGGCTTTGTGCCCATCTCTAAGCTTCAGCACACATTTTTAATGGGGAAACGCCAAAGACATCCTGCTAACCTTCACGCTGGTTTCCTTCCTCCTCCTCTTATCATCTGGTTGGCATTTCATTCGGTAAATCATTCTTACAGCTGTTCTTGCTCTTTGTGAATCTCACCAACCCCCCTCTTCCCAGGAGCACAGTGGCTGAGGCGTCTCCTGGCATCAGTTCCGTGGGTTTCAACCTGGTTTGATCATCCACAGCAGCTTTTTTTAAAGGCACAGAGTCAGTTTCTACTGCTCCTTCCCTCACATTCCCAGGAGGGTGGATTAAAAACACTAACCTCTCAGGCACAGTCAGTCCAGCTGGGGGCCCAGTTGACTCCACTGGGGTCCCAGGAAGTCCAGGTCCAGAGAGTGGGTGGGAAGTATCAATTCAAATCCAGGTCACAGTCCCTTGAGGGAGAGCTGGCAAAGGCAGGTAATGGGGACCCACCTCTCTGGTGCTGCTCCTCCCGGAGCCTCCTTCGCCATGTTGGTTGTCGCTTGCATCTCCAGCACCAAAGGATGGGTTGGAATAGGCTCCACAGCTCCCACCAGGCAGCGAGGACAGTACGACTTAGCAGCAATGGGCCAGCTGAGGGCTGCACTGTCAAAGCCTCAGGTCCCCAACTCCTTCCATGACCAAATGGACTGGGCAGTAGGAGGCATCTCCTTTGTCCTCAATCCTTGTGTACACCTCAGTGGAGGGGCAAAAGACAGGGCCCTGGTGCTCGACTGCCTCCTTCCACATCTATCCTTCATCTGACATGGATGACAATACCTCTGAGCCCTGCAGCTCCCACTGTGTTCTTCCTGTCATTGCACCCTCCTACTACTACTAGGGGGTGGCCCTTCATCCACCTGCAGAAGCACATCCCTGCTGGCTACAGACCTGGGAGACTCACACTCACCCTGGGCTTGTGGGATGGGCCAGGCAGCCTACCAGGGGTGCTCACGGTGACTCCTCTCCAACTCTGTCACTCTTTCTCTTTAATAATCCTCCCCGGGTTTCCACTTAAGATTTGTTTATCCTGCAGAGGAGAAAGAAGTACAGTAGGACCCCCATATCCACTGTTTCATTATCCACTGATTCAGTTATCCACGGTTTGCAGGAAAAAAGTAAATAAATAATTCAGCAGCTGCAATGCAAGCTACTGTCACAAACAGCAGCCAGAAAGCAAGCTACTGTCACAAAACAGCACTTTGGGGGTGGCGGCATTCTCTCTTATCCACGGATTTCATTATCCGCAGGTAGGCCTGGAACCAATCCCCAGTGGATACCAGGGCCCTACTGTAGTCACCAATATCATGCAAGAGAAGAAACATTCTTGTGGATGAATCTGACTGAAGAAGATAAAAGATTTCTACACCCTGAAATGCTTTTAGGAGCAGGGTGATTATTTTCAGGAGACACTGTGCACAGTCACACCTTTTCAAAGTGCTGATAGGGTAAATATTTCTAAGTACAAAGAGGGGCTTTGTTGTTTTTTTGGTTTTAACAACCAAGCAATAATCTTCCAACACTGCATAAAGGTGGTGTTTTCTTCAATTACGGACAGTTTGATGGAATACGGCTGACCTGCTTTAGAACTCAAAATGATCCTTGTAATGGAAAAGTTTTACAAGACACCATATGTGCATTCATCAGTTATGTATAAAAATCTTACTTGGCTATTTACAGCAGAAGGGGGGGGAACTCTCTTCCTCCTGTACCCCACCCTTTTGAGGAAAACAGATTGCAAACTCAGTCTCAATTAATTCCATCCTGTCAGACAGTTGCCCATTTTTGGTGCTTCGTTTGAGGTCATGCTGATGCAAAATTCAGACATGCCAACTGTCCTGCAAGAGCACTGTCAGAAAGATTTAAATATCCGGTCCTGACGAAACTGCTACTTTGTCAAGAATGGGATCCAATGTGTTGAAAACACAACCCCAGCTGACATGCCTGTGGGGAGAGGAGGCAGGCAGTCTGCCACAGTTGATCCCATTGGCTTTTTGCCTTAACAAACTTAGGCCCAGATCTCGGGTTTTAGTTTTCCACTTTAAGTACAACATAAGCAGCTGTTTCTGTTCAGTTACTGGGTTTAATAAAACTCATAAATCCTCCTGCTCCCCCTCCCCCTCCCCCAAAATTGCTAAATCCTATGCATGGGTCTACGAAGCCGCCTCATCCTCTCACACAGATGACAGAGGAAAGCCCTCCCTGGAGGCACCACTTTGCAGGCAAAGTTAAGATGACCCACCAACTAGAGATGGGCACGACTCAGAAAAAAAATTTCGTTTTCGTTTTCGTTTTCGGCTAGGGTCCGTTTCGTTTCGTTTCCGTTTTCGTGAGCTAATTTTCAAAATTTTTCGTTTTCATTTCGTTATGTAACGAAAATGAAAAAACGAAAACGAAAACGAAAATTTTTTCGTTTCTCCCCATTTAGCTCCATTATATGTTTTTCCAGTAACGAAAAACGAAAATTGGCTCAAAATTAGTCGTTTCGTTTTCGTTTTTGGTCCATTTTTGAACCGTTTTTCATTTTTGTTTCGTTACGTAATGAAAACGAAAAAACAAAAACAAAAACGAAAATACCACTAAGTCGTGCCCATCTCTACCACCAACTCCTGCAATTCCTTCAGAGTTACCCAGGAATGTGAGCTGGTAGCACACACTCTGAACCTAAGATCCATCAACTTATCCTCTGGGAGTCTACATGATTGCTCCTGGGTATCTATCTCAATACCCAGGAACATCAGGACTGGTAGTGGGCCCTCCATCTTCTCATCTGCTAGGGGTAAGCCCAACTCCTTGGCCAAAGCTCTAAACATGTGTAAGAGAAGCTGGCATATACCCGTGCCCTTGGCCCCACAAAAAATACAATAATCTAAATTGTGTGTCATGCTCATTAAGTCCGACATGTAGCACAATCTCCATTCATCAAACATACTAAACTTTTCAAAGATTGCACAGGAAACCAAACACCCAAATGGTAACAATCTATCCATAGTACCCCCCCTGAAACTGGAAACCTAACAGATCAAAATCCACGGGGTGCATTGGGAGAAGGAGAAAAGCGGACTTAATGTCTCATTTTGCCATCTCTGCAGTTGTGCTGCATGCACAAACAGTGCGAGTGGCCATGCCAAAAGAGGTGTATTTTACTGTGCATAACTCGTGAGGAATACCATGATCATTCACCAAAGAGCCCTCTGGGTGGGACAAATGGTGGATAAGCCGGAATTCCCCAGACACCTTTTTTGGGATCAGGCCAAATGGTGACACTCAGAAGTTGAGCACCAGTATCCTGCAGTATGGGCTGAGCACTCTACCCTCACTCACCTCCTTTTGGATCTTCTCCCTCATAATTGCTTCCATCCTGTTAATGGACTTCAAATTATTAGCCATTGCTGGTCCCCACTCACCCCAAAATGGTATCCAAAAACCAAATGTGAAACTCTGCCACAAGAAACAGGCGGCCTCCCTATTCAGGTAGTGCCACAACCACTCCTCTAAAACACTATCCTGATTGGGCTTAGGTCCTTTAGCAAGTAGCCCATCCAGGTCCCATTTTCCTGTTCTTAGCTATGTCCCTCGACTTCCCCTGCCACAGTCTTGCTCTGCTACAAAGAGCTGCTGCATGTTGGGCTCTGCACATCAAACATTCATGCCAAAATCGGCACAGCTTGTGGTTACAATAACCCTGTCCATTGAAATCCCTACAGACCAGCCGGGGTTGAACCGGTTCACCCGCAGCATCACTGGCAGGGCCTCTTGCTGCCAACCTCGGTATCATATGCCCACTATCACATCTCTCACCTAGGGCTGGTCTGGTCGGGGTCATGATCTGCAAATACAACAAAGACAGTGGCTCATCCCACCTAAGGAGTGGCTGCATGGCCACTCTCGTCCTGAAGTTTTCTTCACAGAGCAACCAAGTGTGCCCAGGAAAGTTAACATATGCCCTATAGATAAGGCCCATATACTTCAAAAGGGACTGCCATTTCCATGGGTGGGCTTGCATTACCAGTGACATGTATATCATGTATGTTGGCAGCCAATTAGCCCAAGAATGCTCCAGCTTCTTCTGAAGCCGCCTTTCCTTGTCCTTTGGCTCCTCCTTTTCCAACTCCTTGGTATCAATTTCCCTATTCAAAAGGCTGCAAATATCTACATAGTTAACCCTCCAAATCTTTTCCTTGGTGGCCTGCACCAAGTGCTCCCCCAAAAGTGCTGCATAGTCCCCATAAGGCATTGCTCCAGGGGCCATACCTGCATAACCCACTGCCATTCCAGCATATGGTCAAACAGCACTTCCAGCCACACTCCCCCGCATACCCGGCTGCCACATCTGCATTTGCCCAAGTGACCATCTTCCCACGGCTGAGCTGGCTGCCAAAATCTGGCTACTACCCTGGTTGGTGTTGCCACATATTGACTAATTGGCAAACCACCCGCAGCTGGATATGTTTAACATACAAGGCCCTAAACGGGTTTGGACCTCAGTATCTGACAGAACAGCTCCTCACAAGAACTGCCCGGATCAGCCATGCTAGCCAAGCAGGATACCTAGAAGTTTCAAACCCGAGAGAGGCCTGGAAAGTTGTAACAAGTAGAAGGGCCTTCTCGGTGGTTACTCCCCAGTTAAGGAACCATTTACCTCCAGAAATTCACCTGGTACCCTCACTTTAAACTTTTTAAAAACTATTGAAAACTCAGTTGTATAGAATGGCCTTTCCTGATTTCCCAAACATCTAGTAAGACACTATTCTTTTTACATCTTATCTTCTTTTTGATTTGATTTGATTTGTTTTTATTTAGCAATCTCCTGGCTATTTTTGCTTTCATTTTAGCTTTCATTTATTGTTGTTGATTTATGTATATTTTGCTTATATTATATTGTTTGTATTTTGGTTTGTTAAATGTGTTGCTTTGTTATTTTGTTATGCTATTTTATGTCGTAAACTGCCCAGAGTAGCCCTAAGGCTAGATGGGTGGTATAAAAGCAAGCAAGCAAGCAAGCAAGCAAGCAAGCAAGCAAGCAAGCAAGCAAACAAACAAACAAACAAACAAACAAACAAACAAACAAACAGCTGGCTATCTGGGACACTCAGCCCTAGCAATGACTGCGCCGTTGAGGCCGCAGCTGCTCTACCTCACTACTGTGCCAACTGTCTGCCAAGGCTCCCACTAAGTGCTATGGCACCCCTCGTGCCATGGCCAACTTGCCAGTTGTTGTAATGTTGTGTGCATATGCTAACTCACTTGTAGATGGGGCCTCAAGAGCCATGGTTACAACCACACACTCCTCCTGTTGCCTCACTGTGTGCTCACTGACCTCCAAGACTTCCAGACTTCTCACCTTGGCCCCGGATTGCTTATGTGCTACCTCTAGATTCTTGGCAGCCTCACCGGACATTGTCATTGGTCCCTGCTCCTCCAACGCTGTAAACCGAGATGACAGATTGTGAGCCAACTCCCTCAACTGAGCTCGCTTGAGGGACTTGGAGGGCCTAGAGGCGGCCCTGGCCTGTTCTTTTCCCCTCCCTTCTTGTACACTTATTCCCTTGCTCCTCTCCAAGGCTTCCAACCTTGACTGTAGTTGCTGCCATACTGGCCAGTCTTCTTCATCGGAGGAAGACTCAGGCGGCAAAACCATGGTTGATACCCTTTTCATTGGCTGCTTACCCTTTCCTTTGATCTGCCCTTTTTTAGGCCCCATTGCCATGCCAAATACTGTAGGCCAGTAAGCCCCTACCCCTACCCCCTATGCCTGTAATGAAGCACCCTCCTGGGGCATAAAGGAGGTGGTGGTTCCTAACTCAATCACACTGGCCCAATCTGCCAGGCCAGGCACACATCCCCAGTGCTGTTACAGCCTGTAGGGCCCCCTTCTCCCAAGTGTCCTGAGCGACCTCTCCTTCCCACCATTTTTCCTCTTTGTTTTTTTAATGGACTTGAGTTATCTGCACGTGTGTGTGTGGGGGCCTCCCAGCCTATTCCCCACATGATTCGTCCTTTCACCCCACACCCAAACATCTTCTGGATCCCTATGGCCCGCTATGCTGTGGGCAGCCCTCCCGCGGGGATGTCCTGCACCTCGCCCGATCCTCCAAGCCTGCCACCAGGCCCTCCTCCTGACTCTGGTGCAGATGCGTGCCCTGGGTGCACTCCAGGTGCAATGTCTGGGGCCCCCACCCCCACACAGTCCCCTCTGTCTCACTGCAGGGAGGTGCTGATGCAACCCCCCCCCCAATCTGCTGTCTGGCACCAAAAAAAACACCAGCCGCAGGCAGAGCCCAAGCCGCTCGTTCTCCGACCTCGGTTGCGAGGAATCTCGCCTGCCCCGCAAGGGTCCGCTGCTGATGCACGGTTAAAACGTCCTCTCCCCAACCCCACAGCTGATCCGTGGTGGTAGCTTTCTCACACCCATGAGGTACCCAAAATGGCACTGCCAAGCCCAAAAGGCAAACAAAATGGCAGGCACCACGTGGATCCTCCAGCCATCTGGCAGCACCTTTCTGCCGAACGCTCGAAAAGCAAGAGGCCAAAGGCAGAGGAGGATGCCTGGTATATACAGGCCTCCCCCCTCCCCTCACAGGACACAAACATTGCATCCATGTCTCACGCTCATTCAGGTGAGAGGGCAAACCGGCCCTGCCCGCTGGAGTTCCCCAACTCCAGAGCTGACCCTTCGGACATGGACACTCTGGGCTCTTAATATGGCCTTTTCGAATGTATTGTATCACAGACAACTTTGCCTATGAGACAATAAACCAGGCTTCTAACTTTCTGCAGCTCTAACTCTGTGCTCTTTCTGATTTCCAAAGATAAGAACTCTAACTGTTACACTTAACTGACACACAGACATTCCAGTCATGCTAACCAACCAGCATCCAGTCCTTCGGCTGCCAAATACACTATCATTCTGCCCATACATATCCACTATACAGGCATAGAAAGCTCTTTTCATAGAGTACAACAGACCTAGTGTAGGTAATTATAGAAACATTTCTACAAGGTGGGTTTAAAGAAGGGAGGAGTCATCACAGTTGAGTTCTTTGTTCATACCAGGAAATAGTGAAGCTGCTGTTGTCATCATGTCTCTTTTTGGGGATGGAGGTGAATTTCACGTGGGTTCATTTTTGAAATAACAATTTCCCCAAATTCATAGCTACTTCCGTGTTCAGAACCACAGAAAGAACTGAGATTTAGAAATACTGAGCTTGGGAACATCTGAAACTGACAGATCTATCCACTGAAACTCAGGGATTTGAGTGCTTAGCTATGTAACTCTCAACAGACAGCAGGCTAAAATAAAAATAAAAATAAAAGAGCAGGAGAGACACTGAAGAAGAGAGATGTGGCTCTCTTCAATTAAAAGAATTAGAGAAGGAACAATTGGTTATTGCTAGCTTGATTGACAGTCATCCCAGTCCAGAAGGATCCTCCCTGCCAAACCTGCTAGAGGCACCATATAAGGACCTGTGTGATATGATACAAATATGATATGATATAAGATAAGATAGGATGGTGGTGTTGGTTATTGTAGTTTTTAGTTCTTTGCTTCTGTTTTACCATTTAAATGCTGTTTTACAACATTTTATCAGTGTTGATTCTGTGATTTTGAATTGCTTCATTATCCCCATAGAGCTGTACAGGGAATGATAGTTTTTAGGGAAATGATACTGTAAATAAACAACAAAATTAATCCTGGTGTCAGTTATGCCTTTGCTTGAGTCTCTTTGACCCTGATGTCAGACCGGCAAAGTCATTTCTTCTTTGAAACAAGCCTGTAGGAGGGTTAAAGTTCTGCTATTTGCAAATGATTTCATTTCGAGTGCAAATCCTAATTTATTCAGACATTTAGCACTTTCATATCTTGTTCACAAATTGCCGTTGAACAGAAGGGTAATGTTTAGGAACGTGTTATTCAGAATTATGATGCTAATGTATCATGGAGACATAATAGGCTATGGAATGCTCCTAAGCAATTCACTGCAATCCATATATCAGGTAATTGCTCTTCATGTGGAGTACGCCCAATTTACAATTCTCTGTTTTAGTATTGATTATTTATGACACATGCTATCATTTCCCCCCCTCCGTTCTTGCCGCACAACCTCCCACAGGGAGGAGAGGAATTTGAACAGGTTCTGGAACGGCAACTCTCATTCAGTGCAGTTTTCCTCAGTTTTATAGGGGGTGATCTATTTGTCCTTCTCCCCGCTCTTACCAATCTGATGAGGATTTCAGGGGCAAGCAATATTATTTCCAAACCAAAGGGCTAATCAGAAAGGGATACGATACAATTTCCCCAGGAGGTTTCCTCACCTCCATCTTCCCACTGGATCCACTACAACTGGCACCTCAGCCCCTACTCCTGCTGCCATGCCTATTAAAATTGGAGAGGAGGGGCTTGAAAGTTTTCAGAATGTGTCTTGAGGGTTGGTTAAGTAGAGCAGGCATGTCCAAAGTCAGTCCCAGGGGCCAAATGTGGCCCGTTTTCAAATTTCAAGCGGCCCACAGCCTCTTCTTCCCACTGGCTCAGCCTGTCATCCATCCCTGCCAGCTGGCCCTTCACCATACTGGATGGAGATGTCAGCTTGCAGTTTTATGGTTTGCCTGCCCTCCCTGCCTCCATCTGTACCCCCAGCCACCTGCCCAGACTACCCACCCCCAGCTCCATTGCTGCAGCATCCTCCCCGCCTCCTTGCATGTCCTAGAGACTTGTCCAAAGTCCGGCCCATGGGCCAAATGCGGCTAAATGGTCAGCCCCCACACATTTTCACCTCACCAAATCTGGCCCTTCTTGCAAAAAGTTTGGACGCCCCTGAAGTAGAGAAAGAGGATCGGTGAAGAATACCCGACACAAGTAGAAACAAGGGCAGGATACTTTAAAAGCCACACTTGGCTGTTGATTTTTGAAAGCCACAAAGTTTGCTTCCAGAAGTGGATTTCTACGAACCTGGCTAAGATCCTAACAAACAGCTGAATCTAGAATCCCATTTGGCAATTTCCTTCCTTGTCTGTTATCCCTCAAATGGGTGGCTCCTGGTCCCAAGGCACTGGGATGAGGACTTGTGAGGAATCCAAATCCAGTCTTAGGTTTAACAGCTGTGCCTCTGCCTACATTACCTGGACTTTTTGTGGGGGAGATGCTGTTTGCCCTCCAGCATCCTCAATTGACAGACGGCTACGGAGGAGTTCAGACAAACTGCACACGTTGGGAAAATAATTCTATCAAAGACATGCAAGGCACTGCTTAATAGAAGATAAGGCACCACGCCTAATTTCAAACATGAGCACAAAAAAGGCACATATTTGGGAGGGACAGTCAAAAGGTGTGTCCCTCTCAAGTTACATCCATTTAAAAAACACCAAAATGAAATGGGACCAGGTAGAGAGCAGCGATGGAGGTGGGAAAAGGAGGACTAGCTGCTGTATATATTCTAATCCCAAACCCTTGCACCCCGGATTGGTCCTACAACCCTAAAACCTTACCATTAGCTGCATGTCTATCATCCATTGCCCCATCCACTAGTATGGTTCTTCAAGAGGCCCCAGATTTCAGCATCCTCCATCTCCTATTAAGAGTAGCCTCCAGGGATGCTGGCAAGTCTTCTGGTCAGAGTTCCAAGTCTGAATACAAGTCCAAGCCTTTGGGTCTGGATCTGAGTCTTTGGGCTGAAGCCCTGAGTTCAAGGCCTCAAATCCAAGCCTCAAGTCAATGGCAATGCCCCCCGCCGGGGGGGGGGGGGCTTGTGCAGGCAGCAGGCCAGGAGCCAGCCTTTGCCTCTGTGCATGTGCCGGCCTATGAGATGGGTGGCAGGTGCATGGGCAGAGGTAGCAGCCAGCTCCTAGAAGGGAAAGCTTCTGAAGATCCAGTCTCACATAACAGAATCAAACTTTCTCATCCTACTGTTGCTGTGCTTGGGATAGGTCTCCCCAATGGGCAATCCAGAGGTGACTAACAGTTGCCTGAGATTTCAGACAGCACCTTGAGACCTGGACACCTTAGCCCATATTATTTACTCTGGCTGGCAAGAACCCTCCAGAATCAAATGAAGAAATATTTCTACTCCAAATTTGCTATGTTGTTGTTCGGTGCCACGAAACTGGTCCCAACCTATTGTGACTCTGTAAGTGAGAAGTTATTTGATGGTTCTTTGCCTTGGAGTTTTTCACTTGAGGTTCCAGTGACCATCTCTACAGCTTACTGTATGTAAAGTACTGTATGTGCTGTTTGACCAGTCAGCTACTATCCTGCCATGTAAAAGTAAGCCAAAGTCAATGCACCAGAGACCTTGAACTAGCTATAGATCAGCTGCAATCTGTGCAAGATACAAACCACATTTTTAAGCCAGTGTTTAACCTCCTGCTGTTGTATTCCCCATAATTTATTCTTAGTGGTAAATGTGAAAAAGTAACACTCCTACTGCCCTGTCCTTAATACTTATTTACTGTTGCAGGGGGGTCTAACGGATTTGGTCCGCCAGCCTGGGAAAAGGTTTTTCAACAATCTACACATTAGCCCATAATTGCATCCGGAGAAGGTGCATTGTAATGTCATTAAGAACAAATCTCTCATTCAGGAAACTCACTGGCGCATATAATACATGGCACAGGATTTCTGGGCAAGTTGTGGTGCTCTTTGTCAAGGAGAAAGAGGTATTCCAATGACTAAGACGAAGCCCCGTCTGCCAAAGGAGCTCTCATCCTTGAAACACGATTGTGTAATGACTATTCAGAACAACAGAGTCATAATGATGGCACATTCATTTACACGAGAAGCACTTTACGTTTATGGAGCAGAGCACACTGGAGAAGAGAATTGCTCTTGGCTTTTGCACCACTAATTTCATTGCATCCTAACATAAATCTTGTTTCTCTTCTTGGTGTGTGCTTGATGGTGTCTCTCCTCACTTGAACCTCTCACAAATATCCTACAAAGGTTGGCTTTGAACAACTGTTTGCTGAGAAAGGGACATCCAAACCATCCATCCATCCATCCATCCATCCATCCATCCATCCATCCATTGAGGTTTTATACTGCCCATCGGAACAATGGTCACTGTCCATGATCTCCAACAGTCATAATCTCACAAAATAACACAAACTTAATTAAAAGTGAAGTTAAAATTGAACTGACATTATATTTAAAAACAGGAGGTAACATAAAATAATAGGCTGCTTGCTATTCTCAGCAGCTATTCAGATTTGCCTGCCAAACTAAGTAGGTTTTAAGGGATTTCTTAAAGGGGCATTGTACCTTTAAAAAAAAAAGTTGTGTCTGTGGGTCCCAGTCCTCTCTTGCTGGATCTTGTTCATGCTATATGGTTGGTGATGAGTAATGCTTATTTTCATTTTTATTCCCATTTGTATTTTATTATATTATTATTATTATTGTTTTCTTTATTATTCGTATTTTGTTTTGTTGTGTTTGGGGATTGTATGTTTGGGCAAGTTGTTTTGCAACGTGTTGTACACCGCCCTGAATTCCCATGGGAAAATCGAGCGGTCAACAAGTACAAAAATAAATAAATAATTTTTTTTAAAAAAAAAAACCACCCTTTAAAAAAGATTAACATTGTTGTAAAATTTGAATAGGCCAGTTCCCCCCTCAGTAGAATTCACGACTGTAACGAGTTATTGTGCAACAATTCCAGCATTAGAGAAGCTTCAAAAAGTTTCTCAGGCAGTGTGGCATTCCAGATGTGAATGGCTGGTTCCTTCTGTGTTGCACATTCTCAATGAAGACAGTAATGCATTCTGCTTCTGTAATGTCACCTCCTGCTCTGCTGGCTCTTGCCACACTGTGAAACTGAAAACAGGATACTAGTAACAGGGTTTTTTAAAAAAATATTATACCTTGCTTCAGAGTGTTTAACATTATAATAACAAATAATAATAGTCTTAGAACTTAATAGCTGGTAGAGACCCTATGGATCATTTCTCAAGCTCCTGTCAAGCAGGCCGGGGGGGGGGGGGGTAAATCCCCCCTAAATCACTGAGCTATCTAGTTGTGCTTTTATTTGTGCCTGTTTTTGCCCTTATGATGAGATGCCTGAAACCCAATTATGGATGAAGGTGGAATATAAAACAAAGAAAGATGCAAATAAATGAAGGCATGAAGTACTTCACTACTTCCTTTTCCCCTTCAAAATATTAAGTGAATCAAAGAAAGAAGTTTGATCTAAAGACATTTCACATAGTTATGGTCAAGCCAGAAAGGAGGAAAAAGCAAAAGAGAGAACTGCATATATCCACCTGTGGTACTTTATCCAAGATCATGAGTAACCAAATGCCAAAGCAGGTCAATTACTCTAAGCAATTGCTGCTGATTGCTCTTAGTTCTGCTAAAGTAGGCTATACATTAGACAGAGTGTTCTGCTTATATAAAGTGTTCTGCTTATATACCGCCCCATACCACTTTACGTAGTCTCTGGGCAGTTTACAATTTTTAATTACAGTGTGCAGGCTACACATTGCCTCCCCAGCAAGTTGGGTACTCATTTTACCGACCTCGGAAGGATGGAAGGCTGAGTGAACCTTGAGCCTGCTACCTGGGATTGAACCCCAGGTCGTGAGCACAGTTTCACCTGCAGTACAGGCATTTAACCACTGCGCCACGAGGTTCGTCTAGACAGTGTTGTTTTATTTTATTTTCCTTGTCCTCAGATAGAAACCTATGGAATGGACTGTGGGAAATAAGGAAGGAAGGATACCACTAGAACTGAGATGCTTAGTAAAGCTGAAAACACCCCAAAGCACCAGTAAGTAAATTAGACAATGGGGCAGATGGCAGAGAGCTGACCAAACCTTTGCCTGGAGTTCTCGGTTCTCAACTAGAGATGGCCACAAAATAAAAAATGAAACACTGTTTCATCATTTTGTCATGTAATGAATTGTTTGTTACAGAATGAAATGGTAGAACATGTTTTGTTTTGTTAAGAAACAAAATGCCATTTTTTTTCCTTCTAGGAATGAAACAATTCATCCTAGAGCAGTGGAGGTGAACCTTCGGCACTCCAGATGTTTCAGACCACAACTCCCACAGTCCTTCGTCATTGGCAATCTAGGCTTAGAATTCTGGGAGTTGTAGTTGAAAACATCTGGCATGCTGAAGGTTCACCACCATTGTCCTAGAGGAACCAAAATGGCAGGGGAGCTTCCTAAAGCTCTTCCCTATTAACCCCCCCCCCCCAATTTGGAGAGGTTTGGGGTTTAGGGAGTTGATTTCTTAAACTTCAAATGGGCCCCCCTAGGGGAAAAATTCTAATTGAGTTGGAAGCTGAAACCCCCCCCCCCATGGGCTAGCAATGAGCAGCTTCCCAACCAAATGAGAATGATAACTCAGCCCCCTGAACCCCAAACTTCTCCAAATTTGTGGGTCTTACAGGGAAGAGTCAAAAGAAGCTCTCCTGAGATTTTGATGCCTCTAGAACCCAGGGGAGCATAATGTTCCATTTCATTTTGTTTCATTTTGTTGCAAAGCTACTTTAAAACTGTGTTACTAATAAAATGAAATGAAACTACTAAAGAAACAAAATGAAACACAATAATTCCATTTCGTGCCCATCTCTATTCTCAACTTTTAGAAGTGTCGACTACCTTTTTATCCACCACATCCTTTTCTAGCAACCCAAATTTTAAAATAACATAAAATAAAATAAACAACAAAAACTCTTAGTCCTTTCCCAACTTCCTTCCTTCCTTCCTTCCTTCTCAGAAGCAAATATGAGTTTGTCCATAATCAAAACTTACAATTCCCTGTTTCCAAACCAAGCCCTCTTCTTCAGGCCAGCCAATCCATCACCCAGAGTGTGTTATTTTGCCTTCGGCTTCATGCTTGAGTGTATATCATAGTAGTAGATGGCACAGATGAAAGATGGGATGAGACAAGCTGCTTCTTCCTCCTGTGATATCCTACTGGCTCAGCAACAGATGTGGGGGGAAAACTCAGTCTTGATTTTGTCATGCTTTTCCAAATTCCTGTGGCTGTTTTCATCCGATCCTTTGTTGGTGTCAGGGTACAAGACTTCTTATTTTTTTTACTTTTGACCCCAAACTTCATACACATGGTCTGTATGCATTTTTGTTATTACATATATATCTGTACCTATTTGCAGAAGTTTTTTTAATGCATGAATTTTGTATGCATTTCCCTCCGCAACTAAACAGATTTGTGTTTTCTTTACAAATGAGCAATTTTTTGGTGTTCATGTTTTTAAAGTATACAGTGGTACCTTGTATAAAGGAATTAATTCGTTCCAAATGAAATTATGTTAAGCAAATTTTCCTTTATACAAATTCCCATAGGAATGCATTGAAATTGGAGTAATCCCATTTTTATGTTGTATGGATTTTCCCCATAGGCAATTATGTTAAGCAAATTTCCCCTATCTCTGGAATTGTTTATGTTGTACAGATTTTATGTTATACAAGCTGTTTGTTATACAAGGGTCCACTGTATATACTTTTCATGCGTACCTTATATCTTTAGAATATATCTCAAGGGTTACAAATGTGTGGAATTATCATTTAACACTCATCATGATTATTCTTCAAGAACCTCAACTTCAGCAAAATACCCCTTCATTTATAGTCTTGGGTGTGTCTGTCACTACAAAAATTAATGGTAATCCCAGGTCCAGCCACCAAGGAAAGATGGAGTTTTCCAAAGAATTAAGATCTCTGTCTAGCTACTCCTCACCAAATTTGGAGGCTCTGAAGAAGGATCTGCTAGTCCAAAAGGTTTGTATATTTGTAACCCACATCCAACTACTAAGTCATAAAGGAGTTTGAAAGGCAAAACCAGCATTTTAATTGTGGTTTCAATAGTGTCTATGAGACAATATTATCAATTCCAAATCTGGGAAGGTGTGTTCTATATGACTGTAATGGATAAATCATCTACTTGCTGGATTTGATAATTTCTAGTGAGACTAAAGTTCATTAACACAGACATTTTGTTGGGTGGGATATATTTTTCTCCTCTGCGAGATAAGACTATTATTAGAGTATCCATCACTTTTTCAAACCCTCTGCCTCAAGAACAGATGGAAACTAGACTTTCCCAGACACAAGGGAAAATTTATCAGTGCAAATGGAGGAGCCAGTATCCCCATATGGTGACAGTACATTGTAGAGATGGGAAGGATACATTTATCATCATCATTCATGTTGGACTTTTCACACCATGAGACATTGAAGCAAGGAATTTGGCAGGTTTTCAAGCTTTCTCCTTCCCTGCTGAGAGCAAGGCAAATGGCTTTGTTAATGCTTCCATAGGCTCTTACACCAAGGTCCAACTCATAGGTTCATTTTTGAGAAAGACGCCAACAACCCATTCAAGGCTTAAAAATTGGCAATGTCCATGAAACAAAGTGTTTTGCTTTGCTTTATTTATTGCTCTGTTACTGTAATGTTTTGTTTATTCCTTTGTTTTGCACAACCAACTCTCTCACAAATGCGCTGAACAGTTTGAAACTGCTATAAAGTCCTGGGCAATCTTCACTGATGAGAAGAAAGGAGTGCTTTATCATATTGACTGGTTAGAATAAGAAAAGTGAGCAGTTACAACCCTAACACAGCACTACCTCGAACTGCAGTCCACACTTTACCAGATCTTAGAGACTCGGCAGAATACTCAGAAAGGTCCCAGATGGTTAGCTGACAATTTCTGCTTCAAGTAATTAACTACAATGCTTGATCCACTTGATTTTTTTCCCCTCATGAATCACTGAAGCTAGATAGCATGTTGGTGAATGATATCTTTTATATTTGATTAGGTACTTGATTGGGACCTGTTCAATTGCATGGTTTTGCTTGAAGTTCAAGCATTTTACTTTTGATATTTGAAAGAAATCCTTGTATTCATGAAATTTAAAAATGGAACAGCAGGAAGGCTAAGAGAGTTAGAGTGACCTTTAGATCTAAGAGGGAACCACACTGCGCATCACATATGAGGCCATCCAGGAAATGCCAAAACTGCCGAGAAATATGCCTGTTTCTCTCAGACATCCCTTTTCTCATAACAGTTTATGATGCAGCCTTATCATCATTACAATATCAAGTTTTTCATTCTTTCCAAAAGACTACATAACTGAGTATCACTATTAATCCTTGTGATCCAATTTTACCAGAGCAGGAAAATATATTTCTCCTGATGAGAAAAATATGAATGATTTGGGTTTTTCTTCCTGGCTAAATATGCCAAATATGGGAATAGGCGGGATTTTTAAAATAATTTAACATGCATTCAATATGTTGTAATCCATGAATCTTTTAGGGGGAATAGAAACAACGGATTTCAAAAAACAGCTGGTTTCAAGATACATGCCCTTCTACTACCATAGAAATTTTGATAACTAGGAAATGTTCAGTCGTTCAGTCGTGTCTGACTCTTTGTGACCCCATGGACCAGAGCTCACCAGGCCTTCCTATCTTCCACTGCCTCCCGGAGTTTGGTCAAATCCATGTTGGTTGCATCGATATAACACTGTCCAGCCATCTCATTCTCTGCCGTCCTCTTTTCCTTTTGCCTTCAATCTTTCCCAACATCAGGGACTTTTCCAAGGAGTCCTCTCTCCTCATGAAGTGGCCAAAGTACTGGAGCCTCAGCTTCAAACTCGGTCCTTCCAGTGAACATTCAGGGTTGATTTCTTTCAGGTTGGATAGGTTTGATCTCCTTGCAATCCAGGGGACTCTCAAGACTCTCCTCCAGCACCACAGCTCAAAAGCATCAATTCTGCGGCAATCAGCCTTCTTTATAGCCCAGCTCTCACTTCGATACATCACTACTGGAAAAACCATAGCTTTGACTATCCTGACCTTAGTTGGCAAAGTGATGTCTCTGCTCTTTAGGATGCTATCTAGGTTTGCCATTGCTTTCTTCCCAAGAAGCAGGTGAGTGATCAAGGAGCCCAAGAAAATAAACTCTGTCATTGCCTCCATTTCTTCCCCTTCTATTTGCCAGGAGGTGATGGGACTGGTGGCCATGATCTTAGTTTTTTTGATGTTGAGTTTCAGCCCATTTTTTTCACTCTCCTCTTTCACCCTCATTAAGAGGTTCTTTAATTCCTCCTCATTTTCTGCTATCAGAGTAGTATCATCTGCGTATCTGAGGTTGTTGATATTTCTTCCGGCAATCTTAATTCTTGGGGTAGGAACTGGCAAGCCACCCCAGTATCCCTGCCAAGAACATTCCATGGACAGAAACAAAAAACTAGGAAATAAATGTTCCTATTCAGAAATTTTAAACTTAGTTTGACAGAAAAACAGGCATGGGAAAGTTGTGAGGTTAAGGAACCAACAGGTAAAACTTTTTGACATTTATTGATTAAACTCATAAAGCTCCCTAACAAACTTATACGAGTATGCTTTGACCTGATTTCTCCTTGTAATTAAAGTTTTAATGCATTTTCCCCTCTGTTCTTTAGTTTGCAACATGGCTCCTTAGCTGGATTGCTATTCCCCTTATTGGCCTTGTGTGGCTAGTTATCAAAAATATGCATTTTGCACCTCCCAGGACCAGCAGTGGAAAGAGGGACATCATGTCTCTGAAATCTGTATATTTCCAAGGCTTGCAGTGTACTTCAGCAGTTTTTAAAAATGCAAACAAAATCAGGGCTCAATCAGTTGTTGTTGTGGGAGGATTTCCCCTCCCCTCTCAGGTGATTCCTCACATGCCACCCCAAATTTTATTTATTTATTTATTTATTTATTTATTTATTTATTTATTTATTTATT
>JAHTLZ010003518.1:25322590-25333552 GCA_023846285.1 Phrynocephalus versicolor | reverse complement strand
ATAGATAGATAGATAGATAGATAGATAGATAGATAGATAGATAGATAATCTGGCCTATCTTGACTATTTTCCTTTCCTGTGTACAACTGAGAGTCTAAGCAGATTCTCCTGGCCTGTGCAGCCTGACTGCAGCTCCAGCAAGGAGAGCTTGATGGTCCATATGAGGGTCAATTGAACCAGTAGTGGTGAAAGCAGAAGCTGCAGATCTCTGCCCCTTTGAGACTTCTGGGAGCCTTTGACATACCACCTGTTCTTCTACACATGTTGACATCCCTCAACATGGAAATGAATAGTGGCTACTCTGTCCTACTGTCAGAGAGGAACAATTTCCTTGGGGAGAATTTAACCTGGATATTAGGGGATTTACAATCTATTCTAGGCACTTTTAAAGTCCTGGTTCCAGGAGCAACTTGCATTTTTTTCAAGGAAAGCAGGTGCGACCTATACGACACAATTTTCATTGATAGTCAAATGTGGCTTGGCTCCAGGATAGATCGGAAGGGGGGGGAGAGAAAGATCATAGACGCTTGAAATGTAGCAAAATTTCCAATGTTTCCATTAGACGTGAAAAATGCTTTAGACTTATTGTCAAACGCTTTAGCCACTTGGCATTTCTTCCTTGTTTTCAGCTTGGCAGGGAATGAACTAAAAATACACCTCTCATAAACTGTCCACTGTCATAACACACCATTTAACAAATACTGTCAGTGGGAGAAACCAGATGGCCGTTCAACCACACTCTGCGGCATCGCATCAGCTGAGTGTTTTTTGGATTGCTTTCAGGGTGGCATCAGGGCACAACGCTGGCAAAGGATTTTTTGTCAGAGAGGTTTTACAATATGCTTCCATGTTGCTGCAGCTGCCGGCTGCCAGTGTATAAGAACTGTATGGGAAATCTATGGAGAGTTTATATATGGTGGTATAAATTTACGGAAAACAGATTCCCACCTGCCCATCTCTCATCTGTGTAGCCCCTGCTGGTTGTACCTTTCTTTCTCTCATTATGTCACCCACAATTCTGTGGACAGCACAATGAAGCAGCACCTTCCAATTTCAAGGGAAAGGGGTCGGCACTGCAACGGGGAGTAAGCTGGGCACCTAACAGGAAAGAAGATGATGGGATATAGTGTGGATCAGTGACTGTAGTAATTTTCAGGCACACGGTCTGATCAGAGAAATAGGTTGAGAGAGAGCTACTGAAACGAAACTTCAAACCAGCTTGGAAGGAGGGAATACAAAGATCACACTGAGTTCCCCTGCTCTGTAACGTCTATATCTTTTAACATCAATGTTAATCATTCCTTTTTTTAAAGAGAAAAAAAAGCACAGTGTACATGCCTTACCTACCTAAATAACTATTGACTCGAGCTGTGTTATGTAGTTGTACAGAAGGCGAATGGCTTAGTTTCTGGTGGAAAATAATTGCTGATTTACAAGTCACCACTTGGACTTCTGGTTATGTATCAAGACACTTTACTGGCAAACAAGGAGGAATTCAAGCAGTGAATCCTTAATTCATAGCACCAAATTCCAATTTGGTCTTTCCACCAGCAAAATAAACAAAATGATTTTGGCCATTGAAAGACAGCTGTGAAAGAGAAAGCAAAGCAAAGCAAAGTGTTTTGCTTATATACCTCCCCATAGTGCTTAAGCACTCTCTGGGTGGTTTACAATTTAATTACGCAGGCTACACATCCCCCCCTGCCATCAGCAGCAGGCTGGGCACTCATTTTACCAACCTCAGAAGGATAGAAGACTGAGTCAACCATGAGCCGGCTAGCTGGGACTGAACCCCAGGTTGTGAGCACAGTTTTAGCTGCAGTACAGACATTTAACCACTGTGCCACAAGGCCCATAAAACACACAACACATTTATAAACCAACTATTGAGCTGAATCATAGGGATAAAATGTAGGGAATAAGCCAATAGATGATGTCAAATTGAAGTCAAAAAAACTGATGAATGCTTATAAGTATTCAGAGACCTAACCTTAAAGTGATGATAGTTTGAGAAGATGCTTTGGGAGCAATCTGGCTTCAACTTGATTTGCAAATGCACTGGGGAAATACCTGTTTCTGAGAATTGTGTTTTGATCTCGGTTCCTGTTCTCAGTAGCAGCAGGACAAGTCCCAGCATGGCTAAATCACACAAACAGCACAGGATGAGGAGCCGGATCCTGACTCAAGTGCTGCACTTTACCCCATCGAATCCTTTTGTATGTGCGTAAGGCTGAAGGTTTCTGGCTGTCAGGGAATCAGCTATGTTGAATAAGCTATGTAGTAGTTTCTCATAGATTTGTACCTAGTGAAGCAAGCTCAGGATTTGCAACATATTGTTTTGCAGCTTTTTTTGCAGGTATCAACTTTTCAACGCAGGGAAGCACAGAGCTCAGATGGAAGACAAAACATAGCAGGATGTTGGAGAATCAGGGGATCATCCCTGTGGGAATTAAAAGATGGGGATTAGGCACGGGCCTTTCATTTCGGAATCGGTCCGGTTCTGAAATGAAGCATGGCCATTCGGAACTTGGACCCACACTTTGAAACGAAATCATCCATTAACTTACCTTGTCTAACCTTGTGTGGGGCGATACTCCAACCAGGAAGTAGTCTCCTACGCATCATCATTCCTTCTCCCTGGCGCTGGCCAGTCAGACAGGGAGGCGGGATGATGCATGTCCCTGCACAGCTCCTGATTGGCCAGTGCCAGGGAAAAGGAATGATAACGCATCAGAGGCTAATTTCTGGTTGGAGTATCAGCCCATGTGAGTTTAAGGCAAGGCAAGGCAATGGGTGATTTCGTTTCAGAGGGTGTGTCCAAGTTCCGGGCGGCACCTGTGCTACTGAGCTTTGTTTCAGAACTGGAACCATTCCGAAATGAAAGGCCAAGCCTAGTGGGGATGGGAGCACAGAGACTTAATTTAATATTCAAATTGTTGGGCACTGATTGAATGGAACACTTGGAAGAGTCTGGAAGAAGGGAGGTGAATGCCTTTGGGAATGAAAAGGACTGTTTTGTGAGAAAGGGGTTGTTGAAGCTAGAGAGAGCTTTGCCCATCTGGTGTTGCTTTTAGATACTTTTTAGTTTGTAGACAACATGGATTCTGTAGTCCAGTTGAGCAGGGTTACTTAGTTAGCTTTCTTATTTTATGGAAGGGCTTGCATGGAATATGCTACCAAATTGTACTTTATTTTTCACATTTTGCTTTTACAATTTTACCTGTTTTTATATATTTTTAAATAAAGCTCATTTTATTTTACCAAAGTGTGCTCATCAGCTGAACCAGTGCCTTAAGACCAGAATATTGGTTTGTGGAAGGAGAAGCATAAGCTCTGATTTTATGCACCTAGGCTGAAAAGGTGGTGGCATCTGAGAGAGCAGCTCTGCAATGTCCTAGCTTTCTGTGAACTAGGCAATCTTCAGACCATGGTTCCCTTGACAATGGCCATCACATGCTGGTTTGCATTGGGGATGGTGTGGTGTACTGTAACTAGAGATGGACATCAATTAGAAAAACAAATTGCAAAATTTATTTACATGTGAATACAAGAGTGGTTTTTTTGGCCATAATTTTAGGTAATCATCTCTCTCTCTCTCTCTTTCTCTCTCTCTTTCTCTCTCTCTCTCTCTCTCTCTTTCTGTATGTGTGTTCATATGTTTGTTTGTGTAAAGATCTTCTCTCTCTTTTGAAGGAAAAAAAGCACTTGAATGTATGTATAATTGTACCATCGTTTTTGGAATGCAAAAACTTGCTGGTAACAAAATCAGAGGCTATTCACAGTGCTGATTGAAGTTAAGAAATATGTTCATCCCTTTCAGATTTTTTGAATGGTGTCACATTTTCTGAATCAACAAACATGAATGTCATGTAATTACAGAACAGCAGTCTGCACACTACCCAAACATATTACTATTTAGAGGGTGTCCCTTGGTTTATACATAAGATTTTCTTTGAGGATAAATACAGGAATGACTCTTGCTATACACAGTTTTCAGACAGGAAACTGTCCTAATCTGTTTCAGCAACTGCAGGTTGTCCCCTTATTACTGTAGTGAAGGACAATGAAAATGAAAACAGAAGTATTGCACTGACTTTAAGACTTTGTCTGAAGAAGTGGATTATGATCCACAAAAGCTAACAGTGAAATAGATTTCATCATCTCAAAGGTGGTGCAACGCTTTGGATGTTTTATTTTTGGTTTTTGTTGTTGTTGTCATGTTACAATAAATCATCTATCACTCCTATTGATCCCCATCGGTTTACATTTTTAGTTTCTGTAGCAAGAAATGCTACATTGAGGGGGGTTGCTAACCCATCACCCAACCCCCACCCTGGAGGTCCATGATTTTTTCTTTTGGGTTGTCCTCCTTAGCCTTTGAGGTGTCATCCTCCCTCTGCAAGGCAGCATTGCTGGTTTTGGTCCACCCTGGGTATTTTATTTCCCCATAACCCACCATATCAGGTGATCATTCCACTATCTGCCACCTGGGCAGGTGCCTGATGGGAGACCCAGAAACTCCACATAGGTGCTACAACAGAGGTAAAGCAATATCAATCAACAGACTGAAAAGGTCCATGAAATTTTTTATGAATTTAGCTTCCAAGTAAAAAACTTTAAAAGTCTTTAAGACAGTTAAAAGATCAAGCTTTTGGCATGTATACTCATTGTGCCATCTTCAGGATTACAGAAACAGTGAATGCTGACTACATTGCATGTTGGATATAGCAGAACATTCAGGTGGGCCAGTTTGTTCAATTTCATTACTGCTGACCTTGTGCAATTAATTACATGATCATTCTAGTTTGTATAGTCAAAAGTACTGTAATGATGAAGAAAAGCATTTCTGGCAATGTTCTGTCTGGCACATTATCGGTAATACTTACATGATTTATACAAAATTATATCTGTACAAATATGACTTCAGACAGGCTTTCCCCTAGTGATTGGCTGTCTTAGAGGCATTTATAAATGGAACTAGAGATTGGGTGTGAAACAAAAATATAGCATTTCATTTTGGTGTTTTTAGTAGTTTTATTTTGTTTTTTAGTAATGAGTATTTTTTTGGAAATAAAACAAAATGATTCAGAACTCTATACACAATGGGGAGCTTCCTTAGACTCTTCCCTGGAAGATCCCCAAATTTGGAGTGGTTTGGGGTTCAGGGGAGCCTTTTATTAAGCTCCGTGGGTCCCCCTAGGTAATTTTAAAAGTTTTTTTCCTTTATAAAAAATCATTTCATAATTAATAAAATGAAATTTGGTGGGGGAACAAATTATGAAACAAAATGCCATTTTGGCATTTCATGCCCATCCCTACTGGCAATATAGGGGTTAAGCAAGGGGAAGTAAAAAATTGACCTATTGCCAGCACAGCTCATGCACAGCACTTCAACAACAACAACAACTTTACTGATTAGCCATGCGGGCCATATCAAGTACTAAAACTGCATAAGTCCAGAAAGATACTAAAGATACAAGTTGTGACTGAACAGTTTTCAAAGTTAGGGTGGCCAAAACGAATGTTATCATTCAAGAGTCAGCGTCACCCCTACAATAAATGCCAATTTGATCAATACAGGAAGATCTTACTCTAGCTGCCTTACATATGAAATTGGCGACACCATGAACAACCTGCATGTTTGAGCTTTGAAGCAAAAAGGCGAGCTGAAAGTTCACATTCCAATAGGCAATTTTGGCCATCATTTTTGATAAATAAGACTGTCTGAGGGCTGTATATAGTTCACAATCAAATAAAATATGGGCAATATCTTCTATAGCGGGGGCGCTGCAGATACATGTTCTCTCGTGGTAAGGTAGATTATGAAAACGGCCAAATTTATTCATAGATTCCAGTAATTCGAATCTTAATCTTGTATAGGCTCTCCTCAAAGAATAAGGTAGACTAATTGTTAGATACTTCTCGCACTTGAATACCAGTTAGTTTTCAGATAGATAGCTTAGGGCTCTGTTTTTGGAGAGGAGCTCCATATTCTGTTGTGCACTAACATCCAGAGCTCTTTGTTTAAAGGTAATTTTGGCCTGTTGGCCACTGACAAGTAGGCTCTGGGTTGAGAGCCCAAAATGTGCGGTAATGATACCAATTTGTCTGTCCCAGGAATTGGGGATGACGGAGTTAGCTTGTTCAATTAGACATAGCTTGGGAAGTCTATCAGTACCCATTGACTGGACCTTCAACCAGAAGGAAAAAGCTCTAGATACTGTGAGACTGGAAATAGAAAAAAATCCTGTTTTGGCCCTGACTGCATAAGCAGCCATGTTTTTATCTGTCCCAAGTATCTTTCTTAAAAAGAGCAAGAGACAGCACTTCAATTACTTCTGGGAGGGACCCTCTTTGCAGTTGAATAACTTGGCTCCCTGAAACCCAAATCTCTTTAAATTTGGGGGGGCTTCCAGGGAAGAGCTTGAAGAAACTCCCGTTTCATTTCCCAAACCAAAAAGGTGATTTGTTTTGTCACAAAATGATTTCTATTGGTTTGTTTCATAATGAAAGAATTCATTATGTAATGAAATGACAAAATTATTTCATTTTTCGTTTAGTGCCCATCTCCAAAAGGAACATTGTAACTTGTTGCTTTGAATCTGGTATGGGTGATTTTAGCTTTTTAAATATTACCTATTAGTGATGTAAGACATCTTGGGTCCTTTTCAAGGACCAAGATCAGATAAAAATGTTTTAAACAAACAAAAATAGGTCATGTCAACCCTCTTTATTTTTCTTAAATAAAGTGTCTAAAACAAGGTAGGAGACCTCATAGGTCTCTGAAACAACTCCCTTCATCCCAGACCATGGTGGTAAACTACATCACCCATCAGCCTATTAACCAGCCTATGTGGGATTTATATGAGTTAGTGCCCCAAAACATTTGGGGGTACCCACTTCTACACCACTGGTTTAATAGAAAACAAATTTATCCATGCTGACTACTCACATGATTTATACCTCTTCAACCTAATTAAAGATTGATATAAATGTTCAGTTACTTCTGGGTTGAGATTAAGGGCTCTAGAAGATTAGTGCTTGACTATTATGTCAGTGGATAAACGTGTTCTTCATACAAAAATACCAAATCCCTTTAAGTCCTCATAAGCTCTTGACCTCCCTTGATAGCCCTAGAGGACTTTCATGGCCTAACAGAAAACCGTCAGTAATGAAAAAAAAATGTACTTAATAATGAAACAAACCATGCAGTCTTCTGTTTAATTAAGGCTGCTGAGTTGGGTGATGAACTTGGAACCCAGGGGTATAACATCTACCTTATTGGTAAGCTACTGCCAGGAGATTCCCTTGATAGTAGATTTCTGGGAACGTGTTGCAGCCACAGCAAAATTTTTGAAGATGCAAAAGGAAAATGAAGAGTGTTGAGTGATACTTAGCCTTCTTTTATCCAGTTGATCAGCAGGCGATTGCCTAGTGCCTCCTCTCTCTGTTGCCACTTTCTCCATGTGGAAAGTGGCATGTCTGCTGAAGAGGTTCATACTTACATGTAGCCTTTCCACGCAACCAACAATCCGTGTCCATGGTCGATGGTCAGAAAGTGAAAAGGGTTAATGTTCCTTGCTAGAAAACAAAGAGCCTTTTCACACGACCCCTAAGATCCGCTGGCCACTTAAATTCGGACCAGAGATCTTAGGGGTTTGTCGTTGTTCCTGTGTTCCCACCCCCTCCGCACTCCTGGCTGCTGGCTGTGTGAGGGGAGGGAGGAAAAAAAAGGAAGAAAAGAATGCCGCTCACCTCCGTTCTGCTGTCCCAACACTGCATTCAGATGTCTTAAAGGGGTGGGGGACAAAAAAAAAAAAAGAACAAACAGAAGCAAGGAGAGGCCGGCAGTCACTATGTTATATCCGCATCAGGAATTTTCACCTCCGGAGAGCAGGTACCTGAAAAGTGCGCTGGGATGCACTTAGGTGGGCGTGGCCACACTTAATTATCTGTAAACTCTGGAGCTGGTGGGGAAACAATTTTAAGCTCCGGAGCTGGGAGCCATTTGCGGCGGAGTTTAGGTGTCGTGTACAAATACCCAAAGATATTAAGAGGGGGAAAAAACTTATCTTGTGCAAACTTGGAAGCAGCCATTAGATAGTCTGAAATTTTAGGTCTTTTCTAAATGGGTTAACCATCAGAGCATTATGGGTTAACCAGGAGAAGTGGCTTCTGCATTCTCTAAGACTGAAATATCTTCCAGGACGCAAAACCTCAAAATTGTGAAATTATAGAAATGCCTATGTGACAAAATGTTGAATCAGCAAAGAAGTGTCACTTTAGATTAGAAGTATAACTTTGGACATGCACAGAGGAACACCAGGTCATATCAGGTAAAGAAAAAGGAACGTTAGTGCAACAGTAAGCTGGTCCGAGCTACTTCTCTTAAGAGCTGAACTGCTGTGGAAGATTCTGGACTCTGGCTAAAAAGATATTTAACGAAGACACACACACCATTTGAGCATCTTGGATCTTTGCAATCACTATTGGTATTGCTGGTTCCAATTCCCCAGATGTACAGTACCACCATCTGGCTTTCTATCTTTGCGTTATGTGTTGTGTCAACTTTCTATGTTATGCAATAAAGCTGGCTTATAACTTTGCAACTCTGGTGTCCCAGTGCAAATCTGTTCCACCCAAAACTTCAACTTATCATAAAATGCCGAAAATTTCAGAAGGAAGTTGAGGAAGAAAATAGGATTAAAAGAAAGAAGGATGCTGTTCTCCCCTACTTTCCAGGACTGCAATGTAGAATGGAGAGCTGAACCGATTCCAGAAAATAAGAATTCATTGTATGTCAGTGTCCATCAACAGCTTCTTTGAGCTTCCACACAAAGGAGAATGCCTGTACTGAAAGGAATAAGTAACTGGGCATACTAGGATGATGAAGATTGTAAATAATGTAGCATGTGGCTTTTCACAAAAGTCCAGTGGCAAAATACAGAGAAACACAATGCTGGCTCTTTAGAAATTTCTTTTGGATTTGCTTGTGGGGATATTCAAAGCTGCTAAAAGACAGCGGCTGTCATGAGGTAAACTTCTTATTTATTTATTTGTATGTGTGTGTGTTTGTGTTAGAAAAAGCAGCAAAAGGAGAAGCAAATGTGAACCCTTTGTGGGCTATAGGGCAACAAAATATGGCAGGTTTTGGTTGGTAACTATCAAATTCAGATTGGAGGGAAGAGAGGCTCAGCTTTAAATCTGTGCTTCTCTTCAGCTCCAGGCCTCTTCTTCTCTGTGGGCAGCCAAGGTCTGTAGGGTTCCTCTCTGGTTGACACCTCCCTGCTGCTGATGTGGAGCTGCACCTGCTGTTTATCCGCCCACAACATGCCTCTGTACCTGTGAGTTTCTCTTCCCTGCTGGCTTCTAGTAAGATCTGACAGCAGTGGTTTTATTCCAGCAAAGCACACTGCAGCGTAAAAGCTATCTTGTTCTGCTCTCTCTGGGGTACCTCCTTCCTTTCCCCTTCCTCGAACTTTTAAAAAGCTATTGTTTCCTATAAACATATAACTGCAAGATCATTGGTACTTTTTGGGAGTCTCTTTGGATAATGTCTAGTGCAGTGATTCTCAACCTTTTTAAAGCTGCCACTGTCCTATGGAGCGGAATTTTTTTAACACCCCCCTTTGTGAAAATCCTATAATTTAGGGTATGGGGAAGGGGGGGTTACTGAATTAAAAAAAGGTAAAAATTTTAAGTAATTTTAGTTATTACCAAATTTGTTTGATTTAACTTGATACTTTTTCCCTGGAAGGTAATTGCATTCCTTTTAATAAAATTAAAATGACTAATGCAAAAAAGAAAGAAAGCTTGAATGCTCTTTTATGTAAATATGTTTATTTCAAAATGCTGTAAATGCATATATTTAATTTTATGCTCTCTTTTATTTTTTTATTTTATTTTATTTATTTTGCAAATGTTTTTATGTTTAAAAATTCTTTATTCTTAATTAGATAATTAAAAAAGAACACTAAAAATAATTACACTAAAAGAGTAATATTAATGAAACATACTTGATTATGTCAATGGGATGGTTGTGCTTGATGGTTCAGATCCAGTTTCTGAAAGTTCAGTTCAAAATTGTTAGAGAGATGAAGGCACAAGTCCCCTCTTTCTACAATTTGGAGTTGGCTTCTCTTTTTTGTAATTAGATCAGTCACAGCACTGAATCCTCGCTCAACAAGGTAGGAGGAAGGGAAGGCAATTTTTAAAAAAAATTGACCACAGTCCTGGGTAGAGGTGACTGATGTTACTTTGAGGCCAAAATTCTGTGAGATCATCACCATTCTGGAAGCTGGCTTTCAAAGTTTCATTAGTTGAAAGTTCGACCAATTCCTCCTGAATCTGAACCTCTGCTGTCTCAATATTCATAAAAGGGTTCATGAACCATTGAGGGACTTCCAGGGACGAAATATCCTTAAAACGCTCAGAAAAGTCCTTGTGCAGATTGCTAGTAAACCTGAGACAGACGGTGCCTTCAGAGTGGCAATAGTGTTAATTTGAACTTCTTGCTCTGAGCCAGCCCTTTCCAATTGGCTGGCTCAGAGCACATGGGCAAAGCAAAGATGGCAAAGCCTCATTGGCCATTTTTTTGTTTGTTTTTGTTTTCACCTCCTCTTTGGGGTGGTGAAAACTTTATAAGACCAAAACATGCCCACCACCACCCTAATGCCCAAAACAAGTTCACCGCCCCTCAGCATCCTCCCACCGCCCACCGGGGGTGGCACGGCCCCCGTTGAGGACCAATGGTCTGGTGACTCTAAAAGCCGCTTAGAGTTCTGTATAGAAGATAAGCGGGATATAAATATAACAATAAATAAAATAAATAAATAAATAAATAAAGAACTTGAATGTGCATTGGGGTTTCTTGCCTGTTGGGCTGCAGGTTTTGTTTGCTTAAATCCCACCATGCATGTATGTATGTATGTATGTATGTATGTATGTATGTATGTATGTATG
>JAHTLZ010003518.1:25308417-25322580 GCA_023846285.1 Phrynocephalus versicolor | reverse complement strand
TGTATGTATGTATGTATGTATGTATGTATGTATGTATGTATGTATGTTTGTTTTGTAATGTATAACTTCTCCAGATGCTATTGCTGTCATATTTGTGAAATGTTTGTTTGTTTGTTTGTTTGTTTAAATGAGATCTTTAAAAAGCTATGGTTCATTTCTAACAGAAATGCACTTTCAGGGAGATTAGCATTCTAAGCTGCATATTAGCAAGGAAATCTTGATTAACATGTCAAAGATGGCCATGAATCAAGTGAACAATTAATTAAGCCAATGAGGCTAGACAGAGGAATAGCACTGAGCTGTCAGTTTAGATACAACATGAATGCTTAGGAGAACACCAGCAAAACATAACCATACATACTTTGGTAAAGGTTGAAAAAAAGATGTGAGAAAGCATGTGCAAAGAAAAAGACTGATTCACAAAAATTAAATTTGAGTTGAGACTTTGATTCTAATTAGGCAGAACAGATTTAATTTCAGATAGATTTCCCAAGCTTTGGGCAGCCCTGATGCAGTGCTTTATGAAAACACAGTATACCACTAGTGGCTTAAGAACTTCCCAGGCAAAGCTTCCACCACAAAATATTATTTCCCCACTTGATCTACAAGCTGCTTGTGTATGCATTATCAACAGATCCAGGCTGTATATATTTTATTTTGTCTGTTTGTCTGATTTATATGCCACCTATCTGGCTACCAAGGCCACTCGGGGCAGTTTACAACAAAATATATGGAAGTTATCATTTCTCTGTCTAAAGTAATGCCAGTAACATTATGTTACATCCCTTTAAAGAAGTGCTGTTCAGTTGAGAAGGATTTCTTATATCTCAAAACATGGGTGGTGCACTTTGGGTTCCAGATGTTATGAAATCAATGTCCATAAGGTGCAACTAGTACAGTCAATGAGAAACTCCAGACATCCCTCAAAATGCATTCCCCATCCCCATGATTGGAAAGCCATTTTGCATGGGAAGCATATTAAAAAGGCTGAAGAAAGATTGGTATCTGGCTCACTTAAATTTGCAGGATGTAAGATGACAGTCCATTGGAGACTTTCCCTTTCTTCTGTTCTTTTAGATAACTGCATATCTCAATCCACTGACTGTCTGTATGAGAAAAAAATGTGTGGTATAATGCAGGAGCTAAATGGGTTGGCTCACAGTAGAATTAGGAATATTACTTAATCTCTCTACCCCCTTGCCCTATTGTTGCTGCAGGGTTTTGTTTTGTTTTGTTGTTTGCAGCACTTTGACATTTTTCTACTGTTCATCCCTGTGTTCCATATGGCATGTGTATAAAACACAACATACAAGGCATTGACTAGGTAATCTATCCACTGGGCTGTGAAGCTATTAACTGGAGGTATCCCTTCCCTCTTAAACAAACAGTTGTTCAGTAAGTGTAAGTAAATTGTTCATATCCTGGTGGGATAAAAGAATGAATTAAGAAAGAAAATGGCCTTATGGGCACTTTGTCTGTACAGTAGGGATTAAGCAGTTGGTGATGGCACTGTATTTCAAACCATTTTAGGCCAGAGAGTCTTTTATTATCCCCATTTAACTCTTTGGGCAAATGCAAATATATACAAATAATTTGAAACATTTAGATGCAAATCAAATTGGATTGGCTGCAAATCAGTTCAAAGCAATTTATTTGTGATATGTAAGACAAATAGTTTGGACTGAATTGACACAAGTATTATTCACCAACGTCTACACTGTAGCAGTTAATCTGAAGTGCTTGGTGAGTGCAAGAATACCCAGATAACTATGGAATTCACATCCACTCAATGTAGTGATGGCTGTCAACATAAATGGCTTTAAGATGGGATTCAATGTATTTATGAAGAATACCAATGGCTGGTTTCCAAGGAAACAATCACACTGGTTTGTTTCATCATGTATAAGAGAAATAAAACAAAGATAAACACAGATGTATTGTTCTAGCTTGAAGACTACTAGATTGCTTCAGTGTGAGTTTTCATAGACATTTGTTCTTATTTTTGTTTCATTCTTGTTATATGTGATAAAACAAATTAATACAGATACCTTTGTGAACATTGCTGCAATAGAAGGAACTGCATTTACACGAACAAAGTATCATCATATTGTATGATGATACAACACAAAATTTGTTGCTCTGAAGAAAAGGAAAGGCAACTAGCTTTCTAACCTATTTTAGGCCTCTATGGATCACAACAAGAACAGGGGTGGGGTTATGTAATGATAATGTAAAATCCACCCAGACACACCCTGAACCACACAAAAGAGTTAGTCATTTCACAACACCAATATCCTTTTGTCCCACCAGGCTAATACAGAAGATGCAATTTTAGGGTGACCTACTGGTCTTTTCTACCACCTTCAGTTCAAGGAATATTTGAACAAACGTGACAACCATCTGCACGGCAGCACGCAAGCATCTTCTCAGATTCGACGATATGACAAGGACAAGATACTGACAGACAGCTAACCTCTCATTGGTAAAGGGGAAAAAAAAACTCAGCATGGGTTTCTCCTGAAGGTTTGGAAGAACTAATTCAAGTTCTACGTTGAATGTCCCTGCCTCCATGCTCAAGCTAAATCAAGGAACACAACTGACCACACAATGAAATGTCATCCATAACACTAAAGACAATTGCAGTGCCGTCAAGGAGGCAGATGAAGAAATAGCGATTGTCATCAGGCTCAAATTGGATTATGTACAGAAGGATGAGATCTGCCTAGATGCCCTAAGCACATCCGATCTCACCCGATTTCAGAAGCTAAGCAGGGTCGGGCCTGGTTAGTACTTGGATGGGAGACCACCAGGGAATACCAGGTGCTGTAAGCGCCTGGAGTAGGAACTGGCAAACCACTTCAGTATTCCTGCCAAGAAAACTCCATGGACATGGGGTCATGAAGAGTTGGTCACGACTGTAATGACACAACACACACACACACACACACACACACACACACACACACACACACACAGAGAGAGAGAGAGAGAGAGAGAGAGAGAGAGAGAGAGAGAGAGAAGGATGAAATCCATTTGATCGACACCACATTTTAGTCACCCCTAACTATGGGCCCAGCCACCAAATACCAAAAGGGACCTCAAAGCTGAATGAAAGACTATGCCAGAGATTAGAGATGGTCACGAATAATAAAATATGGTGTTTCGGTTTTTTGTTTGTCGTTGAGAGGTCTGTTTTGTTTCGTTTCAGTTTTTCATGAATTTTTGGAAAAAAATTGTTTTCATTTTTTGTTTTTCATTTTCCATTTCTACCTGCTTTTTGCACAATTTTTAAAGCATTTCCGTGCGGGGGCATCCCCCAATGCCCCAGACCAGAGGGAAAACACTAAAAAAAAATGATGCTGGCAGAGACACAGTATAGACTAGGTACGCAGGGAGGCTGCAAAGGCAGCGGCGGGCGTTGTCCAGGGTGCAAGGCAGCCACAGAGTGACTGCACTGTGGGGCAGGGGAGGGTACTCATCGAGAGGTACACACACACACACACACACACACACACACACACACACACACACACAGAGGGAGGCTACAGGACTGAAGCTAGAGTCGCAGAGACAGCAATCCCACCCTAACTCCCACTGGGACAGCAAGGAGGACGGGGGTTGCCAGAGCTTTTTATGCCCTCTGTGGTTGCCAGACCTGCCTAGTCTGCAACCTGGGCATGGTAATGGTTGAAATTGTCCAAGAATTTACATGATCCCATCACATGGCTTGCCTCCATGTTGTGGCTGAAGTGGCGACATCCATTTTGTCATCCTTAAAGGGAAAAGAAAAATGCATCGCGATAGGAGAAGACAAAAACAAATGTTTTAAGGACCCCAACCCCCTGGTACGTAATAATTTCAAATAATTATCGCATTATCGCTGCATTTTTATGGATGTCCAGGGCATTTTAATACCCAATAAATCAATATTAGGCATCTGGGAGCCATTTTGGGTCGATGTCCCCTAACTCCCCTTAAAGGAAAAAATACAGCGATCTGAGAAAAGACATAAATGCACCTTTTAAGGACCCCAACCCCCCGGTAGGTATTATCAGACAGTATAAATAATTATCGCTGGGTTTTTATGGATGTCCAGGGCGTTTTTTAACATTTAAAACAGCTCATTTCATTGCGCGTCGCCATTAACGAAAACGAAACGTAACGAACACAATTTTCGTGGTTCTGTTCGTTTCGTTCCATTTTCATCACAATTTCCATTAGTCGTTTCATTACGTAACAAAACAAATAACAAATAACAGAAACAAAAAATGTTCATTTTGTGCCCATCTCTACCAGATGACATCACAAGAGCCTTGACCAGGTGCCTTTTACCTATTACTCAAAATATATACACCAAGCAATCCTGAAGAGTCATGATACAGTCACTAGTGGGGTATGTGGACAGATGAATTCTGTCCTGAAACCATATGTTGTCAATGTTCCTAGCAATGTAAGGGACATGTGATTTCCTGTGGAGAATGCACTCCATTCATAATTTCCCAGATGTTGCCCTCCTAACCCCTCCAGGTGTAAAGGTGCTTTACACCAATGCATCACTGAAGGACAGGCTACAAGCTTTCAAAACTATCTTTCTGAATGTGACCACAGCACATTTAGACCCTAAATTTGATAATTTTGTCTTCACACACAACTACTTCCCCTTTTATAATAGCATGCGTCTCCATGTCCACAGCATAGCTATGAGCACACACCAGGGCACAACAGTATATTGAAGTATGAATTGCCAGTCTGGAACCCTGCTTTTTTAGCTCTCTGTGCCCCAAAGGTTCCCCTATATCTGAGATACATTTACAATATCTTTATCTACACCAGTGGTGGCAAACCTTCAGCATTCCTGATGTTTTGGACCACAACTCCCACAGTGGCTTGTCATTGGCAATCTAAGCTCATAATTCTGAGAGTTGTGAACCAAAATATCTGGAGTACCGGAGGTTCACCACCAATTGAAACTGAAATTATTTCAGAAATGTATCCAACAACTCTAGTAACTCTATTCACCAGAGCCTACATTACCCTGCATAATACTTTATGGACACCACTGAGGATTATGGGTACTTTTAACAGTGTTCCTTTGTTATAAGCCACTCCAAAATTTTATAACTCAAAGAACTGGGCTAAGTGTTTCAATTTCTTCCTATAACAATCCTCCCTAACAAATTGCCCTTCTTTCCATAAGTTGTGAAAGAATAAGAGAGGGAACTGTTTAGAGCAATTTCTAAAGAATGAAAATGTTTTCCTTGTTGACTTCAGCAAGCCAACTTCAACTTTCCAGTCAATTGAGTTTGCTTGGGAACATCAAGGCAAATAAATCATTTTCCAACTGAAAGGCTGCTAATGAAAATGAGATAATTCTACAAAAACCGTTCTAGTTCAAGTTGTAGTTCAGGAAAACTATATCTGGCTTTTTATGAGAAAAAAAATTCCCCTGGGGAACCATGATGAATGACTGTTAGTATTTTGTACTGACTTCTACTGCCAGTATTCCATTTTGAACAAAGGTTCAAAAATGGGGCATGGTGCTATCTGTAGATCAACTCCATTTGATAAGGAATCCAAGAGTAAATTATTCAATGCTTTCAGATATGGATGTTGTCTCTTCCATACAGTAGAGTGGGTTTTTATTGAAGAATACAAGCTCCCCACAAACTGATTTAAGATTTTAAGGTAAATAATTAAAATGATAAAAAAGTAGTAGCCAAATACATTGGTGGATTTGTCCAGTTGAATATCATTATGGCCATAGTCTTAGCTCCTTGCTGGGCTCCACAGGGCAGCCAAAGTTAAATGAATGTCTTAAGTGTACGGATATAAACATTATGTCCTCAAAAATAGGAATCACAGCCATGTATCTGGATGGAAATCACAGTATAGCTTCATTGGACTCTTCCCTGTAAGCCCCCAAACTTTGGAAAGGATTGGGGGTCAGAGAGCTGAGTTGCTAAGCTCCAAACGGGGTGCCCCTAGGGGAAAAATCATTCTAATTGAATTGGGATTCAGAAGCCAAGCCGTTAATTGCTCGCCCACAGAGGAGGGGCTATTGTGGTTTCCCGATTCAATTGGAATGATTTTTTCCCTAGCAGGCCCCCTTTGGAGCTTAATACCTCAGCCCCCAATCCCCAAACCTTGTGTAAGCTTCCCTGCCATTTCCTCCAGGATGAATCGTTTCATTCCTAGAGGAAAAAGTGGCATTTCATTTTGTTACAAAATGCGCTCTACTATTTCATTTCTTAATGAAACGTTTCATTGCGCAATGAAATAATGAAACAGAATTTCGTTTTTTGTTTTGTGCCCATCTCTAGTTGGGAACTCAATTCCCGACTGTGCCTTCTTGTCCAGGGCTGAACTCAATGACCCCTTGGATCCTTTCCAGCCCTGCAGTCCGATGGCAATGATGTGCCTTCTACATACCTCACACCAATAAATGTTTCACTATCTAAATTGATGTTAATGTGACTTTTTGGAATATTCTTTTCAAAATACTAAACTTAATTGACAGCATTTTTTGTTGTTTGGCTGAGAAGTGACCAAATTAATATTATTGCATCAAAAACTAGCATGTTATTTCCAATCTGTGAGTTTAGGTTAAAGGTGTCACAACTTGTAAAACTGTGTCTGCAGAACAATAACAACAATGAGGAGGATCTCTTGCTATCTTTGATGTGAAATAGATGCTGGGTCTGAAACCAAGGATAGTTGTTGTCATTCATTTTGCCACTATGTCCTGTTGAAGGGCCCATAGTCTGACTCAGTGTAAGTTGATTCCTTTGTTTTTAAAACAATGATTACATGCGTTATTAGACATGGGCACGACTCAGCGAAATTTTCATTTTCGTTTTCGTTTTCTCATTTCGTTTCACAACAAAAATGAAAATGCAATTTTTTCAAAAACAAAACAGAAACGGAAACGATAATGAAAAACTTTGCTGTGTTTTTCGTTTTTGTTGCGGCAAATACATTGAATTGAAAAGAATACTAACAAAACAGAAATTTTTCGTTTTTTTGTTTCGTTACAAAACAAAAACAAAAACAAAAAACTTGCAAAAATCCCAACGAAAATGAAAACAAACCGAAACGGACCCCTTTACAACCAAACGACAAACGAAACACCATTTTTTGGAGTTCTGCCCATCTCTATGCGTTATGATTAATGATGACTTTCCACGGTTTTCTAGCCATACTGTAATCAGAGGTGGTTCACTGTTCCCTTCACAGGAGCATCATATCACTGTGCAGCTTGCGCAAGGCTATACAGGTTGCTTTTTTCCTGGAATACACAATGGGAAACCAAATTCCAACCTTCTGGCTCCATAGCCAGGTATCAGTGACCTATTCTACATCCCTGATACATATAAATACGGTTACATACCATCAGGTCATGTCAGACTTATGATGATCCTAAAATGTTGGCTTGTCAGATATTCAAGGGGGGTTACCATTCTCTCTCTCTCTCTCTCTCTCTCTCTCTCTCTCTCTCACACACACACACACACACACACACACACACACACACACACACATTCTATATTTGCTATATTACATTAAGAAGAATGAAGCAGCAAATATTGTCAGCTATTCTCCTAGCCTCCTGCTCATTACTGTACCAGAATGTTTGAATCATCTGTTTGTGTTTGAAACATTGGTAGCATCCAGATTCAAAAATAAGAGCAGCAACAGAGATCAAGTTCAGCTGGGACCATGCTTCATTAAAGAAGAGGAAGATTTCTGATGCACATGAGAAGAAAGCAGAAATACCTTCATCTTCTGAAACTTCAAAATCCAAGATATGAAACGTGAAGTCAAAGCCACCTCTCCCCATACATGCCTGCAGTCAGTCCAAGGGCCAGTTCACTCAGTTCACTCAAGAATGTGACTGATTAGCTGGATGAATAAGCCCCTGTCCATTGCTCCCCCACCCAATGCAGAGGTTTCATCACAGCAGTTGATAATCATCCACATTTTCCAAACAACAGATAGCTAGAGAATGTGTTGAAAAACATTCCTGTCAACTGTGTTGTGTTTGAGTGATAAATGATCAACTAATAATTATTTTCAAGGAGTCAGTTTCTGGGATTTTCCTCTGTTTGGTGTATCTCTGTGGATGGTAGTGACTGCAAAAAGATATCCTGTAGATCATATTGAGTGCTGACTACGGGGTCATTAGCATTCAAGCTGCCTTTTGCTTTGTAAAGTTTGTCATCCTTTTTCTGCTGGCAATAACCAAGCAGCAAACATGAAAGGTCCCTTCCCTATAATGAAGACTTATTTTTTTTCCTTTCTACCCTTCTGACTGTAACTTCAGATAGTGTCTGTAAGTAAAGATATCTTTTTCTACCTTAAATGTTTCTAGAGTTAGTTTATCTTGCAAAATGCTAATTTATGCACAGAACAAATGGCTGATGGTGGTGAGACTGAGCTGATCTCTCAATGTTATATGTTCTGCTGTGATGATTTATTTACTTAATACTCTGCTAACTATGAGGAATGCCAAAAAATTCTCAGTAGGTTGTGAGCCGAGACTAAGCATCTTGGCTTAGAAAGAGAGAGAGCTAACCAGCATTTTTCAGGTTTTACTGTTTTCCAATAGTTATGATTTTATTCTCTCTCTCTCTCTCGTTCCTACCAAATCACATTCTAGCTGAAGAAAATAGTTTTCTCATTTTTGAACATTTTTTTCCTGAGGTCAGAAACTGAACTCACTCAGAAATGCAAGGATGGAATTGCATCAGAATTGAGGTTTTTCAGGAAAACTTCCAGAGCTTACTTTTGCTAATTTTTCTCAATAGAAGACTAGACTGCAAATTAACTTAAGGGTCCTGCAAGACAATGGCTATCTTTGTAATGATGAACCAGGAGAGACAGAAGCAGAAGCAAGATCTAGAATAATTTGGAGAAAGAATTCTCCATAGCAAAAGAAGTGTGAAAGCTTATTAAAAGAAGTGTGAAAGTATATAAGTTAAATAAATAAATAAATAAATAAATAAAATTAGACCAGAAAATTGTATGAATATAAAGGAATGTGAATCTGCCAAACAGACATTAAACGCCCTAGAGAAATTCTAGAAATTCTAGAAATTTAAAACTGGAAGAAATTCAAAACTGAAAGAAATTCCACTTTTAAATCAGATGAACAATGGGTTCATTTGGAGTTTCTCATTCTCTAGAGGAGCATCATTCTGTCCCTCTTCACTCTTCCTTTCCTCTTTTTTCCTTATTCTCTCCCGTCTCCTTTCTTTCGGTCATACGTAACTTTTCTTTCTTCATTTTTATCTCTGTTTCCTCCACCGATCTCCTTTTTCTCTTGCTATCTTTCCTTTTCTGGGCTTTCTATTGATCTCAGGGGGTCAGATCTAGGGGGTGAATTAGACCCCTTGCATTCCTATTTCTGCCTCTATGGGAGAACCTGAGGTTTCATTCCTCTCTGTTGGGAGAGGGGATCAGACTTTGACAGAGTGTTTTGTTTCCCTGTCTTCTTGCTCACACTGCTCCACTTTAGAATGGTAGAATATTGATTTGTTCTGCTGGACAACATCATACATGCACTCCAGTGCAACAATAATGTGCATCTCTCTAGGCATTCAAAGATTGGTGAATGATAAAAGGAAATGATGATACCATTATTGGGATTATTTTGGCAATATAATACAGAGTCACAGTCAAAATGGTGGGCTGTAACTCAACACAAGTCTTAACATCCTTGTACTGTAAATTTAAAAACAAAAAGTAGCCCATAGTCACCTCTCTTTGTCATCACAGCTTGCAAAGAATGGTTGTAAGACTTGAATAGCCTTCCTTTTTATTACAAGATAGTCTCCCTATAATTAAAAACTAAATACAGCCAGAATCACTTTCCTCTGAATCTAGGAGGGAGATAAGGTGATAATTAATAGGATTTGAAATGCTTTCCATTTTCATTTGGCTTATTAAGACTTAAGGAGGAACAGGACAAATCCCTCCCAATTATCAGAAGTAAGAGAAAACAGCTTTTCCACACAGTGTGCTCTTGCATACTAATTCATGCATTCAGAAGCCGGATCCTGTCTACCAATTTTTTATATTCTACAGACGTTGGTTCATGGCATCTTGCAATATTATTAAATCCTCCATACATTTGAATTCCTACAACAGGTAAATATGTCTTTGATTTATGATTTTACCAGCTCCTGAGCCCCATTCAGCCATTACTTATCTGGTTCAGTTCAACAAGCTTATAAGATGTGCCTAGCTCCTCAACTCCCTCTTGGTTGCTTTCTTCATGCAGAGATGTTTGTGTCTACAAAGAATTCGTTCCTGTGCATGTGTTGGTCCTTTACACAACCAAAATTGTTGGAAAAGCAGAGCTCTTGGCCACATAAACAGCCTAAACACAAGGAGGATGTCTCTTTTGGGGACATATTGCTCTCCACATGGCGGAAATCATGAAGGAGATGGGAGGGGCTAAGTATTTTAATTTATGTAGGAGAGAATCAGGTAAGTAATGGCAGAATGGGGCTCTACTTTATTTTCAGGTCCTGGCTTGTTTTATGAGACACAAATACAAAAATGGGCAGCTTATTAACCCTCCAAATACTGTTGGTCCACAGTCCCCTTCAGTGCTAAAGCACACAGTGAATTATCTGGGAGCCGGAACAAATTCTTAAATCTAAATTGTTAAATTTGTGCAACAACTATCTAATATCTTTTATTTCTTTTTTAAGCTCTGGGTGCACATACAGGGTTATGCATACATGCACAGAGACTGAGCATCCTGCCTCCTGGTCCTAACTGCCAGCAGCCATCAAAGAAGCACACAAGCAGTTGGAAAGTTACACATAAGAACATAGTATAGAGTCTGGGAAAGCAGCCAAGCAAGTCTTACCAATATTGCTAACACCAGGAAGAAATATCCCAGCCATGGTTAACAGTTCAAGATCAATGAGAAAACAAAGTCCAGCAAAAAACCATAGAGCTCCTAGTGATTTCTCGACTCCCGGCTGGTGTGCGGTGTGGAGGGAGCAGTGGTGGCGGGGTCCTGCTGGGCGGTCCCTGGTGGTGTTTTCGGCCAGTGCTTCGGCCAGCATCATCGGTACTCCTGGCTCCTCCTTGGCTCATCAGCAGCTCAGCGTTCTCCAGCTTGGTGTTCTCCTTGGCCTTATGGTTGCCTTGCTTTCTATGGTTTGGAGGGGTGGTCACCTGGCCGACCACTGGGGCACCCCACAAAGGGGCATTCTTGTTAATAAAAAAGAAAAGAAAAGAAATCTCCCTTACACTATTTAACATCTATATGAGACTGTTGGATGAGATCATTGGGGGATTTGGGGCTTGCTGTCATCAGTATGCTGATGACATACAGCTCTAGCTCTCTTTTTCCACCTCTGCAGTGGGAGCGGTGCAGACCCATGATGGCTGTCTGGATGCGGTCATGCAAACAGGCTCAAGCTCAGTCTGGAGAAGACCGAGGTTCTGCTCTTTGGGGCATCCTCTACTGGGCATAGTGGTCCACTCCCCAGCTTGGAGGGTTCTTTCCTCCACTTGGCAGATAGAGTGAGAAGTCTGGGCTGGGTTTTGGATTCAGCTTTGTCCCTTGAAGCGCAGGTGGCAGCCATTTCGAAGTCAGCCTTTTTAAACCTTCGGCTGATTGCCCAGATGCACGTACCTGGATGAGGCTTCCCTGAGAACAGTTGTGCAGGTGCTCATGGTCTTAAGGATGGATTATTGCAATGCTCTCTATGTGGGGCTTCCCTGACCTTTATGTGGAGATTTCAGTGGGTACAGAATGCGGCGGCCAGACTGGTGGTGGGTGTGGGAAGATATGACCGGATCACCCCAGTGTTGGCTCACCTGCACTGGTTGCCCGTTGCTTTCTGAATAAGGTTCAAGGTATTGGTTTTGACTTTCAAAACCCTCCACGGCTTGGGGCCTGAATACCTGGTGGAGCGAATCCCCCTAAGTTCAGCAGCAGTTCAACCCACCAGAGCGTTGCAGGTATTCTCACTCCGGGTGGCCATGTGTAGAGAGACCCAAAAAATGGTTACCAGAAATCAGGCATTCTCGGCGCTTGCCCTGGCGTTATGGAATAAACCCCTGAGTGAGATTTGCCTTGCAGAGTTCCTTCCTGCCTTTAAGAGAGTTGTTAAAACCTTGCTGTTTAAAGAGGCGTTTGGTGACCATTAACTTCCTCTTCTTTTTGTAAAATGCTTACTAGGACAAGTAGAATAAGACCAACAGGCCAGTTTATGCTGTTTTATGTGGTTTTATTTATTGTGTTATATGTGTTATCTAATGTTATTCTTTATATATTGTTGTATCTTTGATTCTTTTTATTGCATTGTTGTAAAACGCCGGCAGTTGTGATTGGAAGATGGGCGGTATATAAATAAATAAATAAATAAATAAATAAATAAATAAATAAATAATCCAGATCATTCATAGTATCATAGAATCCTCATAGAGTTGGAAGGGACCTTGGAGGTCTTCTACTCCACTCCCCTGCCCAAGGCAGGAGGCCTCATACCATCCCGGACATATGACTGTCCATAGTTTCTTGAAAACCTCCAGCTATGGGGTGCCCACAGCACCAGGAGGCAAGCTGTTCCACTGTTTAATGGATCTCACTGTCAGGAAATTTCTCCTTATGTCCAGATTGGTTCTCCCTCTCATGAGTTTCCACCCATTGGTTCTTGTCACACCCTTAGGTGCAATGAAGAAAAATCAATGCCCTTTTCCCTCCCAGTACAGAGTCTTGAGAGGAGCTAGCTTACATGCTGCAGCTGAGGCTTCTGTTGCTGGGACCTTCACCCAAGGCTCAGGTCGGCCTATGTTGTGACTCTCAGGAAGACCGCTTTATCATAATGAGGTTGCTATTCAGAACGAGGTAGTCCTCCTTTGGAGCCAAGCACCTTCTCTGTGTCTATAGCTGCTCCTTCCACATTTCTCACACACTCTCTGAGACTTCTCGGGGTTCACCTCCTGCACCTAAGTCTGGACCTCACTTCCTCAGTCTGGAGGTGCGGTCTCATGGGGGTTCCAGATTTGCAGGATTAGTTGGCCCTTCCATATCCCCAAATCAAGGAATAAAAATGTCTCCTCACTGAAAGAGTCATCTTAAGAGGAAAGAAATGACAGAAAGCACAAAAGGGCACTCTAGTTGATCAAAAAAGAAAAGAAAAGAAAAAAGGAAAAGAAAAGAAAAGAAAAGAAATATGTTTTGCAAATGTGCAAATTGTTTCAGAGACCATTTTTTTAAAATCTCATTTCTCACTTTAAGAAGAGAGAGAAAACCACATTTTCTTCTGTGGGACACAAGGAAGAACTAGATTTGCTTCTCTGATGGGAATTGGCTCATTGTTCCTCTTTTTCACAATATTTGATATTGCTGTAAGGCCTGACTAAGGTAATTAATAAACTGAGCAGAGCATTTATGCTATTTAATTGGAAAAGTGAAAGAGAAATTAATTATGGAATCATGAAACTAGTACACTCTTCTCCTGTAATTTGCCCTTAGTGAGAAACATGCCATCAGATAAATGAACCTATGTAATGACTGCAGGTTATCCTAAAAACAAGATAGATGGCTTTCTCTGAAGCCCATATTCCACCATCCTCTCAAGTTAGGGGTGGTTTTCAATCTCTGATTAAAGCAATTGGTATAATATTTTATGAAGAACTATGGATCAGTCTCTGCTCTCACATCCATCACCAGGAGAGACCTTTGTATGTATTAGTGCCACCAATTTCACAGGTGCATTTGATTTGGACATGGGAGACGGCCTTCTCTGTTACTGCTCCCAGACTTTGTAACTTCTTACCACAGGAGGCCAAGCTGGTGGTATCTTTCCTGTTCCTCTGCAGAAAGGCAATGACCTTTCTCTTTAGGTATGTTTTGCCTCAGAGACTGGCTTCCTAAATGGAGTTTTTAAATGGAGTTTTGTGCCTTACTGCTTTGAATGTGTTTAATATTATGAATGATCCCACCAGATCCATTTAAAGGTACTGTTGATTGGTGGGCACCAGGGTCGGCAACATTCTTTACATGGATTTTCCAGACACCCCAGATCCATACTAATTGGGATATATCCATCCATCCATCCATCCATCCATCCATCCATCCATCCATCCATTCTTCTTCTTCTTCTTCTTCTTCTTCTTCTTCTTCTTCTTCTTCTT
>JAHTLZ010003518.1:25288205-25308407 GCA_023846285.1 Phrynocephalus versicolor | reverse complement strand
TTCTTCTTCTTCTTCTTCTTCTTCTTCTTCTTCTTCTTGTTTTTTGTCATCTACTTTGCATGGTCACAGACTTGGACCAGGTGAACCAATAAGCATCCCTTTATCGGGCATTCCTCTCTACCTATGTCCCGCATGGCTCAGCTGTTCCTAGGAGGCAGAGATGTGGGAGGTGGGGAGAAATCCCTTTCAGAAGCAAGGGCAAACTTTTGTCATATACATATGACGAACCACAAGTCACAACGAACCACCTTTTTAGTACTTCGTCCCCATCTCTACTTATGGCCAACTTTTTGGAAACTGCTAATCTGGCCTAGAACCACTGTACTGCACATTTTATAAGGATTCCTGCCATCATTCTTCAATCTTCAAATATTATCCAAGTAGACCCAGCAAATTTTATGTTTCTCTCCTTTTACTTGTTATTTGAAGCCACAGTTAAGGTCACAAAATTTTGCTCATTTGTATGTACATCAAGGAAAAACTGCTTTAATCAGGTTAATTAACACTGAATTTCAGCTTTTTAAAAAAGAATCAGTTGGAAATACGATAGGTCCAGTGCTTGTGTTTCACTCCTGCTTATCTAACAAGGACGATATATGGCCATTATACTGAAGTTCAAGTTCATAATGTTTGCATTAGGTGGACATGTTCATTTTGAAAGTAGCAATCTGTCCCCCACATTCTTACCATACCCAAACTCATTCAAGCATTTATTCCCAGCAACTGCCTCCCAATTTCTGCAACATTTTTACATGAAAGAAGTAAAACAATTCAAAAATAAAATAAAAGCTTTACCTGAGCGATTATTATATACTCTCTCCCTTTTTCAGCCCCACAGCGGAGAGCCAGTGTCCATGCAAACATATATTAAGCTACTTTTCCTCCCACTGTTGCAGAGTGTCTGCTGATACCTCTGATATGCATTAGGAGAATCTTTTAAGCCTGTTGCTGTGCGCTAATGCACATTAAAAGACTTTAAGCCCCACTGCTATCTGCCACTGAGTAGAAGCGCTCAGACTTAGGAGGTGGAAAGAAACCCAGAATTCCTTCAGAGAATATCGCCTTGCCTTCCAAGTACACAGTGAAAACTGTCAAAAAGGAAAAGAAACATTCTGTGGAGCACAAAGATGCTGTAAAAATCATCCCCCCCACCTCCGCTTCGGCTCAGCATTACCGAAATGCACTCCTTTCATCCCACAAATCAGAATAAGAACTCTCACTGTAGAGCTGCTGGCAGGCAGTAGATATTTCACAGGCAGTTACTTTTCTAGGAGCAAGCTTCAACACGTTCCTAAATGGGATCTCACAGTCTATTTCCCACCCTCCCCCAAAAGCAACCTTTGTGGATTTTTTTTTAATGAAAGAAAATTACCCTTTTCTGAATTCAACTTGAATGGGAGTTTGTTCCATCTCACATATGCACAAACAAATGACCTACGGTATTTTGGCTTGCATGTACTGTATATGTTTTTATTCCATATTTGCCATGAATGGTTGACACACGACAAAGAAGAGAAACAAATTAACCAGTATCCCTTTCTCCTGTGTACTAAGGTTTTTGTTTTTGTTTTCGCATGCCATATTTGTGAGTGCCAACGATAAGACATTTGTGAATTTTTCCTTATATTTTTTATAATATGGAAATTATTATTAAAAATTACATGAAATGTACTTCTCACCTATTTCTGCTTTGGAGGACTCTGAGTCGCTTATGTTACAGGACTGTGCTATACGAGACAGAAGTGGGAATTTAGCAGCAGCTGCTAGAATTATTGATAGTAGGGATGGGCTATTCATTTCAGAAGCTACTGGTTCTGAAATGACATGTGGGAGCCCAGCTGGTGCTCGGAAGCCTCAGAAACACAATCAGCCAATCTCTTACCTTGCTCTGAGCCCACATGGGCTGAGCTCCAACAAGGAAGAAGCCTCTGACATCATTGTTTCTTCTCCTGGTGCTGGCCAATCTGGAGCTGTGCAGGGAATTGCATCATCCCACCTCCCTGTCTGATTGGCCAGCACCAGGGAGAAGGAACAATGACATTGGAGACTTCTTCCCCATTGGAGCTCAGCCCCGCATGGGCTCAGAGCAAGGTAAAGGATTGGCTGATTGCATTTCAGAGGCTTCTGAACACCAGCCGGGCTCCCGCCTGTTGTTTCGGAACTGGTAAATTCTGAAACAAATAGCCATCTCTAATTGATAGATGTGAGTCCTGGGCAGAGTTTAGAAGAGCTATCCAAACAGGGTAAATGATATTGGTGTACTAGTAAAAGGGGGAAAAATGCTCATTCTGAACTCTGATGATGAGAAGGAGGTTTGCTGACTTATCAGAACATCAACTATCTGCTTTCTACCATAGTTCCACCTGACTTTGAGTTTCTTTTCAGCCAGCTGTCTTCCTAGCACTGATAGCATTGTTTCCAGAATAATACATCTGGAGGTCAGTGGATATATGTACTTAAAAACAGCTCTTGTCAAAGAGATGTGATTCCTCTGCATGAGCACCCCAATCTTTATTACTACAGAGACAAATGTGAATAAATAAAAAAGGAGCAGAGCAGATTTAATGGAGAGATTTCAGGCAGTCATTTAATTCCGTGTCTCATAAAATTTTATTCACAAAATTAATTGGATATGAGCACTGTCACAGAGAGCCAAAGCTTGTGGAAGAACCATTAGCAAAGGGATAATGCCAAATGACAGTCGAGGCAACTGGAGAATATTGCACATCCTTGCCTCACGGGTGGGCCATGTTAAATAGTCTAACAATTCTGAATTGAGTAAGCACCGTGCTAATGATTCATACCAGTCAGAGGGCTTATGTGTGGAAAACAAAACAATGAGAGCAAACCTCCTAAACTGTGGCTCAATCTTCTCAGGTCAAAATAATTCAGGGAATTCATCTCTGTAGAGATACTTTCAGCTGCCATTTGCACACAAAACCTACAAAACCATTTCACCCTTACAATGGAAAGAGGGCCTGCCCCCCATAGGCTTTTTATGGGGCCCAGAGTAAATCTGAGAGGGAACTATCCTGGCAGGTGGCATAGGATAGAGGAGCATAGCTTTGAGGGAGACGAGGGATACATTTCCTCAGTTGCCCCTTACATCTCCAGGCAACCTACATCAGAGAACTGTAATTTGATTTTGAATAAGCACATGTAGGGGTAGGCTTTTGGGATGTGGTGAGAAAAGTACAGCTTGAACCCCTGGTTACAAAACCTGTGATGTGAGTTTCCTTTCCATGCCCCCCTTCATTGTTACTTGTTTGTGTGAGAGATTGTGGTGCTGTCTTACTGTATCACATGTACATTAGTAAACATCTATGAGTAGAGAGTTGGTGTGTGTGTGTGTGTTGTGTCGTTACAGTCCTGACCGACTTTCCGTGACTCCATGTCCATGGAGTTTTCTTGGCAGGAGTACTGGAGAGTTGGTAGAAGGGGTAAATATGATACTAATGTTTTTAATGGCAACCATAGGTTTCACATTTTAGGCAAGAGGTAATGATGAATGTGAGATTATAATTAAGATAGGTAGAAGTGCAGAAAGAACAATGTAACCTGCATCCCCCCCCCACACACACACACAAATACTGCCCTTGCAAGATAAAAGCTAAGATTCTGTGTCCCTGGAGAGAGGGAGATAAATTGCGTACTCATGCAACTTCCAGATTCATTTTAAACTGCATTCAATTACCCTTTTACAGAAGCAACTGAGAAAATCGATAAAGAGAGACAAAGTACAGTTGAAATCAACCTAACTTAGTAGCAAAAAAATTGCCTTGCCTCATCATATTTTTACATTTAAAGAATTTTTTTTTGGGGGGAGGAGGGAGTGTGGGGGAAGAGAGGAGGGGAGATACACTATAAAAATTACATTGAATATATCAAGTCAAAAATAACAATTTAGCATATTAACGAATCACCAAATAGTATCACAATACTAATAAGTTTGTTACTTCTTGCCATCTTGCCATATTTTTACAAAGTGCTTATGTATATATTAAAAGCTAGTTTGTATTTTATTCAAGAAAGGCAACAGGCATGTTGCAGATTTGCCTGAGAGAGGAAACAAGAAACACAACAATGCAATATGAATAAAATAAATATATACCTCTTTCTAGGCAGATGTGGTAAATAGCTTGCATGTGCTACATTCAAAAATAATAACCAGGAGGATTGATATGCCAAGAAGTCCATTAGAAAAAAGCACAGAGTAGGAAGGTCCCCGTATTACAAGCTGTCAACTTCTTATCAGAAGGCTGAAATGTCTTTTACTTATCTCTTACTCTGAAGTATAAACATATAATTCTGTGATGGGGGTGGAGGGAGAGAGGGAAAGGTTTACTTGTAGACAAGCTCTAAGGAGAACACACTGTATTTTCACAGCATTGTCACAAAAACAGATAACCTGAGCTCTTTTTAACAGCACAGGTTTCCACAAGTACAGCCTTCTGCCCTAGATTTGGACTTCACTCTAATTCAACAACAAACTCTCCCATCCCCCTGACTGGTTTAAAAAAAAAAAAATCCTCAGTGTTCTGTCTGACATACAGCCCAGTGTTTCCAGTTGTTTTTTTTTTAAGTCATGACTACATATGTGAAGGCCCTGAAAAAAACAAGAAAAATTCAGAAAAAGGGGTTTTTTTCCATTTTCCCCTGAAGCCTTTTTGTTTGTTTGTTTTTTCTAAAAAAAAAAAGAAAGGAAAAAGAAAGAATGATTATGGAATGTTTTATTTTAACATGATGAATGAAATATTTTAAGGCAGGTTATTCAAATATTTTCCAAATCATTTCTAAGAAATAGGCATTGTTGTTGTTCAGTCGTTCAGTCATGTCCGATTCTTCATGACCCCATGGACCAGAGCTCGCTAGGACTTCCTATCTTCCACTGCCTCCTGGAGTTTAGTCAAATCCATATTGGTTGCATCGTTGACACTATCCAACAATCTCATTTTCTGCCATCTTCTTTTTCTTTTGCCTTCAATCTTTCCCAACATCAGGGACTTTTCCAAGGACTCCTCTCTCCTCATGAAGTGGCCAAAGTACTGGAGCCTCAGCTTCAAAATCTGTCCTTCCAGTGAACATTCGGGGTTGATTTCTTTCAGGATAGATAGGTTTGATCTCGTTGCATTCTGGTGACAATGAGGCCTGTAATAAGACTTCCTGGGGTAGGAACTGGCAAGCCACCCCAGTATCCCTGCCAAGAAAATTCCATGGACAGAAACAAAAGAAATAGGCGTAGTATCGGATCATTCTAATTTCTATGCAATGAGGACAAACTAGTCCCAGGTTACAAACAGAACTCTCCAAAGCAAAAACAAGATGCATGTCCTTCTTTAGGAGGTCCTGCTATTGTCATGAGAAAAACAAAAAGGGTTCACTTTTTTTTTTGCATGTGGGTGGGTATGCTTGGTTCTATTCTGTCCTCTTCACTACCACTCCCTTCTATACATTTCCCTCCTCGTCAATTCTTTTTATGAGAATAAACTTTTGATTTTATTTTTAGTTAACACTGTGGAGAGGAAATATGAATAATGGTTAATTCTGAATATTCAAAAATTGTTTTCTAGAGTTTTTTTTGTCTCGCATAAATGAGTAAACAGTTCAGGAGATTGTTACTCCATTTGTTGCAATTGCAAATAAGTATTATTTAAAAAGTAAATTCTGTTTGTATTAATGGTTTGGATACACTAGATTTTAATATGCTATTTTAATATGCTAGTGTTTGAAATCATGTATATAGAAGCAATGTCCCACATTCATAAAAGGAAGGTGGTTTTGTTGCTGTTGTTTTGAGGAATTTAATCCTTCTTAAAGTGTGGTGTCCAGAACTGGACACAGTGCACACAGTGTAACTTAGCCACTTCCAAATAGAGGAGAACTAGTACTTCATGTGATTTGGAAATTATTACACTATTAATGCAGCCTAAAATAACATTCAGGGCTTTTTTTTTTTTTTTTTTTTTGCACTCACATCACATTGGCTCATATTCAGCGTGTGATGCAAAACCATTCCAAGATCCTTCTCACATGGAGAAATACTGAGCCAAATATCACCCCTCTTGTAACTGTGCATTTGTTTTATGTTCCTTTGGGGTAGAATTTTGCCCATATCTCTGCTTAATTTCATGGTGGCTGGGTTTTGACTGGCAGTTGTAAGCTGGGCAATGTGCTGGGAGACGAAAACATTTGTCTGTGAAAACAGCTGGGCTAGGGAATAGAATACGTGTGAATGAAACTGGACTGGATGCCTTCAAAAGGGGATGGGACAGACTCCTGGAGGAAGAGTCCATCACAGGTTACAAACCACGATGGAGATGTGTAATCTCCAGGCTTAAAACCAGGGTACTTCAAGAGCCAGATGCAGGAGAGTGGTATCAGGAGACATTAGCTCCCTACTCACCCACATCACTACCCAACAGCAACTAGGTGTGGTATCAATAACAGAGAAGGTGGGAGAACAGAGTCGCACCTGCCACTGTCGCCCAAACTACGCACCACCTGGATATCGATGGCCAGTAGCCATGTGGATGGCCACAACAGAGATGGCAAGACTCTGTCACTATGGACATGCTAATTGTCAATCTGCGCCCTGAAGACATGGTTTGTCTGGCAAAAAGACATTACAACAACTGAAATTTCAACCTTCTATCTGCAGTAAAACATTAGGAGGAGGAAGAAGATGGTGTGCTCGCCAGCTCTGGAGGCACTCGAGAGAAATCTGGATAGTCATTTGCCAGATATACTTTAACTTGGGGCGTTTATACACGACCCCTAAACTCCACCGCAAATGGCTGCAAACTCCGGAGCTTAAAAATGTTTCCCCACCAGCTCCGGAGTTTGCAGACAATTAAGTGCGACCCCGCCCACCTAAGCGCAACCCAGCGTACTTTTCTTGTACCTGCTCTTGGGAGGTGAAAAATATTTGATGTGGATGTGCTGGGCTCTCCTCGCTTCTTTTTGTTTTTGTTTTTTGCCTCCCGCCCCTTTAAGAGGAACCAGGAAGTGACCGGGGCTCCCCTGGCAGCTTCCACCAGCACCGGGAGGTAAGGCTTTATTCTTTTGTCCCTTTATTTCCTCCCTCCCCTCACGCAGCCAGCAGCCAGAAAGTACGGAGGGGTGGAGACGCACGAAGAGCGACAAACCCCTAAGATCTCTGGTCTGAATTTAAGGGGCCAGCGGATCTTAGGGGTCATGTAAAAGTGCCCTTGGAATCTTTATATGCTCCTTTCAGCTCCATATTACTGTATTCTATGATTCCAGACATACTAATGCATACCTATATACAAAGTAGAATCCCCATGTTTGTGCTTACTTCAACATTGTATAGCAGTCAGCTACCCTCTGAAAAGCAAAGCAAACTGTACAAAGAGGCCAATACCATTTTTAAACAAAAAAAACAGCAGAAAGGGAGTATTTTAAAGGCAATTCCAAAAAAGTAAATATTAATAAAGTAGTCCTATCCCTCAATCTCAGACAGTTGCTCAGGAGACATTGAGATAGTGTTCAGAACTGGAGATGGACATGAAAAGGGAAAAAATAGTGTTTCATTTAGTTTCTGTAGTAGTTTAGTTTCATTTGTAATGGATTTTAAGTAGTTTTGTTACAAAATGAAATGAAACCCTATGCTCCCCTGGGTCCTAAAGGACCAAAGTGGCAGGGGTACCTTCTGAAAGTGATTCTAGGTAACCCCCTGAAATTTGGAAATGTTTGGGGGTCAGGGAGCTGAGTTATGAAGGAAAAAATTTTTTTTTTATATTGGAACTGGAAGCCAAGCCGCATGGCTCACCCATGGCTTAGCTTCCGAAGTTCCAATTCCAATTAGAAATATCTTTTTTCCTAGAGGGACCCCCTTTCGAGCTTCATAACTCAGCTCCCTGACCCCCAAACATTTCCAAATTTCAGGGGGCTTTCAGGGAAGAGCTTGAGCTCCCCTGCCATTGATTCCTCTAAGACGAATCATTTCATTCTTGAGGGGAAATGGTGTTTTGTGATGAAATGAAACAAAATGCATCCTACTGTTTTGTTAGGTAACAAATTGATTCGTTACCTAATGAAACAATGAATCAGTGTTTCATTTTTCATTTCATGCCCATCTCTATTCAGGACTTTTCCATTTTGGAAAGAAGCTGTATTTTAATGCACATAAATGTGTAGCATATAAAGATGGTCACCCCACTTTCTATTGATAGACAGAGCTGTTCAGCAGTGGAATACGCTGCCAGGGAGGGTGGTGGAGTCTCCTTCTTTGGAAGTTTTTAAGCAGAGGCTGGATGGCCATCTGTTGGAAATACTGTGATGGGATTCCTACATGGCAGGGGGTTGGACTGGATGGCCCTTGATGTCTCTTCCAACTCTATGATTCTATGATCTAAAGGTGAATTGATATGCATTCCTGTTATAGCTCCCAAAAGGATGAAACTCTCCCCTGCTTATGGGATGCAGAAGCATTTTGTTGGTCATTGTTTGGATACTGAAATGAATCATTCTAACCTGGCAAGGTAGTGCTAGGGTTTTATAAAATTGTACAACGGGTTGAAATCTGCTTAAGTTATTGGACTGGGTGAATAAAAAGAAGTCATCGAAATAATGGGACATTAGCAATTCTTAGTTGAGTCAGGGGAGGGATGTTGACATTAGAATGTCAGTTCTAATCAATGTTAAATTCTCAAGCTCGCAGTAGAATTCATGTTGCTTTAGCCAAAGTTGCTGAATGGCCAGGCATCTAAATGTCAGCATCTTTAAACACATTTATGAATGGTCATGGGTCTATTGTAGTCTATTCTTAATTTGAATAGCAAAGAGAAACCTTTTCTGGTAAATGAAAAACAGATGTGTGCTGAATGCTAGGAAAAGAGTAGATTCTGCCAAAAGGACTGCTTTTATAAACTTGTTAATTTTTTTGGTAAGAGTTTTCTTTTTAATGGAAAATGCAGACTGAAAGTACTGTATTAAGAAAGCACGGGATATATCAGTATGAATTTAGTCCAAATTCCTGATGCATTTTGCAATATAAATTAATATTCATTGTGGACTAGGATAAGGCTGGAAATAGCTGATGTCCCCAACTGAGTGGCTAATTAAGAGGCTGACTTCACAGGCCATTTATCCCGCTGTTGGTAGTACAGCAGGGATGAGCTCTTAAGGATGGCAATCAGACAGTACCTTTGCTAGAGCACACCAGTCCACCCCCAACAGCATTTCCCCAGTCAAGGGGCCTCTACTTTTCTAGTGCAGGTAGGATTGCTCCACATTGCATTGGTTCCAAAGCAAGCCTTCCACTTCTCTTGCCCTCTGAGCAACGGGTGATGATTAATTTGCTAGGATCCGGAAGTGGCTCACTTATTAAGCTACTTCTCAATATTGGCAGGAGCCATTTCAGTGTGGATGATCAGGCTTGATTAGATCTTCCAGTTAAACCAGACCATTCCCAACAGCCCACAATCGCTCTCTCCCTCCTGCTAATGCAGCCCTACCCTAAATCTAAATATATGACATAAGAACATAAGAAGAGCCATGCTGGATCAGGCCAAAGGCCCATCTAGTCCAGCTTCCTGTTTCTCACAGTGGCCCCACCAAATGTGTCCGGGAGTGCACGAGACTAGATATCTGTCTCCTGATACCACTCCCCTGCATCTGGCCCTTGAAGTACCCCGGTTTTAAGCCTGGAGATGACACATCTCCATCATGGTTTGTAATCTGAGATGGACTTTTCCTCCAGGAATCTGTCCAATCCCCATTTGAAGACATCCAGACTAGATGCCAGGCTAGATGACGAATGGGTAAGCAAGCATACACACTGGTGTAGTTAGGGCAGAAGAGTGCATTTGCCTCAGATCACGCAGCAATCTGGGGGTGCCTGGAGGGGGAACAGCAGGAGAAAGCTGTGCCACCCCACCAGCAGTCCTCCTTTCACCTGCTAAGGCTTGGCAATTCTTAGTTGGGGGAAAGGAGGAGAGCGAAGCAGACAATTTTTTCCCAAGCAGCACCTCCGTTGATTGCTCCCCCTCCTCCTCCCCCCACCCCCACTAAGGCTTGGCATTCATTAGCCTGGGGAAAGGAGGAAAGGGAAGCGTGCAACAGCTTGGAAAAAATCCCATTGGCTGCTTCCCTCTCCTCCTTTCCCCCGGTTAATGATCGGCAAGCCTTATCCAGGGGAAAGGAGGAGGGGGAAGCAAGTTGCAGAGGTGATAGTTGAAAAAAAAAAGCCTGCTTGGCACTATCTGCGTGCTGTGCAGTTTGCATCGGAGGGCCTTGACCTTGAAGAGGGTATGAGAAAGAGGGACACTTCTACCCTCCCCCGCTGTTCCCCCAGGATTGGGCATGTTGGGTAAACCAACCTATCATGCTGATTTCAACTCCATGTTGCATGTGGGAGGGGTTGTGCATGGCATTACCTGGTGTGGTTTAGTTTACCAATCAAGGGAGTTGAATTTCCCCAGGCTTGCAAATGCCACACCTTTCCTCTTCCTGTTCTGACCGCATGGTCTTTGTAGTGTAGAGCCATCAGTCCAGCTCTTTCCCCCTGAAAGAAGGATGTAGTCTTCTCTCTCTCCATTTCCCCCTCACCACGTGGGTAGAGAACCACGAGCTATATTTTTCTGGACCACTTTTCTTCTTCTATATTTTATCAACTTTATTATGAAACTCAGAAAGCCTGCTGATACAAGTTGAGATTGTGAGTAAACTTATTTCTTTATACTTTTCTGGAGAAATAAGCTTCATGTCTTTTATGCAAAAGGGCTAGCTTTGCTGGGGATGGGATTTGGGAACTTCTAAGTTGATATAAGGCCTAACAGCTTGTTCTCATGCTCTGCTGCACAAAAACCAAAACCGTTGTTTTTTTTTTAGCTCTGCCCAACAGGGCACCCCTTGCTTAGTGGGTGAGATGCAGTTGGGGGGGCCAGGAGGGGGCACAAAAACTGACTTTGTCTCTGCGCACTCCAAACCCTAGCTACGCCTCTGAGCATACATAGGCTGCAGTCCCAAAAACACCCAGCTCCTTTCATTTTAATGCCTGGTTTTTCTCCATATTTTCTTTTCATTTGTGCACTGCTTTATGCAGACCTTCTGTAGGAAAATAGGCTGCAAAGTTTACACTGGGAAAGGGAAGGAAATGTTTTCAGTTTAATAAGATGATTATTCAGTTGATATTTTTAGGTGAGTGTGACAGATGAAAAAACATTTGCAGGGAAACTGCCAGAGGAAAGAATAAATTGTTTACATGTCCCAGTGCATAGAAATACAAGAATACTTTTTAAACATGCATTACAATACGCACACAGGAAGGGGACTTAAAGAGCAGATGTATCAGCATTAGGGATGGGCTGTTCATTTCAGAAGCAGTAGCTTCCAAAATGACCCACGCGAGCCCAGGTGCTGTTCAGAAGCCTCCGAAATGCAAGCAGCCAAACACTTACCTTCCTGCAGGGTTGCATCAAGCTAAAGTCCAACCAGGAAGAAGTGTCCTGACATAATATATCCTTCTCCCTGGCGTTGTCCAATCAGGAGCTGTGCAGGGAAATACATCATCCTGCCTCCCTGCCTGATTGGCCAGCGCCAGGGAGAAGGACAGATGATGTCAGGAGACGTCTTCCTGGTTGGAGCTTAGCCCGATGCAACGCTGCAGGAAGGTAAGTGATTGACTGCTTGCGTTTCAGAGACTTCCGAAGAGCACCTGGGCTCGCGTGGGTCATTTTGGTAGCTACTGCTTCTGAAAAGAACAGCCAATCCCTAATCAGCATAGGAATGTGACTTTCACAACTTCTCACTCTTGGCAGAAAGACTTCTCCGGGTGAGATTTCTATTCATTGAGACATCCTGTGAGATTTCTTTGATGTTTTGTGGCTGTTTTCTCCCCAGAAGAAACACCAATCTGCATGAAATTGGTACCATCCCTGCAAAATGGCATCTTTCCTGTGCAAGATTCCCCTCAAGGGAATTAAGCTGTGCCGAATTTAGCAGTTTGTCACTTAAGTTGACCAACAAAATGTCGTGGGAGCAGGGAAGGGAAACAAAGCTAGCCCTTTTTAAGGAGCTGACAGAGAAGTCTGAGAAGACACAGAGAATTGCTAAGAATAAGATTAATATTATTTAATTATTTAAATAATACTAATATTAGTTTTTTTAAAAAATAAACATTTTTCACATGGGTTACCGGCTGGGGAGACAGTTTTGGAGTTTGATTCCCCATGATTTCTTCTGTTCCAGAAAAAGGCAGTAGTAAACCACTTCTGAGTGATCTATACCTAGAAAACAAACAACAACAACAAAGGGTTGCTGTCAGAACTGACTTGACAGCATGAGATTTTTATTGGATCAGCATGCACAACAATGAATGATGAGGAAGTCAAAAATGCCTTTCAGGTTTTAAAAATTGTGCACACTGAGCTTTCAAGAAGCCTGTATTAGAACAGGTGGGAGGTGGGTGTTTTTTTTTTTTTTTTAGTTTGTCCATAAATGGCTTGGAGTTTGGGATGAGTAGTCATAGGGTCAAGAGTGCATATGAAAGAAAAGTATTTAGGAGGCTGATGGGGACATGGAGAGACTGTGATGAGTTCCAGAAAAAAACACTCTCTGGGAATTTGGAGGAAAGGCATTAAAATGGCAAACATAGTTATGTGGCCAGTGATGTGTACCAGTGGGAGGGGAAATCCCAGTTCCACTATATGCTGAGGCAGCAACTGACGAAGAAAGGGGGCCATATAAGTTTTTACATAGCTCAATACAAATATATCCTAAAGAAAAGAAAAGTCTCTGTTGGGCATAATTTTAAAAAGGGACTGAAAACTGTACTGCTTTTAACAAACTGCTCTTATACAAATGCATAGCGTGGCCATACTTGTAACAAAATGTAGTAGAGGGTGACTTATACGGGGAAGAATTAGGAATGGCTACTCTATCAGGGCAAGTGACAGCTTGAGGGTTCTTTAACCCTGAAAAAAGGGAGCAACGGGAGAACTCTAGATCAGAAGTGATGTGTTGTGTAAAACTGCACTGGAGAACTAAGCTGAAAAATATCAGATGAGGGAAAGCACAGTATCAGTCTCTAAACAAAATTCTGTTCACTGCCATTGTGTTTTTCTTTTAGAAGACTTCAGATTCACATCAGTTTAAAGCACTGATGTCCTACCACTGCTGTTCTTCCCTCCTTCCAGGGCATTGGTTTGCACCTTCCTAGATTCTACCAATAACAATTTGCATCTCTTTGCACATGAAAGGTCCTGGAATTCACATGTATGGTTTGGAAAAAGTCGAAAAATATATCTCCACAATGGAGTTATATATTTCATGCTATTTTAGTTGTAACCATAGAATCACAGAGTTGGAAGAGACCTCAAGGGCCATTCAGTCCAATCCCCTGCCTTGCAGGAACCCCCATAAAATGTTTTCACCCTAAAGGATTGTTAACTTTGTAATTTAGGGCGCTTTTACATGACCTCTAAAATCCGCCTGCAACTTAAATTCGGACCAGAGATCGTGGGGGTTTGTCGCTCTTCCTGTGTTCCCACCCCTCCGCACTCAATTGTTCCTGTCTGTGTGAGGGGAGGGAGAAAAAAAGGGAGAAAAAATGCAGGCTCACCTCCGTCTGCTGGTCGAAGCCGCCCCGAGCCACCCCATAGTGATTCCTGTCTCTTAAAGGGGCGGCGGGGACAAAAAAACAAACAGAAGGTGAGGAAGCCTAGCATTCACAACTTTACAATGCGCATTGGAAGATTTTTTTACCTTCTGGAGGCCAGGTACTTGACAAGTGTGCTGGGACGCGCTTAGGTGAGCGTGGTCGTAATTACTTTTTTTTTTAAGTCCGGAGCTGGTGGGAAAACAATTTTAAGCTCCGGATCTGGGAGCCCTTTGCCTCGGATTTTAAGGGTCGTGTAAAAGCACCCTTAGTGAACTAATTAAAATTCCCTACAATAAAAATACTGATCTCCACTGAGTTACAATTCCAAAGATATCTGACTTCAACATTAGTAAGTGCAGAGTGATGCACATTGGGGGGGGGGGAACCAATTACATTTATAAAAACTGATGGGGTCAGAACTCTGTGCAATAAACCAGGAAAGGGACCTTGGTGTCCTGGTGGACAGCTCAATAAAGGTGTCAGCCCAGTGTGCTGCAGCAGTGATAAAAGCAAACTCAATGCTAGGGATCATTAGGAAGGCTATAGAAAATAAGTCAGCAAGTGTCATTTTGCCTCTTTGTAAATCTATGGTGAGGCTCCATCTGGGGTAGTGTGTACAGTTCTGGTCACCGCACCTCCAGAAGGATATTATGGAAATGGAAAAAGTGCAGAGGATGGCAACCAGAAAGATTAGGGGAATGGAACACCTTCCTTATAATCTGAGGCTGCAACGGCTGGGCCTCTTGAACAACAGTGCCTAAGAGGTGACCTTATTTATTTCATTACATAATGAAACAAATAATGAATAGCGAAACAAACTAAAAGTAAGGCTGTTCTTATATTCTTATGTTCTTATGTTCTTTTATGTCTATGCTATCAACTTAAGCTACTTTAATCATTAATCCTTCTCTTCTCAAGATTTCTTGGTACCTTCCAAATACCTCAGCAACTACAGGATTTCATGATTTCTGAAGATGGGATCAGGGCAACTAAAAGTTCAAAACTAACATAATTGTACAGTATAGATATGTGTGAGGGGTCCGAAGGAGAGAATTTCTATCACATTTCAAATACAGTATCTAACAGAACCTGAGATATGAGGAAAAACCCATAGTCACTATCCTACCCAACTATTTCACAATCCTCCAACTGCCTTAGCGTGTATTTCATCCATGAGTGAAATTACAGATATGATTGACATTGTATCTTTTTTGGCCTCATGGATTTAAATTTGTAGAGTGGCCCACTATCTCTGCACAACATGTTTGCACATATGATATGCAGCTGGGGTAAATGACAATTCTACTAAATTATTCCTATTAAAGGGTTAAAGTGACAGCCATCAATCTGTGAGTGCCAGAAAATATCAGTATCAAAGGTAGGAAGCTTGTGCATGTTCAGGTAAATGGACCATCAAGTCCATTGCTTAAAATCAGATAACAGTTCCACCTTCAGGGGATAGGTACTTGGGCATTGTTGATGTCTCTCATAATGTCCAGATGGTGGAGATTCCAAAGACTTGCATTCAAAAAAGGGACTCCCCACACCTGTGCCATTTTAACATGTAATGCCATTTTGCTGCATTATTTCAGTAATTCTTACTGCTACCTGAAATCTGAATCTGCTCCGTGTGACTTATTTCCATTGGGCAACTGAAGTGTGAAGATGAAAGTGAGCAGAGGGAAGCTTAGATGCTTCAAACAGGATCCAGACCTTGCTAGAATCCTCATTTATTTATTTATATTTATATACCGCCCAACTTTCTGAATGATCTCTGGGCAGTTCACATTCCTATGACAAATACAAAAATGGAACAGGTGATACCTTTAGGCTACTATAAAAATAACAAAGCATTGCTAATATTTCGTGGGCAAAACCTCCTTCATCAGAGCAGTACCATAGGTTTTAGCATGGCAAAAGATAGATTTGCCAGGAGTTCTTTCTTAGATGTAGAGTCCATGGCGAGATGGGAAAAAAGCCAGGCAGTTTCCTTGAGGCACAGTTCTTAGGCTGTATCCAAATTGACGGGAGGGAGGTGTTTTAATTGTCCCCGTCCTTCCAAAGACATGTCATGGCTGTGACAGTGACTGTTGCTGAATATCAGTGTCCTCTTTGCTCCCAAGGGTACTGGACCTGTGGGCTTCAGGTTGTGCACCCTTGCATGACATGCAACTTGTTTAAGAAACCTCACTCATGCCTTTCCCATTTAACAAGTATCTTTGAAAGCAGTGCTTCTGAGTGGTAAATTAGGAGTGTTTGCCACATGGTGGTCCTCCTCTATTCCAATGGGCCCCATAAAGAGGTCCATTGCTTGCCCAAACTGCTAGATAGTGCAATGGTTTAGGACCCTGGCTGCAGCAGTTCCAAGATGATGAAACAGACTGCTGAGTCTCTTAACCCTAGCTGTTTCATTGGTACCCATAAATAAAATGAGATGGAAATAAATAAGGGTATAAATGAAATAGAAAGAAAAAAGGATTATCTGTAGGCTGGGTGAGAAATTATTCAGTTTTCAAAAATGTACGCAACTATTTTCTTCTCTCCCAAGGTCAAAAGAGGGACATGACAGTGGGGGAGTAAAATCATGCAGTATTTCAGTTCTGTTCTCAGAAGACTGAAGTAAAATATACTCATATTTAAGCAGCAATTTAGCATCACCTTAAATGTTAAACAGTCTTCTGTTCAACTTCAACATAATGGAATTTGATAATTTCACAATTTATTAGTCATTAACTAATCATCCTAAGCCTTTTTATGACTGCTTTTCTATCTCTCATAGTTGGAAATATAAATTGTTTATATTTTATACACCTCACCTTATAAATCAGTCAGTTCAGGCAAGATACCTAGATGCCCTAAGCACATCCGATCTCGCCTGATTTCAGAAGCTAATCAGGGTCTGCCCTGGTTAGTATTCAGATGGGAGACCACCAGGGAACACCAGGTGCTGTAGGCACCTGGAGTAGGAACTGGCAAACCACTCCAGTATTCCTGGCAAGAAAACTCCATGGACATGTGGTCACAAAGAGTCAGTCACGACTGTAACAACACAACACAACACACACACACACACACACACACACACACACCTAAGGGTGCCTCTGTGGAAATAAACCGAAGTTAAATCAATTGAACAGCAATTGGTCAGACCATTATCCATAACTAAAGTGTTATAACTGAGGGCTGCTAAGGGTTGGAAAGTAGATTGCATGTGAATTAGAAACTACTGCTTGTTATGTCACAGTAAGAAATTGCAAATGGAAAGGAACCCAACATGGAATGTGTGTTGCTTTTTGTGGATTGTTAATTATAGCTGATGTGAGCTTGTCTCTTGGGTGTATGGATAGTGCTTTGTCTGCATCGAAAACTTTTGACCACCGATAATGAGGCACTGTTAATTATCTAAAAGGCAGCAGGAGGTTGGTGGAGGTTGATCACTGTCTTCCACCTTTCATTTTTATTCATTTATGAGCAGAGCAAATGGGGCGGCTCTGAGGCAGCGGGGGCTCCCTTATACCATCCATCGTTTGACTGCAACCCCATTAAGAATAATATGAATTGACCCAAAGCCACTAATCTTTTTTTAATAAGCCTCATTAAGAGACAATATTTTAATGTGGCTTTCCTTTAATGTGGTTCTGTGGTGTCTCTGCAGCATCCTGTTTCAAAAAAAAAAGTGTGTGTGTGGATGGGGGTGGGTGGAAGGTGAGAGAAGCATAAAGCATTTCCCACAGAAATCATGGTTAAGATAAACACAATGCAACAAAGCCACAAAATGGATATTATCTGAACTATATGGCTAGTAACAACATCTGCAATAGAGATGGGCACAAAATGCCAAAATGGCATTTCGTTTCATTTTTCATTTTGTTTGTTCTTGTTTTGTTTTGTTAGGAACAAAACATTTAAAAATTATTTTGTTCTTTGTATTCCGTCGTTATTTGTTATTTGTTATTTTTTCCCTAGCGCTGACCATCTGGCCTGTAGGCTGGTCAGCTCTTTTTTTTAAAAAAAAATTATTTCCCCCCCAGTCCCCCAGCACCAATCAGCTGGCCTGTGGGCTGGTTGGTGCTTTTTAATTTTTTTAACCCCCCCCCAGTGCTGCCCAGCTGGCCTGTCGGCTGGTCAATGCTAGGGGAAAAAATAAAAATAAAAATTTTGAAAAGTGCCTACCAGCCTGCAGCCCCCCCTAGCACTGACCAGCTGGCCTGTGGGCTGGTCGGCGCTTTTAAAATATTTTTAAAAATTTTCTCCTAGCACCAACCAGCTGTCCTGTGGGCTGGTCAGTGCTTTTTAAAATTATTTTTAATTTTAATTTTTTCCCTATCACTGACCAGGTGGCCTGTGGGCTGGTCAACGCTAAGGAAAAAAATAAATAAAAAAGTTTTAAAAGTGCTGACCAGCCCACAGGCTCCCTAGCGCTGACCAACTGGCCTGCGGGCTGGTCAGCACTTTTTAAAATTATTCTTTATTTCCCCCCAGCACTGACCAGCTGACCTGCTGGCTAGTGCCAAACACCTCTCAGTGTCTTGGAGAGGGAGAAAGCAGGTGGTGGTTACTGGGAATTTCATGTGTAACCCTACCAATATGTGTAGATCACATGTGTTGCCCCCCCCATTTAAGCCCTGCATGGTTTAAAATAAAACATCTGGGTAGGTCTAAGAAGTTTGATGTGGCATCACTCTTTATTAGAGATGGGCACGACTCAAAAAAATGGCGTTTCATTTGTCGTTTGGTCGTTTAGGGCTCCGTTTTGGTTCGTTTTCGTTTTTGTTGGGTTTTTTCGCAAATTTTTCGTTTTCATTTTCGGTAGGTAATGAAACAGAAAAACAAAAATGAAAATGAAAAATTGCTGTTTCGTTAGCATTCTTTTCAGTTCAATGCATTTGCTGCAATGAAAACGAAAAACACGGCAAATTTTTTCGTTTAGTTTCCGTTTCCGTTTTGTTTTTGAAAAATTTTCATTTTTGTTTTCGTTACGTAACGAAACGAAAAAATGAAAACAAAACAAAAATTTCGCTGGGTCGTGCCCATCTCTACTCTTTATCATAGAACTGCTTTAAGTGCATTCACCTGAAGCTGCTTATAGAGCTCCACTACAGGTTTTCATACTGAAAGCATACAGAACTACCTTTCTTCTGGTTAGGATATACATGTGTTCACACGTCTCCTCCACCCTTTTAAAAGTCTACCTGGATTCAGGCATAATAGTTGAATGGGACTCTAGTCTTGTTTTCTGGCTGGCGACGAGAATTGACACAGAGGTTACCTGTTGCTCAACCAGGTGTCTCAGCCTGTCCTGACTAGAATGAGACATGAAATTATTCTTCAGCCCCCCTCCCCTTCAGATCAGAGTGGTCCAAGCTGAAGACAAGGTGAGAGCAATAAAGAGATGTTCTGATCAAAACTTTTACCAAGAAGGGACTGAATGTACTCATACTTCTTTGATGAAAGATTCTATTTCCTTTAACTACTTTATAGTTTTAAAATTGAAGAAAGGGCTATTAAAACCAAAATAGGTCAGCAAATCTAAGTATCAGTTTTATTCTTTTCAGTTCAGTTCCTTACCACCATAAAAATGCCTGTTCTGGAAATTTTCTTCTTCCTCCACCACACATAAATATATTTGTCTTTCCCAAAGGACATAATAAATGTGTGCTGACGTTCCCTTTTTGCTTTCTCTCTCGCAGGCTGTGTATTTGTTTTTAGCAATAATTATGAGTGGCATTAACTTCTGCAACTGCAGGGCAGAATTTGACAAGTTTTGCTACAACATATTTGTGATGAAGAACAGAGACAAAAGGAAACAAAGGTGATAGAAGACTGGAATATAAAGGACACAAGCAGGTACAGTAGGACCCCAATATCTGCTAGGGATTGGTTCTAAGCCTTCCCGTGGATAATGAAAACCGTGTATAAGAGAGAACACCAAAATGTCCCCAAAACTGCTGTTTTGTGATAGTAACTTGCTTTACCGCTGCTGTTTTGCAACAGTACCTTGCTTTACAGCTGCTCTTTGTGAGAGTAGCTTGCTCTGCGGCTGCTGAATCATTTATTTATTTTTCCTCTACCAACTGTGGATAACTGAATCAGTGGATAATGAATCAGGGGATACAGGGGTCCTACTGTATATACATGTTACTGTTCTACAAACCTCTGGAGGCATGCAATTCCACAGTTGGTTTTGAATCCCACTCCAAAATGTGGAAAAGCAGTGACAGTGAATAGCTGTTGTTTCCCCTATATTTTTTATCACAGAATAGTGTTAATTGCTATGGACAGAAAACATCAGATGAGGCCATAATAACCAGTCTTCTTTAAAAAAAAAACACACCAAGAAACAAGTACATGGTCATAATAACAAGGTCATGCTGTGCCTTTCTGCTTAGGGGGTTTTGTTTGTTTGCTTACTATGTTGTCGAGTGGCATTGGCCCCTTTCCAGTAATTGTACACTTACTGCATTTAGCTTGAAATATTGTCTTTTAATGGTATAAGCTGTCTTGGGTCCTTTTTAAGGGGAAAGGTGGTATAAAAATGAATGAATGAATGAATGAATGAATGAATGAATGAATGAATGAAT
>JAHTLZ010003518.1:25262856-25283831 GCA_023846285.1 Phrynocephalus versicolor | reverse complement strand
CACACACACACACACACACACACACACACACACACACACACACACACGCGCACACACACTTGTGGGCCATTTTATAGTCCAACAAATTGATGAATCAAAAACTGCTAAAAAGCCATTGTAAGGGTGTGTGGTCCAGCCCAACCTTTCTGTTTAGTTCAGGTTCTGTCAGTGTTTCTCATCAACAGTCTCAGCATTTTTGTGGAATATCAAGAAAAGCTGATAAGTCCATCTTAACATTCAAAGGTGAATGGTGAATGGGATGAGTTAGAGTTCTTAAACAGATCTGTTTCAACAAACAAACTCCATCCCATCCCAAAGTCTCTGGTCTCCTGGGTTTTGTTTATACATGTCCTGGGTGGCTCTGACAACAGGGCACCTTCTCCTTGGTAAGTCCTTTTCTCCACAGACATCCTGGGTCATATTCCAGATAGTCTCAAGTGACCTCCTGTCCCTCTGAGCCCCCTCTTGGGACCAAATCCATCAGATTTCGGTCTTTCAACCTGTGCTCTTTCTTACTTTATTTTCCTTCTCCGTTCATGAGTGTCTCTCTTTCTCTATCCCCAGTAGGAAGCTTCTTCTCTGTCAGCCCTTTTTCCTCCATGCATTAGACTCCTCCCTGGGCACCATTAGTCATTCTTTATGGGTACAGGGGTTCTCGGCCCAAATCCATTCTCAGTTGGGTGGTAAAATCCTCGTTCTCCCTTTATCTACCCACTCTCCTAGCTCTAACACTTCCTTATATTCTTTCACCTTCTGCCCCTCCTAACCAATCTGTTAACCTATTTCCTGCCTTCACTATTGAGCTTATTGCCACCTCCTTTATTTCTACTTCTTTTAGTTGGACATAAACCTGTTTCTTTTCCCACATTCTTTCCAGCTCCTTCATTTTACCAGGTATCCTCCTGTGGGCGTCCTGGACCCTCTTATATCTTTGGGAAGGGGACAGATAGCACAGGCAGAGAAGCCTTCCAATACTCCTTGATCTCCACAGCCATCAATTTGTATTTATTGGGGGGCTTTATCACAAACATGAATCAGTTTAGAAGAATTGGCCAAACTCATCAGAAAGTGTGATTCATTTGCCAGTTTGTCCCCATCTCTAGTAGGGATGGGCAAGAATTTAGATTACCATTATTTGCAAATACTGTATCTTCTTTAATATACATCAAGTTTAAGACATTCTACTGTGCCAGAAACTGAAACTGACAGATTAATCCATCCAGGCCTAAGTCCTAAAGTTTAGAGTAGAGATGACCATTTTGTTTCAGAACCAGTAGGTTACAAAACGAACCACACGAGCCCAGGTAGTGCTCAGAACCATCTGATACACGCAGAGCCAATTGCTTTACCTTTCTCTGGGCTCACACGGGGTTAAACTGCAATGAGGAAGCATGCTGTTATGTCATCTTTCCTCATCTGTGGTGCTGGCCAATCAGACAGGAGGCGGGATGATGCCTGTCCCTGCACAGCTCCTGATTAGCCAGCACCCACAGAGGAGGAAAGATGACGCCACAGCATGCTTCCTCATTGCAGCTCAACTCCGTGCTGGCACAGAGAATGGTAAAGCAATTGGCTCCACATGCATCAGACAGTTCCGAGTGCCACCTGGGCTCGCATGGTTCATTTTGTAACCTGCTGGTTCTGAAACGAAATGCCCGTCCTTAGTTTAGAGCATAACCCTTGGAAGCCTGGCTTTGAATCTGTCTGTATGTAACTTCTCAGTTAAGGTCTGGAAGTTCACTCATGGCTACTGGACTTCTTTTTGAGAGATAGAAACATTTCACTGCTCATCCAAACAGCTTCATCAGTCTGAATACAGCTAGTGCGAGTCCTCCATCTTATAATCATCTTTCTTGATCGGTTTCAGCACCTTAGGCCATTGTTCACCTTAAGGCTATGGATACTATTGTCTCCCTTACGAGCCTATTCAGGCCATTGTTCATCTTATGAGCCTAATTCAGATCAGGGTGCTGAAACCTATCAAGAAAGCTGATTATAAGATGGAGGACTCACACTAGCTGTATTCAGACTGATGAAGCTGTTTGGATGAGCAGCGAAACATTTCTATCTCTCAAAAAAAGAAGTCCAGTAGTCATGACTCAACTTCCAGATAAACTCACCTGGATGACTGAGAATCTTCACAGACATATTCTCAGTTAAGGTTGTTCATCCCTTCGTTATGATCATATTCCAAACACAACCTCTCCCCTAATGTCATGAATCAGGCCAACAGCTAAGAAGCCAATGAGCACCCTCAACTAATTCAGGTTCCCCCCAGCCTGCCACTAGCAATGTAGCCTTTCTAAATGGAAATATCCTCTAAATTGTGGGAGCATTGTTGCTGCTGTTGTTGCTGTTCCTCTCAGCACATTTGAGCATCTTCCAATGAACACTTGTGTTCCTCTCCAAGGTATACTGTCATACACTATTCCTAAGGGGGAGTATTCAGATGGGGTCCCCCAATCTCAAACGGAAGTCCTTAAGAAGAATAAACACAAAAGCTGAAGCTTGATATCAGAGGTTGGTTGGGATATGGTACTTTCACTTTGATAGGTAGAGGAGATTATAATAAAACTGCAGAAGTCATTGATTAGCCCCTCATGCCTTCTTTTTCATTTATCTTCATTTATAACAATTTAGAATGTAATTGTTATTACAGGTGTAGTGGCCACCTCCTGATAAAAATAGGTCAGATACAAGGGTTTTTAAATTTGCTGACTATAACTTTGGTTCAAGGAGTGCTATGCATAATGGCTGTGGGATATAAAATCAATAAATAATTACAGCATAATGGGGCTGCCTTTTTAATGGCTTAAATTATAAGCACACCTTTGTGACGGGCACTCAAGTCTTAAGGGCAGGGTGTTTTTCCTGGCTCCAACTGGGCCTTTGAAGGGCAAGAGGAGGATGAATCAAGCAACCCGATATGGGAACTGTCAAATGCAGGAAACTGCCAACAGTCCTCAGTAGTCATCTCAACGTAGTTGCTGCATTCACTAACTCTGATGATATGGTTACTTGAGGCAATTGGCTGATTGAACCCTATATGTGTCTTCCAGGTGTTTTAGATTACAGTTGTTATAACTCTTAACATTGGCCGTGCTTGCTAGCGCAGCTGAAGTCCCAGACCTCTACAGAGCAAAATGTTTCCCATTTCTGTTGCACACCAAACAGACTCATAAAATGGGGTCCCAGCAGTATAACAGATTGCCAATATTACATTTGAGCAGTTTTTATCGATTTCCATCACACACCCCAAATAAAACAACACCAGTCACCACCCCTGGCCTTCATCTTGCCTCTTGCTCTCCATCCTCATGGGCCAATGGTTCCCAACCTTGGTTAACCCAGGTGTTTTTGGACTTCCACTATTCTCTCTAAATGAAGGGTAGAAAACATGTGGTCATATGGACTTCTAGGCCCCAATATATAACGCCTCGGCACATTCTCACACACATCTGTGCCCTGGTGGGGGAAATGAGGGACAATTTTTGACATGTTTAAAACCTGGAAAATCAGAAAGAAGACATAAAACAAGTGCTCTGAAAGAAAATAACTCGAAAACAAAAACTTTGAGAGTAGAGATTGGGAGGCCAGATGTAGCTTCTCAAGATCTGGGGTGAGGCATTGGTGGCCCCTGGACCTATGGAGGCTGCTGAATAGGGCATGGGTTGGACAGATAGGGCATGGGTTGGACAGAATGACTTTTCTTTGTAAGGTCTGTGATCTCCATTCCACTGTGATATATACAACACTTTCAAAATTCATTGATTCTGGGGACATGACATAGGCATCTGGTCCAGATTGACAGATCTCCGAGATCTAGTTAAATATTGATTCTAACATCAAAGGAGCTTCTTCCTGTTCCATCAGAATTATTAATCTAACAAAGAACATCACATATCTTTGGTGATGGATTCCCACACAGTTTCTCCAAATTATGGCTAGGCAAAAACATTGTCCACTGTTAGCAAACTCTAAAGCCATCAACAATCTTGTCAGGAAAGCTTTCTTCCAGGCACCAAATATATGGAGAATGCCTGTAAGAGCTGTCCTCAAACAGCAAATTATTAACCACTCTTTTGATTCCAAATGCTATCAAATAAATAAATAAATAAATAAATAAATAAATAAATAAATAAATATAACCCATATATTTCTCGGGAAGGCAACCACTTCCCGAGAAGTGGCTGCCTTCCCGAGGCAGCTAGCACTGTGACTGGCGGGACCTACTATATTCAGGTAATGAGCTCAAGGTTGACTCAGGCTTCCATTCTTCCAAGGTCTGTAACATGAGTGCTCAGCTTGCTAAATGGCAAGGCTTTGCTTGCATAATTTTGTTGCAAACCACCCAGAGGGGTGCTCTCCCACTATGGGAAAGTATATAAGTTGAAACAACAATAACAACACATTAGACAGAACATCACCTGTAGGTCCTGCAATTTATCTCACTGAGTACAAGCAAGTAGGACGCTACAATATCTGCAATATATAGGCAAAACAAGAACAGAAGTTATAAATTATGTGAGGGAGCAGGCAAGCATCTGTGGTGAAGGATGAAGAACTTCCCCACAGCGTTCACACTCCATATACACCTTCTTCACACACACACACACACACACACACACTTTTATATCTTGGTGCAAGTGCAGAAAGATATAAAGTGGTGCCTCTACTTATGAGTTTAATCCGTTCCAAATGCATGCTCATAAGTCGAACAACTCATAAGTAGAGCAGCCGTATCTAAAAAATAAAAATAAAAAATGGAAGCAGAGCAGACCACATATGAAATTTGTAAGGCAGCAGTTAAAATGCCAACAGTTTCCCCCTCTTAAGTCGAATTGCCTGTAAGTAGAGCCGCTCGTAAGTAGAGGTTCTTACACAGCTTGTGAAAGAAAGGGTCAATAGCATCTATTGGGGGCTTCCCTACAATGCCTCTGCCTATGTTCCTACCCCATTCTTTCATCTTTCCCTAAAGATAAGCAATAGAGCAACGCAACACACACACAGAAGCAAAGACTTGTGCAAGTGTGTTTTCAAAGCAGCCCATTGAGTGGGTTGAGGAAGGATCTTTTACTGTATATACTCGAATATAAGCCTAGTTTTTCAGCCCTAATTTTGGGCTGAAAAAAAGGACTCCTCAACTTATATTTGGGTCAATACTTTTAGCCACTGAGGCAAGTACTTGGATCAGTGGCTAAAAGTCATTTTAAACATTGTGTGCCGCTTCTCATGACCCCCCCCACTGCATCACAGGGGAGCGGCACACGATGTTTAAAATGACTTTTAGCCACTGACCCAAGCACTTGCATCAGTGGCTAAAAGTCATTTTAAACATCACACACCACTCCCCCAGCTCACAAAGGAGGAGCTGCCAGGCCCTGCTGCATTTCCCACCTTAGACTTATACTCGAGTCACTACGTTTCCCCACTTTTGGGGGGTTAAATTAGGGGCCTTGACTTATACTCGGGTCGACTTATACTCGAGTATATACGGGTAGATATTTCTTTTGTGTGCAGACAATATTTGGGGCACAGAAAGCCAAGCAACATGCAAGCCATCCAAATCAGACAGGGCAGGCAGGCAAAATCCCTCTCCTGCCTCTGCAGAGGTCTGAACTGAGGGGGGAAATATATATCTCTATATGCTGTGGATGCTTTTGAAGGAGGGTACAGTTTGAAGTGCAAACAAGAGCCTGAAAGAAGGGGAATAAAGAAGGGCAATAGGAATTGACCCACAGGGCCAGGACTTCAGGAGAGGTCCTGGTGCTTTGACCTGCCCACCCCAATGCAGCGACAGGACGTTACCACTACTTATATATTAAGCAAAACAATGGATCTTCACAAGGACACAACAAGCAAGCAGGCCAAGTGACCTTGATCACTATGGAGCTCTGAATAGCTAGCACATTGCAGCAAACAATTGGGGAATTCTTCAGATTGTAAAAGTGTGGGGCTGCCACTGATCTGTGTGGAGCTAGACCACCTCCAAAATATGTCCCCCCTCTACCATATTTACTTGCTGTTCCCCACACACACACATACTGGTTCTACCGCTCCCCCAAGAAACAAACAATGCTTCTATATATATTTTTTCAGAGTGCCATGAGGTATACAGTCTAAGTGCAAAGTTGGTAAGGTTGGTATCATAGCAACAACCTATATTCTGGCAACCAAATGGGTGCATGTGTGTTAATTCTCTATTATTAGATGCATAGTTCAGTAGATATACATGGTAGATCACGAAGTAAGAAAATCAGTTCTATAGACATTTAAACCGTTTATTAGCTCCTGTGTGATTATGCTAATTTATTGAAATAGCTGCACATATAAAATTTTCAAGCAAAATTTTGTTCCCCCTTTCCCCCTCATGTAGAATTGAATCCACTGCTTTCTGTATAGTAGAGATAAAATCCGATCATCCTATCCACAGCGGGTTTGTTTCAGGATGAGCCGAATACACTTGGCTTTCTGCAGCCAAAACAAATCTGAACATTACTCTTTTCCATGGACATTTCATGGACAGAAGCTGGCTGGGCTGGTGGCTGTCCTTATATCAACCCCATCAATGGGATCCTGACCTCTACCATCCCGAGGTCAGCCAGCTAGTATTATGGGCATAATGGGTAAGAAAATCTTAGGATGGCACTGTGGTTCTGGAAAGAAACAAGTGGCAAGGACCAAAGCTTCTTGAAAGATGATACTGTTGTCCCCCACTATATCATGGGACCACAGTATATGAAGGCAAGGGCTCCTGAGGCAAGCTGTGTGGGCCTGTTTGGGGCCTCCTGCACTTACCCCAGGCCTGGTGCTGCCCTGAGCAGGCCTGCGGCGGGCTTCCTGGGCCTGTCGGAGGTCCCAGAAGTGGTTTCCAACAAAATGGAAGTGACTTCTGAAAAAATGGAAGTGACTTCTGGGGGTAATTGCAAGAGGCTGAAAACAGGCCCCACAGCCCCGACCTGACACAGCATCCACATAACAGGGATTTCCCCTTGTCACAGGTCAGGTCGGGTCCCTAACCCCCACAATAAATGGGGAATAACTGTATCACCTTGGTTTAAGTGATAGACTTTCAATATGTTTCTGCAGGAGTGAAACTGGAAGGGATACATGTAGTGTTATTATGCAGTTATATCTGAATCTGTATTTGATCGTAGGGCCTTTATACCCAGAGCTGTTTTCTTTGTGCTGTGAGTCATTGGCATTGAGTAACAAAGGTATCTAGAATGTTGTTTCTGACCCATTTTACTTTGAAGAGACTTTGGCGCTAAACCTTCTTTTTCCAACAAGCACAAGGTTAATACATGGAACTCAGGGGTGTGTATTTTGTAGTATTGTTGTCAATTGGGGGTGGGGGGTCACATCTTAATGAAGTTCATAGTATCTGCAATGCACGTGTCATGAAAATAACTCCATGGTACACTCATTGCTGAGATCCTGTTAAATGGAATGGGTGAGAACTGAACCTCCTGTCCTTCCGTCAGTGTCGTTTTCATTCAGGCAGGTGTAGGGCATGGTGAATCTCAACAAATGCAGTTAAAACTGCTTCGAATCCTATTGAGCTTTAATCTTATAAACTAAGTGTACAGTGGTACCTTGTATAAAGAAATTAATTCGTTCCAAATGAAATTATGTTAAGCAAATTTTCCTTTATACAAATGTCCCATAGGTATGCATTGAAAACAGACTAATCTCATTTTATGTTGTACAGATTTGCCCCATAGATGATTCTGTTAAGCAAATTTCCCCTAATCTCCAGAATTTTTATGTTGTACAGATTTTATGTTATACAAACTGTTTGTTATACAAGGGTCCACTGTATTTAATATTATAACTTTTGCACGAGCCTGCTTTTCAGTCTTGTGAGCCATCTTGATTTCTAGTTTTGAGAGACAAGTTTAGAGAAACATAAACCAAGTAAATAAATGCCTTTTTGCACATTCCTTGGCTGCACATCACAGCTCTTAGTTTTTTATTTATAAGAGTTTGGACTCTTCCACTCTGCAGATTTTCTGAACAGAGGTGCTGTGTGCTCCCTGGGTTCAATTAAACGGTACCATTACCCAGGAAAAGATCTCCCCTTGGCCTCTTTTCAGGACTCCATTTTACTGATGAATGTTGTTTGGGAGCTACAGAAAGCTGCACGACGTTCGGGCAATAGATGCAAAAACATCAGCACAGTTCATACTGTTTTGTGTTGCTAAGAAGTAATGATAGCTTCCAGGTATTGCTGTAGTTTTCATTAAGCAGCCCAGCCCAGCTGTGCCTATTTATTACATATAAACAGTCCATTGTTAGTCAACATAACTGGCTTTCCTTCTTTGCTGGTTGGTGCATGGGCAAGTGGAAGTGCCTAGGATCCTTCCAGGTTGACACTGCTGCTCTCAGACACTAGCACATTCCTACAAAGAATCTGGGAGTTCTTCAGGCGGGAAAAGTATGGGGTTTCATGGATGACCTTCACAGAATGAGAGCCAAGCCCCCCCCCTCCATTATACAAAGGACAAGAAGGAGCCCCATTGATAAGTCAAACAACTGGTGGGCCCATGTGGTAAGTCAAACAACTGGTGGGCCCATGTGATGAAAAAATGTGAAGGATAGGGAACCAATTTATTAATCTTCACAATCTCCACTTGGTAACGCTGCCACCTTTTAAATCGTCGCCTTATGAACTAGGACAGATTCAGATGTATAAAATAAAAATAATAATGAAGTTTATTGAGAAAATAAATAAATATAACAATGACTGAAGTTGGTATGTGTTACCTTAAACATAGAATAGATTAAATCAGCTCTTCAAGCCTCCCTGTCTTTAATCAACAGTACACAGTAAAGCCCTCACTGCCTGACAGAACTCTAACAGAGCTGTGCTCTCTCCCAGCACTCACTCTTAACTCACTAACTGACTCAACTGACCCAACTGACTCTCAGAGACCAAGCTCCACCCTTTTTATACCATACCACCCCCCACCCTCCTGCTGAGATTGGCTGATGATTTACATATGCATTTCTCCTGCTTCCAGGGTGTTGTCACAGGTACTACTAAGGACGAACAGCAGGGGGATAGCCCCACTACCACACCAGAACGCCTATCATCTGGTTGATCATCTCACTCACAGTAAGGCTAGCCTGGATAATAGCACAGGTGAGGGCTAAATAGAGGAAAATGGCCCCCAAAGCAACTAAAGACGCCAACATAGCAGGAAACCTTCCCCTCACGATTATGTACAAGCCCTACATGTTTGGTAAAGTCTGGTTTCTGGATGACCACATTATGCATCCCTTAAAGAGATCCCTCTCCTGCAGGAAAGTGCCTTCCATGGGCACCAATACAGCATTGAAGCTTTTCAGGCAAAAATCAAAGAAACAAAACAAAACAAAAGACACAAAACATGTGGCACCTTAAAGACTAACTTTCATATTTTAATGTAACCTTTCATGGACATATATGTCTCCTATATGTCTGAAGAAGTGGACATGTCCACGAAATGTTACATTAAAATATAAGAGTTAGCCTTTAAGGTTCAACATGTTTCATGTCTTTTGTTTTGCTTTTCTTTGAATTTTGCCTGAAAAAATGTGGATAAAGATTTAAATATAGAAAAGTAAACCTGAAATATTATACATTATTCAATCTTTTAAAAACTGAGTTTCATACTTGCCTGAATGAACTCAAACCCTCACTCCACTTCCTTAGAGACCAGGGAGAGACAGAGATGATATACATCCCTTGGTCCCAATATAAAATGGAAAACTTTATTAATTAGCTGTAATCTCCTTTTTGAACCCAGCAGGGGGTGGAGAAACTGAATATAACAAAAAGGGGAGACCCTATCAGATATCATCTAGATTATCTATTCATTCAGTTGTGTCTGACTCTTCGTCATTTTGTGGATTGAAGCTTTCCATGCCTTTCTATCTCTTATGGCTTCTTTTAACTCCATCAAGGCCATTCGGGCAGCTTCTCAGATATACCTGGAGGGACAACAGGTTGTCAGAACAAGAACTTCAAAGACCCTTTGGAAGTCTAGAAAGGAAAATAATAGCTTTCAATGACTCACTTCAATCCATTTGTTTTAGGAGAAATTACTTTTCTGTTTAGTTACTACAACTCTGTTTAGTAGTTATTCCTCAAGCTCTCTGACTAATTGTAGGGCCATCCCTAGTTGCTAGGGTAAGCATGACCTCTTCGTTGGCAATAAATACTTCTACGAGTACAGAAATGTGTATTTCGCCTATTATAGACTAGTATTTGAAAGTATCTGGTGCTCTTTAAGTTTTACAGATTTTCACAGTCAGTGCTTCTTTGGAATACCATCAGGAATAAAAATCAGATGTTTTGGGCTTGCCAAAAGAAAAGCAGAATACAGTACTCACTTGGACTTTAAGCAAGAGTTTCTTATTTTGATGTACAAATGTGTTAAAAGAACTTATTAGCACAGTTAGTACATGCAGTGCTACCCAAGCCATCAATTTTGCAAGCTGGTGGGTAGCCTACCTTCAAAGTTTCACTCCCAAACAGAAAATAATTGAATTTTTCCCTTGACTACTCAAGGAAGAAAAGCCACATAAATGAGAGCTTTGGGGTGGTGGTGGGGGGACTGTCTCAATACAAGGAGCATTCAGATCCTACAGAATATACTCTCCCACAATGCAATTAGTGGAAAATACATTAGGATGCTAATGAGGGAGGGTTAACCTGCCTTAAACCAAAAAAAGAGATTAATATGTCTAAAGAGGGGAGGAAAGGCTTTTTGTGCTGCTTTTCTTGGCATATTCTGCAGATGTTCAAATATTTATTTATTTTAGAGTATTTTTACCCTGCCTTTCTCCTTCGAAAAGGACCCAAGGTAGCTTATAGTAATGAGTAACAATATACAGTTCATTACAATTAAGATAAGTTCAAGTATTGAGAACAGGGAATTGAGGGACATCTTACAGCATTATTAGACAACATGACATTAAAGCTACAAGAGAACGCGAGCAGTTAAAGAGAGAGTAAAAATTCCATGTCGAGTTATGAGTGATAGAAACTACAGTAACACTGAAAACATAGTGACAATAACTGTGCATTATGAACTATATGTGGTAGAGGTGGCCAATATGCACATCCCTCAGCCATCAGAAATTCTTTTTTGGATCAAATGTGCTACGTTTCATTTAAAGAAAGGCGTGCACTCCCTATGCATCTTGTTTACAAGTGGAATTCCACTTTTAGAATTCATCTGAAAACACGATTCCATTAGTAAACAAGATGCACGCAAGTGATATGCACTTTGTTTCAAAGAAAGTTTCTGCTTCTTGCTCATGCAGTAGCAAATTCAGGGGCACTGGGGGCAGCAGGGGCAGCAATGGTGTGATGGTGCACCACATAGGCCTGTGGTGGTGAACCTTCGGCCCTCCAGATGTTTTGGACCACAACTCCCAGAATTCCAAGCCTTTATTGCCAACAACAAAGGACTGTGGGAGCTGTGATCCAAAACATCTGGAGTGCTGAAGGTTCACCACCAGGCTCAGAGAGTGCCAATGCGACCCCCACATCTGGAAGTTGCCCCCAGCTTCTGGAAGTTTTCCATTCCAGCTCTAGTCTCATGGCATTAGTTTGGTTATGAGACCAGGGCAGTGATGGCGAACCTATGGCACAGGTGCAAAAGGTGGCACTCGGAGCCCTTTCTGTGGGCACCCGACATCACCCCTTCACAGCCACCTGTATACAGGTTAAATTACTGTATTGGCACTTTGAAAAGAAATTAGTGGGTTTTGAATTGCACTTTGGGCACTCGGTCTCCAAAAGGTTCACCATCACTGGACTAGGGTGGCAGTGGGGCTCCATCTTTTTTGTGGGGGGTGGGGATATATTGTTGATTAATGAAAATATTTATATATTTACAAGAAAGGAAATTTTGTGTGTGTGTGTGTTTGTGTGTGTGTAGGTATATATATATCTCTCTTTGAATATACATCTCTCTCTTGTAAATATAATGAACTATATCTGTATATGTTTTCCTCTCTTGTGAAGGGCTGTCCTGCATGTAGCATCCTGTAATTTGTTTCACTGTATGATTGGTCTAAAGCCTGTATCAATGACTGAATGGCAGGTAGAGTCCAAGGAAATTCAACACACAAATTCACTTCCTGTATATTCAAATGTTCGCAAAATCTCAAAGGAACAGGGCGTTATGTGTTGTAGAAATATCTTATGACGGTGCTTGTTTTAGGTTAACAGTGGTAGCTCAACTTACGAATTTAATCCGTTCCAAAAGTATGCTTTTAAGTCGAACTACTCTTAAGTCGGGGCACCAATCTAAAAAATTGAAAAAATAAGTTAAAAAAATAAAAAAATGGAAAAAAATTATAAGTTGAGCAGACCATATCTAAAATTTGTAAGGCGGCAGTTAAAATGCCAATAGTTTCCTGCTCTTAAGTCAAATTGCACTTAAATCGAGCTGCTCTTAAGTTGGGGTACCACTGTAATTATTTTCTCTGAGGAAGAACATAGCTGAAAATGTTTTTCAAACACACACACACACACAAACACACATACCCCTCTATTCTTGGATAGCTTCCCTCCCCCTTCCAAACTGTAGTTCTCCACTGACCCTTTGCATTGTTCCTACCCACACCAGCATGCAGTGCACCCAATTCCCCGTTGAAAACGGCCATGGAACAACATTATAATGTATGCTAAATCGTTATTCAAACTGTTGCAGATAATTTCCCCATCATTTCCATGTTCCTATGGCAGCATGGTGCAGTCTTTTCCCCCTCCTACATAAGGCTCTGTATAACAAGAAAAAGATTACTGTAATCCTTTTCTTCCCATGACACCCAAGCACTGTAATCTTCTTGCTATGTTAGTAGCAAATTCCTATCTGTTAATGTCAAGCCTGACTTTACCAGAGAAAAGTTCCCACAAGCCTTCATTGTATAGTATTGGTAAATAACTATGGGAAGTTGTGCCGAGTGGAGAGAGAGGGGCAGCCTTTAGTCGGCATACCCCCAGAAAAGTGAAGATTAAATCAAATGCTATAATTTTGTGTTCAAGCTTGTCTGGTGTCTGTAAGGCACTTAGGTAGCTCATTGAGGCCTGCTTTCACGTGGATATATTATCCTTTCTTGATGTTCATCTATGACATTTTGAGCATCAATCCATTATAGAAAATGGAATGCACTTTTTAAAATACTGTATATGGAAATGGACCAGACATAATAAAAAGGTAAAATAAGCTCATGGCATCATTTTCTTTCAGTAAGAGCAGATGTACATCAGAGATAGCCATCCTCAGCCAATCAGAAACCCTCCAAGAAAGCTTCTCAAAATTAGAACAAATCACCACCAGAAGAAGTGAACACCAAGCCTCTTGAGCTATCATTCTCTATGCACATGCCCAGATGTACTGTAAGCCCCACTGAACACAATCAGATTTACTTCGTAAACAAGCATGTAAAACAGTAATCCCCTGTTTATCACGGGGGTTAGGCCGTTACTTCACGTACCTCTCTGACCTCAGTGCTGCCCCGCTGCGGAACAGTTAGGCTTCGATCGAACTTCACGTACCAGCGAATACAAGGCGAGGTCGCCCCGACCACGCCCCCTAAACTGCGCTCCAAGCGGGCTGACAGATTCCCTTCCTGGACCTTGGGAATCTGCTCAATCCGCTTTTCGATGCGAAGCAAAGGGACGTGTGTTTCTTGTTGATTCGAAGTGCATAACTGCTCCCTCCCTTTAGACGTACCTGCTTTCGTTTGCCCCCTTCAGAAAACTGGAAAATCGAAATCTTCTCGTGGGTACTCTCACTCCGTGATTTAAAACAGGAACACTGCTGCCCCTTCTGTTTTGCAAATTGACTCTCTGACCTCTTCAAGGACCAAAGGGGAAAAACAACAATTACTCCGATCTTATCTAGCTCACCCCGCCCGGCATGACATGCTGGCTGCTGTAAAAGGCAATTTACACCTTGCCTCCTAAATATCCTCCCTTCCTCTTCTAACCATCTCTGCTTTTCCTCACCCCCGGGAGAACCACAAACTATCACTCCTCCATCGAAAGACCTAAAAACGAAAGCAAGAAACAGCATACTGAACTGGTGGAAAGCAAAGGAAACCATCGGTTCGATGCGCATCAAAGACGTGAGGCTGGAATGCGTTCGCGTTCACCCAGCATGCATGTGAGTACACAGAAAAGAGGGGCGGCCCCGGTATTAGACCATGTGACTGCATACAAATTCAGATTGGAGCCAAGCTCAACGCAGCCCGCGGAGGTACATGAAGTAACCGCCTTAGTGACTCAACCTGACCCGCAATAATGGAAAATCCACAATATGCAGATGCTGGGTCAGGTCGGGACTGGGGGGGGGCATTCTGGGGCCTCCTACACTTACCTGAGGCCTGGTGTTGTCCCAAACGGGCCTTGGATGGGATTCCTGGGCCCGTCAAAGGTCCCAGAAGTGGTTTTGGGCAATGCTAAAGACACTTCTGTTTTTTTGGAAGTCACTTCCGGTTTTCCAGAAACCACTTCTGGGGCCTCCAACAGGCCTGGGAAGCCAGTCAGACTCCCGTTTATGGCAGTGCCAGGCCTGGGGTAATTGCAAGAGGCCTCAAACTGGTTTAAGCAGCCTGGCCCAGGGGGCCTTGCTTTTCATATACTGTGGTCCCATGATATAGCGGGACAGCAGTATATGAACCATGTAATGACAGGGGATGACTGTAGTTTGTCCTTCATTAGCAAATATGTCCATCTGCATCAGATTTCCCACTTAGGGAAAAAGAGAAGAAGTGAGTGGCTATGGTTGAGCAGTAGCGTGTTGATGGACACACATTTAATGATCTAGCCCACCTACAAAGAAGAAAGCCCCATGGAGCACAATGGGACTCAAGTGTCAGTGAATGGGCTATTGTGCTCTGCTATACTACACTTATATATTATGGGATGCCAATTTTGTGACTTACAGAGATAACTTTAAAAATCTGAGCTGTCAGTTGCTGTCAAAAACATGTATTTTAAATTGATTTGTAGAATTTCGTTCACTCAAAAAGCACAGATGTATATGAGCAAATGATATCAATTCAGCAACATACCAACCCAATCAACGAAGACTCACACAACAAGGGGTGGCATCAATTGACAGTAACAATTTGGTTTTTGAGCACTCATTAAGATCATAAAATTTTCTTATAGGGTTCTAAATTTGTCCTGATGTAAATTAATCTTTGTAGGTTAATTGTGGTTTTTTTGGGGAGGCTTTAATAAACCTGGAAAACTGTACCAGCTTTCAAAATGCGTGTCTGGCTCTTTCAGGTATCTTTATGGCTTAAAAACCTCATTCCAGGTGCATCTCTATTTGACTGACTGGACCAGAAGATGTCTCTTGGATTTTATCATTGTGCTTGTACTGAATAAAATATGCTACTTTGCTCTAAAAATCCCGAGGAATGTACAACAACCTACACAGTGCAAATGTGAGTATCTCACCTAACAAAAAGGACATGCCAGTTCAGCTGTGCATCAGCCTCAGCCCAAGGGTGGGTGATAAATATTTCATTTAACTGGCATAACTTAATGAATTCCTTTCCATCCAAAAGGTTTGGAAGGTGAAACCAAAATAAATGAGTGTTCTCTTTTAAAACTAGGGGGTAGGGAGGTGGGCAAGAGAAGGAGAAGCCAAAGGAAGATCTGATCAGGTTGTTGTTTTTTTCCCTCCTCAACCTCACCTTCTCAGTCTCTGAGGCCGAGGGGAAGCTTTGCAACGAGCCATTACTATAAGAAATGTGTGTTAAATTTGAATGGCTTTTCTAATGTACTCTTTATTGGCCTATGAATGGCATGGTCTAAATCTTACTTTGTCTTCATTCCAGCTCTCAGTCCCCTCATCCTTTTGAAGATAAAAAAGAGAAAATGCAAGGCTCATTGGTTAATGCAGCAGTGAGGATAAGCCGATTTTCAATGCAGAGGGACGTTGGCTGATGTCTTTTTCCCTATAGCAGCTATAGCTCAGAAGTGAGATTATTTCTTTTGGCAGAGAAGAGGATGTTAATTTCCCACCGTTTAGGTTTCTTTTTATTTCGTCATATATTTGCAACTTTGCGAGACCTTCCTGAAATCCCTTCCGAGCACTAGATTTGATTTATAGATTTCTAATTAAAATAATAATATTTTTAAAATACTCGTGAAATAAACCATATAGAAAAATGCCCCCCCTGCAAGTGGGCCCTTCTGGGTCAGTGTTGCTTTAGAACTATTACTCATTTTATTTTAAACTGGTTTTAAGATGGTATTTGACACCACTTATGTTGAATAGAATAAATGCTGAATATTCTAAGATGTGTTGGAAATGTGAGAAAAAGGTAGGTACATATATGCATCTTTGGTGGGAATGTGAAATAGTTCAAAAGTTTTGGAAAATGGTTTTTTTAGAATTAAGTGAGATGCTCCAAGTAGATATTGATTCTAATCCAGAAATAGCATTGTTATCATTGTTAATTAGTAAAGATTATGATGTTAAAACAAAAGAATTAATAGCAAATCTTATGACAGCTGCAAGATTAATTATAGCAAGAAATTGGAAATCCAAGCTAGATCTCAGGATGGAAGATTGGTATAACAAACTTTGGGACATAGCCATAAATGATAAATTGTCTTGTAGTTTAAAAGTTAAACGAGCAGAAATGAAGAAGGACATTTTTTATGATATTTGGGGGAAAATTATAGACTTTGTATTAGTAGAAGGGAAGGGGAAAGAGCGAATGAACATTTCAAGACAGTTCTGGAGAAGAGGACTTTAAGAAGAAACAACAGAAGTTGGAGAAGTAAAGGAAGAACTCAAGGAAGAACTGGATGGTCCCGGGGGTGGGTATGCACCAATATTGTTGTTTGTTTGTTTGTTTGTTTGTTTGTCATAATTTTTATTAAAATTATAATATATATATTTTATATTTTTATAAAAAATTATATATATATATATATAAAGAACTATTTTCAATGCTTGAAAAAACATCTCTGACTTCTTAACAGGTCATTGCTTTTGTGTCCTGGATTCCAAAGGCTTGGAAATGGCCCGGCATTGTTTTCTAATATCAGGTCTGCGCTGGCAGAAGGAAGGAGGGCGCCAAGCTTTACATAGCAAAAGCCAGCTTGGATGTTGATGACACCACCATGAATAATCAAGATGGTTTAAGGAACTCCTCTCATGCTGACTGCCATTCACAACCAACCAACAGGCATAGGAAATGCAAGAAGTTGATTCTCCCCCCCCCCCATTGGTTAACCCACTTCCCACCCAAAAAGTATTTTTTTTTAGTCCCCCTTTCCTCCCCTCCCCCCGTGGCTCCTCCCTCTCTATGGTCCCTTTCTCCTTCTCTCCCCTTAATTCTAGTCTCCATAGATCATCTCCCTTCCTCTCTCCCTCCCTCTCCCCCTCTCTCTGTGCCAATTCTACTTTGGTCTCTTTCTCTCTATAGTAAGTGCACAGTGTACTGTGTACTATCTCTGTACCAAATAGGGTGCTGATGCAAGAACCTATTCAACAGCTATAATGTTTTGTTTGGACTGCTCCCTTCTATCAGTGCTGACCTAAGGTGCTGAGATCCACAAAGCATGGGTTGATAGCTATAGAAAATTTAGCTTAGGCAATTGTCCACCTAATGGCCTATTGAGCCACCTAACAAGCCTATTCAGGCCATTGTTCTTCTTATGAGCCTATTTCAGACCAGGGTGACTTGAGGTCAAAGTGAACTATAAAATGGAGGGCTTGCAACTAGCTTTCCTCAGACTGATGAAGCTGTTTGGATGAGCAGCGAAACGTTTCCATCTCTCAAGGAAAAAAAGTCTAGTTGCCATGACTTAGCTTCCAGATGGATTACAAATCTCTCTCTCCTTGATAACTGGTCACATTGACTGGCATTTGCGGGGGTCGGGATCCATAAAATCTGAAGGCGTCCAATCTGGGAAGGTTGAATTTTTGTCAGTCTTGACTGAACATGATATCATCCAAAAGCCTTTGGTAGAAGGTAAAGTCTTAGGCATCCTAAGATCAGGGCTGGCTCTGAAGGGATACTTACAGGTATAGCCTTTTATTCTTCACCCAGAGTACATGTGCTCTTAATAACCAACTATCATCTCCCTCACCATTATTTATCAAAAAAGAAAATGATGCATGCAGCTCATAGTTCTAATAGGGACTGGAGGGGGTGAAAATGAGGTGCAGCCTTCACTGCAGTCTACCTTTGTGAGCTCCCATCAAGTCAGAGAAACTCAACAATCAAACCAAATGGGAACAAGAGAGAAAACGAAGCCCCCACCAGCATCCCATCTTATTCATCACAGTGTGTTAACATTATAAAATACACTCTTCCCGCATGCACCCCAGAGGATGAGGATGTATTAGATCAGAAACGCTGGCGAAATGTAAGGCTCTTAAACCATCACGATCCTTCTGTGTGCTGCCAGATGAAAAGAAGAAAATACCATTAGGAACAATCCAGAATCGTAGGTCTGTCTTGTCTTGTTGAGGTCATGCCTATTGAAAGTGGCACTTGCCTCCACTCCCAGAGGATCCCAATTGAAGCTGTTACAGATTTGTTCCAACAATTACTTCACCGTCCAAAAAAAAGGACCAACTTTGCCTTCAGAACAATTTTTGCTGCAGGCTGGGAGGTTGGAACTTCCTAGCCATGTCAGCATTCCAATTACCTCTGCTTCGTGATGCGAGAGCGAGGAGTCATGCCCTACTTTCCCTTCCACTTGCCAAAGAGAAAAGGAGCCGGGTATTCAGATGTCTCTCTTCTTAAGGAAGGATTTAGGGTTCTCCTTGCCTTTGTGGGGGAATCAGGGTAGGTGTGCTCAGCTACCTCAGTATAAGCAAAAGAGCTGAGTTGACATATGGGTGGATTCATTCTGCAGTACACTTCCCATGACTTTCTTCTTCTTTAGAAAGGAATATGACATATTCTCCTAAATACGGAAGATGTATGTCAATGGGCAGGCTTCAACTAACTCTCCAGCTCTGAGAGTTAGAGTTTTGACTTGTAAAGTGGGAAAATCAAGGAAATCACATACTCTTATACTGTATGTACTTTCCCCCCAAACTGCATAGAGGATGGCAATCCAAGACACAAGTCTTATTGGTGCTATAACATCACAAGCCACTAGAACCGTGATTGAATCCCAACCTTGGATCCTCAGGTGTTCTTGGACTACAATGCCCAGAAACCCTGGGCATCATAGTGGCAAAGGCATCACCCACATGTGTTCTGAGGGCACATGTGGAAGCTGCAGATGAAGGAGACTCTTCCTCCCTCTTCTTTTCATCTGGATGAGGGATTCTTTGAATGCTACTTTGTTTCCACAGCTACTGTAGACATTCCAAGAGTTCCTTGTTTTTACAAAGTCTTGGAATGTCTACAGTAGCTATGGAAACAAAGATTAGCATTCCATGTAAACCTGCTACTGAGGAAATGAAGAGAGAGGCGAGGCCCCTTTCTCCTGCCGCTTGTATCTCATGTACCTTCAAAATACACTCCAGAAGACTCCAGGAGCCACACAGAGCAGCCTGGATGTGGGTGAAGGAAAAGAAGAAGCCCTGTTGAGCAACTGAAAGTCCATTCACACTGCATTAGATTTCACTCTACCTGTCAAATAAGCCTCCTAACCATTAGAGACCTTTTTACAGACCACAAGGGTTGCCAGCTACTGCTTTAACTAGGGAAACTTGTGTGAGCCAAGTACGATCCAGCTGACTAGCCTTCCAATGTAATGCACAGGCTTCTCAGTAAACCTCAGCTTTGTCCGAGACTGAAAATCCTGTGCAGGGGAAGGACAAATGTCATTGACCTCAGCTGGTCTCATTAGATGGCTTCTTGGCTGCATTTGGTTGGGCAGAGCACCAGCTGTCCATAACTCACATTGGCTTACCACCTTTTATTTAAGGTTGCAACCCAAGCTTGATCCAGACACCATGAACATCATCATCTCAGCAAAAGCCAATTAGCTTCTTCTGTAAGATAGTTTTAAGCAAAAGCATATTTTCTCCCTGTGATGGAAATTCATCTCCAAGATGGTTAATTAGAAACAATAGCTCTTTTGTGTGGGTTGTAGCATGAGGAAACACCCCCTACATTCCTCTGAAAATGCAATGATGATTACAGAGGGCTCATTTAAGCTATTTGAATTAGTGATGTATGTAACACATCGAAGGCAGTTTAGGAAATGAAGCTGACAAAAAAGAAAAAGAAGGGTGCATCCCAAAGAAACATGTCACTTGTTCTTAATGGGGCCATTTTAAGTTAATTTTGGCACTGCATTAAGCTAATGACACTTGTTGACATTCAAACTATATCTGAGGGGAAATTGCTTTCCCTGTAATAAAAGCTGCTGTTTCTCTTAGTCTCCATCTCTCTCTTGCCCTCCAATCAAAAACAAATAACTTAAAACATATACACAGAGACACTCTACCATACCATGGCTGTAATTGGAAAACACTGCCATATTGTTATAGGATAGTGTTGCTCAACATTTGTGAGGGTTTCCTCTCAATGTAAAATGATCATAAGACAGCAGCAGTGGTGGTACCACCAGGTAGGGAGGTGACAGGGGCAGTGGGACAGGGGCAGGTGAGTGGCAGAAGAGGAGGATAAGGCAGGAGAAGGTAGGCTGCCACCCCCCCACACACCCAGACAAAAAACAGAAAAACGAACCACAAATCAGTTCATGGAAGTGGGGGTTAAGGTTGTTCATAGTTGGTGGTTCACCATGAACAGTTTCTCTGGTTCATGCCCATTTCTAGCATCGATCAATTTTTTTTAAAAAAAATTAAAAATTAAGTAAATTCTAAATTCTACATGTAAGAGTTTACAGTTCAGTTACCTACAAAAGCAACTGAAACAAATAGCATTGTTATCTATTCAATAATCTGCTAATGAAGGGCCATTATAAATAAAAGAGGTTGGGAAGCATAATAATAATAATAATAATAATAATA
>JAHTLZ010003518.1:25247055-25261856 GCA_023846285.1 Phrynocephalus versicolor | reverse complement strand
GCACCACCAAGACTTAGTCCAAAAGTGACATGTGGTGGTGCATCGCAGGCAGTGTGGTGCCAGGCCAAACCCAAGGTGATTGGCCTCCTCCTCCTCCAGTCTTTCCTCTGGGCTGCGAGATGCCGTGTTTCACACAGAAGGGGGGTAATGATTTGAACAGTGTTTGCATCGCAGGCAGTGTGGTGCCAGACCAGACTCAAGGTGATTGGCCTCCTCCGCAACTCTTTCCTCTGGGCTGCAAGACACTGTGACCCAAGGACAATGGCATTTTACTTCCAGTCAGGCAATTCAGCTCCTTTTTATACTGGAGCTGGCAGTGAGCCTCCCGTACTCAGGCTCTGTGCTGTGGTCTCCTACTCTGCCTTGTGGCCTGGCAGGAGTGGCCGCCCTTACTCTGGCCTTGTGGAGTGGACGCGTCGCCCATAGATAGTCCTCCTTGTATAGCCTAGTGGGCTGGGCTGTGGGCTGTAAAACTTAAGTCAGAGCAACCCAGAGCCCTATCCCATTCCCATCCCTACCAAAGCTATTCCGGCTGTACTAGCTACTAGTAGCTAGGTACGAACGTAAAACGTAGCTTTAACCACCTCAGGCTCTAACTGTAGTCTAATGCATTGCTGAATGCTGACCACCAGACCAATCCATGACCAAAAGCAGGGTTGCATTGGCTTTGGCTCATTGGCTGTATTGCTTGTCCTTTAAGTGTGTGTGACTTTGACTGTGAATGTGAAGTGAAGTGAAGGCAGAAGGACCTTGGAGATGGGGGGGGCAATTTGAGAGGAGTAGAGTTGTAGACCCCTCATCCAGATTTGGGGAGGAACGGAATGTCTTTCTCCTGCTGCCTCTGAGAGGTGGAGGGGAGATGGGATGGTATCAAAAAACCAAACAACAAAAAAGTACAACAAACAGGCACGTCAGCCAGACCAAGTAGGGTGGCTGCTGGCTGGTTCAGCATCAGCAGATTCAGCACAGCAGACCAAGAGGGGAAAAAAAGAAATGCAAATTTGTTTCTACCCCACTTGGTTTGCTTAGGATGCACTCTAGCCTTGTTGTGCAGCAGCAAGTCCATCACCCAGGCAACTGTATTTCGCCTGCTCGTTTGCGGGACCCGCGCCCGCGCGCCCGCCCGCGCGCCCGCCCGTGCGCCCGCCCGCCCGCCAACCAATCCCCCTGCCGTTGCCGCTGCCGCCGCCCACGCATGTACCCCTGCGCCCCCGCCGCCCGCGCTACGCCCGCAAGCCGCAAGTCTCGGTCGGATGTCAAAATGCGCGAAATCGCGGTAGAAACGAAAACGAAAAAACGAAAAACGAAACGACTATTTTTTTATTTTTCGCGAAAAACGGAAACGAAACGAATCGGACCCTAGCCGAAACCGAAAACGAAAACGAAGTTTTTTTTATGAGTCGTGCCCATCTCTACAAATAACTGAAATCCCCATCCAAGTGGTGAGCTATTCCACTATGGATTCATTACTCCCAGTCTCAGCTGCATTCAACCAGTCTATCACAGAGTGGTGGTGGTGGTGGTAAGGAAACGGAGATTGTCTATTATGTCCCTTTCTAAGTGTCTTATGAAAACTGGAGATCTTATCATCCTTTTTCCCCCACAGGGAAAGGACCCAGCAGTATGAGCTACTTTCTTAGTCTTAACACTTTGTACATCTCCATCTCATTACCAAAACATCATTAAAACTCCTGATGCTTAACATGTTCTTGGCAGTTCTCTTTCAGAGTGTACTTGCGGTTAGCACACTTTGATTTAAACCCATCATTAAAACTCTTTCCTCATGACGGAACTACAGTGTCTGCAAGGCCTGTGTTGAGCTCATACACAGAGGAACATTTTAACCCTCTTTGCAATATCTCAATGTCGTGGATCTCTGCTGATCTAATTTTTGTTTGTTTGCTTGCTTAATGTTTACTTTGACTGCATTTCTAGACTTTTTTCCCCTTCCGGAAGCATGACAATATGCTTTACCATGTTGTTATCCTCCAAAGAATGATGAAGGAAGGATACCTCATGATTAGAGATGGGCACGACTTGACGAAATTCTCGTTTCCGTTTCCGTTTCCGTTTCCGTTACTCGTTTCCGTTATGGAACGGAAAAGGAAACGACAATTACTGTGCCAGAACTCGAACTCGAACCAACTAAAGAAAAATTGGGTCTGATTTGTCGTTGTCGTTCCTGGCATCGCGGCGATCCCGCGATGCCAAGTGGCACAGAAAAAAAGTTTTTAAAAGTTTAAAAAAAAACTGATTCCCGGCCAAAAAGCAGGCGAAAATATGCCTGCCTGAGTGAGGGTGACCCCCCCTCTCCTGTCCTGGGCTGCTCTGGTGGTGGGGGAAATCCTCGTCGTAGTCGCTCGCAACAAGCCGGACTCGCCGCCGGCCGCCGCAATTCAAGCGGCACAGAAAAAATGTTTTAAAACCCCCAATTCCTGGGCCAAAAAGCAGGCAAAAATATGCCTGCCTGAGTGAGGGCTCAGGGCAGGGCACCTACCAGAGGGGTGGTTTCTGGGGGGGGGTCCCCGGCCTCCCCCCCTCTCCTGTCCTCCTGGGCTGCTCTCATCTCGCCATGCCATGCGGTGCGGGCGGGGGATCAAAAATGGGGCGGCGACCGCAATTTTTTTTTTTTTTTGAAATCGTGGTCCAAAAAGCAAAAACACACAAGCCAACACAAGCACCACAGAAACATGCGGAAATTGCTATTTTAAAACTGCCAGAATTTTTACAGTAGCAGTGGGTTTTTCTTGCAACAAAATGTCTCCTCTGTCCTCTCTCCATTGATTTTATTTTATTTTATTTTATTTTATTTTATTTTATTTTATTTTATTTACACCTGCGCAATGATGGTCTGGCCATGGGAGTGGCCACGCAAATTTTTGGAGCCATTCCACCAATTGCATGGCCACTTGGCCAGGTTGACCACAGAGACTTCTGGGATGTGCCAATCGGGCATAAAAAGCCCACTAACCGTAGCCCGAACCCGAACCCGAAGCCTAAGCCTAACCCATACGCCAGTACACTGTCCTTCTGAGTGGGTCAGAGAGGCACCCAGAGGTGCACCCCAATACTCACCCTAACCTCACCCGTAACTAGCCTAACCCTAGCCCTTGCGCTAACCCGTCTTAACCCTAAGCCAGATCTACTTGCATTGCACTACACGCAAGTACCTTTCCCTTCTTAGTGAGACGCAGCGGGTGCAGAGAGTCCACCAGTCTGGCTCTGGGTGACTCCTGCAGGCTCGGCTCGGCAGCATGTGTGACATGCAAACCATGCCCCCGAGGCCTGACTGATGCAGGGAAGGCACCCCAAAAAGAGGGGTACCTCTGCCAGTCTGCTGCGTCTGCAACTTGGTATGCATATCCATATGGCTATGCATGCCCTTTTGCAGCGGGTGAGGATAGGAGGCACCCACAGGTGCCTCCAGGAGCCCGCTTTCCCTTTATAGTGGGCCAGAGGAGGCACCCACCCCATAGAGGTGCCTCCAGGAGCCCGCTACCCCCCCTAAACCAGTATAATGACAGACGAAAAAATGACACCACGAAATGACAAATTTTTGCGAAATTTCGCGAAAAACGGAAACGAGCCGAAACGGACCCATCCCGAAAAACGATAACTCGAAAATAAATTTTCCTGGTCATGCCCATCTCTACTCATGATTCAAATGCTGCTTCATCATGTGACTCATGTTCTGTGATGGGGTTGAGGTGACAATGTAGTGCAGGCATGTCCAAACTTCAGCCCTCCAGATGTTTTGGACCACAACTCCCACCGTCTTTGCCATTGGAAATACAGGCTTAGAATTCTGGGAGTTGTGGCCCAAAACACCAGGAGGGCTGAAGTTTGGACATGCCTGATGTAGTGAGTTGGAAACAATGTTTTTTGTAACACAGGGTAGTGGCTTATAGCACTCAGATTTTATGAAAAGGAACCGTTTCGGTCAATTTGAAGAAAAAGGAAATCAGAGTGTCTAAGGCATCTCTTGTAAGAAATTACTTCTAAAAAGTAACTCTCCAGTTTGGATCTTGGAGTGAAGAGCTATGTTGCAGCATAACAGATACATACAGCAAATGGCTGATTGTTCCGATCATAATTACAGCTGGGCATGAATTTTAAAAATCTTTTTCAAAATTCATTAAAATTGTTAATTCATTGATTCATATACTGCACATTCAAATTGATACACCTAAGGAATACGAATGGATGAATTTTTAGTAACTTTTGATTCACTGATTTGTTGGGCTACAAAATGGCCCTCGTTTTGCAAGGCCCTCATCTGCAAGGATGTTCTGCCTGACTCTTCTCTATAATTCCTTAAAGTTTGTTGAAGACTGAGTTTCCCCAAGTCAGTTACTACAAAGCACTTTCCCGGGGGAGGGGCACTTTGTGGATGTATAATTCTTATGTCTGAAACCTAATATTCACCAAAGTGGGAGGGATGGTAGAGAAGAGTCACAGAAGCCTTCCCTGCAAATCTGGTGTCTCTAGATGCTTTGGAGGCTATTTTATATGTTTTTAAATTAAAATGAATCTACTAATTGATTCATCATAAGGAGGAGAAAATTCTTTTTTTTTTTTTTTTTTTTGCAATTAGTTAATCTTGTTGAATCAAGAAAAGTGTTTTTATGTGCCCATGTCTAATGATAATATTCACCTTGATTTGGGAGAGAGGACATTATTTGCTGATTTACCTCAGGAATAGAGATGGGCACAAAACAATTTTTTGTTTTGTTTTTCCATTTTGTTTCAGAACAAAATGAAAAACAAACTACATTTTAAAGAAAATTGAAATGAAATAAACTGGAAATTTCCCGTGCTCACCCCCCAAATTGGGGGTGTTGCAGGGGAAAATGCAGGGTTTTAAAACTGTCTTTGAGCCCCTGAAGTAAGTGGCGATGGCTGTAGCCGCTGCTTGCTTTGGTGGCTCAAAGACAGTTTAAAAACCCAGCGCTTCCCCCCACAATGTGCCTGATGGGAGGGGGGAGTGTGGGGTTTTTAACCTGTCTTTGTGCTGCTGAAGCAATCAGTTTAGGCCGCAGCAGCCATTTGCTTTAGTGCAGTCATGTCCAAACTTCAGTCCTCTAGATGTTTTGGACCACAACTCCCACAGTCCTTTGCCATTGGAACACAGGCTTGGAATTCTGGGAGTTGTGGTCCAAAACATCAGGAGGGCTGAAGTTTGGAGATGCCTGCTTTAGTGGCTCAAAGAATGTTTGAAAATCCTGCGCCTCCCCCCCCCCAATGCGCCCAATTAGGGGAAAAACAAGTAACAAATAAAAGTAACTGAAATGAAGTTTTTTTTTAAAAATCATTATAAATAAAATGAAATGAAACAAGGACAAACAAAACAATAAACAAAACAAAATGCCATTTTAGCATTTCGTGCCCATCCCTACTCAGGTCACAAAATGTCTCTGAATCAGTCCTGCACTTCACTCTCTTCGCTTACTCCATCTTGCTTAGGTTTTCTTGCTTTTGCTGCAAAACCACTAAGCATTACTGCTTCCAGCTCAACCGGGATCAGATGTTATGAGGACCCAATAGGATCTTATCTGGCCCTGTTACTTCACTGATCCTGACCTACCAGTGTGAAGCAAGCATTTGCTGAGACCCAAGCTGCACTACTCTTGCATTGTCTCCTGGTTCTGTGCAAAAGGCTACTGAAAAATAAGGATGACTAATTCATGGATTGCATGAGAGGTATGAGGCACACAGCAGTTATTTTTAGACCAAGTATTTCCGGAGTTGCGTCTTTTAAAAACGAAAGAAAGAAAACATAATCATTAGCTATCCAAAGCAAAACTTCTCTAAGTGAGGATATATGTAAGTGGTTTTCCTGAGGTGATCAACAAAACTCTTTAAAAGTCTATTAGCACACATTTCCTTATTAGCAGAGTAATTACTGCTTCTCCCACTCGAAGTTGCTGGGTGAAGTGTGTGGAACAATAAGTAAGATCTTTAAGTGGGTTTTTTGTGCAATATACTGAAATAAGAGATTAGAGACACACTCCCATCTCCTCTAATATCAATTGATGTGTCAAAACAACGTTCTGTAAGCCTTTTCCTACAGAAGGGACCATCCAAACAAAATGTCCATTTCCCCCCCCCCCCAGACTGTACTTGGCAAAGTAATTGTAGGCAGAATGGGCTTGCCCTGTGTCATCTTTGGAGAATTCAGGATTAGAGATGGGCACAAAATGAATTTATTATTTCTTTTGTTATTTGTTATTTGTTTTGTTAGGGAATGAAATGAATAACAAACCGACCCATCACAGAAAAATGAAATGAAATTTCTGCTTTGTTCCACTTCGTTTTTCGTTTTCCCATAGGAATGCATTAACAAGCCAGGCAGGAGCATACCCCTGCTCCCACGGGGACCCCTCCTGGGCCATTTGGCTCTGGAAGCATTCTCCCAGCCAGTTTGTCGCCACCACCAGGTAAGTCGGACTCGAACCTGTCCGGCTCAGTTCTAGTTCGAATTTTTTTAAAAAAAATTCATATGAAGCTGAACCGAACCAAACCATGGGTGGGCCTGAAACAGAACAAACTGAACCATTGGTTATCTGTTTCGTACTCACCTCTATTCAGGACTATTTCTTCTAAATACAGTGGACCCTTGTATAACAAACAGCTTGTATAACATAAAAATTGTACAACATAAAAAATTCTGGAGATAGGGGAAATTTGCTTAACATAATTGCCTATGGGGAGAATCCGTACAACATAAAATTGGGATCACTCCGTTTTCAATGCATTCTTATGGGAATTTGTATAAAGGAATATTTGCTTAACATAATTTCATTTGGAACAAATTAATTCCCTTATACAAGGTACCACTGTATCTGATTTCTGGTTTTAAAAACCACATCTACTCCCCCTTCACACTAAAGCAACCCTTTTTCTTAGCTAGCAAAGAGCTTGGTTTTAATTTTTTTTTTTTTTTTTGAAACACAGCAATTGCTTCTTCACCTGGAAAAGATTCCTGCTATAAGTGTTTTGTTATTTGAACATGAGCTGTACTGTCTAGGAGATATAGGGCATTGTAGATGCTTATTTTACACAGGAAGCTTTTCATAAAGTGGGGCAGCCGGGCTGTCCATGCTCACTAAAGTATTCTGTAGCCATTCACCAGTCTTCTTGTCAATACTTCAGTCTCATTGAGGGGAATGGACTACCTTCGGGACAATATGGTTGATTGAGATTTCAGGATTACCAGCAGAAACAAGCTTGCCAGCCTTATAACTTTGGCTCTGTCAGCAAAGTAGCTTGGTCTGCTTCTGCTCTTCATACAAACATTGACAGAAGAGAGAAGGAGCATCGTCAAGGTCATTGTGTGAACTAGACCACACAAGAGAAGGCAAACAAATGAGATGTATTGTGGGTGGTTAGAGCTGGACTGATAAAGAAGGGAGAGTGTGCTGACCAAGGAACCCTCCAAAACTCGAGGTGACATTTGCTTATCAGATTCTCAAGGATCACAAACCTATACTTTGAAGGATACAAAGGGTGTAACAACAACCCCTACAATCCTCCACCAGCACGACCCCCTCTTAGGCAATGAATTCAGTCAGTCCAATGTCCTCTTTGTCCACTGTCAGTTCTATGAATTTGGGACCAGACATTTCTGAAGTAGAAATCAAAAGCAGTGTACCTAAGAGGCCAACATCCTATGCAACCTTGCTTGGAAGAAAATCCTTTGAAATAGCTGGATGCCCCTCTGACAGGATATATGTATATTTAATTGTTCACGTAATATGGTCTCAGGCCTCAGCCGTGAATAACATGTAGTCATGATAGTGCATTTACTAGGATGATATGTTACACATAACATATGCCATAAAGTGGTAAGGATTTTCTTTAATGAGGGGAAGTAATTATGAAGCCCAGGGTGATGTATACGTGATGAGGGCTGCTTAAATTTCTTGAAGGACCACAGGCAGAGGGGCAATTTTCTGCCAGATGGGCAGTTTATAAACCAAATAAATAAATAAATAAATGTCACCACTATTATTTGGTGAACATGTCTGAAAGATTCCTAAAGCAATTTATAATTTGATGCTCCTTGCACCTCGCATTCAGTTTTGATCAGTTTTGATGCCCATAGAGAAACCGTGTTAGGGAGGACCAAAGTCTTATCTTATCTTAGAAATGCACAGCTTGAAGGGAGCTTATAGATCATTGATTCCAGCCTCTGTCAAGTTGAAAAACTAGCTCTATTTTTAACAAAACGAGGCAGAAGATTGCAGCTCTATGAGTGTCTAATGTTAAATTGGCAGCTGCCCAGCCCAATCTGTCCACCCCGTTGCTGATCCTAGAGGCAAGAGATGGGTATGAAGATACATCATTGATGTCAATTGGATTAGGTGGCAGCTGTTAAAAATGGTGTCCCTTCTGCAACCCACACTGCTCATTCATCAAAATAGCCCTTCAGCAAACCCAGATGCTGATCCAATTTCAAGTGTCATAGATTATGATGTCATGTATGAAAGGGCAGCCAATCACAAAGTGTCCAACAATATAGAAATAGAAGTTTTAAATAGGATGTGTTCACCTTGACTCGTTTTCTTGTTCCCCATCTTTGCCTTCTGAAATATTGGCTGTACAAAACAGTCACTAACTTATGTAGACACCACAGTGGTAACTGGGCAAATCTAAGCCAATCCACGTCCTTATTACAATCTACGAGGCTTGGCTGAAAAGTAATGCCTCCATGGCTGTAACTTTTTTATTTGTTAAGCGATGTTCAAAATTCTTTGAACATTGCTTAACAAATAACAAATAACAAAAAATACCTGATAGCTACATTCGTCTGCCTCATTTTGTTAAAAATAGAGCTAGTTTTGTTCATGTTTTGACATAGTCCCCATCCCTTTCCACACACTTGCGCCAATGCATGGCTAGTCAGGCAAAACTGACTTTGTTATCGATACCAGGCTTGAATGGCCGCTTTCACCTCATTGCCAGAATGAAAGTGATGTCCCTTAAGCTGCTCTTTCATATTTGGGAAGAGATTAAAGTTCCAAGGGGCAAGGTTGGGGCTCTATGGTGGGTTTTGGTAGAACCTCCTTGAACTGGAGGTGCTGCAATGCCTCTTTTGTTTGGGCGACTCATTTGTGGGCAGGTATTGTTGTGCTGCAGAATAGGGTCCAAATCATTCCCGACATGGCACAACCATGTACAGAGCTTCTCCAATGTTTTCACGTAGCATGGAGAGTTTATTGTGGTTCCCTCTTCCAAGAAGTCAACAAGCACGGCACCTTGGAAATGGAGGCATTTATTTTCAATCAACCCTCGTAGATTCTTACATCGAGTCTTTATATACATTGAGAGAGAACAATGTATTATTTCCAGTACAAGCCTTGTTGTGGGCTCTTTGACTATTTCACCAGGCATTAATGTAATAAGCAATACGTTGCCAATTAAACTGGCATGATGTGTCTTTCGAGAACCCCCCCCCACAAAATTTGAGTATAGTTGTTTATTATTGAACAGTATTAATAATTCAATTTAGTTTGACATTTATCACAGAAAAGTGCATTAATGATAGTTAATTAACTATTTGGAAGAAGTTACTTCCTAGCTTTTTCTTTATGGACACGTTTTCTCTAAAAATATGAATTTCTAAGCATATTTAATAGGATTTCATTTTAACTCAGAAACCACCTTTGGGACATTCAGAAAATGTGCAAGCTGGTGAATAATGCATTCTGCTCTGCACATTAGTTCAGGAGGAACCAATCAGTTTGTATTACAATTCACAAAGATCAGAAAGCCTCTTTTCATCTGCAGTATTGCATCACATCCAGTCTGACACCGGGCATAAGGCTATTAGCGCTCTTTACAATAAACCATGTACATCACACTGCCTCGCTGCTAAAGCATATTTTCCCTTGACCTTCTTTGTCCCTTTTGAGAAGCAAAGGCATTTATGTTCCAGTTGATGTTTCAGCTGTAGGCAACTTGACTATGTTGTTGTGGAGAATAAGACCTTTTCTGTTCCTGCAGAGTTGGAAATGAAGTGGGGAGGAACAAGGGCAGCCTTGAAAAATAAACAACTGGTGGTCCTGACTAGAAGTAGGTGATGTGTGCCTGCCACACTTTTTTTTTATTCTCTCTCTCTTTTTTCAATTAAGATGGCATAACTGTGATGCACCGTGCTTGCTACCAGGTAAATGATAACTTCACTTTTGTTGTGTGTACTAGATCATTTAAACACATGTGCTCTTGTAAGGGAAGATCATGGGACCCGATTTACCAGGTCCAGCATTGTGGTTGGCAGTGGCCACTGATGAGTAGGAAAGGCTCCAGTTTCAAGATAGTGATGGCCTTGTGGCTGGCAGGGTGACCTGAGCCTTGATGGTCCAATCCACGATGCCACATGGTGGGGGTGCACATCCTGCAAATGCCTGTCTGCGCGGGTGCAATGGACCTCAGGGCCCCTGGATATAAAAAGGGGTGCTGCCTGCCAGAACCCCCATTTGGAAGCCTGCCCCCATCCACCCACACCACTCAGTTATCTGTTATCAGTTATCATTTCTTTTGTGTTATTTGTCACTGCTGCTATGCAGTTTGGAGGCATGGGGACTGGATCCAGGCAGAGGTGGTGGCTAGATGGAGCCTGCCCAACCCCCAAGGGAAACAGGTGGCACCAACGGATCTGGGAGGGAGCAGGAATTGTCCAGCTCGGGTGGGACAGCTGACAGCTCCTCTGCACAGCTTGGGGAGGAAAACCCAAAGGAGATGGCACCCACAGGGTTTTTCTGGAAGCTGATAAAGGGTGTGACACCACCTGGCAGAGGGTACCTTACATTGCTGGCTCTCCTGATGGTGTGATCTGTCCCAATGCCTGACCAGAGTACTTCAGTGGTTCACCAACATCAACAAAGCTGTGGCCTCCACATTTATCGAAAATGTGAGTCTGTGTGGTTCTTGGCCAAGGTTGGGAGGCTTAGCGATATACCACAATTACATAAGTAGCCTTTTTTTGCAGGTTGTTCACCACATACTGGTTGTACAGTCAAATAACTAGGTCACATACTCACACATGCCATGGGAATCCCACAATTTATGAAAATCACTTCCATGAATTTCATTACAGGCATGGAAAATGTGAACAGGATTTTATCCACAACCTTAAAATGAGAGTTAGCTTCTGGAAGTAGACATTCACCATATAGTTCTCTCCTTGACTTACTTACCGTGTATAAGTCGATCCTAAATTTTTGATCTAACAATTGTAGACAAAAACATATTCTTATACATGGAAAAAATGGTATTTCTATACACAGAGAATGAGCTATTAATTTTAGAACATGACCAAGCAGCCCGAAAAGCTCAGAACAACTATCAGATCCTGGTTGTGAAAGCCTTTGAGAATATATTTATGATTTACCTTTAAATCCCACAAGGGGAAACAGTGTAGAGCAAATTTCGAGAAACATACTATGTAGAGATTAATCGGCATTCCTCTGGGTGTTCAGTACTAACAATCTATAATGAGTTTTGGAAGATTTAAGTTGCATATGATGAACACAAACTACACTAAACCGTTCTGTAAGGAAAATTGATACAAGCTGTCACACATCACAAGCCTATTTAAATGCAGATTTGAATGTTTGCTATTCTTTGCTATCCATAAGCCTTTTAGATTTTTTTTCAGAGAAGCAAAAGTGTTCTCCAAGTGACATCAATTTTATGTTAATGTATCCATGTATTCAATAGTATTTGATTAAAATGAATCATATAGGAAAATATACATGATATGAATATTTCAGAAGAACCCTGATAAAGAAAACAATGGTCATTTAAACTCTGCATGATGATCCAATGTTTTGTTGAAGCAGCTGTCTTTAAAATGTACAAACATATTTAGGAAAAATAGGGAAAGAGAGTGATGAAGTAAAATGTACAGTCGTCCCCCACTATATTGCGGTTCATATACTGCGGGACCACAGTATGTGAAGGCAAGGGCTCGTGGGGCAAGCTGTGTGGGCCTGTTTGGGGCCTCCTGCACTTTACCGAGATCTGAGTGGGCCTCCAGCAGGCTCCCTGGGCCTGTCAGAGACCCCATAAGTGGTTTCTGGCAAACCGGAAGTGGCTTGTGAAAAACTGGAAGTGAGAAGTCCGTCAGAGACCTGCTCGGGGCAGCGCCAGGCCTGGGGTAAGTGCAGGAGGCCTCAAACAGCCCCCCCCCCCAGTCCCGACCCGGCCCAGCATCTGCATAATAAATAATATTGTAAATAAATAAATAAATAAATAAATAAATAAATAACACAGATTTTCCTTTATCATGGGTCGGGTCTCTAACCCCCTCGATAAATGGAGGATTACTATATGCTTTAATTAAAAGCAATATAGAAATCAAAGGTGATCTAGGATGTTATTAAGTAATGTTTCCATCTTGAAATGTATCCCTGCCAATTTTGTGATGAAATCAAATCTGAACTAGACATTTGAAATTTATTAAACATTGCTAGAAACCTGGAAGACAAAGGCAAGTTATACATTTATTGCACCACTTTTAAAAAAAAAAATCACAAATATCAGCTTCATTAGGCTGGGCACCACAGCTCTGGAGGCAGGGCAGAAGAAACATTAAAGTTTCAAAAACCACAATGAGATGTGAAGGTAAGTCATCTTGTTCAAATCTATTTTGAAACAGGGAGCTGCTGGCTTAGGTCAGAGGTGCAGGTTTCAAATTTGAAAGAAGTCATATATCTGGCCATGATTTGGGTTTCCTCTGCTCTACTGCCAGCTCTGTGGTGCTAGAATACAAAACCATGCTAGGAACTGCTGCCCCTGCCTTACATGATGAAGTAGGTAAGTGCAGTATCTCAGATCTGTGCTGATTCTGTTCAGTGAATACAGCCACCAGTTCTGTACAAGCAGCGAAGACTTATTACAGCTAAACTTTCCTTGAACAAAATGGCCGACCTCAGCTCTGATGTGCGCCTTCTGGTTTGAATCTTCCAGCTGTTGCTTTGTGCTCTGGGCCTGCTGCCTGGTTTGCCCTCTGCCCCTGAGATACCTTTGGACTCCTGCCCGTGCCCTGAGAAAGAATATATTCCTAGAATGATGTGATCAATTAGATTGTCAAGGACCCATACATAGGTAGGAGGCAGGGTTGCCAGATCTGAGCAGAATGGCTGGAGTCTCTGGAAATGCCTGTGGTTTCCCAGGCAAGAGAACAAATCTTAGGACAAGCCATGCTGGAAGAAGAGAAGTTTGATGTTTGTGGACAGGATGTCTCTAAAACTGGGTGCCCCCCCACCCCCGGTGAGATGTAGTTGGCACAACAGCTCACTGACTCAGAATAGAGTTATATACTAGAGTAGAGAAGTACATAGAGAAAGAAAGCCAATAGAACTGCCCACGTGGTAAGAAAATGGAGTCCTCTGTATCCTGTCCATCCATCCACTCATTTAAGTGGTTTGTCACCGGAACCTTGCTTGCCCAGTGACATTATGTCCCCTTAGCATCCATCACTCTAACATTTTACATTCAAAGCCATTTTAGTGAAGTACTTCAATTTCCCTCATTTATTGCAAAGTCACTAGTGGACTTAATGCACTTCATCTACAAATTAGAAAATTCAGTCCAGTTACTAATGTGGGATGAAGCAGGCCTCTCCCCCCCCCCAAAAGCACAATTTGTTGCTTTTAGATTGAGAGAATATTTTTTTAAAAAAAATCCAGGAGATATATTGAAAGCAGCATATCATACTGTGGTGGATAAGTCTGCTTTCTGTATTTAACCAGATAAATTAATGTCAAAAGGCTGCTCTTAGATTTTAATTCCCAGAACTGGATTTCTGGAACTGAAAGTCTCAATATATATTCCCACTGTTTTCTATTGTTCTAGCTCAGATGAAAGTAGGGAATCTGCTAGGTCACATAACAATTCTCACTCTTTCTAGGGCTGGGGCACCTCCCTTACGAGGAAAGGCTAAAACATTTGGGCCTCTTTAGTCTGGAAAAAAGGTGCCTGAGGGGGGATATGATTGAGACATACAAAATAATGCAGGGCATGAGTAAAGTGGATAGAGGGAAGCTCTTCTCCCTCTCACAAAATACCAGAACTAGGCAACATACACTCAAATTGAGGGCTGGGAGAATAAGAACAGACAAAAGAAAATATTTTTTTCACCCAGCACATTGTTAGTCTATGGAACTCCCTGCCACAGGATGTAGTGATGGCATCTGGCCTGGATGCCTTCAAAAGGGGGTTGGACAGATTCCTGGAGGAAAAGTCCATCACAGGTTACAAACCATGATGGAGATGTGTAATCTCCAGGCTTAAAACCAGGGTACTTCAAGTGCCAGATGCAGGGGAGTGGTATCAGGAGACAGATATCTAGTCTAATGCGCTCCCAAACGCATCTGGTGGGGCCACTGTGAGATACAGGAAGCTGGATTAGATGGGCCTTTGGCCTGATCCAGCATGGCTCTTCTTATGTTCTTATGTTCTTATGTTCTATGAAGTTGAATGTGAAACAAACAATTTTGGTGTCCAGAACAATGATGGCATGTACGTCTGTCTGCTCTTTTAAGTAGAGCCGTGCCCAAGTTTGGGATAAATGTTGAATTAAAATGGGAGAAGTGTTTGTGTTAATTTCCAGATATCCTAAAGCACAAGTAGCCACCTGAAGTTGATTGTGATGGAAAGGAAAAGCTAAGTGTGCTGCTTATATACTGCTCCATAGTGGTTATATATCTCTCCGGGTGGTTTGCAGTTTAAACGTACAGGCTACACATTACACACACACACACACACACACACACACACACACACACACACACACA